>CM028138.1:149700000-150300000 GCA_016271365.2 Neoceratodus forsteri | reverse complement strand
TTGAATCCTTACATAGTAATCCAGCCTTGAGACCAATGGAATCAAATGTACTCTTGTAAAGCCAACCTAGAATTATTATGGTCACATCACTGGTTCTGGGAAAGGATAGAGGTCTCTAGCAAGATTCTCTGCTACTGACTCCATAAGATGCAGGCCAAAAGCAGATTCCTGGTGTTAGGGATCTCTCAGGCAAGCTACATACAATGGCCACTGTCCTGAACAAGGTTATGAGGGAGTTCTATGCTGTTTGACTCCTCCTCTAGCCCTTCCTCCACAGACATACAAGGTACAGGAGTTCCTACGGGTTTCACTTTCCAGCTGTGCCTCAAGTTCATAGTGTGATACTTGAGGCCCCTATAACTTGGGAGGAGATTAAGTCAGAAATCTTGTCCATGAACAATAATAAATTCTTGGGGAAGACAGATTAGCAATAGATTTGTATCAGCATTTGGTAGAGGAGTTCTGTCTCCTTTTGCTCAGAACCTTCAAGAGGCACTTTCTCAGGGCACCCTTTCTGCGATGAGTGAAGTTGTAATTACTGTGCTCCTTAAAAGACAAAGACCTTGTGCTTCCTGACAGTTATTGTCCCATTTCTACTGAGCACTGGTACTAAAGTGCTGGCTAAAATTCTGGTGGGAGGTTAAAGTGTATCCTCTCCTCAAGATACATCCCTCCCAAGTGGTTCATCAAGCAGAGAAATGGGCCAGATCACCTGAGGGCCATACTCAATGTACAATATTTAGCCAACTCTTTGTGATCTCTGTCCACTGCCCTCATGGTATGCCATAGCTACAGTGACAATTTTATCACGACCGATGCTACAGTGACAGTAGTGCCAGGCCACTGTAGTGTCGGCGCAGATCCTGGCACTGCTTTCTGGGAGTCTTGCACCCTCCCCAAATCAATTCCAACTCAGAGTATATTAGTTATGGAGATGCAGGGCAGAGCTCCCCATATGGGAGATTTGAAGGGCAAAGCCCCCAAAAGAAAACACAGAAAAAGTGGAACTACAAATGCTGTCGACATACAGGTGTCGCTGTAACATCAGTCGACAATGAATTTGTCGACTGACTGTCATGGATCCTACTCTCACAACTGACTTTGAGAAGGTGTTTGATTCAGTAGAGTGGGGTTACTTTTTAACATCATGGTGGAACAGATAGGCTTTGGACCTGCTTTCACTGAGGTGTTTTGCTGCCACTTAACCACTCTAAATCAGGAGGTCTTTTCCCTGAACTCTCTATGCACCCAGCATTCTCAAGTGAGGAGTACCCGGGCCAAGAAAGAGTTATGCATCACATATGTAGGCTTTAAACATATGCTCAAACACATGGAGTTGTGTAAGGCAAATTTGCACCCCAAGGAGGAAATTCAGGCCGACTTAGAAAGGTGGGAGCTCCTCAGTCTATCCCTATCAGGAAATATAGCTGCAGTAAAATGGTGGTAGCTCCTAAAGTTTGCCACCTGTTCTCTCACCTCCTTATTGCAATGCCCCCGCATGGTTTGCAAGCTGGACACATTGTTAGGTACCTTTTTGTGACTGGATGGGCCTTATGGCCTTATCTGCTGTCACTGTCTATGTTTCTATGTAAGAGTAACAGCCTCAGCTCAAAGAGACCAAGCTCAGACAGCTCAGGTCTAAAGGGGGTGGGAACTCCCTAACATTTCCTCTCTATCATAAGGCCTTTGTCCTAGCCCAAATAGTACAATGGTTTCTTCCCACATTGGCCCCCAAAAAAAAAACTGCTATGGATGGCTGTGGAGAGGCGTACCAGTATGGCCCAGTCTCCTAGAGTGGCTCAGTATAATGAGTTCAAGCAATTAACATTCCACTCCACTATCTCAGTCTCCAGTAAATATTGGTACCAAATGTTTCATTCTCTTGGGATTTTGACCATACTAGTAATGTACTCCCATATCTGGGACAACAAATATTTTACCTACAAACTGGGAGACCCCATCCCAGGAGGATGGTGGCATCATTGTGGAGTGTGCTTTGCACAACCTCTACCCTCAAGATCAACAATATTTCCACTCCTATGAGGACTTGAGACATCAGAATCCCATACCTAGAAATGGATTCTGGTTGTATCTACAACTTAGATCCCTCCTCTCCACCCACCCACAGAGTCTCCACAGAGCAGGCTCAAACCATCCCCTGAATAAATGGCTTTTAGTGCCCAAAACTGTGGCAGATGACATGTATAAGACCTAACGGATATTTCTCCAGCCTCTATTGCAGGGCCATGGCATATGTGGCTGGAGGAACTAGAGGTGATTATTTCTGACCATGAGTGGCAGGCAGATTGGCACCAGGCCCATATTTGCTGTGAGATACCAGAGTTCATCTCATCCAGTTAAAATACTGCACCATTGGTATAGAACTCCCACTGTCCTCAAATCTTTGGGCCTTCTCTCATCAGACTCCTGTTGAAGGTGTCATTCCTTTCCAGGGTCCTTATTCAACTTTCTGTGGCGCTGCTAAGCTATCTCACCTTTCTGGAACGAAGTGCTAGTGCTTTGTAGGGCAGTATGCCTACATAAGATTATGTTTGAACTCTCTTTAATTCTCCTGGGTGTAGTCCGAATAGGGTGCCCAAGAACCATCCTCTTCTCAAATGGGCAATTGCAGCTACTATCATGACCAAGGGCCTAATTTTAGAAGATGTAGAACCACAGACATACCCTCATTCCAGGAATGGCTCTAACCATGGGGCATGCTTCCTCTCTGTAGCACCTCCCATTTGGCAGCAGGAAAATTATTAAAACTACAGGGCTGCACTATTCCTGGCACTGCATGCACTCATAGTGCCCCCACCCCGAGGCACTACACAGTGGGGGTTCCCAACTTTGCTTGGTATCCATCACCTGAGGACCTATTCTTGTTCCACCCTTCCCTTGAATCATCTACCCCTGATATATGCATCCCAGCTCTGTCATTCCAGTCCAGGTTAGCTCATAGGTAGAGTGAATGGATAATGTCAAAGACATTTCTTTATATTGTTGTGTATGTTCCATATCAGAACTGATGTGTATGGTATTCTCTCACATGAAGTTTTACTGTTAGTAGGATTTTATACTGTGTTAGTCTCTATCTGAGTGCAATAAGTTTTGTTTTTATTCTTTGTCGTATGCTGAAAATTTTCAATAAAGCTCTTAACATTAAAAAACAAACAAACGGGACAGTATTGCAGATATCAAGGTGGATGCCACCTGGGACCAGTGATCACCTATGTGTGGATTAACATAAGGAGGCAGCAAAGACAAACCATGAAGGATGAAGGTTTGGGAGTTCAGGAGGGCAGTGAGCCAAAATAAGACATGGCATAGTGAAAGCAACAAACTTAGTGCAAAAGAAGTGAGAAAAAGAGGAGGGAATGAGACAACAACGGTTCTCTAGGGGAGTAGCTGCAAAGGTAAAACTAAAGGGAAGGGATTCAGGAGACAGACAGAGACACAGAAGAAAGAGGATAGGGGAAGTGTACCAGGAAAAGCATAGGATTGCAGGGAAGGCAGTGAGAGGCACAAAGGCATAAACAGAGGAAAAGGACAGCTAAAGGTAGCTAAAGGTGACAAGAACGTTGTCAGACACATAAGAGAAAAGAGAAGGACAAGGGAGGGATTGTGAGGTTAAGAAGGGCCGGGGAGACTTGTAGAGGAGGATCTAGAAAAAGCAGATATCCTGAACAGACACTTTTAGTTTTCACAGTGGAGGGAGAGGGGATGGACCATATTGAAGCAACAGGAACATTGCGGGAGGCATAAGTCCATTTTCTGAGAAAAGAAACCTGAGGACACTTGCAAACCTGAAAGTGGATAATGCTATGGTCCAAACATGGTACACCCAGGGTGCTGAGGGAACTAAAGGCAGTATGGGCTGCACCTCGCCAGCACTATTCAACAATTCACAGGAACAGAAGTAGCTCCAGAGGACTGGAGGATGGTGGATGTAGTCCCATTTCATAAAAGTGTGTGCAGGAGGAGGCTGGCAACTATAGGCTGACTAGTCTAACATCAGTTGTGGGGAAGTTGATGAAGCACTATTAAAAGAAAGACTAGTGGATTATCTTTGATCCAGCATTTTTTTAATTTCAAAAGTTTCACCAGGAAAGACATACAGGGCTTATAGCAGCTCGTTTTCGGCTGCATCCTGGGGGTTAAAGTACAAAGAGTAAACAGTTCAAGATGTAATATTTTATTTTATTTATTTCATAATTCAGATTTATAACCTTTGAGTCAAAGACTCATTTACAAAGGCACTCTCATCGCAGGGAGAGTAGACAACAATTGGTGGTGAGTACAACAATGAAGTACATTAGAGGTGAGATACAATAAAAGAACACACAAAGCAATTCCAGTAATACAAAGGTGTACAAAGGCTTCAATTAGTTACAATTAGTCAAGTATATATAAAAGTACCACATGAGTTCTAGGGAGCTGATACCTGGGGAAGGGTGATTGCTGGGAAAAAGTAGTCCGAAAGACGTTGTCTGTAAATTGGGCCAGGTGAGCCTGGGTATGTAAAATACAGTGTAAAGTGCAGTAGTAATAAATAGGTACTCTAAATGCATACAATAAATTAAAATAGATATTTATCAGTGTGCAGTCACAGTTATGAGGTATAATGCAATTAAGAAATAAGTGCTAAACAGTGCAGGGAGCAATGTAGTCTGTGGTAGGAGGATGAGCACCAGAGTACAGGGTGCACATTGTAACTAGGCAAGACCAGAGGTATACTCTAGGAACACAGTTACCAAATTAGATATTTGGGCACTGTTCTACAGTTTGTAGAAGGGGTAGAGGCAACAACACAGGAGTGGTGCATGCAGAGGGGTGTTAATTGCATGGGAGAAGGGAATACCAGGGTCAAAGATTAGGCACAGTTGCAGGAGCAGGTAGCAAAGTCCTGTAGAATGGCTTTGAAGGAGGAGAAGAAAAAGCTGAGCAGATGGACTGGGAGAAGGAGGACAAGAGTTTAGAAAATCATACAAGAAGGCAGCTTGGCTTTTTTCCTGGGAGAGAGGGAAAAGGAAGCTATGTTCCAGAGAGGGTAGGAGGAAGGAGCAAGGAGGCAAGGAGGGTATAGAGGTGGGGAAGTGAGCCAAACCAGAATTTGGAGATGAAGGTAGCACAATGAATGAGGTGTCTGACTTTGAGGAAAGGCACAGAAAGGGAGGAACATCAAGAGCAGTATATATGGAGAAGTATATGAGGAGTAGAGAGAGCAGATGAGTAGTAGAGTGTGAGAGGGCAATCCAAGGCAAAGTGGCAGAAAGAAAGGAATGAGGGCTCTAGTCTGGCAAGGAAGACTTAAAAGCAACACTGTAGACAATGTTACCATAGTCAGAGATGGGAAGGACCATCTGCGACTAGCTTCCTGTAAGTGGGGAGAGGGATGCTTGTTTTGTTTCTGTACAGTGCACCCAGTTTGGGGTGAAGCTTATGATGGATGTCATCAATGTTTTCTGAGAAGTCAACATGTCAGTTCAGCCAGACCTTAATGTATTTAAATGAGGGAACATTAGCAAGCATGCTACCATCAAGGGTATAGATGAAGGAGAGAAGAGAGATAGTCTGGACCTCTGTGGGGAGCCAAAGGCATGGAAGCTGTTTTCTTAGCACTGAGTGACAGAAGGATTTTTGCGGTGTTCTGATACCTTTTTTTTTTTTTTTTAGTTCGAACCCCTCCCACCCACCACACTCTCATGCCCAGGCTTGGCTTCCAATTGACACTGTGGGCAAGACCAACTCCCCCCGGTTTGGGGCCATGGGAGTGGGTCCTCTGTGGACGGTGGAGGCAGTGGATGGCAGAGTGAGCAGATGCCGAGACACGCCAGAAGCAAACAGCACTGTGTCATCTGTGTACATATGAATGTATGCAGAGCAACAGACAGAAGGAATGTCATTTTGAAAACAAAGAAGAATAAGTGGCACGAGACAAACTCTTGGGGTATGCCAGAGCAGATAGGGTGTGAAGGGAAAGGAGTCTCAATGTTGACAGCTTGTGACCTGCCCTCAAGGCAGGAGGGAACCTGCTAATTAAGGAGTCACATAAACCCACTGGCTTAGCTTCTCCTGGGGAAGAGGGTGTGACACAGTGTTGAAGGTTTTGGCCAGATCAACAAAGGTGGTGGAGGTATTGGCCCTGGTCCACACTGGACAGGGTGGAGTCTGGGAGCTGGAGGAAGGAGGTGTGTATGTGGAGTGGAACTTCCCAAAATCAGATTGGAATTGAGTAAAAAGGAGTAATCATTGAGGAGGGGTGTGAGTTGTAAGAGGACAAGATGCTCCTGGAGCTTGCTCAGTGTGGGGAGGAAGGAAATGGGAAAGAAGTTTCCATGAGTGGTAGGTCACCCCTTTGGAAGGAGAATGACCATAACCTGTTGCCAGGTGTCAGAGGCATGGATGAAAGGTAAGGAAAGGTTAAGGAGGAGGATAGGGTAGGCTATGGCTGGTGCAGAGAGGTACAAGTTTAGAAACAAGGCCATCAAGTCTCATACCTTATGGGGGTTAAGGACGGTGGAGGGAGGGTAAGAGAAGAAGGTATGTAAAGGGCAGGGGAAATGGTGAGTGAGAGGAGACTGGGGAAGGAGAGATAGGGAGGAAGTTGTGAAAAGGAGTTGAAGACAGCACCAAAAGACAGCTGTGACAGTGATATTGAAGTTGCTAGCCTTGGAGGATGGGTAGGGAAGACTGGGTTGGAGAGAGAAAGGGAGCGGATGACTTCCAGAACTTGGAGTATGGATGAGAATTAAATAGATTTCACTAGCCTGGTGGCTTTGATGCAAGTAAGGGTCTGATAATATAAAGGGCAGCAGGGGAACCAGTGGTCTCTAAGAGTGCCAGATGGCTTGGTCATGAGCTCAAAGGCAGGTCAACAGCTCAGCAGTGATTCAGGGAAGGTGAGAGCCTCTGACTCTGATTTTCCTTTGGGGAATGTGGGTGTTCCAGAAAGTCATTAATTTTTATGGAAGGACTGGAATGTGAAATTGACATTGGTGACTGAAGAGCTGTAGGATCAGTCAACAGCCAACAGGTCTGCATGGAGGGAGGTTATGTTCCGTGACCAGCACTACAAAAGGATAAATTTAGAGCGGACTTTGGGGTGATGGATTTACACACCATAGAAGATAATATGATGGTCACTGAGTACATCTGGAAAGATGCCTGCAACCACAATGCAATGGGGTGAGAGGAAAGGAGAGTACCCAGCCCAGCAGGGTGAGGTTCAAGGATTTATGATTAAGATTGATGGGGTCTGAAATTAGTTGGATAGCTGGAGGGATTTAACTAAGTTTTTGACTGAGGAGGAGAGACAATTAGCATTAAAGCAACTCACCAGAGGTGGGTGGGAGCAGATGGAGGAGGGATTCAATGACCAAAGCAGGGGTTGATCGAGGCAGCAGTACAGTACACTTCTGCAATGAAGAGAGGGACTGAGTGTGGTAGGAGTAGCTCATAGACAGCAGGGCAGAGACTGATAGCACAGGCACAAATTAGATGCCAGAGGAGAGGTAGATTGCACCCTCCACCTCTTGGGTGCCATCCTACCTAGCTATGGAATAACCAAGAATGGACACTGCAGAGTCCTGGAACTGATGAGGATATCCAGCTGGAGGTTGAGCATGAGGGTTATAATCAATCCAGCTTTGTGAAGAGCTATGAATGTTAAGGTGGGCAACCTGCAGTCCTTTGGGAAGTTGTGGAAGTTTGGGGGCAGGACCAGGATTAATCTCAATGTCCCCTTCCACCAGGAGTAGTAAGAGAACAAGGCTTTTAAGGAAACCACTGAGCAGCTGTGAAGGGGGTGGGCTACAGTGGAGGGTGGGAGGGCAGGAGGCACCAGAGATCTTCTAAGTGGAACCAAGGAGCAGGTTACAGGGAGCAACCAGTACACCGGGAGTTCTGAAGGTAGGAAGGGAAGAGGATGAGCAGGTGGGGAAGGGGAGAGGAGGGAGGGAGTAGGAGCAAGGAAAGGAGGGGCAGCAGAAGGAAGAAGGAAGATGGGGATGAGGAGAGGGAGAATGGCTAGAATGAGAAGCAACATGGTGACTGAGTCCGTCCAGAGAGAATGGGAGCCTAAATGAACAAAATAAGGATGTATGCAGGTTACACCCAGATAGAGTGTAAGCCAAATGACAATTTAGGAGGAATGTGGGCTACACCCAGATAGGGTGGGCACCTAATAAGCAATTTAGGAGGGATGCGGGCTCCACCCAGAATAAGGTGGGCACTTATTAACAAATTAGGGGATGCAGGCAGTACCCAGGTAGGGTGGGAGGCTATATAACAATTATGGGAGATATGGCTAGAGCTAGACAGATAAGACTGGGCCATAGACATAAGCAATATACACAACAGTATGCAGTGGGCAGCAAGACCTATTAGCAGCAATACATAGCAAATTACAGTTCAAAGAACGTAGCAGAAGCAACAGATACATATGTATCCCCTACGCCACTAAGGAGGACACAATAGACTCCAACTAGCAGTGAACAGCAGGTAGATGCAGTATGTATCCGATAAGAAGAGCAATACAATTAAAAAGTATACTGATTACAATATGCAATAAATATTAATAGCATAAACATAGAACCATAGAAAGTGTCAGCAGATAAGGGCCTCATGGTCCACCCAGTCTGCCCTATTATCTCTTTTATCCTACTGTGACCCTACTCTGCCTCTGGTTCCTCTCCACCCTTTTTTTACTTTCAAGATCCCTCTGCACCTATTCCATGCTTTCCTGAATCCTGTAACTGTTTCTGACCCCACCACCTCTACCAGTAGGCTGTTCCACTCATCTACCGCTCTTTAATTCCACCATAGTCTCATCAACAACAAAGTTGTTGATGGACTTTCAGCTACAACATTTTGCCTATGGCGATCACATCACCCAGCAAATGTGTTAACCAACTCACAGTGGCGATGGGATACTGTAGACTGTTTTCAGGGGCATCACCCCACATCCCTCCCACTCCCCAGACTTATATATAGCCAACTCTGGGAATGCAGATCACTGGGGAGAGTGGTAAACACCGGAGTCACCGTGATTGGTAAGTTGCAACAACCCATTCGGACACTGTGGATGTCCAATGGGTTGTTGCTGTGTTGTTTCGCTCTCCTGGATTCGCTGTTGCAACAGTATACCCCCTCTTTCAGTGAAGGAGGTGCTCTCACATTTCCTCTGAACCTCCCTCCCTCTTTTAATTTCATAGTGTGAACCCTAGTCCTTGAGCATCTTTTCCTTTGAAAATGTTGCCTCCTGTACCTTATTTTTCCCTGTGAGGTATTTGTATGTTTCTATCCTATCTCCTTCCTCCTTCTTCTATCCTTTAGGAGTACATGTTTAATTCTCTAAGCCTTTCTTCCTTAGGTCTTCTGATGTATTCCTGTACCATTTCTGTTGCCCTTTCCTCTAAGACACCTCCACCCCTAGGTTATGTCCATTTGAAGATAAACCTCCAGAACTGGACACAGTATTATGTGTGGTCTTATCAGTGATATGCACAGGTTGTTATTACCTCCCTCCTTCTGCTGGTGATGCCCTGCCAATGCATCCCAACATCCAGCCAGCCTTCTCACTGCCTTGTCACACTGTTTTGCAACCTTTAGGTCATCTGTAATGATAACCCCAGGTCCCTTTACTGATTTGTGTCTGCCGTCCCCCCACCACATTTTGTATGTTGCCCTCGGGTTTTTGTGCCCTATATGCATTATTTTGCACTTTTTGTGTTGTGACCCAGTTGCCAGTTTCTGACAATTCTTCAAGCTTTCTCAGATCCCCCTCATTCTATCCACTCCCCTAGTGTGTTCGCTTGTTACAGAGCTTTGCATCATCCAGGAAGAGGTACATCTTTCCTCCAGTCCTTCAGTAATGTCACCACAAAGACATTGAAGATTACCGGCCCAGTATTGATCTCTGTGGCACCCACTTGTCATCCTTCCCATTCCAGGGTGGGACCCATTTACCACCACCCTCTGGGTCCTGTTGCTCAGCCAATTCTCTACCCATTTAACTACCTTAGTATCCACCCCTAGGCTCCTGAGTTTGCTTATCAATCTTCTAAAGGCCTTGCTGAAATCTAGGTAGGTCACATCCACTGGCCGTCCCTGATCCACTTCCCTGGTTGCCCAGTGAAAAAATTTGATCAAGTTAGTCTGGCACAAACTCCCCCTTAAAGCCATGTTGCCTTGGATCCTGAAGCCCACAGGTGACAAAGGTATTCAAAAAGTCTGCATTTTCCTTTCAGTGATTCCATTACCTTGCCCACCACTGAAGTCAAGCTGACAGGCTTGCATTTTTTGCTTCCTCTCTATTCCACTCTTGTAAGGAACCACATCTGCTATCCTCTAGTTCTCTGGCTCTTCCCTTTTCAAATGACAAGTTGAACGAGATGTCAGAGGTTCACCAGTTCCTCTCTGAGTTATCTCAGTACCTGATTGCACCAGTCTGGCCCAGTACCTTGTCACCTTTAGCATTGTTAGTTTCTGGTGCCTGTATCATAAGAGGGTGGAAGTCAGGAGTTACAAGACCCAAGGAAGTGTGGATCTCACAGGGGAGTGGTTGTGTCAGACGAACCTTATCAATTTCTTTGACTGGGCAAACAGAAAAATAGATTAGGTAGGCATGGTGGACATGGCCTACTTAGACTTAAACAAGCCCTTCAACACTATACCATGTAGAAGGCATATAAGGAAACTGAGCAGAAAGGGGTGGGACCAAGGTGGCAAAATGGGTATGGAACTGGTTGATTGATAGGTGACAGAAGGTGGTGGTAAATGAACTCACTCTAATGAGGAGAGAGTGACCATTTGGATACCTCAGGGCTCAGCACTGGGGCCAGTCTCATGTCTGTTTTCTTCGTAACAAACATTGCAGAAGATGGAAGGGAAGGTATGCCTCTTTGCAGATGACACCAAATCTGCAATCAGGTTAGACACTCCAGAGGAGTGGAAGAATGAATAGTGACCTGAGTAAACTCAAGGGTGGTCGAGGATGTGGCAGCTGTGTTTCTCTGCAAAAACTGCAAAATCATACACCTAAGGTCTAGAATATCAAGGACGGTATATAAAATGGGGTGGAGTATTGACAGTCACTAAACAAGAAAGGGACCTTGAGTTATCACATCTGAGAGTGGTGGAGCACTGCAATAAGGCATAAGCAGGACCAGTGGGATGCTGGGGTGCAGAGGAGGAATCACAAGCAGCAGGAGACAATTGGCATTACCAGTATATCAATTGTTGCTGTGATCCCACTTGGAGTACAGTGTCCAGTTCTGATACCACATCTCAGGAGGACATAGACAGGTTAGAGGCTGTCCAAAGGAGGCAAATAAAATGGTCCATGGGATGCATCATAAACCCTATGAGAAATTTAGATGTGCACACCCTGGAAGAGAGGAGGGGTGGGAGACAGTATAAGTCTAATAAGTACTTTACGGGTGAATAAAGTACAGGGTGGAGTATTTTTCAAAAGAGAAGGTATAAGACAGGAAGAGGACATGCACTGATGCTGAAGGGGGACATTACGAGAGATGTGAGGAAGTACTTCACTAAATGAGTGGTGGACAGCGGAAAAGTCTTCCAGCAGAGGTGGTGGAGGTGACAACAGTGGTGGACTTCAAGCATGCATGGGATAGGCACAAAGAATCTTGGAAGGAAAACGGTGGAGGTGGTGGTGGGGAATAAGCCATAGCTAAGGTAGGTCTACAATGACAGTACAGGCAGGGACAAAATGGGTATACTTGGTGGGCCAAGCTGTCTTTATCTGCTGACAAATTCTATGTTTCTGTGTTTCTAGGTCCTTATCTAATTCATTACATTGGATCCCACCCCTAGGATGCTCAGTCTCCTTATCAGTCTTGTATGGCAGTGTTGAAGGCCTTGTGATTGTCCAGATAAACCACATCTACTGCCCTCCCTGATCTGTTTTTCTGGTCACCCAGTTGAAGGAATCCATCAGATTCACATGGCATGACCTCTCCCCCTCCCCCACAAAACTATGCTGCCTTTGGTCTTGTAGTCCATTGGATTCAGGATACTCTACCTATTTTTCCTTTTAACATGGCGTCAATTAATTTCCCCACTACAGATGTGAGACTGATCACCCAATAGTTGCTAGCCTCCTCCTGCTGCTTCTTTTATGTGGATGGACCACCTCTGCTCTCTTTCAGTTCTCTGGAACCATCCATAACTATTTCCATTCAGCTGTTGAAAGGGCCATCGGTGGAGCAACTAGCACCTCCTTAATTCCTTTAGCTCTTGGATGGTCCCATAGCCTTGTCAGCTTTCAGAGCTGCAAGTCCCTGGAGACTCTTTCTTCTGAAAATGAACCGTTTCCCCCCCATCTTTTGCTCCTCTCTCCCGGTGCTCTGCCCCTTCTCTTGACTGTGAAGACTGAGCAAAAGTACCACTGAGGATGATTGCTTTTCTTGATACTCTTCTGCCTGGTCTCCTGCTTCCTTCTTATACTAATTGTCCCTCCTCTTACTTTCCTCTTCTCATTTACATATCTGATAAAGTCTTATCCCCTTAACTTCTCCTCTGGATATCATTTGCTCTGTTTTCTCCTTTACTTCCCTCACAGCCTTTCCCAGTTTCTTCTGTTTTACTTGGTACACATCCCTGTCTTCTTCCGCTGTGTCTCCTTATACCTCCTGATTGCCATGCTTTTTCCCCTCACTACCTGGACCACTTCTCTAGGAAACATAGAAACATAGAATTTGACAGCAGATAAGGACCGCTGGCCCACCTAGTCTGCCATTTCTTTTCCTTCTACTTTTACTCATGTCCCTCATGCAGAGATTGCTTTTCTTTAATTATGCCCTCCCTTATTTTTCCTTAATGTGCCTCTACCCTTCCCTAGCAATCCCCTCTGTAATACATTTTCTGAGGCAGTCTCCCATTTCTTAAAATCTGACCTCCTGAAGTCCAGTATTCTTGTCCTCATAAGGTTTGCCTCTGTTCCTAGCTTAATGTTAAGCCACACTGTACAGTGATCACAAGTAACTAGGGAAATTGCCCTATTGCCTTCTTTGATATCTTTTTTATTTAGTATGCTTTTGGCAGTGACTGCCAGAGCTCAGCCCCTGCTCCTCTCTGGACCTCCACCTCACCCTCAGGACCTACCTCCTTGACAATCCTATTAGCTTGCCCCCAGGATGAGGATGCCGTGCAGACCTGGACCCTCATAATGTCTGTACAAGGTCACCAGCAGGGGTCACCCACCTGTATTACCTCCTGGCTTGCCCCCAAGATGAGGCATGGAGCTGAGTTCCCATGGATGGATGCTGGTATTAGGTCAGCAAGGAGAGCCTTGGTGATCTGATCAGGGCTGAAAGAGCAGGTAGCATTCGTGGCAGCCACTAGGAAACATAGTTCCCCACGGGTGGTGGGGGTGCAATGACGTAGGGTGCTGAAGTGCTGTTGTCTGGCACTCCCCGCACACCATTCAGGCATTGGTAGGTGCTGGCCCCAGCCTCCACCAGAGGTTAATCAGGTACCAAATGCTTGACACCCTCCCTCCCAGAGAAGGAGGAGAGCAGTCCAAGGACACTCGGTCCTCCTCCCCTGGCTAGCCCTCCAACTCTCGGACCTGTTTCCAAACCTGAGATATCAGGATCGTGAGCAGAAGATTTATCACTGTGCCAGTGGGCCAGCACCCTCTGTGATGTCTGCAATGCTGTCCTTCTTTGTAAGCAACAGATCCAGCATTGCCCCACCCTAGGGGGTTCCTTGACTAGCTGCCTACTAAAAAGACCCTTGTTTCTTGATGAAGCTACAGCTAAAGACTTCAATCCACATCTGGAAGAATGAAGTCCCAGCTAGTAGCACCTTCTCCTTACTGTTATCCTGATGATGCCTTCTCCCCAAGTGCCATAATCCAACTCCTCCCCCTGTGTTGGCTCTCTATATACCACCCCTATACAAATAGCAGCCTTAGTGCCTATCTCTAGGATGAGCCACAGCAACTCAAGCCATCTTTTTTCTTTGAGTGCCGCTGTACTTCCATGGCCTTGACCCTCCTCACATATAATGCAACACCTCCTCCCCCATTCCCTGTCTCTCCTTAACAGGGAGTAGAACAGTATGGTCATGATCCAGTTGTGGCTGTCCGTGCACCATAACTCCATTATGGCCATCTAATCCAGGCTAGCTTCTGCCATGATGGCCCCCAGACTCCTTTGTATTGGCACACATAGTTCTCCATATCTTACTTGCTCCTATTTAGTTCCCTGTGTTACCCTCTCCTCCTACCTGTGCTGTTCCTGAAGGTTCCTCTCTGACCCCTCTTGCTTTGTTTTCCATTAGTTGTCCCTTTACTTTTTTTCTGTCTTTCCTGATTTATCCCTCATCCTCTGCCTTGTCCTCACCAATGTTTTCTTGTGTCACTGCCTGTGTCTGTGATACCAGAATCGTATCCTCATTCACAGGTCCCTTCAGGGCCTGCATGAACAGATGCAGACATGCATGGCCCTCTGGGCTCTACGTGCTGCCACTAATGCAAAATTCTGTGAGGCTATGGAAACCAGGGCACTCTGGGCACTGTGCTTCCATGTGGCTACAGATGGGGACACACAGGTCCAAGAGTCCATCTGGCTGTGGAAATGGACCTGTGCTTCCATGCAGCTAATGATGCAAAAGCTGGTTACTTGTCGCCCATGTGGCACAACACTGCACCATCCATCCCCATGCTAGAAGTGGTGCTACATGGCATGTCTTCCCCAGCCTTGGCCAATCCAGCTGGTTCAGACTGCTCAACTCTAAACTCAGTTCACCAGCATGGAATAGTAACATGCTATTTAATTAGCTAATCTTAGAATGTTCAGTTTTGAACTGAATATTTATTTATATATCTATTTATTTATGATCTCGATTAACCATTTGTGCTCAGAGCTCTTTACATAGGTTCCACATTAGTACATTTAGAACAAGTAGGTGATTATACAGAGGATTGAGACAAACAAGGCAATAGAATTAGAATGAGAACATTTAGGTACATCTGGTCTTTAAACAAAGGAATGAAAAAGATACAGTGAAAACTAAACTGAAATGAGTATACACAGTCAGATTTATACAGGAACAGACTAAATAACTGTGCCCAACAGGGAGCCTTTTAGTTGTCAGCAACATGAAGGGTTAGCATAGAAGTGCTAGAGAGATCGGGGTTGAGCATGCCCAAATAACAACAGTTTTTAAGTTATATTTTAGAAACTTTATAAAGTAAAAATTCAAACTTATGAAAGTGTGGACCATTGATCATACTCTATGAAACCTACAAGTTTCAGTTTTTTCCTTTAAACATATTTTTTAGCAACAGGAGAATATAATAAAAAAAACACCTCTTAATTTGGGTAAGGTTTAATATTGTTCACCCTTGCAACTCCCTCCCTCCCCAAACTGAGTGACAAACATTTTCAGGCTCCAGAGACCCTGTCCAAGATTCCAGGCCTAATAAACTTTAAATAATAGGCTGAAAGAGGCAGAGTTATTAAGGTGCAAATGTTTGAGTTTAACATAGAAGTGCTAAGCACATTTCAACTGTGTAATAGAATTTTTTTTTTTATTAAAGTGGCTAGTTTTCCATTAGCAGGTTATACAGACCTACCACTAGAGGGATTCTTGGTCTTTCTACACAAATCACTGTACTCAGTCGTGGGCAATATGGCCTGCATTATCATTCTACTTCTTTCGTTGCTGCTACAAGGGAGGTTGAAGTTTGAGGTTCCCCTAAGCTTCACTGAATAGGCTGACAACTTCCTTAAAACTGCTCTGTGCGACAGCTCTGCAGCTGAAAACAGGAAGCCCTCAGTGTCTGCCATCCAACCTTCAGACTCAAGTCAGATAGACTCTGAGCACCCTATTCTTACCTACGCTATGCTGACATCATCCAATAATAATGCCTTACTTAGTATATGCTTCCTTCCGCCTCCTTAGTGTGCTAGGAACCCAAGTGTCCCTCCCCTATTAGGGGTATACTGTTGCCATAATCTACACTACTGACCCTACTCTGGGTAGACAGGCTCATGACCCATTCCCCCAGAACCAGTGAGCAATCTACATAATATCCCCCACACGACTTCCTTAGCAGCTACCCTATCTCAAGTATATCTAGTCTCTTAGCAGAACATGAGATCATAAACAAGCATTTGTCAATGCCGAACTCCGCTGCAGGTATTTGCAGTGGTGTTTGGGTACGTATGGTGCTTTACCCTAATGCCCTGTGCAATTGCTGGTATTTGCGCAAATAAATTTTTAGCATGACCTTTTGTTACCCCCCATTCTGCGCTATATAGGCAGAAACACGCGTTTTGGGCAAGATGTGAAATGACAGCTGCACTGCTCATAAGGAGGTGTGGTAAAATGGCAATGTTGAAAATCTGGAGTGAAAATATTGAAAATTCGAAACTTACGAGCGTATAGGAACTGTGCAATGAACACTGTGAAACAGTCATTTTTAGGAATTTTGTCACCAGATTTTCAACACAGCCATTTTAAGACCTCTGCTCATGAACAGTGTCACTGTGATTTTTCTTAATGTGTCCCATACATTGAGTTCACGACACCAACTGTGCCATTGTGCACTACATGGGTGGAAACACGTTTTGGGTGAGATGTGAAAATGACAGCTGTACTGCTCATAAGAAGTGTGGTAAAATGGCAATGTTGAAAATCTGGAGGAAATATTGAAAATTAAAACTTACGAGCCCATGAGGAACCACGCAACACACGCTCGTAAAACAGTCATTTTTAGAATTTTTCACCAAATTTTCAACATAGCCATTTTAAGACCTCTGCTAATGAACAGTGTCACCAAGATTTTCTTAATGTGTCCCATACATTGATTTCAAGACACCGATTGACCATTGTGTACTACATGGGCGGAAACATGTTTTGGGCAGGATGTGAAAATGACAGCTATACTGCTCATAAGGAGGTGTGGTAAAATGGCAATGTTGAAAATCTGGAGTGAAAATATTGAAAATAATGTGAACTTACGAGCTCATGGGACCTCATGCGAACGACGTCAGAACAGTAGTTTTTGATTTTTGAACAATTAATATGGTTTTTGGATTCTTCATCGAATGATGTCACTGTCATGGTGTTATTCAGGCCGGAAGGGTGATTTCATGCAGTGACCGCGAATCACCTTTGAGTCCAAATAATGCCATAACAGTGACATCATTCATGAGAAGGGTCCCAAAACACCATGTTGAAAATTTGGCAAAAATTCCCAAAAATGCCTGAGATATGCAATAAAGTTGAAAACCCCATGATGGCATGATGGGCTGCATCTGTCCGGAAGGAACCAGGATCCTAGGTGATAGGTTTAAATGCTTCATTGGCAAGCTTTTAAACTAGCCAAGGGGAGGCACTGGAAAGGAGCAGGAAAACCTAGCCCCAAATAATCATGGTAGTAAGTGCAAACACCAACATAGAGGTTTCGATAGGGAGAAGGGCAGGGGTAAATGGAAAAGTGACAAAGGCAAGAAGGACATGGATGGGGCAAAGAGAGTAAGGCCATCAGGAAATGGAGGGTAATGAGTACCTAATGCCTGTACTTTGGGCAACAAGCTCCTGAGCTGATGGCCTTAATGGAAGAGGGATGCCTGATATCATAGCAGTCACAGAAACATGGTACACAGAGAACTATGACTGGATGTTAACATACCAGGGTACATAACCTACAGGAGAGAGGCAGGGAGAAGAGGGGAGGAGTAGCTCTCATATAAAGGAAGGGATAAAAGCAACTGAACAAAAGAGAAACAGGAGGGAGAGGAGGCACTGTGGGTCACCTTGAGACTGGAAAGGGCACCACAATTCGCACAGGGGTGTATACAGACCCCATGTCAGGGGGAAGGAATGGACAAGGATATGATAGAAGGCATTCTTAGAATGGCAGAGAAAGGGGAGATACTGTTGATGGAGACCTGAATATGCCAGATGTTAACTGGAGCACATTTGCTGCAGCCACATCCAAGAGCAGGGCCATTCTGATGCCCTACAGGTGGCAGGCATTAGACAGCTAGTTCCAGAACCCACTCGTGAGGGAGCAATCTTAGACCTCGTGACTCTCAAATGGGGCAGTGAGAGATCTCAGATCTAGAAGTGGGCTGCCATCTGGGTACAACTGACCATCAAACAGTGTGGTTCACGCTAAACTCAGCTACAGAGTCAACGCCACACAAATGTGAGGGTACTGGACTTTAGGAGGGCTGACTTTGGCAAGATGGGAGAGTGCCTGAGAAAAGCACTAGCAAACAGGCTAGAAGGAGGTGTGGAGCAACAATGGGGAATTATCAAACTGCCATCACAGAGGCAATAAGCCTTTGTGTGAAGCAAATAAACAAATCAAATGAAAGAAAAGCCACTATGGTTCTCAAAAGAGGTGGCTGTGAAAGTCAGGAAGAAAAGATAGCATTCAGGAAGTATAAGGAAACACAGAAGGAGCAGGACAGAGAGCTGTACCAGTTTAGGCAGAAGGAAGCAGGAAGGAAGTCAGAATAGCAAAGGCCCAAACTGAGGAAAAGATAGCCAACTCAGTTAAGAAGGGGATAAAACCTTTTGGTACACCAGCGGCGTAGAAAGACAAAGGAGGGATAGTGAGGCTGAATAGAATGAACGTTGGGTGGGCAGAGGGGACAGGAAGCAGGAATACTGAACAAATATTTCTGCTCAGTATTCACAAAAGAGGAGGGGAAGTGCCTAATCCAATTAACAGAAGCACTTGATGGGGGTTGATCCCAGTCCTTTCACAGAAGAAAGGGTTCTGCAAGAACCCTAAAACTGAAGGTGGACAAAGCAATGGGTCCTGATGGAATTCACCCCAGAATTCTAAAAGAATTAGGAGGAACTAGTGAAACCACTGGCTACTCTTTTAATAAATCATGGAGGATGGTGCGGTACCCGAGGACTGGAGGAAGGCGGATGTGATTCCCCTTCACAAAAGTGGGTCCAAGACAGAGGCAGGAAACTACAGACCTGTCAGTCTGACCTCTTGGTAGGAAAAGTGATGGAGTCACTTCTGAAGGAAAGAATAGTCGAGTACTTAGAGGCCAGTGGAGCACAGGACCCAAGGCAGCATGGTTCACAGGAAGGTCATGTCAGACGAATCTAATATTTCTTTGACTGGGTGACCAAAGTAGTAGACCAGGGAGGGGCTGTGACATGGCCTACCTAGATTTTAGCAAGGCATTTGACACAGTCCCACACAAAAGATTAATAGCCAAATTAACCAGCCTGGGAGTGGGACCCAGGGTGGTAGCCTGGGTAAAACATTGGCTGGACAACAGGACACAGAAGGTAATTGTAAATGGAGTCCACTCTGAAGAAAGGCAAGTTACTAGTGAAATTCTGAGGTTCTAGTATTGGGTCGAGTCCTTTAATGTCTTCATCAGTGACATTGCAGAAGGACTAGAAGGAAAAGTATGCCTTTTGCAGATGACACAAAGATCTGCAACAGGGTTGATACACAAGGAGGCGGAAAGGATGAAAAGGGACTTGGCAAGGTTGGAGGAATGGTCAGAAGTATGGCAGGTAGGATTCAATGCAAAGAAGTGCAAAATAATGCACCTGAGAAACAAGAACCCAGGGAAGAATACACAATGGGTGGGGAGGTAGTAACAACAACAAAAAGGAAAGGGACCTGGGGGTAATCATATCAGATGACTCTAAGGTTAGTAAGCAATGTTAGAAGGTAGGGAGGGCTGGGGTATATAGGGATGTATAGGAGAGGCATCATCAGCAGAAAACGGAAGTTGTTATCCTCTGTACAGACAGTTGGTGAGACCCATCTGGAGTACTGTGTCCAGTTCTGGAGACCCCATCTCCGTAAGGACATAGACAGGATAGGCAGTCCATAGGAGGGCAACTAAAATGGTGCAGGGTCTGCAAGAGAAGCCGTATGAGGAGAGACTAAAGGAGCTTAATATGTATACCCTTGAGGAAAGAAGGGAGAGGGGGACATGATAGAAACTTCAAGTACCTCAGTGGAATCAACAAAGTCCAAGATGGTAGCATCTTTCAGAAAAGAGACTTGCAAGAACAAAGGGACACAATTTAAAGATAGAAGGAGGGCGTGTCTAGGGCAATGTGGAGGAAGCATTATTTCACAGAGAGGGTAGTGGATGCATGGAACAGCCTTCCTGAGGAGGTTGGGGTCTAAAACTGTGGAGAATTCAAGAATGCAGGGACAGACATAAGGCAATTCTTGTGGGGGATAGGAAGAAATAGGCTGTTGGTTAACTAGGATCTGCGGCCTATCCTGTAGGTAGGAAAATGGGCAGACTAGATGGGCCTAGCAGTCCTTATCTGCTGTCAAAGTCTATGTTTCTATGTTTCTATGTTCTATGTCTATGTTTCTATGTTTCTAACCCCTATCTAGCCCATTATACAGCTTACCGGCATTTCTCAGTTTGCGGTCGGCTTTGAAGAGTGCAGACATGTTCCCGGTCCACGAAGATCATCGCCGAGCTCCAGAGGTAAGTATGTGGTGGGGGGTGTGGGGAGGCTGGTGCAGTGGGTGGGTGCGGGTTGTGGGAGGGGACTGGGAGAAGCGCCATGGGACTGTTTTACTTTACAGGTGAAAAAAAAAAACAAGACTCGTGGGACATTTGCCACGCTGAGGTGGCTCAGCGTGGCAGAAGGATGGCTGGGGGCGAGGAGCCGACGGGGACTAGGCACCCCGTCGGCAGACAACCTGGGATGTTTGCCATGCTGGGTGGGCCTCAGCATGGCAGCAAAGATTTGGGGTGGACGGCGTGATCGCGTGCTCTGTATGACAGCGGTGATTTCTTTTGAAGCGGGCGACCACTGCTGTCACAGCCCTGCACCCATTGGTGCAGGATCGCCATGCCTGCTCAGTGGAGCAGTGGATTGAAAGGAGAGCACACCTCCAAAGTGTGCTACTCTCCCAAATCTTTTCTTGGCATGAGCGCAAGCTTAACGTAAAAGGATGTATGCTATGACCTGCTTTACTATATGAGCAGGACGCTGGCCAAAGACACCTCATCTCAATACCTAGCACTAAACTGCTCAGGTTACTAGTCTTGCTACTTCTCTATCAGGTGATATCCAACCTAACCCTGGCCCATACATACCTAATACCTTGGTAGCATCTTCAGGACCATCAAGGGTCTGAAGATAGCACATATGAACATATGTAGTCTTAGACCAAAAATACACTAAGTCCAGGCCTGGTTGGACCTCTACAAACCGGACTTACTAGCTATCTCTGAATACTGGCTAAAAGCCCACATCCATGACCATGAGATTCAGGTCGTGGGCTACAATAGCTACCGCACACAGAGAAACCAGAAAAGGGGTGGGGTCCTAATCTATGCTAAGGATGACCTCTCTGTGTCACCCTACCTCTAGCGGCTAATCCTACTGCAGGGGGAGAGCATATACATCTGGATAACCCTAGGGCATGCCAAACAACTAACAATTGGCTGCGTCTACCACCCACCAAAATCAGCTCCTCAAATCCCTTGAAGCCATCACAAACAATACGGCTACCAAGGTAACAATGGAGCAACTAATCCTGGGTGACTTCAACATTAACTGGGCCCAGGACTCTGGTCATGCCTCGAGGTCACTTACCCATGAAGCAGATCTGACGCAGGTCATCTCTGAACCGACCAGACTTAATTACAAAACTGGGAACCACACCACCCTTGACTGGGCTCTGGTGTCTAACCTCACTAATATACAGAGTGTGGGCACAATGGCAGACTCCCTGAGTGACCATTCCCCAATCTTCTGTATATGGAAAACAAACCACCCAAGGTCCAACCGAGAATTCTCTCTGCCGTGACTTCTCCAAGTTCTCTGAACTACAATACAATCGCTACCTAGGTAGTCTGTACTGGAACCCCATAAATCTTCTCCCTACTCTTACTGAGGCTGTGCAATACTTCCAGGACAAACTAACCACAGCGCCAACCTCTTTGCTACAATGAAGAGAATGAGGCTAAATGCAGCTGCTACAAGTGGATCTCTCCCTCCCTCCCTCAAAGCCCTAATGGCTACTTGGGGGAAAAGCCTGAAAGTTTAGGCTCCTCCCTCCGGCAAATCTCACTGAATACAAAGCCCTGAGGAACAAAGCCAAGACAGCCATAAAACTCACAAGAGAGATTACATAACATACCTCCAGAAAACCAGCCTGGGCAACCCCAAGCAATTCTGGAATCATATCAATGACCTGATCAAGGGCAGCAAAAAGCCTGAGTCCTGTCCCATGAGATTAACGGTCAGCTCACAACTGACCCTTCTCAAATATCAGCTGCCCTTAACAGGCACTTCTCAGACCTCGAGGCCTACAAGACCTGCCTGTCTCCCCAGACTCTCCCCCACCTCAGGACGAACCACCTCACATGGAAAGACCCCCATTTCACCTGAGACTGGCTAAATGCACTGAAGTACTAAACCTCCTAAGGAACCTGAAACCAAAAGGGTCAGGGGACCCAGCAGTATCAACCCTCGGCTACTCAAGGCAGGAGCTACCTCCATAGCCTGGCCTATAACCGTGCTCCTTAATCAATCACTGAGGAAGGAGCAGTCCCTCCCGTGGAAACATGTCAATGTTGTCCCTATTCACAAAGGGGCTCTAGGAAAACTCAACAACTACAGGCTCATCTCCTCCTCTGCTCACTTGCTAAGGTGCAAGAAAGCGCAATCTGCAATCAACTCAGGGACTACCTGGAAGCTCATCAGCTCCTTGCTCCCTCCCAACATGGATTTAGAACAAACCATGGTACCGACACTGCCCTCATTAACTTCATGGATGAAGTTCTCAGGGCAATGGACAAAGGGATACCCACTGGTGCAGTCGTTTAGACTTATCCAAGGTGTTTGACCTCGTCGACCACAACTTGCTGCTACAGAAGCTGCAAAATATAGGCCTAGACAATCATGCCCTGAAGTGGTTTTGGAGCTACTTATCAGGCAGGGCACAGAGGGTCTTATGGAAAGGGATCATGTCTGACCCACTACCCCTAAACCAGGGTGTACCTCAGGCTCAACTCTAGGCCCCTCCTGTTTTCTTTGTTTACCAACGACCTGCGTACCCACTGTAGGGAGAGCTCGGTTGTGCAATGCGCTGATAATACTGTCATCTTCTGACCCCTGTGTGGCGTGGTTGCCCTAGGCCCTCTACTCCAAAAGAATCTCACTTCACTAGAGACTTGGCTGTGTAAGAACAGAATCCACTCAATTACCCAGGTCCATCTTGCAAATGAGCTTCTGCTCAACGATGAACGCCTGGTTAAATAAAGACTTGATTGATTGATTGATTGATTGATTGATTGAGAATGGTACTAAATGCCAACAAGACCAAGGCAATGCTATTCGGGCCAAGATTCCTGGATTTGACAGGTCCTCATCCGTTTTCTTAACCTCACTCTCTGGTAAAGCCATTAACGTAGTCCCTCCCTTAAATACTTAGGCTTCACGTTGGATCAGAATATTACAAACAAGGAACACATGGACCAGGTCACCAGGACCTTACATCGAAACTTGGCACCCTGTACCATCTCAGGGACCAACTCATCCCTGAAGCAGGCTCTCCATAGCTACCAGCATCCTTCTACCCAACCTGACTTTGCGGCCCCTATTATACAGGGCATGGCTAAACAAGAGATTACCAGGATGCAAACCCTATATAATAAAATAGCTCATTTTGCAACCTTAGACCACCTGAGGCGTCACCACTGTGACACTTTGGCTAATCTTGTTAGCCACATTGGTCACCCGCCTCCAACACCCCTTGCTTGTCCAGACCTACAAGCTTCTCAAACCCCATGCTCTGTCAAGCATTGCTGGGACCATAACCCTCAAGCACAAGCCAAGGAACCTAAGGACCTCAGATAGAATGCTATTAGAAGTCCCTAGGGTAAGGACAAATGCTGGTGGAAGACCCTTTTCCTCCCAAGCAGCCTGCCAATGGAACAAGCTCCTCCCCAGGTCCAGGCCTCCTCCTCACTCATGAACTTCCATACCAGGCTTAAGTCCCATCTGCTGACCTCAAGTGCATGCCACTGTCATGGCACTTAAAGCTCCTAAGGTACTCCCTCCTCTCCAACTCCCATCTCCTAGCTTAACCTTCCTACTACTTGCCTTATACAGACTGCTTGCCAGAGGCCACGTGTAACCCCTGAATAAACTATATGCAAAGCACTACCAATTGCTTACATGTCATGATGATAACCATGCCTGCACCATGCCTGCATCCACTGCTTTTCTTTTACAGTGCCTGTAAGCCATGCCTGTATCCACTGCTTTTCTTTTACCATGCCTGTAACCATGCCTGTATCCACTATCTTTCTTTACTGTAACCACCTCATGATGTAACTCACAATGCCTCAAATGTTCCTTATGTCCTTGTTCATTCTTATAACTTGTATTGTTATCCCGGTTCGTCCCTGAAAAAGGGACCTTGGGCTCAGTGGTCCTACCCGTAACCAAAATTTAATAAATAACTAAATAATATACAGGCATGACTGTTCCTGAATGATACTGTATATGGTCACCACAAGAACTGCTCCCTAACTGGATGAAGCAATTCACCTGCTCTGTCTATATCTACTCATGAATGCACAGTGCTGCATTTTCCTCTCCAAAATGTTTAATAACAGGACATTTTTGAAGCGTAATTACATACTCCAGGGTGCTGAGTTCATTGTGGGGTATAGAAAGTCCTCTCTTTTATGCTGAGAAGAACTTGCACACATCCTGCTGTGTTATTGCCACGTACTGCATATGCCATATGTATATGGAATATGTTTTTCTCACTGTTTCATAAATTTCAGACATACCAAATATGGACCAGTTTTAGTGCACTTCAAAGGTGTTTTGCAATATACTGTCATCAGGAAGCACACACACACACACACAGTTTTGCATTAATGAGGCTTATACGGCACTTATATTTTTTTGTTACTTTCATGCGTGGTGACTGTCACAGTACAATATTCATCACAGACCATGGGAACATAAGGGGTCAAATACTGAAGTTCTGACTATAGGAAGCTATAGTCTTTTCCAAAGTTATGAATACCGTTACAAAAACACTCTCTTCTAATGTGACAGACAGTTAGGCATGGTATGATACAGTGAATGCAATTTACAAAATCAGGAAAATTACCAGTTTCTTGCAGAATAGAATCCTACAGTTTCAAAACAGGTTGACAGCATAGAGCCTAAATATTTCTCCTACCATAGATGTCTTGAGTTTTTTATCCATCGGTCAACTTCTGGAGAAGGGTTCCATGGTGCTTAAAAGAAGACTGCTTGTAAAGTTATAAACACATTGTAACCTGTATCATGTTGCTGTTCCTGAAAAGGTTTTCTTGTTTATTTGTTATGTCGATATGTTATTATTTTAAGTACACAGTAATACATTAGGGTATTTTGGAATGTGCATTCATTTCTTCCTGTGAAGTGTTCCATAAAGTAAGTTTAAAATTGCTCTGACTTAAGGCAACAATGTAGGCTTTCTTCATGCAAGACTGATTAACAGGCTTTTCTTTCTATTAAACCCAAAGCAGGCTTTGTTTAACAAAACAGTATCTCAGGATTTTTGAGAATCTCCCAAATATTCATGTTTCTTTGGCTATTCATTATGTGACTTTCCTGTAGCAAATGCAAGAGGCAAAGAAAGCATCCTAATTAAATTTAAAGTAAGTGTATAGTCAGTAATTAAAAGGGAGTTTGTCTAGGATGAATTGGCTCTGAAACAAAGGCTACATAGACACATAGACACTGTTGGCAGAAAAGGGCCTATGGCCCACTCAATCTGCCCATTTGAACTTGTAAGTTCCTTTATGTTTTTCTATCCCATGCATTCTTAAATCCTGTGATTCTTTCAATCTCCACCACTTCCACTGGCAGGGTGTTCCACTTGTCCACCACCCTTTCTGTGAAGAAATTATTCCTCATGTTTCCTCTGAATTGCCCTCCCTCCAACTTCGTCCCTATGCCCTTCAGTCCTGGAACATCTTTTTCACTGGAAAATAGTATATTCCTGCACCCTGTTCCTCCCTGTAAGGTACTTGTATGTCTTTATCTTCTCACGCTCCCTACTCTCCTCCAGGGGTGGGGTGCTGCACTTGGAACCAAAAATCTGAGGAGGAGCTACCATCTGGGGGGTGCAGCTGGTGGCTAACAGAGGGAGAAGGATCTAGGAATTACTCATCACAGGACCAATGAAGAATTCTGCACAATGCAGAAAGCAGCAGCAATGGGCAACAAAATGTAGTGTGCATTGCAAGGGAATTACCTTGAGAAGAGGTTATTCTATGGGAGGGCTTGCCTCAGGTTCAATGTGGGGAATAGCTCCTCCCACAACCTCTACTAAGCCCTCCTCTAACACACCTCCCTTGCTAATGGAGTGTTTTTCCCTTAGCTTCCTGTGTGGCTTGTGTGGCTGTGCTGTCTTTCTCCTCTTGCTGCTTTTTATTCTCCTTTCTTCCTTTGCTGTGCCTCCCTGCCTTCCTGTTGCTTCCTGTTCTTTGCCTTATTTGTTTCTCCTGGCTGCTTGTCCGCCCCTCCCCCGTTCCGGGTTCCTTCATGTGTTTTGTCTCTTTTGGACTCACCCCGTCACCACCTACCCCTGTTCTCCGTCCTTGCTATTCTGCATCATTGACCTAATGAGAAGGGCTGCACAAACCACAGACAGACAGATGGAAGGTATTATACTTACAGCGCTGCTTCTTTTAAACCACAGCTACCGCATCTCCTAGCTTGCTCCAGCAGCTAGTTCCACTAGGGTGTACATGATGCAACGTGAAGGGCCCATTTACAGTTCACTGCTACTACTGCTGATGCTCTGCTTTCACAACTGTTCAGCCACCGAAAGCCTCAGCTCCATGGATCAGTTGTCTGATGACTGCCTGCAAACCTCCTCCTCATCACCCAGTGGTGAGGTTCTATGCAGCCTCTGCCATGTTCCTTGACTGCCCTCTGCCTCCTTCCTGTACCGCACCTTCCTGTCTGCCCTCTCCACCAAACATTGAACTGAGTACAGAGGCACTAACAACTGGTGACATATCCCTGTTCAGGATGTAATACCTAAGCCAGAACCTTCACTAAGTAAGTTCTTAATTTCAATACAGCATGCAAAATCTTTTGTTTAATGTGCTGAGTGCTCAGAATTAATCAAATTCAATCTATATCTGAACTACATTACTATCTGTCCCATTACTAATTTCTGCTTGTGGTAAGATTCCCTGAGAAGCATTGCTGATACAATTACCACAATCGGTGTAAGGGACATCCTAATTTCAATGATCAGCATAGACTGAACTTTTCTAAACTGACTATCTTAAAGCTGCACTATCAGATTTTAACATCGTTTTGTTAAGATTATTGTTTCTTTTACCCTGCTGGTTCTATTTCAGGCAAACATTGAACCACCTTCTCAATCAACTTCCTAAAATGGGAAGACTGAAAACAGGTATGTAATTGGCTAGAATATCCAGGTCCAGAGATAGTTTCTTAAGCAGTGGGCTCATGACCTAATTTTTCAATGCAATCAGGAAAGAATCAACTCCCAGGAATCCAAATTCTACTGTTGAGCCGTCTATAATTCTTGTCACTGTAGCTGTTCTTCCAGCCTCACGTGTACACATTACAGAGACTACCCTGCCGGGTCTATGGCCCTCAGCTCACTTTGCTGTGTCCAATGTCTCCTTCCCACCCTAATGCAGATCATTGCTTCTTCTGGACCGGGCATTTCACCTCCAGCCTTTTATCCTCAGCTCTGCCTGCAACTTGAACTACAGAACCAGGACCTCCTTGATTGGTTGCCTCCATTACATCAGTTTTCCATGTCCCTTCCATTGCTGGACCCTTCTGATTTAACTGAGTCCACTCAGCATTCTGTTCTTCCATGGGCCTTCATTCTCTGGCCCCTTTTGGCATCCTTCCCTCCTCATATGAATCCTGATGACTTGTCCAATCCTTCTCACTCCTGGTCAACTGCCTCATGGACTTCCTTGCTACAGGTTCTCTGTCCAGCTGTCATCTGAACTTGTTTTCTTTGCTGATTGGACTTTCCTCTTTCTCACTCCATCACTTTCCATTCTCTTCTCTGGTCGCTTCCAGTCTTCAACAGATATGGGACTTCCATTGCTCATAGGACTTGACTTGGCTCCCTAGTTTCCATGGATCATCATCCTATGCCTTCTTTCAGCATTACACACTTTGGTGCTTTTACCAAGGAACTGACATCATCCTGCTCCTTCCTGCTCCAGATGTCATCCAGCTTCACCTGGCCAATAGCTTTTTCTGCTCCTTCCTTCAGTTGCTCAGGATTCACCATACTTCCTTCTCATATGCATGGCTGCCTTCTTCTATTCGCCTTGTTGGCTCGGGACTTTGTACTGTTTGCTGTGTCTCTTTGGGCCTTGTACCTCATTTCACAACCAGTACTCCTAATAAGTCATCTGCTTGCATCTGATCCATCCCTTACTTCTCCTGCCCTTCTAACAGTACCTTCCACTACTGATTCAATCATTTATTCATTACTCTGGAGAAAATACTTCTGTCAGCAAAACATTCCTTGGCTCACATGCCTCATTGACTGTTACATTATCATAGAAGTCTCACACTGCCTATTCAGTTCTTCGTAATCATTTATGGAATCCCATTCACCTGGACAATAGGAGATCTCCTCCATGTCTATTGGATATAATCTCCGATTCCTGTCCATCCAATCACCATGATTCCTCGTTGCCTTGTCTCATTGGCCATCCTCATATATGGAAAGGACTTAAATCCTTCTGTTCTATTCAGATTTGGTAATCAGCATCGCTTCTATAGATACCAGAAATCACAAGATAACCCATTCAACCATAGACTTCATCCATTTTACGTTATGCCACCTCTTGTTTCAACAGTAACTGATGACTAAGTTACTCGGACTCCTACCTCCCAACGGTCATTGCAAGTTTTAGGAATTGCACAGATATTGCCAGAATATTCATTGTGGGATCTCCATCACCTAGCTGATTCCTGACTCCACACAATCCACACCATCGACTTCACTCCTGGATACATGATTCCTTATACTTTTATCTGCACCTGTTCACCTAGTACTGTATGCTTAGTTAACTATTCTTCCAGTGGACCATTCAGCCTCTTCTTCTCAAAGTACCTTCACTAATATCTACAGTAAAGACTATCACTGAGAACTGGCTCTCCTAAATTCTATCTGGCAATCCGTAACAGCCAAGATGAATTCACTAACTCAGTCTTGCATCTCAATCAGTATTTATCAGCTGTAGCACTAAATCTTATGGCATCCTGCATTTATTAATCTCACTATCAATCTAGTCTACAGACTCTTCCTCTGTCCACCCCAAGCTTTTCTCATGTACTTCAGCATCAGGATTACCCATAGACTTGCCACCTGTGCCACCACAGTGCATCTCTAAATAATCACATCACAGGAATACCCACATGTACTTCAGGCAAAGGATTAAGCATAAAGTTATGAACATATCATAATAAAAAGAAGCTATCTAGTCCTTATACCACATTTCCAATCATTCCTCATGTACACTAAGTTACTATTTGATGGCTCCATCAAATCATCTTTTGGTTTATACTAATCTCCATGGCATTACTCTCATCAGACATTCAAACTCCTCTACTTATTTTACTCTGGATGTTTACCTAGTGACTTTTGCTCACTAATCATTCCTTACCTTCAGACTACCTCGAATATCACACCTTATATGATTTGGAGAAGTCACTTATCACTTACTAATCATCACATCTACCAGTGTACTGTCTGGTCTTATATCAATCTTGTCTTGCTCTCCAGCCTCATAACCTCCATACAATCCCTTGGACATCCATCTTTTGTCACTTTGGAAATAAGGTCTACATTAGCCCTTGATATCTGGATCTGCTTTATACATAGGATTTGCCTTCCTTTAGAAAGATGTACCCTTCATCTCCAGGATCATCATTCAAGCTGTATCATCCCTGGATCGAGAATGAACCATCATCTCCATGACACTCAAAGACTCTTCTACAAATTCTACTCTATGGTTGTTTCCTTAGTGACTCCTTGTTCAATACAGAATTCCTAGCCTCAGACCATACCTTTACATTCAAGCCTCTCACAAGCTGGATCATTCACCAATAACTTCTTCTACCATTACAGTTCCACCATTCCCAGTTCAGTACCTTATCAATCCAGTCGTGATCACTCTGCCCATTACAATGCTGTTGAACAAGCATCATTCATCATTTTGGATTCTTGAACTTCCTTCATCCTCCTTCACTCAGATTTACTTTATACTTAGGATTCTATCACCCATTCAGAACAGATCTCCTCTGCAACCTCAAGATCATCATGCGATCGGCATCATCCACAGATCGAGGATGGATTATCATCTCTCAAGCAACTCACCAACCTCAAATTAGCTATGGTTACTAGAACCTAGATCCTTCTCCATTTAGTATGCCCAGAAGGACAGGCAGACCTCCAGCCATGGGTCCTCAGAGGTTTTCTCCACTTGTGAGTGCCAGGGGATCATACTCTCCATGAGCTGGAGGAAATTTCTTTTGGGCTTTCTATTTCCTAGACATTACTACCTACCTACTACTCAAGGTGGGACTAGTGTAAAGCCACAAAAAGTACTACAGTTACACAGGCATTATATACCCCATCTTTCCTCATTGCTATTCCACAAACATTGAATGGGAGGGCTTGCCCAAGGTTCAATGTGGGGAATCGATCCTCCACAATCTCTACATAAGCCCTCCTCTAACACACCTCCCTTGCTTAGGGATTTTTTTTTAATCCACCACCATCCCATTCTCCTCTTTCTCAGTGCTCTTCTCACCCTTGCTCATGGGCCTTCTAATCCCTACAAATTATTACCTACCACCTACTACTCAAGGGTGGGACTAGTGTAAAGCCACAAAAGTACTACAAGTTACACAAGCACTATATACCCCATCTCTCCTCATTGCTATTCTGCAAGCATTGAATGGGAGGACTTGACCGAGGTTCAGTGTGGGGGAATCGGTCCTCCCACATTCTCCACATAAACCCTCCTCTAACACACCTCCCTTGCTTAGGGAATGTTTTTTCATCCACCAGCATCCCATTCTCTCTTTCTCCAGTGCTCTTCTCACCCTTGCTCATGGGCCTTCTATTCCCTACAAATTATTACCTACCTTTACTTAAGGGTGGGAATAAGATAAAGAACACAAAAGTACTACAAGTTTCACAAGCACTATATACCTCCATCTCTCCTCATTGCTATTCCACAAATACTGAACCATTATACAGATAATTGGTAGATCCTGTCCTGGAATACTTTGTGCAGTACTGGTGCCCTTACTTTATAAAAGGACATTAGACTGCTAGAGGGGTGCAGCGTAGAGCAACAAAGATTATTCAGGGCCTGGGGAAATTGCCATATGAGGTCAGACTAAGAGAGTTAAACATGTACACACTGGAGGAGAGAAGGGACAGGGGATATGATGCAGACCTTCAAATACATGAAAGAGATAATCAGAACAGACACAGAGGGTCTGTTCAGGAGGAGGGTGGGAAGAGACACTAGGGACTATAACATGAGATGGGAGGGGGTAGATTCAGGAGGAGGTAAGGAGGCATTTCTTTATGGAGAGGGTGTGGAAAGTGGAACACACTACCAGATGAAGTGGAGGCATGTATCACAGTGGAATGCTTCAAGAAAGGTGGGACAGGGCAAGGGAGGGTAAAGGGAGGTAAGGGAGGGTGGGGCTTCTGCTGAATAGGGAGCTATCTGCTTTCACGAGCAGCCTGGATAGACCATAATGGCCTTTTGCTGCTGGCAATTTTCATATCTTTGTATGTACATATCAAGTCCTTCAGCCTGTCATCATAGGTCATGTGATGCAATCCCTGTACCATCTTGTTGTCCTCCTTGAACTTTCTCTACCCCTGTCTATGTCCTTACATAGGTAAGGTCTCCAGAACTGATACACTATACTCCAGGTGGAGCCTCACTAGTGTCTTGTATAGTGGAATTATGACCTCCTTTTCCTGCTGGTGATGTCCCTGCCTATGCATCGCAGAATCCTATGTGGTTTACTTGCTGTCTTGTCGACTGTTTCCTACCTTCAGGTCATCAGAGATAATAACCTTCAGGTCATCAGAGATATAACCCCAAGGTCCCTTTCCTGCTTGGTGCATGCTACATCCTCACCCCCACCAACTGATATGTTTTTCCCAGTGTTTTGTGCCCCATATGCATTATCTTGCACTTCTTTGTGTTCAGTTTCAACTGCCAAACCCTTGACCATTCTTCAAGCTTCTGCAGATCCCACCTCATTCTGTATGCATCATCTTGCATGTCAACTCTGTTACAGAGTTTGTGTCATCAGCAAACAGGAAAATGATGCCTCTTGGTCCTGTGCAATGTAACTGATGAAGATGTTGAACAGGAGCAGTCTCAGCACTGATCCCTGTGGTACCCACTGGTCACTTTTCACTCTGTGGAGTGACAGCCTTTACCACCACCCTTTTATCCTTCCACCAGCCAATTATCCACCCACTGCACTACTGTCCTGCCCACTCCCATATTCCTCAGTTTGTTTAATATCATTCTATGTAGCACAGTGTCAAAGGTCTTACCAAAGTACAGATAGGCCACATCCACTGCCCTCCCCTGATCCACCTCCCTTGTCACCAAATCAAAAATTCAATGAGTTCAGTCTGGCATGACCTCCTCCCAGTGAAACCATGCTGCCTTGGGCCCTGTAGTCCATTGGCAACCAGATGTTTCACCAAGCTCTCCTTCACTAGTACTTCCATGATCTTCCCAACTATCAAGGTAACTGCTGGATTTTAACAATAGCCTAAGCTGGTATACAACCCTTTAAAATGATGATTGCTACAAAAATGCTGTCATGTAATTTTTTCTGAAAAAACAATAACAATCACTTGTAGTAAACACTGTTAATTATAATGGATGGATATGTGGTAGCACCCCTATAGTTAGGGTTGAGTAGGGTGTTTAATGTTAAACTCTAACTTTGCACCTTATCAGCTTTGCCCCATTCAATGAAATTGCATGAAATTTGTTGCATGTGGTCTGGGGGCAAGGTTTCTGATTTGGAAAGTTTTGTGATTTTTGGATGTGAGGTTTTTATGATCTGGATAATGTAAAATGTGGAAAAATCTTTCTTTTTTCCATTTTTCTTTTGCTCTGACCTACAGCATAGATACAGTTTGGAACTTTACTCTGAAATTTTCAGGTAGGTGGGCTTGTCCTAGAAAGATGCCATTTTTGGTTGAGTGAAACTATGGCTGGCTTTCCCTTCAGCAGCTAGATCTTATGCCTATGAATCACTCATAGATAATGTTATCAGAGCCCAAATTCCCAAACCACTGGCTGGACTATTTATATATCATACTTCCAGCTATGGTCTTTGTTCTGCTAATAACACCCCTGTTCACATCCCCAGATCCAGAACATCCAACTGTGCTAGTGCTTTTGCCTGTCATGGCCCCATTTCCGAACTCCATCCTCTAAGTACTTGCCTAGTATCATCCATGCCTCTTTTAAAAATTGCTGCAACTCTATCTTGTAGACTCTTCCTGTTGCTCCTGCTTCAAACCACCCTAGCCGTTATCTCTTCTCCTATGTTTCTTAACACTCTTAGTTACTGACCCTTACCAATTCATAGCTCTTTCTTCCTACCACTTGATTTTCTACCTTCTTATTACCTAGGGACTTTTATCTCAATATGTCCCCATCTTCCTATCTTATACTACCCCCTCTCCCAATCCCATTTCCTCTTTTAACTCTTACCCTCCACATTATCCTGTATTTACTACTATAATGCCTCTGATTCCTAGTTATAATCTTCCTAGATGTCCATGGTAATATTAGCACGGATGACCAAACTTAATTGTTATTGCTTTAATGTAATTGTTACTCTCTTTACCTTAATTTTTATTTTGTCTTTTGTAACTTATTTTACCATTGTCTGTAATGTAATCACCAGCCTGTTCTGTAGTCCTACATTTGAATATTGTGAACTCATATATTGTAACCTGTTATCCTAATGATTTGTTTTGTACCCTCCCAGGTCATGCCTGAAAATACTCATTGTTATGGCTAGTGCACCCACTCTGTCATCAAAACTAAATAAATAAAATATTCCATTCCTAAGTTCTAAGGATTTGAATTTCAGTTCTGAGCATGCTCAGTAGGGTTTTTCATTTATTTATCTGATACAAAAGAAGTTTTGACTCACTAAAGAAAACCTTCTTTCTTGAGCTGAAATTCTTCTTTCGTGACAAGAAAATCTTCTTTCATATGGCAGCCATCTTGTTTTAAATAATAAAAAATACAGTTTGAAAACCCATAAAAATAATGCCCTGGAAAATAAAACATATGAATCTAACTAAATGGGACTCATTTTGAACAATTCTGGAGATTGTTTCTCAAAAAATGACCCTGAAATATGGTTTTGGGATATCCCTAAAATCCTAGGTGGAAGGATTAGTAAGGGCTCCTGATTCTTCTTTCATGAGCAGACATTGTTCTTTTATTGGCCTCACAGAAGAATCACATTTCATGAAAGAAGTGTGGCATCTCAGAAAACAAGACATTTCTTGTTTTGTGATGTTCTTTCATGAACTTTCTTGTTTTATGATCTTCTTTTGTATCTAAAAATATAAAAGAAGAATTTCTTCCTTTGTAAGGTGAAATTCTTCTTTCATGAGCTTCTTTTGTGAGATTTCTCTTTCATGATCTTCTTTCATTAGACCATACAAAGAAGAACTTTGTCTTTGTATAGGAAAATAATGTTTGTTTATAACAAGGCTGTTTTAAAGATTTTTACCCCAAATTTTCAACATGGCCTTGTTTTGGCATTGCCTCATGAACCAAGAAGGTGAAGTGTTTTAAATCTCTCCCAGAAGGTGATCTCATAGTCATTCTGTGAAATCACCTTTCAGGCAGGATGTGAAAATTTCACCAGACTGTTTCATGAGGTGGGGTCATGAAGACTATGTTGAAATTTGGGATCAGAATATTTAAAAACAACAACATTATGAAGGAAGAGCCCTATGCATCTTTATCTGCAGCTTGATACACTTCTGAATCCAGCTGTGTTCTTCTCTTGAGTGCAGGGCCATAGAGCCATGCACTTCTTTATCTGTAGCTGCACCAAAAGGCCTCATGCTTCCAAAGCTAGATGGACCCTTAACTGGCACAGAGTCCAGAAGGGCCTTTCACATCTGCATTTGTAAACACATGGAAACGCAGGGCCCTGATGGCCCTGTGCTTCAAAGACCAGACAGATCTGTTCACAGAACTTATGTGAATGAAGATATGGTTCTACAAACTCAGAAGAAAGGAAATTCTTTACAAAACAACTGTTTTAATGCACCAGTTAGGTTCAACATAAGTTACAAAATAGGGAATTGTAGCATTGTTAGGGTTCAACCTAAAGCAACAAATGTGTGGAATTGTGATGTTAGAGTGTCAATCCTAACTCCTACCCCTAAAGCAGTAAAAGAACACCACACAGCAATCGTGAGATGGCCATCATCAGGTAAGACAAACAACATACAATTGTTTCCAGATGGCACAAATGCTGTAGCACTGATGTACCACATCTGTGGTGAGCACACTGCAAGACATACACACATAATTGTCACTTCAGATACAAATCTGCAATACTCAAATTAAAACACTTTTTCTGTGTGCAGAAGCACAGGTCCCACAGAAAAATTACAAATCCACAATACCCAAATTACAATAGTTCTTTTGTTTGCACAAGTGCACCTTTATGGAATGGTTCTGTAGCCTCAGGTACTCATGTAAACTATAATACATACACAGACTTGACAGGCCTCTGCTTCTGCAAGCACAGGGTAAGACATACACACTGATCTCTGACTGCAGAAGTGCAGATGCCACAAAATCTATAATACAACAATTGCAATACTACTGTACTCTGTCTGCAGAAGCACAGGCATGAGGAGCCTGATACTCTTCAGTCAAAGGTGTAAGACATACACACTGACTTCTGTGTTCAGATGCAGACAGAAATGCTATTTCAATGTGGGCATAATGATTTCAGCAGCAAATCCAGAAATTTTTTCAAGAGGGTAGCAGTTTTTTCAGTTATGCAGATGCATATAGAAAAAGCATACACTAACTGATCTTGCTGTCTGGTGAGGCATGTTCTACAGAGTGCATGTGTACAGTGGAGCCAGCCATGATGCAACAGAATAACTTGCAGTCAATGACGTTACACAATACTGCAGAAAAAAGGGCATCATTACCATTAAATTACACTGTACCTGCAGCATACCATAACATTTGTGTGCATTACAGCATTACTGCATTGCATCCTGGCTGGCATCACTGTAGATCTGGCTGCATAGGCACAGTAAAATAAAGTAGTGTAAAGTAAAGGGGCTGGGAGGGAGGGAAGGAAGAGAAGAATGTGGTATGGTGCTTTATGTAAGGGGAAGCAAAAAGTCATGGAGATACAGGAATACAGGGGAGGCACATATATGGTGGGTCTCCAAGGAGATGGGGATAGAGCCATTATTCATGTTGGGGTAATCTAAAGCCCCCAGCACAGAGGTAGGAATTAGATAAGGCAAAGAAGTGTAAGGTTATGCACTTTGGGGTGAAGAACCCAAGGAGACAATATTGACTGGGGTTAAGCTGGGGATCACTGAGAGAAGAAGGACCTAGGGGTAATGATAACAGTGACTGTAAACAACACTGCCCAGTGCAGGAGAGTTGCTGCAAAGCAAACAAAATGCTGGGGTGCATAGTGAGGGGTTTTATCCAGGCAAAGAGAGGTGATCTTGCCCTCTACAGGTCACTGGTAAGGTCACACCTAGAGTATTGTGTGCAGTTTTGGAGGCCATACCTAAAGCATGATATCAGGCTACTGGAGGGGTGCAGAGGAGGGCAGAAGATGTTATGTGGAATGGAGGGACAGACTATGACAAGAGGCTGGGAGACCTGAATATGTACATCCTGGAGGATAGAAGGGACAGTGGGAAAAGATAGAGGCATTCAAGTATCTGAGGGAATCAATAAGGATGGGACAGATTGGGTCTTTAAGTTAAGGAGAGGGATGGTCACTGGGGACATGGGTTAAGAATAGAGGGAAAAGATTTAGGAAGGAAATGAGGAGACACTATTTCACAGAGGGTGTAGCAAAATGGAATGCCCTATCAGAATGGGTGGTATCATGTAAATCTGTGAATAGCTTCAAAATGACATGGGACAGGAAACAGGGAGAGTGAGGGTGGGGAGGTTGGAGTGGCAGTGGATGACAAAGGGGTGGGGAGCTGCAAACTAGGGTGCTAGCTGCACACTCAACAGACTTAGATAGACTGGGTGGTCTGTTTCTGCTGGCACATTTGTATGATAATATGTAAGCCACTGGCAAGATGGCAGAAAAGAAGGAGGTGCTGCTGAATGGGGACTTCAACCTGCCTGATGTGGATTGGAGCCTCAGTAGCAGCTTTAGCTAGAAGAGAGATATCCTGTACTCTCTGCAGGGGGAATTCCTCAGGCAACTAGTTAGTGAACCCACTCATGATAGGCAATACTGGACCTGATGCTCACTAACAGGACAGTGTTGCAGGCGTAAGTAGGAGCTACTTGGGAACCAGTGATCACTGTACAGTGTGGTTCAATGTAAGGATGACAGCATAATTGAACTACACAGGAAGAGGGTCCTGGACTTTAGGAGTGCAGATTTTAAAAGAAGGGTGAATGCTTCAGGGATGACCCAGCATGGGTGGGTGACCTGGGCAGGATGGAGGTACAGTGGGCTAAGATAAAGGAGAGCATAACAAAGGCAACAAACCTCTGCATCAAATGAGCGAAGTAAGAGGAAAAGAGACCACTGTGGTTCTTGAAAGAGGTGGCTAAAAAGGTAAAATCTAAAAGGGTAGCATTCAGAATGTATAAAGAGACTCAGAGGGAAGAGGATATGAAGATGCATGGGGAACACAACAAAGCAGGGAAAGCAGTAAGAAGCACAAAGGTGCATACTGAAGAGAGGATAGCCCAGGAGGTAACAGAAGGAGACAAGACATTTTTAGATATGTATTTAAAAGAGGAACACCAGTGGTGGGACTGTAAGGTTAAAAAAGGGGTGGGAGGCTGTACAGAAGGGGACCAGGAAAGGTATACATCATGAACAAATACTTTTGTTCAGTGTTCCTGAAAGAAGGAGAAGGGAGGGCCACAAAAGTAACAAAAGCTTTGGATGGAAGGAGATGAACAGAAGTCCTTTTTACGACTGTGGGTAGAGCCTACAGGAGTATTGCATGTACAAAAGGAGTGATGTCATGTTTTCTGTCCATGGAACTGACTGAAGGTGTAAATAGTCTCCTCCACCTACCCTCCTCCAAGAAATATGTTTCCACCCTCAAATAAATATGCTTTCATGTTAGTCAATGGTTGCAGGGTACTATTTTCTTTATTAAATGGATGGTACAAGGAACTGGAACCTGAGTAGTGGGAGGCAGCATTGATTTTTGTGGGGAAGTAAGATCCAACCCACCTCCACCCCAGAAGTCTTAAATATCCACCCACCTTTTTTCATTCATGTGGAGGGCATGAGGTGCATTTATCATGTTGAAAGACAACTCACTTGTTTGGGATCTGGATCAAGGAACAGAACAAGTCTGTGGAGGAGTCCCTGCATTTTGTTAAGGGCTAGGAGAACAGAAGATATAGTACTTAATGCCTTCAAACTGACTTAAAAACCCTGGAACAAATGATTATCAAGAGTCACCTGGTGTCTCAAAGAAAAGGCTAAAAAGTGTCTGAAATTTCCAAGGATTTAGCTTCAAGGAAAATAGACGCTTTCAGGTATTTCTTAAACATTATATACTAAAAACAAAGCTCAGTTTGGGGATTAACAATATGTGTTTAGCATATTATATCTATCTGTCTATCTATCTATCTATCTATCTATCTATCTATCTATCTATCTGTCTATAGTTTGTCTTTTAGTAGTTTCACCATGAGGAAGCAAGAAGATGAACCAGCATGTTTATATATTCATTGACACCTGTGAATGAATGGGATAGTTTTTCTAACATCCTGATGAATGTATACTCCTTGGAACCTGTTATTCCAGTTTTTATGTCTGTGGGCAAGCCACCAGGAGTATTGCATTCAGAAAGGGATGATGTCATCTTTCCTCAATGAACTGATAAATGAGGATTTTGGTTTCTTTTACAAATTCATGTTTCCTGACCATGGATATACTAAAACAAAAATTTCTCAACAAAATGTTTTTAAATAAAGAGTTTAGCAGTAGTTTAGTTGATATGGTGTAAAGAGCTGCTCACTGGAAAATTATCTGGTTTTGGGGGGCTGCCACAAATGTTTTTAAATAAAGAGTTTAGCAGTGATTTAGCTGACATTGTGTAAAGAACTGCTCACAAAATTATCTGGTTTGGGGGCTGCCACACAATGGGACTCACAGAACTCACAGCAGCAGAAGAAGCATGTTGGCATTAAAGCTTAGTGGCGTGGATGGAGGCAGCACCAGTATTTAAGCATGACTTTGGTAGAGGATTAATTGTGACTGGAGGGTGATGGAGGAGTGAGTCTTGATATTTTAGCATAATGGTTTTCTGAAACTTCAACCTTCAATGGGTTAGACTCTGCAGCCATCTGTACAGTTTATCACTAAGCCACATGCAGTGTGGTATGGGTAAAACCCAGCTCACCAGACCAGGACCAGTGCTATAAAATCTGCACTGGGCAAAGCTAGGCAAATATTGCTGATCCAGTGGAGCAGCAATAAAGTATTATGCTCAGAAAAGGGCTGATTTCATCTTTGCTACCAAACAACATAATAATGTGTTAATAATAGATTCCTCCACTGATGCCTCATTACTACGTTGCACATGTGTGTGTATAGGAAGTTTTAGAGCAGTATTTTCCTCTGGCTTGAGGAATTAATGGAGCTCACAGAAAGTTAACTCATTATCTTCTAGCAGTCAGAACTTTCTACATAAATAGTTCCCTAAGCCCTCACAACCCCTCATTAAGCCATTTGACATCACCATCCTAAAAGCAGTCAGACAGTTCAGGGCTGGGCTACTATTTATATTCTACTGAATCTTCTTAACTTGCAATTTGTGACTATAATGAGGCATTTGTGTGTCTAATTTCTGTTTGACTCACTGTAGGTTACCATAGAATCTGATAAGTTCAGAGCATGCTTTATTGTGATTCAATAAACTGTTAAATGGGGATTGTGGTTTTTTACAATTCATTTCTCCTGATCATGGATATATTACAACAAAAATTTCTCAAACTTTTTTACAAATAAGGAGTTTAGCAGTAATGTAGTTGATATGATTAATTGTGACGGGAGGAGAGTGAGTCTTGGTATTTTAAACATAATGATTTTCTAAAACTTCAGCATTCAATGGGTTAGACTTTGTAGCCATCTGTACAGTATATCACTAAGCCACATGCAGTGGGTATGGATAAAACCCATATCACCAGACCCAGGCCAGAGCTGTAAAATCTGGACTGGGCACAGCGGTGCAAATATTGCTGATTTGGTGGAGCAGCAATAAAGATAAACTATGCAATACCCTCAATAACACACCTACCCCAGTTTACAGTTACTTGATGCCCATTTTAGGCCTTATATAGTAATATCTTCCTTCAAAGAACAGCTTGTAATGAAATGTGTTGAATTTACATTGGCATTTGGGCATATGCACTTTTATATTATCTGAATTTTTGTGTGAACTGTATATCAGTCTCTAAAAAATAATTAAACACATCAAATGTCTTCAAAACTTGTCTCAACATTGTGTTTGTCTTCCACCTTGTCACAACATACAGTTGTCTCAGCAGTGTTTTCAGTTAGGGTACAGTATCTTCATGTATATGATGGCCTGGTTCTGTTGAGTTGATTGCTATAACAGTGCATGGAATAAAATGCAAAACATATAAGTAATTGTAATACAAATGGTGTCATTATTTTTAATTATACAATGGCAAGGAAAAATGTAAGAAGCTGATTGGCTGCTGACCCAATGAAACAGTGATGTTATTACACAATAACATCACCGTAGCTTTGGTTTGAATCATTCCTTGCATTTTCTCTTAAGAAATATTTTTCCACACTAACAAAACATCCTTTAAAATGTATTTTTTATTCTGTATAACAACAAGCCATTGTATAATTGCAATAAGGCACTCCAGGGTGTGTTTGTGTAATAACTTCACTCCTGGGGTGGTAGAAGCACTCAGCTTTGCCTGGTGCTTCAACACACCCCAGGAGTGATGTTATTACATGATAACACACACATTCTGTCATGACTTATTGCTTAAATTCTGCCCTTTCTCAATGTACTGTACTTTGATTCAGTTAGTGTATGCAACAGCCTTCATGTGAACACCCATGGCTTCTCATTGCCTCCTGATGTCTATTTGCTTTAGCTACTATATATTGTCTGAACTGCTTTTGGTCTTTTTGATGTGGTGCCTGTATGCCTAAACTATGTAATCTGTTTGTCTACTGCTACCCATGTATCTCCAGTGAATGATTGTTATAACTGTTTGCTCTCTGAGCCATTGTTTTGACTTGTTAACTGTGCTTTGTATTAGTTTTGATGAGATGTCTTTGTAAATGAGTCTCTGACTCAAAGATTTATAATTCTGATATTTTTAATAAATAAATAAATGTTTATGTTTAAGCCCATGAAATACTTTATCTAGTTAATGCATTCATAGTCGTGGCTCTGCCAGAGCTTGTTTAGAAGAGAGAGTACTGAAGGGACTTGCTAATCTGAAGGTGGACAAGTGATGGAGCCAGATGGGGTGCATCCAAGAGTACTGGGGAAGCTCAGGAAATACTGGCTGCACCTCTGACAGTTCTGTTTAACAGCTCACTAGAAACAGGAGTGGTGCTGCGAGTACTGGAGAAGGGCAGATGTAGTCCCACTACACAAAAGTGATAGCAGGGAGGAGATGGCAATTATAGGCCAGTCAGCCTGACATTGATGGTAGAAAAGTAATGGAATCACTGCTGAAGGAAAGGGTTGTGTAAAATCTTGAATCCAGTAAGTTACAAGACACAAGGCAGTATGGTTTTGTAAGGGGAGGTCATGTTGAATAAATATGATAGATTTCTTTGACTGGTTGACCAATGAACTAGATTAGGGTGGAGCAGTGGATGTGGCCTACTTAGACTTTTGTAAGGCATTTGACACTGTTCCACAAAGAAGACTAGTAAGCAAGCTGGATAGCTCAGGAGTGGGTCCAAAGGAGATAAACTGGAAAAGAAATTGGTTAGGGATAGGTGGCAGAGGTGGTGGTAAACAGAGTTTACACCAAGGAAGAAGGAGATGGTGATCAGTGAGGTGCCTCAGGGATGGCGTCGGTTGATTTGTTGTGGTCGAATTAGTCGCGGTCAATGTCAGCTCCGATCTCGGTCGAAATGTGATATTGTCGCGGTATAACAGGTGGCGGGCAGAATGTAGCGAGCGCAACCAGATACCCGCAAATTCTGTCCGCTGATGTCTGACGACAATATGATACATGGAAATACGGAACCTTTGTCTAGACATTGGTAAATTCTGACAAGGGATGTTACACTAAGAGAACCAGTTGTACCAGTACTACAGGTGTTCTTTTCTCAGGTGCCAAATATTAGTGACAAAATTACAAGTAGCCATTATGTGGAGGCAAAAGTGTATGGTTACATATAGACTGTGTGGCTTTTATCCATGCAAGATATGTTTTACTTGCAAATATGCAAAGGATCTCAAATTAGGTAAACTCCCAGTTTCAGTCTGTAAGCTGCTACATAGACCAAGTCAAGTATAGGCTTCCTGGTGTTCTTGCCAAAAATTTATGTGGGCAGAACCACCGGGCAGCTCAAGAGGCAAATTCAGGAACATATTTGTAAATACTCTGGGAGATCATTTAAGAGTCCTAGTGATTCACAACCTGAACAGCCTGTCCCTGCAGGGTTTGAATACAGTACTTGACCAAGTCAACTCTAAATATCTGGGAATCACAATAGATCTGTCTTTAAATTTTAATATTTATTTGGACAAAATATCTGCTACGTTACACTCTAATATCGGTACACTTTACCGCATTCATAACTATGTAACCAAAGAAACTCATTTGGCTATTGTGCAACAAAAGGTTTTCATCAGTTTTGAATTATGCCTCTATTGTTATTGACACAGCGCCTGCCTGTACTGTGTCCAGGAAAGAAATATTGTTACAAAAGATTGGCAAATTTACCTTACAGGCACCTTATCAAACACATCATATGTCAGATTTTGGAGAATCTCGATTGGTTATCTGTTCAAAATAACTATACGTTAACACTATCTCACTTTCTCTTCAAAATCATGTATTCAGGTGTCCCTGTATCTCTGAGTAAATTCTCAAACATATTTCCACCTTTGACTCTCTTTCTTCTACTGAACTTCAGTTGCTCATGCCTTTTGTCTGTACAACAGCCGGTAAACGATTCTTTGCATATTGTGCTGCTTCTTTGTGGAACTCCTGTCTACACTGTTACAACAATTTTCATCTTATAATATTTTTTCCTTAGCTGCTCTTCAGTATTTTAAAATAATCAAACAGAAAACCATACACTTAGGACCTTTCAGAGAGTCTTACACTGACTCAAAACATTTTATTTTTCTTACTTGAGTGCCTGTTTCACTGTTGATGAGGTCAGCTGGGTCGGGCTGGATGCTGCGACTATTTGTTCAAGTTCCTTTTTCAAAGGTGACCTAACTAAAAATCTACGAGTTGAAGCATCGACCAAATGAATGGCTTTTATTTGTTCCCACGATGAAATGTCCGCATTATTTTGACCACAACATTTTGTCTGGGACCAATCGACTGTACACGTCCAGGGATCAGTGCTGGGACCATTCCTCTTTAATGTCTTTATAAGTGATATTGCAGAGTAGCTGGAAGGGAAGGTCTGCCTCTTTGCAGATAACACCAAAATCTGCAATGGGCTGGACACTCAGGAGGTGGAAAAGATGAGCAGAGACCTGTGAAAACTGGAGGAATGGTCAATGGTATAGCAGCTGGGTTTCAATGTGAAACAGTGCAGAATAATGCAAATAGGGTACAGAAACCCATGGGCAGAGTACAAAATGGGTGGAGTGGTATTGATGACCAACAAGCAGGAAAGGGACAATCATATTGAGGTGACCTAAGGGTGGCCAGACAGTGCAACAAGGCAGTAGGGAGGGCAAGTGGGATGCTGTGGTGCATAGGGAGGGGTATCTCTGGGCTGAGCATGGAGGTTGCCCATCTCCAGGCCAAGTTGACCAGGAGTTCAGGACCTCTCCCAGCCCAGGAACCAGCAAGCCCATCCTTGCCGCCTCAATGGTTGCCAAGGAAAAGGAGCAGCTAGATGATGGTGGACTTGGAAAGGGTGAGGGCAGTGGGGAAAATACACATCTGCCCTATGGTTCCACCCAGTAACTCCAATGCTGCTCTGGCAGAGTGGGACTGTCCCAGAGAGGAACCCACAATGGTAATCAAGGAGGATGTGGGGCCCTCCATGGTGGAGACCTGGGGGAGGCAGAGGACCTTGGAGGAAGAGGAAGCAACACCTGGTGGGGACTCTGTCATTGGGGGTTAACAGAGTGAGGCAGTCCAGAGGAGGGCAACTCAAAATGGTGCAGGGTCTGCATCAAAAGCCCTATGAGGAGAGAGAAAAGAACATCAAAATAGGTACCCTGAAACAGAGGAGGAGAGGGGAAATAGGATAGAGACCTTTAAATACATCATGGGGTAAATACAGTACAGGAGGGAGAGAGTGAGGGAGGTCAGTGCCTTGCACCACAGATTGGAGGGATGGACAGTGCATCCCAAGGATCACTGGAACAGCAGGACAGGAGGTTGAGCTAGATATCATTGTCCACCTGGGGATGAATGACCTGGCAAGTGGCGAGGCTAAAGTAGTGAGGAGCAGTTCAGGGAGTTGGTGAGGGCCTTAGGTAGCACACATTATAACCTTTTCAGAGGTGTGACCTGTAGAGGGCAAAGGGGAAAACAGGGTGCTCCACACTAAGAGAGAGTTAATGCATGGCTAAAGGACTGGTGTGGAGCAGAGGATTTGGCTTCATTGGGGACTGGGGTTCCACCTGGAGGATGCAGGACTATATAGAGGTGATGGCCTGCATCTATCCCGGGGCCAGGATCCTCAGTGAGAAGTTTAAATGTTTCATCAACAAGCATTTAAACTAGCCAAGGAGGTGGCAGAAATAAGCTTAGGAAGCAAACAGTTCCCCCTACACAAACAAAATGATACATACAGCAGAGAGGACCCTAAGGTTGAGAAATCACCAAACATAACTAAAACCATAATGGGTAAAATGCAGAGAAAAGGCAGAATGGGAGAAGGAGAAAAGACATGGGGATAGGAGGGAGTTATTAGGAGAGAAGGGAGACAGTTTTTTTGTTAACCAGGAGAGAGGCACTATGCTGAAAGCTTGTTCCCAGTGTGACCTGGGAGCACAAGGAAGTTAAGTGACTTGCTCAGAGTCAGACAGTGTGCAAGTAGGGCTGTGGGATTCAAACCCAGGTTTCCAGGTTTGCAGCTCAGAGCCTTAAACCACTGCACCACACTGCCTCCTCAGTAAAATCGGAGGCCATGTACTCAAATGCCTACAATCTTGAAACAAAATCCTGGACCTAGTGGCCAAGGTAGACCCTGCACATTGTTGCTGTTACTGAGACATGGTTCATGCGGGAAGCATGACTGGGATATGACAATACCAGGTTACACACATATTTAGAAGGGACAGGGTGGGTAAAAGGGAGTAGGAGTGGCTGTCTATATCAGGGAAGGAATTAAGGCAATTGAGGTACAGGGAATGCAGTGAGAGGTGGAGGCACTGTGGATCACTCTGGAGATAGGAAATGGTACTGTGTCTTCACACTGGTGTGACCTACAGACCTCCCCACACAAGGAGAAAGAACTGAACAGTGTACTTGTAGAAGCCATCACAGAATGACAGCTAAAGAGGAGGTGCTGCTAGTAGGAGACTTCAATCTGCTATATGTGGATTGAACAACCAGGCTGCAGCCTCAGCCAGGAAGAGAGACATCCTGGAAGCCCTGCAGAGGGCATGCCTCAGATTGCTAGTGACGAGCCCACCCAAGAGGGAGTGACTTTGGACCTGGTACTCACCAACAGGGACAGAATTACAGATGTAAAGTGGGGAGCCATTGGGGATAACAGGATCACAGTACAATCTGGTTCAATGTGAGAACAGCAGAAGAATCAAACCACATAAAAGCAAGGGCCCTGATTTCAGGCAGGCCAGCTTTGCAAAGATGGGGAATGTCTTAGGAAATCACTGTCAGGAAGGAGAAAAGAGGGAGTGGAGGAACAATGGGAGGATCTTAAGGGAACCATAGGGAGGCAAAATACAGCAGATTTGGCAAACAAGCAAAACAATAAAGTGAAAGGAAAACTATGGTTCTCAAGTAAAGTGGCTGAGAAAGTAAGGCAAAAGAGTGCCATTCAGGTGGTACAAAGAAGCACAGAGGGAAGAAGACAGAAACTGTATCTAAAAAGCAGAGGAAGGTGAGGAAAGCAGTCAGGAGTGCAAAGGTGCAAACAGAAGAAAAATAGCCCAAGCTATAACAAAAGGGACAGGATTTTTCAGGTACGTTAATGAAATAAAAAGACTAAGAGTGGGATTGTGAGACTAAAAGGAAATGAGGGAACTGCGAGAGGGGACCAAGAAAAACAGAAATCCTGAACAAGTATTTTGTTTAGTATTTACAGGAGAAGGTGAAGGGAGAGACCAGAGTTAAGTGACGGAAGCACCACAGGGAGCAAGTTGGACACCAGTCCACTTAAGGAGGAGAGATTCCTAAAGGAACTCACTAATCTAAAAGTAAACAAGGCAGGGCTGGATGGATGAATCCCAGAGTATTAAGAGGACTCAGGGAGGTGCTGGCAGCACCACTGATAGCCCTGTTCATCAGTTCACTGGAAACAGGTGTGGTATCAAAGGACTGAAGGAGGGTGAATGTAGTCCTTCTTCACAAAGAGGGAGTAGCAGGAGGCTGAACACCAGGGAGGAAGGAGCTACTGGTACAACTAAACTTCTCTACTTAGACTATATTGCCTCCTTCCTCCCTCCACCCCCACCCTAAACCAATTCTACTTTTATAGGCACAGGATTTAACTGACAACAGGAACTTCCTGTTTGGGAGCAGGAAGTGAATGATCACAGAGCCACCAAAGACTCCCCATCCTAGAAGGGCAAGAGTAGCTCTCCATTCCCCCAGCTGCTGGAGGTCTGACTCTGAGCAAGTAAGGAGACTACTGGGAAATATAGGAACTTCTTATCTCAGGACAGGAAGATCAGGAGCTAAAAGGGCACAGAGGCAGTAAGTAAGTAGGCAGAGAAAAAAGAAATAAACAAACAGAGGAAAGTAAGTATTCCAAAGAACAGTTAGGGGCTGGAAAAAGACATAATGGAAGTGGTGCAGTGCAGTGGCTGTGGAGCAGCAGTCTTCCGGGAGACGTTCTGGAGGATGCAGTGTTGTCCCATCTGCAGGCATCTTTCTGGGCTGAGGGAGGAGGTCTGCTCTCCCAGGCTGAGTTGGCCAGGATTTGTGGGACCTCCTCTCCCACCCAGGGACCACCAGAGCCACTGCTGTTGCCTCAGAGGTTGCCAAGAAAGAGGAGCAGTTGGACCACAGTGGGCTCAGGGAGGGTGAGGGTGGTGGAACAGAGGTGCACCCTCCAGTTGTACCTCTCCACAGTTTCTATGCCATTCTGGAAAAGTGTAATCTCCCATGGAGGCACCCACAGTGGAGACCAAGGAGGATGCTGGGAACCTCCACAAGGGAGACCCACAAGAGGGTGGCATGGGACCCCACAGGGGAAGAAAACAACCCTGGTGGGGACTCCATTGTTAGAAAGGTAGAACTGGGGAGAAGGGAGAGGGAGGTAGGTGCCTGTCTGGTGACCTGGCTTGGAGGAAAAAGGAGCGAATCCTCAGGATCACAGGAGCAGCTACACAGGGAGGGAGCTGGATGTCATTGTCCACCAAGGGACAAATTACCTGGCTAAGAAAGGGATCAGAGCAGTGCAAGAAGCATTTGTGGAGATGGGGAGGGCCTTAGACAAATAGCACACATGGTAACCTTCTTGGAGGTGCTGCCTGTCTATGGTACGGGTGAGGCAAGGTGCTCCACACCATGGGATTCAATCAGTGGTTGAAAAACTGGTGCAGAGCTCAGGGATTTGGCTTCATTGGGGACCTGGGGTCCACCTGGAGGGATACAGGCCTATACTGGCCTGATGGTCTACATCTGTCCAGAAGGGGAACCAGGATCCTAGGTGCTAGGTTTAAATACTTCATTGGCAAGCATTTAAACTAGCCAAGGGGAGGTACTGAAAGAAGCTGGGAAATCCTAGCTGCCCCAAAAATCAAGGTACCAAGTGAGGTGAGACACCAACATAGAGATGTTGATAGGAGAAGTGCAGGGGTAAATGGAGAAAGTGACAAACGCAATAAGGACACTGATGGGGCAGAAAGGGTAAGGCCATCAAGAAATGGAGGGTAATGAGTACCAATGCCCGTAGTCTGGGAAACAAGCCCTGAACTGGTGGCCTTGATGGAAGAGGGATACCCAGATATCATAGCAGTCACAGAAACATGGTACACAGAGAACCATGACTGGGATGTTAACATACCAGGGTACACAACCTACAGGAGAGACAGGAGAAAAGGGAGTTAAGCCTTTTCCAGGCATTTTGGCTAAAGTGCTTTATTACGTATCTCTACAGAACTGTAATTGGTACAGAGAGGTCTTTTGCAAATTTAAACATCTTTCCACTGCCTTGAGTATCATTCCCCAGGTATGCATGTTATGGGGTAAATAAAGTTTTGCATAACTTTTGTCACTGGAAGTAACATGGCATTTGTTTTAAGCATTCCTATATAAATGCTATAAGTATGAATTTCATTCCTTTCAGGAAGAAGTTAAGAGCTTTTTGAGTGAAATGAATTCAGTGTACATAAGGAGAAGTACAAGGTAGACTAACGGTGTTTAAATAATATTTATAAATACATATGTAAAAGAAAGCAGAAATTTAAAAAGAAAATATATGTATATTTGTTTTTAAACAGAGCTAGAAAAACCCTGTGAACAAGCTCATAGGAGCGAAATGTAGAGGATATCATTGAAATAAAGGAGAAGACTTTTCAAAACTGATTACTCCATTCTTTTATGATCAAATTTGGATATTGAAGCACCTTCAAGGGAGTCATGAAGCATATAACTTCAAAGTCACCATTACCCAGATTTTGTTTGTTGATATACTTGATTATTGAGTGTACCATGAGGGTGGGTTACATTTAATTTGGAAGTTGGTGAATTTCATAATAGGGATATAATATATCCTTTTTAAGGGTTAGGCATTTTGCCAACGAATAATTCTCCGCATTTACCATTGTATTGTATTAAATATTATACAATGGAAGAAGGATTAGCAGTCTTACAAGACATAGGCAATAGTATTCAAAATACTTTACATTTTGCTACATTTTCAGAAGATGAAAGAAAGACAGTGTTCCAGGCTTTGAGGGGAGGTAGAGATTTAAGTACACAAATGGGGAAACCCTCGCATTAGTACAGAAATTAGAAAATTTTAAATGCAGAGACACTAGACTAGAATGGCATGGTTTGACTCTCACACAATATTTGGAACATAATAGAATACCGAGGGGTCTAAGGATAGCTGTAGAACCAAATATAGAGATAAACACTCAAAACATTTTTCAAAATGGGATGGAATAAGAAATAGGCAAGTTGTAACTTTATGTATGCCCTCATAGAGGCAATAATAGATGAAAGAATAGCTCTAGCAGAAGAAATACAAACAAATCAAGATCTTTTAAAAAACAATTAACAGCTGAAGAATTTTCATCTACTTTAGAGGATATTAAAAACAACTATTAGATTATGAAAATAAACTAAAACAACAAAAATAAGAAAATTCATAAGAGACACTAATGACTATAAAGATAACAAAGTATATACATACAAACAATTTAATAAAGAGAGGATACAGCTACAATATAGAAAGTGGTACAGATAGTGATAACAGTTACACCCAGGATTCTTATACAAGACCAAGAGAGGAATATCAACATACAGGGAGTCACAACAACTGAACACATCATCAGAGGATATCACAGAACATAGATATGATCTCAGAAATACCAACATGAACAGATACTATTCGAGACCACAAGGGGTTTTCACAGGGCCAGGAGGGGAGGGTATGAGGAGGAGGACTAGGGTGGCAAATCAGTAAGAACAATAAATACAGACTGGGTCAGGCAGAGAAACCCAGAAGTAATACCCATCTTCAATTTAAGCAAAAGGAAGTTGACTGAATTAGAAACATAAGTTTTGGGTTTGGGATTGTCTTTTGCACCCTCACAACCAGTAGTTAATTTATTTGACTTAGAAATTGTCACAAGGATTTTTCAAAATTTGAGAATAAAAAAATATTTGCAGTAGACAACACTTTTGTTAGTGAGGAACAAAAAGTTAAAACAAGCTTTGAATATTAAATCTAAATTTTGTCCTCCTCTGATAGAAAGCATGGAATAGAGAACTTGTACTATAGTGGAAAAGAAAATATGTCATTATTTAAAGATAAGTCCTCTCTATGGCCCTTACAACAAAATCTAACAAGAGATCAAAGATGTGCTTTACAAAATTTAAGTAATGACACGGAATCCTAATTAAACAGGCAGATAAAGGGAGGAATAGTCATTCAGGCTAGAGATAAATACAAATTAATGTGTTTAAAATTGCTTAACAACAGGAGTAACTATTCACAGTTGGTGGGAGATCCAACAGTCCTATTACAAGGTAAATTGAGGGAATTACTGACAGAATTTGTAGACTTAAATTGGTCACAAGATTGGGAAATGAGAATACTTTTGGAAGAATTTCCAAGAATTCCAACATTTTATGGTATTCCAAAGATTCATAAAGATTTGTTAGACCCGCCAAGTAGACCAATTTTGTGGGATAGATTCAGTTTTGATCCCGTATTGAAATATGTCAGTTATTACTAACAACCCTTAACTGAGAAAATGAATCATATATACAAGATTCTGCAGATTTAATGAATCAGTTAGAGATTTTATCCAACAAGATTGAATTGGATAATATCTTATTGATTAATTGGATGTAATAGACTTGTATACATCTATTCCACACAGGAAGGAGTCATAAATATGGTGAAAATATTAAAGAAGAGACCTATGGGCTCAGTACCAAGAACTGTGATGTTACAGGAATTAGCATTATTTGTATTACAAAATAATTATTTTGAATTTGATGGGGTATTCTACCAACAGGACAAAGGTACTGCTATGGGCAGTATGATGGCACCAAGTTATGCCAATGCATGCATGATAAATTTTGAAGAAGAATATGTATTTAATTCAGAAAAAATTTACATAAAGACAAAATTAAGTTATGGAAAAGATATATAGATGACATATTCTGTATATGGGTGGGACAGAACAGGAATTGTTAAGATTTGATGATGTATTAAATGTATTTGACAGAAATTTAAAATTCACATTACATTACAATAAATCTATTATTCCTTTTTGATCTCTCAATTAAAGTCACAGAATCAGAGTTTAGTACTCATGTTCAGAAAGAGCACTGATAGAAATACATTATTACATAGCAAAAGTTACCATGAGCCTAAGTTAAAAACAGTATCCCATATGCACAATTGGTAAGGGTGAAAAGAAATTGTAATGAAGTACATGAATATTTGGAACAAAAGAAGATATGCTTACAAGGTTTAGTAATAGGGATATCCACTAAAAGTTTTAACACAAGCAAGTAATAAAATAGAGAATATCACTAGGGAAGATCTTTTCAATAAAAAGAAGAAACAAAAACAGGAGAGAATGGTGTTAGCTATTAAATATAACCATAAAATGACAGAAATTAGAAAGATTATTAATAAATATTTGTATTTAGTTGCTTTGAATAACCTAATATTAAAACCTTACAACAAAGACCCATTATAGTAGCAAAAAGTATGCAATATAAAAGATAGATTAGTACATTCACAATTTAAACACAAGGAAACTAGTGGAAAACAGTTGCTATGAGGCCCTACAACCTGGTATGACTAGATGTGGTAAATGCACAGTATGTAATAATACCAGTAAAAAGTATCTTTAAACATCCACATTTCAATGAAGAATTCATTATAAAGATCATATTGACTGTAATACAGAAGGGGTAGTGTATGTATTACAGTGCCCTTTGTGATAGACTATGTGGGGCAAAAAAGGGCCCTAAAAATAAGGATCTTGGAACATAAAAATGACATCAGAAATAAAGATGACAAATCGTCAGTGGCATTACATTTTAATCAGGCTGGTCATACAGGAGCTTCTTTGAGGTTTTCGGGCTTGAAGCAGTTAAATGCCACTTAGGGAGGTGATTGCATAAAGATACTTGAAAAACAGAAATGAAATGGATATTCAATTTAAGAACTTAGAAACTTCAATTGGTATGAACTTAGAATGTAATTGGCAGCCATGTCTGTGAAATTTGTTAGTAATACATTTCTGATTTGACCTAAATCAGAAATGTTGGGTTATTCATCGTTGTGTAGATATTGTTTAAAAATGTATGATTTCTTGTAGATCTGAACCTATAAGGTAGTTGATAACTATACTTGTGAAATTTAAGCAGCATTCAATTTGACACTTGTTCTAAGTTCAGAGTTGGGACACCCATTGGTGTGAATAATTACATGTATAAAATGTATTTGGGTTTAGAAAATAGATGTCTGTAGATATCCAGGCACAGTAAGCACGGTACCTGTCTGAATGTTGATTCAACATAGAATTGATTAAGGTCTTTTGAATATGTGTGGATTAATCTGAGCATATCTGTTTCCTTTGTCTACTTATGTCTATTTGCAATAGGAAAGATTTGATTACTATTTACATATTAAAAGTTCATGGATCAACAATTTTGCTTAAAATGTAAGAAGGCATTAGCTTCATTATAAGTCAAAGATTTCATATTATCCTGCTTTTGTGTTGGTAACAGTGCTTTCATTCATCATTTAACGCCAAACAAATATGCCATGTCACGTTATATGAGCAGCTTGACGATCGCTGCTCATTCCATTACTTTGGGAATGAATGTATTGTTGTTTAGCAATGCTCTCACATTGTGAGAGTTACAGGAAGTGATACGTCACTCCCAAGGGAAATCCAAGCCACCAAGAGGGATAGCAGCTGAGGGGAACGCCACAGCATTTTTCAAATGCCATTATGCAAAGCTCAGTTCGTTTAAAACTTTGTAAATGCTAAAGTGCCACTCATGTAAAAAATTTGGTTCCAATTGCATTTAAATTCACTATTGAGTAAGACTCGTGGAGGTAAGAAACATGCTTTGCTTAGCAATAATGAAAGAATATATTTTAAAAGGAGTTATTTTTTCAAGCATTTTGGCTAAAAGTGCTTTTATTATTTATCTCTACAGAACTGTAATCAGTACAGAGAGGTCTTTGCAAATGTAAACATCTTTCCACTGCTCTGAGTATCATTCCCCAGTCATGCATGTTATCGGGTAAATAAAGTTTTGCATAACTTTTATCACTGGAAGTAACATGGCATTTGTTTTAAGTGTTCCTATATAAATGCTATAAATATGAATTTCATTCCTTTCAGGAAGAAGTTAAAGAGCTTTTTGAGTGAAATGAATTCAGTGTACATAAGGAGAAGTACACAGGTAAACTAACGGTGTTTAAATAATATTTATAAATACATATGTAAAAGAAAGCAGAAATTTAAAAGAAAATATATGTATATTTGTTTTAAACAGAGCTAGAAAACCCTGTGAACAAGCTCATTGGAGCGAAACATAGGGGATGTCATTGAAATAAAGAAGAAGACTTTTCAAAACTGAGGACTCCATTCTTTATGATCGAATTTGGGTACACAGAGAACCATGACTGGGATGCTAACATACCAGGATACACAACCTACAGGAAAGACAAGGAGGGAGAAGAGGGGAGCAGCTCTATGTAAGGGAAGGTATAAAGCAACTGAACAAAGAGTAAACAGGGAGGAGAGGAGGCACTGTGGGTCACCTTAGAGACTGGAAATGGCACCACAATCCGCACAAGGGTTGTATACAGACCCCCATGTCAGGGGGGAGGGAAATGGACAGAAATATGATAGAAGGCATACTTAGGATGGTAGAGAAAGGGGAGATACTGTTGATGGGGACCTTAATATGCCAGATGTTAACTGGAGCACCTTTGCTGCAGCCACATCCAAAAGCAGGGCCATTCTTGATGCCCTTGGTGTCGTGCCTCAGACAGCTAGGTTTGGAACCTCACTGGAGTGAGCAATCTTAGACCTCATACTTTCAAATGGGGACAATGAGAGGATCTCAGATCTAGAAGTGGGTAGCCATTTGGGAACAAGTGACCACCAAACAGTGTGGTTCATGATAAACTCAGCTACAGAGTCAAGCCATACAAAAGTGAGGGTTCTGGACTTCAGGAGGGCTGACTTTGCAAGATGGGAGAGTGCCTTAGAAAAGCACTAGCAAACAGGCTAGAAGGAGGTGGAGCAACGATGGGGAAATATCAAAACTGCCATTACAGAGGCAACAAGCCTTTGTGTGAAGCAAATAAACAAATCAAATGAAAGAAAAAGCCACTATGGTTCTCAAAAGAGGTGGCAGTGAAGGTTAGGGAGAAAAGATAGCATTTAGGAAGTATAAGGAACACAGAAGGAGCAGGACAGAGAACTGTACCAGTTAAGGCAGAAGGAAGCATGGAGGGTAGTCAGAATAGCAAGGCCCAAACTGAGGAAAAAGATAGCCAACTTCCGGTTAAGGGGTAAAACCTTTTATAGATATAGCAGAGAAAGTAGAAAAAGGAGAGATAGTGAGGCTGAATAGAATGGGCCGGTCGGTGGGCGAGAGACGGACAGGTGAAAAGCAGGGATACTGAATGAATACTTCTGTTCAGTATTCACAAAAGAGGAAGTGGGAGGTGCCTAATCCAATTAACAGAAACACTCTGGAGAGGGGGTCGATCTCAGTCCTTTCACAGAAGACCGGGTTCTGAAAGAACTCCTAAAACTGAAGGTGGACAAAGCAATGGGGCCAGATGGAATTCCCCAGAATTCTAAAAGAATTAAGCAGAGAACTAGTGACACCACTGACTACCCTTTTTAACAAATCATGTGAGGATGGTGGTACCTGAGGACTGGAAGAAGGCTGATGTGATTCCCTTCACAAAAGTGGGACAAGACAGAGGCAGGACACTACAGACCTGCCAGTTTGACCTCTGTGGTAGGGAAAGTGATGGAATCACTTCTGAAGGACAGAATTGTTGAGTACCTAGAGGCCAGTGGGGCACAGGACCCAAGGCAGCATGGATTCACAGGGGAAGGTCATGTCAGATGAATCTAATTGATTTCTTTGACTGGGTGACCAAATTAGCAGACCAGGGAGGGCTATGGACATGGCCTACCTAGACTTTAGCAAGGCATTTGACACAGTCCCACACAAAAGATTAATAGTCAAATTAACCAGCCCGGGAGTGGGTCCTAGGATGGTAGCCTGGGAAAACACTGGCTGGACAACAGGACACAGAAGGTAATTGTAAATGGAGTCCACTCTGAAGAAAGAGGGGTTACTAGTGGGGCACCAAGGGTTCAGACTGGGTCCAGTCCTTTTAATGTCTTTTATAAGTGACATTGTAGAGGGACTGAAGGAAAAGTATGCCTCTTTGTAGATGACACAAAGATCTGCAACAGGTTTGATACACAAGGAGGCGTGGAAAGGATGAGAAGGGACTTGACAAGGTTGGAGGAGTGGTCAGAATTATGGCAGCTTGGATTCAATGCAAAGAAGTGCAAAATAATGCACCTGGGAAACAAAACCCAGGGGAAGATTACAAATTTGGGGGAGGTAGTAACAACAACAAAAATGGAAAGGACCTGGGGTAATCATATCAGATGACCTTAAGGTTGGCAAGCAATGTGAGAAGGCGGTAGGGAGGGCAGTGGGATACCGGGATGCATAGGGAGAGGCATCACCAGAAGAAAACAGGAAGTTGTTATCCTCCTGTACAGACAGTTGGTGAGACACCATCTGGAGTACTGCATCCAGTTCTGGAGACCCCATCTCCGCAAGGACATAGACAGGATGGAGGCAGTTCAGAGGAGGGCAACTAAAATGGTGCAGGGTCTGCAAGAGAAGCCATATGAGGAGAGACTAAAGGAGCTTAATATGTATACCATTGAGGAAAGGTGGGATGGGAGGACATGATAGAAATGTTTAAGTACCTCCAGTGGAATCAACAAAGTTCAAGAGGATAGCATCTTTCAGAAAAGATATGTGCAAGAACAAGGGACACAATTTGAAGATAGAGGGGATGTCTCAGGGGCAATGTGAGGAAGTATTTTCACAGAGAGGGTGGTTGACACATGGAACAGCCTTCCTGAGGAGGTTGGGGTCTAAAACTGTGGAAGAATTCAAGAATGCATGGGACAGACATAAGGCAATTTTTGTGGGGGTAGGAAGAAATAGGCTTTTGGTTAACTAGGATCTGCAACTTATCCTCTAGGTAGGAAATGGGCAGACTAGGTGGGCCAAGCAGTCCTTATCTGCTGTCAAAAGCTATGTTTCTATTTAGCTCACAGGCCAGTCAGCCTGACCTTGGTGGTGGGGAAACTAATAGAGTCACTACTAAAAGAAAAGTTTTGATATATCTCAAATCCAATGAAACATAGGATTCAAGACAGCATGGATTCACAGAGGGAAGATCTTGTCAAAAAATCTGATAGATTTCTTTGAATGGGTGACTAGGGCGGTGGATGTTGCCTACCTGAATTTCAGCAAGGTCTTTGACACCATCCCACATAGGAGGCTAGTAAACAAACTGGGCAGCTTGAAGTGTGTCCCAGGGTGGTAAACTGGGTAAAAAATTAGCTGAGTGATAGGACACAAAAGGTGGTGGTTAACAGAGTTCAATCTAAAAAGAGGTTGACTAGTGGGGTCCCACAGGGATCAGTGCTTGAACCAGTCCTCTTTAATATATTCATAAGCAACATTGCATAGGGGCTAGAAGGAAGTGTGTCTCTTTGCAGATGAATGAAGATCTGCAGCAGGGTTGACACTCAGGAGGGTAAAGAAAATGAGAAGAACATGCAAGCTTGAGAAGTGATCAAGTGTGTGGCAGCTAAGATTTAATGTAAGAAGTGCAAGATCATGCACTTGAGGCAAAGAAATGCAGGGCAGGAGGACATGATGAGGGGGAGGTACTGATGGTCACCAAACAGGAAATGGACCTTGGAGTAATCATATCTGATGATCTAAAGAATACCCAACAAAGTGAAAAGGCTGTGAGGAGTGCCAGTGGAATGATGGGGTATAGGGGAAGTATCTCCAGCAGAAGGAAGGAGACAGTGTTGCCACAATATAGACCATTGGTGCAACCTCATCTAGAGCACTGTGTCCAGTTCTGGAGGCTGCATCTCTGGAAGGACATAGACAGAGTAGAAGTGGTTCAGAGAAGGGCAACAAAAAGGCATGGGCTGCACCAAAAGTCATATGAGTGGAGAGTGGAGGATCCTAACACGTGATTCCTGAAGAGGGAGAGAGAGAGAGAGAGAGAGAGAGGGAGAGGGGTGGATAGGATAGAGACTTTAAATACCTCAAGTGTGTAAATAAGGTACAAGATGGTAGCATCTTTAAGAAAAATATATGTTCAATAACAAGGTGCCATGATATGAAGATAGAGGGGTAGACTTAGAGGTAACATGAGAAAGTATTTTTCACATAAAGGGTGGTAGATCCATGAAACAGCCTCCCAGCAGAAGTTGCAGCAATAAAAATGGTAGAGAAGTTCTAAAAGGCACTGGACAGATGTAAAGGAACCTAGTGATAGGAAAGAAGCTAAGCCACAGATCATAAGCAACATTGCAGAGGAGCTAGAAGGAAGGTGGGTCTCTTTGCAGATGATACAAGATCTGCAGCAGGATTGACACTCAGGAGGGGTAGAGAAAATGAGAACAGACCTAAGCAAGCTTGAGAAGTGATCAAGTGTGGCAGCTAAGATTCAATGTGCAAGAAGTGCACAATCATGCACTTGAGGCATAGAACTCTATGCCAGGGAGCCTCTGGTCGAGAGAGCAACCAAGCAGCCCTCCCCACAGCCGACAGACTCTTCCTAAGCCCCACTCTGATCACCCTGCAAAAGGTGTGGAATGCAAACCAAAATCTGCAAACAGACAAACCTGCCCCCGGGAGCTCTCTGTGTCGAAGGCAACGAGCAGCTCCTCCCACAGCCAACAGACTCTTCCCAAGCCCCACTCTGATCGCCCCTGCAAAGGCACAGAATTCAAACTGAAAAATCTGCACAGGTAAAGGAGACCAGGACGAGGCGAGAAGTGCAAATGGCAGAGTGCCATTTTACTGAAAGACTCTAAACTTTATTTTCAGTCGCCAGATTTGTGCTGATTGTTTTTTTCCCTAAATTTTTCTCCCTGTACACTTGTGGAAATTGTAAGAAGTAGCAGAGCACCTTAATAGTGAAGCATCAAATGCCATAGTAAAGCTCATTCTGTGCTGTGACTCTTTATTTTAAACTGAATCAGTGAAACATGTAGTGCCAGAGAAAATATTTTTCCAGATTATCCAAGTTGTTAACTTCTACTGCTTTTGCACCTTTTAACCTTACAAACCCCAGTGCCTGCAAAACTGCTTTGTCTCCACCTGAGCCCTCTTGTTTGGAAAGTTCTATAATGAGCTTAACCAGGGCTGGGCTAAAATAACCTTAACTGCATTGAATATGCGATTCCAACCCTAATGCTCCTTAGTCTGCTTCTTTGTGTAGGATCTGTATAAAAGCCTCACCTTTTTCCTCCTTCTCTGCAGAGACAAACCTGCCCCCGGGAGCCTTCTAGGTCGAGAGGGCAACCAAGCAACCTCCCCACAGCCAACGGACTCTTCTCAAGCCCCACTCTGATCGCCCCTGCAAAGGCGTGAAATTCAAACCAAAAATCTGCACAGGTAAAGGAGACCAGGATGAGCGAGAGTGCAAATGGGCAAAAGCGAGGACCCCGCTGCTCTACCACCACCCTTGGTCGTCACTCCTTTATAGGACAAGGCACCTGACTGAAATTAATCAGGTTATTTTCCATTTGCAGGTTATCACAGCTGTCCACTAATGGCCGCTTATAACAAAAGATTCTGGCTACCGTGCCCAATACAAAACTCCGATACCCCTCTAGTGGCATTTAGCTGTCACTGCACCTGCTTTCTAATCCCAATCTTTGCACCACCTGCAAATTACTGTGCAACTCGAAGTATCTCTGTCTCTCCCTACCAAATTGCCCATACCCACAAACTACCAGTTGTATCATAAACTAGGTAGTCAGAAATTAATTTATAATACCAAACATGCTGCTGGGCATACTTCTGGGGAGTGGCTATATCTTTCTTACACTATATACAGACCACCTAATGTTAAACTCCAAGGTGAATTATAGTCTACCACTTGGCCTCATACTAACTCATTATCCTGTGTCTATCCTCAATTAAGCAACTACCTAGCCTGCTTATTCTGAACAGTATTAGGAATAATGGCTGTTGTCTACGCCTGGGCAACACTCCTCAAATTAAACAAACACCTGTCTTTATAACGCCCATCCAAGGCATTCAGGAAGGTATGGTTTCTCCTAAAGCTCCTGCTAGCAGGGGTATTGAACAAACCCAGGTCTGCCCTGGCGCAAATATCCCAAATATAACTCACCTCTCTGCCCTGCTGGACCAACACTAAAGGGCTGAAACTGGTGCATATCAACATTAATAGTCTCAGACCTAAACTGCAAGAGCTCAAAGCCTGGGCAGACCTATTCTCCCTGGCGTATTAGCCATCTCTGAAACATGGCTCAAACCCATGCTCTTAGCACACAAGATTAGGATCCTGGATTCAAAACCTTTCAAAAGATAGAATAGGAAAAAGGGTGGAGTGGTATCATATATACTAAGGAATCACCTACGATGTCCTTAGCAGAGATTCCAGCAAAGGCGGATGAGGGCTGCAAACACTATTTGTACAAGTACTACTGGGGGTACAAAGCCACTACTAATAGGATGTGTTTACCACCCTCCTAAGATTGCGATGGAAGCACTAAAGGCCCTTACTAAGCTTATCCTGACCTGCCTCCCCATGAGAAAATAATCATGGGTGACTTTAATCTCCACTAGGGCCCCTTGGCTAAGACTGACATTAAGTCCAGCTTACTAGAAACCAAGTTTACCAAACTGATCCATGAACCAACAAGACTGAATTCAAAATCCGAAACCACACCACCCTTGATTGGCTACTGGTGTCTAACGCCAACAGATTCAAGCTGGCTGGTACTTTGCCGACTCTTAAGTGACCACGCCCCCATCTTTTGTATATGGAAAAACTATCCAACTCCACCTCCTGTACCTTTCTGGCACGACTACTCCAATTTCGATGCTAAGTCCTCCGGATACCCTGTCGGGAATTGACTGGGCTCAATTAATCTTGCCCCCTAGTCTGGACTCTGTCCTTGCCTTTTCACTAAGAATTTCCTCTCGGCCGCCAACAAACATGCCCCTATAAAACAAATGAGAGTCAAAGGACAACAGTCTAGGTGGCTGACACGTGATCTAAAAACTAATGAGGAAAGGGACAGGGCCTGGGGCAGGTACAAGTCCACTAATTTAACCAATGACTGGGTCCATTACGAATGCTCAGAAACTCATGTAAAAAGATTTAAAACAGGCCAAGCGACAGTACCTTAAGGACCTACAAACAAAAAATCTCTAACCCCAAGAAATTCTGGTCCCAAATAAACGTGCTCCTGAACGCCACCACACGCAAAATGCCTGTGACATTGTTGTGGGAGATGTCCACCACCTAACCCGCAAGATGCTGCAAATGCCTTTAATGAATTCCTCATTGACCTTGGCAAGTACAGGGTTCATTCCTGCAGCCCAAAACAGCCATCTTCAGATGACTCGTTGAATCTCCCTCATCACCTAATTTTCACCTTAGGTTAACATCAAAAACTGAGGTCCTAAAGCTCATTAGGAGCATTAAGACAAATGGTTCTTCAGGCTATGACAAGGTTGAACCAGGTTACTCAGACTGGCTGACCAAGAAATTGCCGTGCCAGTCATGTGGTTGTTCAATAGGTCGCTGATGGAAGGCAAAGTCCCTCAGCTTGGAAAACAGCTTTAGTTACCCCGATCCCTAAGGGAGGACCCAGTGAGCTAGTTGAAAACTATAGACCAATTTCTATTCTCTGCACACTAAATAAAATGCTTGAGAAAATTGTATGCCAACAAGTCCAGGCATATGCTGGACAACATAGCCTCCTCACTCCATGATAACATGGATTCAGAAAACAACATGGTACTGATACTGCCCTGGTGAGTCTAACATCCAACATGCTTGCTGCCCAAGACAAAGGCCAACTTACTGGTGCAGTCTTCATAGACCTTACCAAGGCCTTTGATCTAGTAGACCATAAATTGCTCATCCAGCAGCTTAGCTCTCTCGGACTGGACAACCACTCAACACAGTGGTTTAATGATTACTGCAAGACAGATCTCAGATAATCAGATGACAGGGGTGGAGTCAGGCAAGTGCTCCAATGCTGAGAGTGTCCCCAGGTTCAATACTGGGGCCCCTTCTAGTCTCACTGTTTATCAACAACCACCAAAGCACTGCGGTGGGTGAAAGTGACCTCTATGCTGATGATGCAGTACTATACAGATCTGCTTCAAATGCTGTGCAGCTAAACCTACTCCTGAACCACGATCTCTCCATACTGGAAACCTGGTTCCTGACAAATAGGCTAGTCCTAAATAAGAAAACCAAAGCATCCTATTCGGACTAGTAAATTGGGCCCCGACAGAACATGTCTACTATCCCCTTATCTGTCTAGTGACCATCCTATTGAGGTGGTGTGATTGCATCAAATACCTGGGAATCTATATCAATCAAGACTGCTTTTTCAAGGTTCATGTTGAACAATTAACTAAGGCGCTAAATCAATAGCTTGGGCTCATGTACCGTCTAACCCTTTTCTCACTCAGGCATCCAGGCTAAAGATAGCCATGGGCATGCTCCTGCCCACCTTATTTTATGGTGCCCCAGTGCTACATTCAATGCAAAACACAGAGATGTGAAAGCTAAGAAAATTGTACCACAGAATAGGACACTTTACCCTGGGAGCTCAGCCACTAGAACACCACTGTAATATACTTGACTCACTGAATTGGCCCTTCCTGGAGGACAGACAGCCTACACTTCCCAATGCTTGGCTTTCAAGCTTCTACAAATGGATGCTCCCCAGCCTGAGTGGTACCTTAGTACTCAAGTAGCCCTAAAGAACACTTGAATCCTCGTAGTCGCCTACCTCCATGTCCCAAAGTCCAACAAGCCAAGGTCTTCAGTCGTTCAAAATTACATCCCGTCCCTATGGAATGGCCTACCTAGCAATCTTCAAGACTGCAGCTCCTTTGGGGGGTTTAAAAGGCCTAAAGACATACCTTCTAGAGCTAAGCTCTGTGCATGCCACCACTGAGGATAGAAAACAGCACCCACCTCTGATACTAAAACCTGCCGCCTAACAGGTTGGTATCCTATTTCAGTTGAGTCTTATCACTTCTGAAACACTTGAAATTGCAACCCATGAAACTGGCCTGATAAAAGAACCTTATGTAACTGCCACTCTTGTGAAACTCGTGTTTATCCCATGTTATTCTAAACGCTACCTAACCTGCCTGTGATTGTACTATATGTTCTGATTTTAATGTCTGTATATGCTCACTTTCCTTGAATTGTTCCTACTACTCATTGTACTGTTGACTGTAATTAACCCCTGGTCATCCTGAAAAGCGACATTCACGGTCTCAGTGGGCCTACTTGGTCACCAAAATTTAAATAAATAAATAAATAAATATGAAACAGGTAGAGAAAATGGGCAGACTAGGTGGGCCAAGTGGTCCTTATCTGCTGTCAAAGTCTTTGTTTCTATCACCCACAGAAAAGTGAGGTGGTGTTGCTCTGTATAGATCGCTGGTAAGGCCCACCAAGAGTACTGTGTCCAGTTCTGGAGACCACATCTCTGGAAAGACATAGAGTGGAGGTGATCCATAGGAGAGAAACTAAAATGGTGCAGGGTCTGTTTCAAAAGCCCTATGAGAAAAGAAAAGGACATCAATATGTACACCCTGGAGCAGGGAGGGAGGAGAGGAGAAATAAGAAACAGTTAAATACCTCATGGGGTAAATACAGTATAGGAGGGGTATTTTTCAGAAGAAAATGTGCTCAAAGAACAAGGGACATGCTATAGAAGCTGAGGGTAGATTCAGGAGGATGTGAGAAATGCTCTGTACAGAAAGAGTGGTGGATTCCTGGAACAGCCTTCCAGTGTCCTCCTGCTGTCTCCGATCCACTGGAGGGATTTCTGGAGATTCCCAGGGTTCGTTTCAAGACCTCTGGGGCCAGATCTTTAGTTTTATGGCCCCAACCCTGGGAATTCTTTACCTCATCAGGTGCGAGAATGCCCGACTGTCCAAAGCTTAAAGGGGCATTAAAATGCATCTTTTAGCCTTGCATATAATGTTTTAAATTTTGCTGCCTTGGATTACTTTTAACATTATTTTAATTATTTATTGATTTTATTATGATATGTACAGGCGCCTTGGTTTTGGAAAGGCACCTTTTACAAATAGAGTTTGATTTGATTTGATTTGGAAAACATCGGTGGGGTTCAGGAATGCATGGGATAAGCATAGAAATGCAGCAACGCTTAAATTCACCTGTGAAGTTAACTCAAAGTAGGCAACTTCAAATTCGCATAGCACTACACAAAATTTCCAATAAAAGGTCAAAATTCACCTTAATGGACTTCACGTTGTTCACTTCGTGTTCACTTTGTATTACATTTTGAGATGCTAAATTGGTAAGAAACAGCCAGGAGATCACATGTCTGACTGTCTGCAGGTCACATGATACAGCCAGGCAGTTAATTAAGCAGGACATCAGTGAACTAGCCACCATTGCTGATACATTTAACAATGTTTGATCCATTATCACTAGTTATGAAGCCAGTTTTTAGGGACAGGGCTGTAGCCACTCATCAATTTCTGTCAGTAGCAAGTCTAGCATGTTTCACCTGTATGCAGCCCTGCTACACTACGCATTACAAGCATCACATGCTGTCTAATGCCATGAAGGTTGCTGCCACCACAGTCTGACTTATTACACTGCTTTCCCATTCCACCATCACAGACACCCCAGGTAGCTGCACCCACTATGCACTAATACACAGATAGAAACTACCCCCATTTGCCACTTGTCCACATATCCACGCTTAAGTGACTGTAAAGTGATGCGGAATGTTGAAGGGCATGTCTTACAGACTCTGTGACCGTCTTTATATAACTCAGGGATAGCACGGGTGGAAAAGTATGTCCAGGATGGGCTTTTCCATATAGGATATGCACATGCTACAAAGCCCCAGAATCCCACATTCTCCACAAAGAATGGCAAAAGGTCAATTGCCAGCATTTCTGCTACGACAGCACTGAGTTCACGTGCAAACCACATGATTTGGTGGATATTTGCTATTCTGTGCAAACAGGCTGTGCAATGTGGGCTGCATTGTTCGTGTGTTTGTATGTGGTGTCCAAATGGCTCTTCTCTGACAACTGACATGGATGGGGACCTTTGACTTATGAGGTGGATGCACAGGTGGGTGGTGAGCCAATAAATGTGGTTATATTACCTGTTTTAAACACAGGGCTGATGTAGTAGAATTGCTACATGGACTACCACTGCTACTCTGATCACTACTTGAACATTCAAAATCCTCCTCGTCCTCATGCCTGTAGTAATCCACCACTTTTACTGACATGGCTACTTACACTGAAGGAAGTGGATACCATGCCCACTAAGGTGGATGAGGGTAAATGCCCCATTATGGCATTAGCTCTCTCTGATTCAAATCCACAGTGCCATGTGCCTGCTCTTGAGGAGTATCCTGCCCCCAGTGCCTAGATGGCTACCCTTTTACCATGCAGTGACATTGTGCAGGACCTAGAAAGCATAATTTCCCTGTTTGCTGATGACACAAAGCTCTGCAACAGAGTGGACACACCAGAAGGTGTAGACAAAATGAGAAGGACTTTCAGAAACTTGAAGAATGATCAGGGGTTTGGCAGTTGAAATTCAATGCAAAGAAGTGCAAGATAATGCATATGGGGCACAAAAACACTGGCGCAATAGATCAGTTGGGGGTGAGGATATAGCATGCACCAAGCAGGAAAGGGATACAAGGGATCATCTCTGATGACCTCAAGGTAGGGAAACAGTGCGACAAGGCAGCAGGTAAAGGAAATAGGATGCTGAGATGCAAAGGCAGCAGGCATCACCAGCAGAAAAGGGAGGTACATCCACTATACAAGACACTAGTGAGGCCCCTCCTGAGTGCAGTGTACAGTTCTGGGGACTTTGCCTATGTAAGGACATAGACAGGTAGAGAAGGTTCAGAGTAGGGCAACAAACTAAAGATGGTACATGGATTGCATCACAAGTCCTATGCGGACAGGTTGAAGGACTTTAATATGTACTCCTGGAGGAAAGGAGGGAGAGGGATATGATAAAGACATGCAAGTATTTTACAGGGAGGAACAGGGTGCAGGATTACACTATTTTAAGCAAAACATATGTTCCAGGACTAATGGTCATGGGATGAAGTTGGAGGAGGACAATTCAGAGGAAACATGAGGAAGAATTTCTTCCGCGAGCAGGTGGTGGACAAGGAACACCCTGCCAGAGGAAGTCATGGTGACTGAAACGATCCAGGATTTAAGAATGCATGGGATAGACATAAAGGAATTCTGGAGGTCAGGGTGAGGGCAACAGACTTCTAGGAAAACATGAAGTGAATTTACAAGCTCAAATGGGCAGACTGAGTGGGCTGTAGGCCCTTATCTGCCGAAACTGTCTGTGTATCTATGTATCTATGCGTCATATGCGCTTGGCAAAACTGGCAGATCGCTATATTGTTTCATCACTACTATCTTGTATGAAAAATCCCAAACTAGATATTTTGATGCCCTACTCTTCATATGTCGCTGCTAGTGTTGCATCACGGAATGGCAGTTTTGGTGGCAATGAAATGGGGGGGGTTACTGCATGATTTCTAGTGTTGTGCACATTGGACTTTGACTGAACATCATAATCTATGACTATTACTTCAGGGTCATCAACAGACACAGCTACATCAGAACTTTGAGGAGGGGATTGCGAACAGACTGTTTACAGCCACCTTCTCTTTCTTTTAGTCTGGTTCCCAAATGGGTCACTAGCATCATCATCAGTAATCATCATCATCCACAAATTCACTTTGGCTGCTGTCCTCCTGTGGAATATTCCAGCACCAACCTCAATATTATCATCCACACTTTTTCGTCAACATCTGAATGTTTGGATGGCTAACCTCAAGATCGGTGGAAACATGAGACTGAGTCATTAGCATGATCAGAATCATGTTCAGCTACTGTAGGGAGTTGGACATCAACTACACTCAAATCTACCAATTCAACAACATTTTCCCCACTTGGTAACTTTGCCCGGGTTGAACTTGTAGCAATACTCATGCTGTTATCAACCATGTCGTCACTAACTTTACTATCAGCAGGTACAACAGTATCTCCAACCAGCATTGAAGTGACTATTTTCAAGGTGAAAAACAGTTGGAGAAATCATTTTATTTGCAGCAACTACTGCCTTTCCCTTCTGCTGTGTGCTATCATGGCCATGACCACTCATCACTGCTAGACATGCCAGCCCGATGAACCTGCTTCATTGTCACAACTTCCACTGATAACAGTCTTCTTACAGCGCCACAGTCAGAAACAGCATTGCCAGACTGTCTTTCTGCAGGCATTTTTTAAGATTACACAGAAAATTACCAGCAATTTTATATTTCTGCAGTTTTGGGAGATGGGAAGCAAAAAAAGAAAGTGATGCACCCGGCATGAGCTACAACACAGACAACTTAACCAGTCTTCAACAATCCAAAAGTCCAAAACAATACCTTGTTTTCTTTTTGGGGTGAAGCAGTAGCTACAAAGAAGCAAGGAAAAATATTTGATAGGCTGAGAAATTCAGAGTACTGCTATTGTGGTGCCACAATGAAATGCGATCAGTTGACACCAGGCACATAGATAAAGGCAGGCACAGAAACTTTAACTGTTCAAACTGCAACACAGACAGTCTCTAAAAATGCCTGAAAAATACTGAGCAAATAGAAACAACATAAAAATTAACTGAAGTTGTACTGTGTGTACCTGAACACACAAATAAAAAAACTAGCCAACAGTTGGAAAACTGCCTTCTCACTACTCTCCCTTCTACACCACAGATCCCCTCCCCTAAAGCACACTTCTACAGTGTCTGTCAGTACAGAAACTGAATGTACTAAATTGACATTCAATATTCACACAAAATCAATAAATGCTCAATGATGTAAGTACACAGGGTTTACTACCATCAATGTACTAAATTTGGATACAAACTTTTGTGGCAAAATGCATTTTAAAGGTTTTTCGATGTTTGCTTCTCAGAGCTCTGAGGCAATCTGTCTCAACTTTCCACTGCACACTATTCTGAAATGAGGCTGTGCAAGACAATATAGAGCCCATGTGGATCCATGGCAGTCGGTCTACAAATTTGTTGTCAACCGACATTACAGAGACTTCTTTATGTCAACCACATTTGCGGTCAGCGTAAAGGCAGTCACTTCACAGTGGGTTTTCCTCAGGAGGTTTCACCACCTCCCATTACTAAAGTAATCAACTCTGACTTGGAGTTGATTCAGGCAGGGTGCAAGACCCCAGAAAGCAGTGTTAGGTCTTGCAACCGACACTGCAGTGACCCGGCACCGTTGTTTTAAAAGTTAGTCGGTAAAATTGTCGCTGTAGAGAAGGTATACTAGTCCATGTGACCTTACATCCCATGAATCACTTTAAAATTCACCTGAAAGAGCAAAAACAAAGGTGAAGTAATGATAGAAGTCCATAGAAAACAATGAGAACTTTGCGTTACTTGAGATCTAGATTATTTGCTTTGCTTTGAGAATATTACACATAATTTGGGTTTACATGAAATACAGTACTATGTGTAGTAAATTTTGTGCACTTTCCACCTCTAGATAAGCACAAAGAAATCATAGTGAAAAGGAAGGGGATGAAAGAGTTGTAGATCAGAGCACGGTCTGATGTAATAGTGTAGGTAGGGAGAAATGGACAGACTGGATGGGCCAAGTGGTCCTTATCTGCGTCAAATTCTATGTCTCTGTGTAGTTAGAGAACATTTGGGTCTCCTGCAATTAGTTCACAATTCACTGTAAATAAATATAGCAGATAGTGTAATGTACAAGTTGTGTTTGCCCCCAGACATGCTGGTATCTTACTTCCCCAAGTTCCCTCAAGTTGCAAAGGGCATAATGCAGCTACATAGGACTATGTCATATAGTAAGGCAGTAAGGTTATTAGAACTGATTGTGCTGCCAGACATGATTCATACAAACATGAAAAGAAGCCAGCAGAAGAAGGCCATTTGGTCTATCAAGTCTGCTCAGTAGTAGGGTCCATAGCTTAAGCTAATGTCCATGCCCTCCCTCCCCACACCTCCCATCTTCCTTACCCATGGTCCTACTGTCCTCCATGCCTATCCCAGCCTCTCTTAAATCTGCCCAGTGTCTTCAATGAAATGACCTCTTCCAGCAGCACATTCCATGTGCCCACCACCATCTCTGTGAAGAAGTGCTTCCTGACCTCCCTCCTAAACCTCCCATCCTCCAGCTTAAGACTGTGCCCCCTCATGTTATGGTTGCCACTCAGCTTAAAGAGACCTCCTTATCAACCTTATTTATCCCTTTCAAGTACTTGAAGGTCCCAATCATGTCCCCTCTCTCTCTCCCTGTCTTCCAGGAGTTCATGTACAGTGCTCTTCATATGCCTTACCCAGCTGATCCGCTGTCATCTTTGTAGCCTTCCTCTGAACCTTCTCCAACAGGTTAATGTTCTTTTGAGGTGTGACACTAGTACTGAACTCCATACTCTAGATGCAGCCTTACCAGTGACCTGTACAAGGGCAGTATAACCTCCTCTCTCCTACTAGAGCTCCCTAGATATGCATCCCAGCATCTTGTATGCCTTTGCTGCTGCATTCTTGCACTATGTGGAGTACTTCAGGTCACTAGTGCTCACCACTCCCAGGTCCTTCTCTCTCTGATTCAGACACTTTGACTCCACCCAGGTAATACTCTATCTTGGGATTCTTGGCTCCAATATGCATAACTTTACATTTCTTGGCATCAAAACCAAGCTGCCAGATTCTGGTCCACCTCCCCAGCTTTTCCAGATCTTCCTATAGGTCCTGTATCCTTTCAGCTGTGTCCACTCTCCATAAAGCTTGGTGTCATCTGCGAATAGGCACATTTGCCCTTAATGCCATCCCCAATGTCATTGATGAAGACATTGAACAACACCCCCAGCACCAAACCCTGCAGGACCCCACTGGTTTTCTCTCTGGTGCCAGATAACTCTACCCTCCACAACCACCCTCTAGGTTCTGTCCCTCAGCCAGTTTTCCACCCATCTAGCCATCTTTTTCCCAATCATGAGGTCCAACAACTTTCTAATAAACCTTTGTGGGGCATACAGTCAAAGGCCTTGCTGAAATCAAGATAGAGGATGTCTACCGCTTGGCCCATTTACTGTCTTAGTGACACAGTCAAAGAAGTCAATCAGATTTGTTTGACATGATCTCCCTCATGAACCTGTTCTGCCTTGCACCCAGGAGACCATGCTCCTCTAGATGTTCTACCAACCTTTCCTTTAGTATGGTCTCCATGAACTTGCCCACAATGGAGTTCAAACTGACTGGTCTGTAGTTCCCTAGGTTATCCTTGGGACGCTTTTGTCATTCAACTACTTACTTCCCCCATACTTTACTTGATAACTGCTTCCATGCCGATGTTTGTCAAAATTACGACTTTTCCAGCAAGTCACCATTGCTAATACAGGGCTATTTCCCATCAACCTACTCTCCAGATCAAAAGTACTACCTGGAATCTAGTACTGTAATTCTCTCCTTTCCTATTCCCAGTCCTCCACAGCAGACAACAATCTTGTCAGTATCACTGTTCTCTCTGTGCCCCACTAGCACTCCAGACCCTGCTGGTAGAGTTGTGTCACCTCCACCACTTGCTTGCAGCAACTGTACATGTAGGAGGTGTGGCAAAACTCAGTGACTGGGCTTGAAGTGGCTGCCATGCCTTATGAATGGCCCATGACCATTTGTTTGTCTACCTCTGCTGCCTTCACTGTACAGTTGCTGTGGGCTGGATGCAGGAATCTCAGCCATACTACCATACTTCACAGTAGAACTAGCACTGCATGTCTACTGTTGTATACAGGACACCATACTCTAATACTAGCAGGCAGCACTAGCCTGACTGCATCAGGCAGCTGGTAAGCTCATGACTATTCTTGAGCCAAACTGAGGTTGTGTGAATCCCCACTGATGAAGCTGCCTAGTATGGTTAGTTGCAGTACAGAAGCAACAGGATGAATGTGAACTGTTGCTGCAGAGCACCCGTGCACTATATTGACAGATGCCCTGCTTGCACATGTTGTGAGCCTCGCTGGCTGTGCCTGGGGTTTATGGGGTATGTGATTGGGGGTTCCATGGGTCTGTGCAGGTGTAATCGGAAGGCTGAACATTTCTTTGACTTAACTACTGTACATCAGTCAGCTGTATTGGCCATCTCTGCATATGCACATACAAAATGCCAGCAGAAACAGGCCTCACAGTCTATCAGTCTGCTCAATTGTGCAGCTAGCTCCTCAACTTGCAGCTTCCCCATCCTTTCCTCTCCCTCACAGTCATCCCCCTTGCTCTGTCCATCTCCTCTTAAACAGCCTGCTGTCCTACAGAAACCACCTCCTCAGGTAGAGAGTTCCACTTACCTACCACCCATTCAGTGAAAACTGTCTCCTGATTCCCTCCTGAATTTCCCCCTCCAACCTCAGTTGATGTTGTCTTATAGCCCTCCTCTTTTGATCTTGAATATCTCTCCTATCTTAGTCTTGTTTATCTCCTTCAGGTGCTTAAGGTCTCAATCATATCTCCCTATTCCTTCTTTCCTCCAGGGAATACATGTTAAGCATGTTCAGCCTTTCCTCATAAGATTTCCCTCCAACAATCTGATGTCTTTTTTCAGGAATGGGTGCCAGTACTGCACACAGTATTCCAGGTGCAGCCTGACCAGTGACATGTACAGAGGAAGAATCACGTCACTACTTCTAGAGGAGATTCCCTTGCTAAACAGACCAGCATCTTGTTGGTTTCACTGCTGCCTTCCTGTGCTGAGCCGAGTTGTTCATATTCCCCATGATAATCACCCCAGGTCCTTTTCCTCCTCTTGTGTTCCCCAACTGTACCCTCCCAGCTGATAGCTTCCTCTGGTTCTCAGCTCCAGTGCAGCACTTGGACTTCTTGGCACTGAGCCCCATCTGCCATGTTTCCAACCACTCCTGTAGTTTAGTCAGCTCTTCCTGCAGTCCCCTCCACCCCTCGATGTCATCACCACAGCTCCCATCTTGCTATCATCTGTGAACAGACTGATCTTACTCTGGGTCCCATGTGAGATACAGTATCTGCTATGAATATCCCAAGCAACATTGGTCCCAGTGTTGATCCTCGACACCATGCTTGTTATTGCTCTTGGCGATGAGAGTTTTCCCTCCACCACACTCTTTGCTAACTGCCTTCAGCCAGTTAGTGATCCATTTGGCCAACTTAGTACCCACCCTACATATTCCAGCTTCTCATCTAGCCTCCCATGTAGCATGGAGTTGAAGGTCTTGCTGAAGTCTAAGTCCAGGATATCCACTGCATGGTCCTTGTCCAGTTCCTGGTCACTCAATCATAGTACTCAATCAGGTTTGTCTGGCAGAATCTGCTTGAGAAACACCCATGTTTTTGCCCATCCTGGCCACTATTGTCCTCAAAAATTTCCTAGCTTCTCTTTAAGGATTGTATCCACAAGCTTTATTCCATAGCACACATCCTGTGTCCAGAGAGGCATTGAACAGGTCAGCCAGTGTTCCTGCCATGCACCCTGCCAGTTCCTTGAGTACCCTAGGGTGAATGCCATCAGGTCCAGTGCCTTGTCCATCAACAGTGTGCTCAGTCCTTCCAGTAATTTGCCTTCTTTAACTTCTCTATCTGTTGCTCCCCTTCCTGCCCACCCACCACTCCCATGAGATATCTCCCCCTTTCTTCTGTAAATACAGAGCAGAAGTACTAATTGAGTGTTTCTGACTGCTCCTCCTCCTTTCTACCCACCCCGTCCTTCTTAATTTTCACTATCTGGTCCCTATTCTTCCTTCTCTCACTAATGTGTCTGAAGAAGTCCCTCTCCCTCATTAATGCCCTGTGCCAGTCACAGCTCTCTGGATACCTTGGCATCTCTGACTAGTCTGGTAACCTTCCTGTACTTCTTCAGTATACTCCTTTCTTTAGTTCCCCTTCCTGACCTCATGAATCTCTGAAAAGCTTTCCTCTTGGCCTCGCCCCCTCTATTACCTAATGGGTCAGCCAACTGGGCTTCTTTATTTATTTATTTAATTTTTTTTTGTACAATCAGATTTGCAACTTTTGAGCCAGAGGCTTATTTACAAGAGAGTACCTCATCACAGAGAGGACAACAGTGTTACAATGTTACAGTAGGTTGACATACAGATTTACACAGATTTTACGTAATAGTATACAGACATTGTTACATATATTTTGTACATTTCATAAAACAGTAGTTACATAAATACAGATATCTGGCAGGGGAATGAAGGAAAGCAGGTGGGAAGGAGGTGGAGGGAGGCAGTCCGGAGGACTTTGTGATGCACTTAATGATATGCGGGCAGCCTGTTAGTGATAGGAACAGCAGCGAGTGTTGAACAGGTGATTCTGAAGAGCAGTTTTGAAGAAAGTAATTTTGGGAGTGTTAGTGATGGTTATCGGGAGAGAGTTAAATCAGGAAGGAGCTCTGTAGCAAAGGATCTCTGAAATAGGGAGGTCCTAGTTCTGTGTACCAGTAGAGTGGACTTGTCTGAGCTGCAGGTGGAGACTATGGAGAAGGTATGTTGGAGGAGGCAGATACCAGGGGAGGGCGAGCAAAACAGAATTTTCTTGGCTAGGAGGCAGGTTTGGTAGTGGAGACATTCTTCCAGGTTGAGAAGGTTAGCAGTGGAATAGAGATGACAGGTGTGGGTGAGCCTGGGGACACTGGTCAGTAGTCTACAGCCCTTGTTCAGTGTAAGTTGGATCTTATTGGGTGCCGTGTAATCAGCGGCTCCATATGCTAGTGAGCTATAATCCACTAGGGACAGTACTGAGGATGTGATGGCCAGTTGGAGAGCATCAGGTGGAAGCAGTCCTTATGGCAATATAGGAGGCCAATCCGGTTGTTGGTGGCAGACGAGGGCATTAATGTGGCATGAAAGTGAGGCAGTGGTGAAAGTAATGCCAAGACATTTGTAGGTGTGCACTTGCTCGAGCGGGTGTTGAGTGCTCGGAGGATAAGGAGGGGTCATTTCTTGCTTTGTTTTGATGGTGGGAGAAGATCATTGGCTTGGTCTTTTGAGATTAACGATAAGTCTGTGCTCCTGGAACCAGCTTTCTGCTTGGTTGAAGGTGTGGTGGAGAGGAGTCCTGAAGGAGGCAGAATTTCAGTGATAGGCATAAAGAACAGCATCATCTGCGACAGAAAATTTTGCGAGCAGGCACTGGGCAGAGTGTTAGGCAGACACTGCAGGGGGGCCCAGGATGGAGCCCTGGGGGACCCCGGACAGACAGGGCGAGTCTCTGAGAGTCCCATTGATTTTGATGCACTAGGAATGGGCTGATAGGTAGCTAGAGCACCAGGCAGAGGCCCTTCTCTTCTTACTTTGTGCCTTAGTACATGCCCCAGTAGCCTCTGCCAGCCCTTCTTTAATAATATCACTTTTGAGTTGGCATCCATGGTTGGTTGGATCCCCTCAGATGATTTGTCTGATTTCCTCCATCTTGTTAAAGTCTGCCCCACTAAAATCAATCAACCTGGTGCCCATGCCTCCAGTTTGCTTCCCCATTCTAAGTGTGAATCACATTGGTGGTGATCACTCCCAGCCAGAGGGTCCTCCACTGCCAGGTCCATTACAGCGTCCTGTTTGAGTTCAATGTCCAGAGTCCTTCCCAACCTAATTGGCTCCTTACCAACTGCACCAGGAAGCTATCCTGAAATGCCCCAGAATAACCTGCTCCCTTGCGCCTTGATGGTTGGTGTGCTTCAGTCCCACCCCAGGTAGGTTTTAAGTCCCACCACCACCATATTCCTCTTCCTGAAAACCCTTTTAATTTGTTCTGCTAACTCCCTGTACAGCTCCTCCCTTGAGTTGGTGCCCTATAGACTACCCTCTTCCTCAGTACCCTGCTCTTTGAGTCCTGAAACTGCATCCATAGGGCCTCTGTCTTGCCTTCCTCCCCTCTTCCCTTATGCATCTTATTTCCTCCCATACATAAAATGCCACCCGCCCACCTTTTCCTGTTTGCCCTGTCCTTTTTGAATATCCTATACCCTGGAATCATCATATCCAGTCCTGGTACTGGGTGGCCCAAGTTTCTGTTATGGTCACAATGTCCATCTGCCCCACTGCCAAGAGAACCTGTAATTCAGCTGATTTGTTTCCTAGGCTCCTCACATTCAGTGACACCACCCTCCAACCTGTTCCTTTCCTCCCTCCCCAATTAACCCCCCCATTTTATCCCTACTCTGATGCCCTCTCCTATAGCTTGGGGGTAAGCTCATCTGGCTCCCTCTCTGGAAACCCTGCCTACCAGCTGTCCACTTGCCACCCTTTCCCTAGTTTAAATCTACCCTTGTTGCTATGTACCCTTCTATCCTTTGCTTTAATGCCCCTTCCCCTCTTTGCTCAAATGTAGCCTGTCCCCTGCATACAGATCATTATTGTCCTGGGTTCTGCCCCAGCTACCCATAACCCATAACCCTTGGTATGATACCATTCCATGGCCAGGTGTTTAACTCTCTCATATCCTTTCCTTCCTCCCTGTACTTGCACAGGGTGCTGGGAGCACCTCTGAGAAGACCACTGATTTCCCCACCTCCTCACACAGCCTTTCCAGTTCCTCAAACCTCTTCCTTACTAAATCCACCATCTTCCTGCCAGGTCACTTGTATCCATGTGCACCACAACATGCAGTTTCTTCCATCCCTCCTGTGCACGAGAATGGACTGCCTCGTCCTGCCTGCTGTCAACCGGGAGTGACCTCGACCCGTGAGACTATGTCTTTCTCTTTTACTGCCCTATCTGATCCTTTTCAATATGGAGTCCCCAACACAGGCACTTCCCTCCTCATGCCCTGTTCCTCCTCTCCTTCACTTACCTCTTTGTCTATTACTAGAGTCTGCCCTTCCTTGCCCATTTATGTCTCAGCTTGTCTCCTATGCCTTCCCCACCTTTCCCCGACCTGTTTTCCCATTCCCATGATCTTTCACTATCATCCATCTTCCCCCTTCCTCCATTGGCCTCTGCCCCATTTGCTATTTGCCCTTTGTCTGACCTATCAGCAATGCCCCCTTCCTTCACCCTGCTGTCAACACCTTCCTTTTCAGCCATGCCTCTCTACTCCTGCCCCTGCTACCCTCCTCCAAATGCCTGACCCTGCATCCTCCCTTTTCCATTTTGCCCTGCATCCCTTCCTGGAGCACCCTTACCTCCCTCCTACCATTGTTGCCAGCACTGCAAACCTACTACCTGCCACCCTGTATTGCCGTATGTTGTCTCCTTTCCCCTGTCAAATTATCCACTTCTAATGCTTGACCCCTTGTCTGATGTGATCCCACAACCCTCCTGCCCTTCCCCAACCTGATGTTCTTCCTCTAATGTGCCCTCTTGTTACTCCTTGGGAGAGACCCTCCTGCCCCAATTCCACCCCTGCCACACCCTCTCCAACTCTTCACCAGGCCATTTACTGTTTCCTCCAGACTCCCTGTGGCAGAATTACCCCAGTCTCCTTAATATATTCATCCAAACAGCTGCCCCACACCCATTGCAGCCCATTATTCTACCTGTGGTGCTCCTCTTATTTCCCACTGCTCCCGTACTTCCCACTACCCCATTATAGCTGTTCCACCCCTAATGTGTCCCTCCTGTCGTTCATTTCCTGCTTCTATGTTGCTACTAGCGCATACCAACAATGGGTAATGTTGTCATAAAGCCTCCATTATTGTTAGACCTGCAAGTGCATGCTGTGCTCCATTGTAAACACGTGTAAATAAGACTGTCTGTCCCAGGCACTGCCTTGGCTGATTCCACTACTGCTACTGGGAAGATAGCTCTCAGCCCAGGACCATTGCTAGCTGTCCCCAGTCTGTAACAAATAGGGTTTGACCACTGCTGGGGATGAATACTACAGGACTGGAGATACCAGTGCTATCCATTCCTGAATTCAGTTTTATACAGGATGTTTTGTGTTTTACAGAAAAGAGCTGTGAACCCCACTCTACATAGCATAATTATGTTACAAGGTTGTGACAGTCACTACATGGACATGTTACTGTAGATCGTGTGCCACTTTTTATGTGAATTATGCTAGATCCAGTATTACCCGTGTACAGTAGTGAGGCTCTAAATTTTGCTGGAGAATCCTTATTCAAAGAGCAAGGAGTCCAACATAAGAGTGAGAGAAGTTTGTCATTGGCAAAATCAGTTTAGCTTCAACACTGCCTCCATGAACCTGGTTAAACAGACAGAATTTGTCTGATCCAGTTTGGCCTCCACTTCAGTTATTTGTATGGAGTAACTAAACTGGAATTCTGAAATCTCAAAAGCAGAATAAATTTCACAATCAATGAAAATGATTCATTGACTTACATGATCTAGAAAGTTATTCCATGGTTTACATTAAATGACTTTTACAATTCCATAGAAGTCCCCCAAAAGAAATTCAAAAGCATTTCAGAAGAAAATTGCCATTCCACACAATTCCATTGGCAGAAATTCTGCATTCGGCACCGCTATAATGGTAAGGTTGTACAAATTTTTATTAAGTTTTGCAGTTTTGAGGCTGGTTGCTGATAACAATGCTTGTGTGGCACTCATACCACTAGAACATAGATAAGAAAGAGGAGGAGGAAGACAGAGGAAAAGTGCAGTAAACTGATAGCAGAAGATGGGAGGTGAGTGGTCACTCACCCCTTTCCTTCATGTTGGGGTCGGTTGGAATTTGAGTGACACACAGTATCATGCTGGCTGCTGATAACAATTCAACCTGGGACTGGCACAATGAGAAGACAGATAATAAGGAAGAGGAGGAAAATGGAGAGGTAACATTGTTGTAAACAGATGTAATGAACCATGAAGTATGTGGAGTCTCATACCTTTTCTGATCATCATAGGATCAGACAACTTTCTGAGTGACACGTTATTTATTTTTATTTATTTAAGTCTAAGATTACAAGTACCTTTGAGCCAAGGCTCTTTTACAAAGGTTCCACGTCAGTTTGAGGACAATCCGACAAAACTGCAGCAATGCATGGTAATACATAAATAAAGGCAGGATAAACAGGTTAAACAAGTCAGCAAACAGTTACCACAGGAAGATGCATACATTTTGGCAGAACCGTCAGGGGCAAATGAGGTGTGCAACAGCATTGAAAGACATGGGTAAGACACTGGGAGGATATGAGCTGCCAAAGGCATTGTTGCAAAACATAGAGAAGTGCAGGGGCGGGTTTTGAAATTGGGTGGGGGGAAAGGATGGGGTGGGAGAAAGGAAAAGGGTGTTTTGACACACAATGATGAGCTGTCCTCACAAGCACCTCCTTAGATTGTTCCATGCTCCCTCCATCCTGGTCTCATCTTTTGAATCTGTGACCACCAATATCCAGAATTCTATTAGAATTGTTGTAGTTTATTGCCGCTGCTTTTCTGATGCATTCCTTGCTGAGTTGTATGTATTTATTGTATGCACATTTGCTGGATCTGATAGAGCTTTGATATTGGGTGATTGCAGTGTTCATGTTGCTTTATCAAATAAGCTTGCTCTGAAATTGATTGATTTACTTGAATCACAAGGGTTTGCTGAACAGTTTAATCTTCTGACTCATGATTCTGCTCACATACTGGACTTGGTCATTGTTAGAGATATGAATTTGACCAAGCTAAATCTCAAAGAAATGTGTTTTACTTGATCACCTTTGCTTTGGATTTTCAGAAACCTCATAATCAGGAATCCCATTTCAGCTTTAGTCATGTTAATTGACCTAGAAAATTGAGTTGTCAGCATGTGGAAGACAACACACTACCCATTGGACTAATGACCATTCCTTCACACAACTTTTCTTCATAACTTTTTTTTTTTGACATTTCCCCAACTTTTCAACCTCATCTTTTTATGACCCCTACCCTCTTCTGAACATGATAGGTGTCATTTTATTTTTTGTTCATGGAGTGCATGCAAGCCAAATGCTCCTCCTATTTATATAACTTCACACTCCTAAAGAAGTTACATATTGCTGAATTTTGTAATTCTATTGTATCCCTTGATTGGTGCTATCTGTACTCAGTTCCACTGCTGCTCTTATGCTTGATATGGTGTATGGTAGAATGCTATTCTGATGGAAATCTTGCTTAAAACATAGCGGATAATGTATGGACATGGTGGTTAACCACACTATGCTAGTGCCGGTGGCTACCTTGGCAACTTTAGTTAACCTCGAGGTGCAGCTGAGAGGTTAAACTAAAGTTGCCAAGGTAGCTACCTAAAGCACAAGCATAGTGTAATTGACTCCTGATACTATCAATGTCTTCTATAGTGTATGAACATTGGTATTTTGGCATATTTTCAAGCATAAAAATAAATATATAAAAAAAAAACAGCCTCTTACCTTGCTAGGATCACAACGATATAGTCGGTTTGGTTGACAAAAAATCAATTTTGTTTAGAATGAAACAATTTACTGTTTACTACGTGAACAGTATATTAACAAAGAAAAACACACATACTCATGAAAACTGTATGTTATAGGGGTGGATCAGTTCTGTTATTTTTAAGCCGGGTGAACATGTGACAGAGTGCGACCAAGCAAGTTGCCATACAGCATTGCTAGACTGCGTCATCACTGTGTGGATCATTTTGCCTCCACGGAGATTGCCTGTGATAAGAGGGGACAGGAGAGGAGAAAAGACAACAAAAATGGCATTAGGAAGTCAGGTATTTACTCAGTAACAATTAAACAGGCAGCTAACAGTTTCTAAGCCATGAGAGGGTGAGAGGTCACATTTAATACTTATCTACTGACCTTTCAGGAGTTGCTGTCAGAGGAGTCTGAGATTGTGGAAATTTGCTTCCGTTCTGTGGGCCAAAGTAATTATTAACATTTACTGTGATGGTACCAATTTGGAATAATGAATTGTCTCCAAACAGGTTAAAATTTGTAGGCTCTGACAAAGGCAAATCTAGCTAACTTCTATGTGTTTGATGGTTGGGTTTCTTGATGAACTACCAGGGCTGCAGAAGGATTAGATGTAGAAGGCTGGTAGTTGTCGAGTTGCATTGTCCCTCCAAGAATACGAATTTCTTTTTTGTTTGGCCTCAGATATGAAACTGTAATTGTTTATGGACTGCAGGCTCTTATGACCAGAGACCTGTTGAACCTCTGTGGGGGACAGCACTATCCACTAGCCTCTGGATTGCTGTTTTGCCTGTTGAATGATTTGTTATCGTTCTCAACAGGCATTCCAGCAGAGGTCTTTATTATTTTCATCATTGACGAATCTTGTTCTTGCCAAGGGTCATTGCCCTAAACCAAATTGACACACCAGGTTTGAAGTACAAATTGGGCTTAAAGGTAGAATGGAGATTCTACATGTAACATGCTTGTGAGTCTTTGAGAAGCATACAAACTGTATGCTTTCACTGGATCTTGGTCTGGGTGTTCCAGGTTTTCATACCTCCTTGGTTTGACAGCCCTGAGGTCCCGTGGGTTATCTCCTGCCCGTGTTTTCATTTGCCGCTCAGTATATTCCAAAACTGTGTGCCGTCGCTATCTTTTTAAACTCAGGTCCCCATCTTAAGGCATACTGCTCTGCAGTTCTGAGGGCATAGTACAGCCCGTTGTTAAAAATATCATGTTTAGGAGTGACACTGGGCTGTGTAGTCCTAATGTTCCTGTCTGGTGAGGTTTGTCAATGTCTGAGGGTGATAGTGCCTCAGTCCTGTTTGGCACTACCTTTGCCCAGCTTCTTGAGGTGCTTTTGCTTTGCTGAGAGGGTGGCAAGTGTTTTAGTGAAGTCCTTTTTGTTGCCATGGAAAATGAAGTGACCGCAGTTAATGCTGAAGAGATAGCGGTCTAAGCTGCCTAATATACTCTCCAGAGTAGATGACTCATAATCTGTACCATCGAGTAAGCTTTTATTTTAGATTAAATTGGCAATGAGGAGATCTAGATCAGCGACTGGTATTTCTGCTATGCTCTGAGATTCACCGTCTGCCAGGTAGGATCGTAACTTCCTAATATCTGATTCAGTTTTCTTTACATTTTTTTGTTTTGCTGCTCAACTATAAATGCTCTGCAATCATCATCCAGAGTCTTAGAGAATACAGTGGCTGCCATTATTTAGATAGCATTACAGCGTTTGGGCTTTGCGACTGTTTGTCTGTTTTATTTTAACTGCTTTTGACAGTGTGTGGGCTGCCATGCTGCCTTGGAGATGACAATGCCTGTAGGTTTCAATTTGTTATGCCATCGATGTGACGTTACATCGATGGGTTAACTAACTACAACAACGTCCATGATGGTATAACAACATTAGCAAAAGATTTTCTGCCATTAATAGCATTCTACCATACATTATAGCATTGTTGTGCTGCAGCAGCTACATCACTGGAGTTTGTTGTGCTGCATTAACTCCCATAACTACTGCAGCACAACAACATGGAATACCTTAGCTCGCATTCTGATAGCCTGCTCCTTCAGGAAATATCCATGGCAGTGAGCTGGCCCCAGAAGTGAGCAGCACTATGAAAATACAAAGTAAGATACTGAATGCAATGTATGAGTGGCCATACAATATAAAGACAATGTATTAGTGCTTATACACAAGTATTATTTTTCACTTACAAGGTTTCCATGGTAACGAGGTCTCTTGTGCTGTGCTCACTAGGTCTCCAGTTACCATAGAAACCTCTTGAGTGAAAAAATATCTTTGCTAATGTATGAGCACTCATACTAACCTCTATTTTATTGATTCTGAATTTAATAAAATTTGTGATTTTTTCTCACAGTTTTTAGACTTAGAATGAAAAGTCATTGTCAGAATGGATTACACTTGAATTAAATAACGAAGATGCAAAGAAAGATCGCTTGGCATTCTTATATTAAATCATGTTCACCAACCTCTCTAGTAAATTATAAGCAATTAGAAATTTGTATAAAAAGTAATGAGGCAAATTAAATCTGAGTACATTCTGCAGCATCGGTTTTATGCTTTAATAAACAACAAGAGAACTGGTCAATTTTAAATAAATTGCTAGGTGACTCAGATTCTACTCAAGTTCCCTGTTCACTATAAGTCATGGTAATTTAACAGATCAATTGGCTATTGACATAGAGTTTAATAGAGCACTTTCATCTGTTGATAAATTATCCCTATCGCTAGTACCACTAGTCTTAGATTGCAAGATGAATGAAGTTGATTTTAGTCTTTCTAATTTGAATTGAAATTGCTGACACAGGATTGGACCTTAAAGTACCTCATGGACATGAATTTGAGAACATGCATGGCGGCCAGCATCAAAACTTATACCTCCTTGTCATCATGGAGCAGGTCAAGAAGCATATGGAAACCAGGAGAAGTCATACAATTTGCAAGTACCATTTATTATTAAAAATAACAATAAGAAATAAAATAAAATTATGCGGAATAGCTATTGATACAGGCAGTCTCAAAAACAGAAGTCCTTCCTCTGAGAATTTCTCTAAAGTCTCCAGCTGTCTCTGTCTTAAAAAAAAAACATTGCTGTCTTTTATAAGAGGTGTTATCCTGGAAATAAAATTCTGCATCATCCTGATCTTGTAAGTTTCATCTCCTATTTTCACAAATTATATAGTACTAGAACTTTGCCATTTTCTTCCAGTGTCCAGCCATGAAGCAGTTCGTCTACTCTTTAACAGGTGCAGCCAAGACATCCTGGCCACAAGCTGATTTTCCTGCTAACAGTTCTGCAAACAAGTTTGTGGAAAGTCAAATGTTTTCTCAAGGTTAATCCCTTGTCTTCCAGACAAACCAAATAGATTTTGCATTCATTTCAACAGTATAACTATCTACATTTGCAAATCAAGCAATCTCAGTTTCATGTAAAGATTCACAAATATTTTGAACCACAAAAAACAAGGAAAGAAAGACTAGAAACAGCAAGTTAAGGAAGGAGATAACAGGAGAACATTGCGGGACCTTGGATGGCAGTTTTCAAGGTTCCACAATAAAAATGTGATTGTGCAATCAGACAGACAAGAGATAGACAAGTGACAAAATAGATGACAGAAAAATGAATCCTTGCTTTACCTCTCTCTGTATAATAAATGGAACAAGGTATTACATAACCTACCACACTCCTTGCCTTAGTTTTGGACGTGATGGCCTGTCCATAGACTATTTTGTTTAATCATTCTCTATTTTATTCACAAATTCCACAGTCTTGGAAGCAGGCAACTGTTGTGCCAATCTATAAATCTGGTGATCATGCCTTAACAAAGTACAAATGTTCCATCTCTTCGCCCCTTTATCCAAGGTCCTGGAGCAAATTGTCTTTACCAAGTAAATGAATATCTGGATGCAAGGAATTTATTTACACTTACCAGCATGGCCTCAGAGAAAATTATAGTACCCTGATGGCTACACTGGAAGTCACTGATGTCCTCAGAGGGCCTTGGGCAGTGATGGCTTGGTGGGAGCTGTATTTCTTGATTTTCTAAAGCATTTGATCTAGTTAATCACAGTCACCTGCTTGCAAGACTTGAGAATCTTGTTTTCACCTGCATCATTAAGCGGTTTTCACATTATTCATTTGACGAAAGTAACCTGTCACACTTGGCTCTACATGTTCCTCTATGACTGATATAAATATCGTGTTCCCCAGGGATCTGTCCTGGGCCCCATGCGCTCTAGTATTTTTGTTTATTTTGCCATCTGTTCTTCAGCATAAGGATACCTGGATTACCATGTATGCTGATGATACTGTCTCATATTGATCTGGTAGTAATCATATTGATATTGGTCTTCCTCTCCAAAGGGATTTTGACAAAGTACAAACATATTTGTCCAACCATGGAATGCTTCTGAACACTACCAAACAAGATCTCTGTTCACTGGTACTCAACAAACAGTTAAACAGCCTAAGCTTTATTTTTCTTTTACTGAGTTGAATGGTGGTGGAACTGAACAAGTAAAATTTTAAATATCTTGGATCTCTTTTGGACCAAAGTCTGACATTTCAACATCATATTGATTGTGTAGTTAAAATGTACATTCTTGGCTGGGTTAATTGTACCAGCTAAAAATATCAGTTTATTCAAGGAAAGTATTGGCTCAATCACTTCTGTTATCTGTTATTGATTATGGTCTTCCAATATATTCTTCAGCTACTATAACTGCACTGTGGTAAGTAAAAGTACTTTATCACTTAGTTTGTTGATTAAAGAGGACCAGACCTAGTACTGAACATTGCAGTACCCCTAGTAACCCCTTTCTTCAGAGTGAACTCCATTTACTATCATCCTCTGTGTCCTGTTGTCCAGCCAATTTTTACCCAGGCTACCACATTGGGACCCACTCCAAGGCTGGCTAACTTGTATATTGATCTTTCATGTGGGACTGTGTCAAATGTCTTGCTAAAGTCTAGGTAGGCCACGCAACAGCTCCTCCCTGGTCTACTACTTTGGTCATCCAATCAAAGAAATCTATTAGATTTGTTTGACATGACCTTCCTGCTGTGAATCCATGCTGCCTTGGGTCCTGTGCCCCACTGGCCTATAGGTACTCAAAGTTCTTTCCTTCAGAAGTGATTCCATCATTTTCCCTACCACTGAGGTCAAGCTAACAGGTCTGTAGTTTCCTGCCTCAGCCTTGCTCCCACTTGTGAAGTGGAATCTCATCCTCCCTCCTCCAGTCCTTAGGTACCACCCCATTCTCCCATGATTTGATAAAGAGGGTAGTCAGTGGTGTCACTTGTTCTCTCCTTGGTTCTTTTAGAATTCTGGAGTGAATCCCATCAAGTCCACTGCTTTGCCACCTTCAGTTTTAAGAATTCTTTCAGAACCCTTTCTTCTGTGAATGTATTGGTATCAACCCTCCTATCCAGAGTGTTTTTATTGTTTGGTTTAGGTTCCATCCCTCCTCTTCTTTTGTGAATACTGAGCAGAGTATTCATTCAGTATCCCTGCTGTTTTACTGTCAGCCTCTGTCCACATTCTCTCCTCTTTATTAAGCCTCAGTATCCCTGTCTTGGTCTTTCTTCACTCCCTAATGTACCTATAAAGGTTTTAACCCCCTTCTTGACAGAGTTGTCTCTCTTTTCCTCAGTTTGGGCCTTTGCTATTCTGACTGCCTTCTCTGCCTCTTTCTGCTTTAACTGAACTCTGTCCTGCTCCTTCTGTATTTCCTTATATTTCCTGAATGCTATCTTTTCCTCCTTAACCTTTCCTGCCACCTCTTGAGAACCATAGTGGCTTTTTCTTCATTTTGTTTTATTGATTTGCTTTGTCTCTGTGATGGCAGTGTTGATTTTCCCCATTGTTCTTCCACTCCTCCTTCTTGCCTGTTTGCTAGTGCTTTTCTGAGGTACTCTCTCATTTTGCCAATGTCTGCCCTCCTAAAGTCCAACACCCTTGTTTTTGTATGGTTAACTATTTCATTTTAATAATGCTCAAAATTTTAAAAATGCATGCTGCTTAACGTAAAAAGGATGTAAGACCTCCCAATTTTCCCTGATTACAAGTAAAAGATTCACTTTATTAAATAGACTTGGAAACCCCAGTGTGATTTCTACTGCACCAGAAGATATGTTCTCAAATGTGCCAGCCACAGCCCGATGTAGTGACTGGTTCAATTCACTGGCCAGTCAACAAAACCCCTTAACCAGCTGTCCTTCCTTCAGATGTCCCATTAGTTCCACTTGAAGTCTCTCCACCTGGCTTAGTGCCTGATGGAGTACATGCTCCTGCCCCAATGGAGGTCTCCCAACTCCTTGGGAATGCACAAAGGCAAGATTTTGTAATAGGTGACTCCATGATGAAACACCTGGACAGGGCTATATGTGACCCAGATAAGGCAAATCGTACATGCTCGAATTTTCAGAGTGCTAGGATTGCAAATATTTTGAGTATGGTTCATAACATTTTGGCTGAAGGGTACTAATCCACTAGTGGTTCTTCATATAGGCACAAATGATTTTTGCACTCTAGTATAATAGATATTAAAAATATCATGTTGCCCTTTCTAACATTTTAGTGGACACTCTGTGTGAGATAGCTTTCTTCAAAGTCTTACCTGTTCCGAGAGCCTCTGTTGAGTTTAATAATTCAATACACAAGTTCAATAATTGGCTCCATGTGAGGTGCCTCAAGCAAAATCAGGCATGTTATACCCATTGGGAAGATTTTATCAGTAGATCTGACCTGTATTGTAGAGATGGACAACATTTGAGCCACAAGGTGAACTAACTATTGGGCAAACACATATTGAAATACATCAATAAACATTTAAACTGCTTGATTTGGGGTAGAGAATAGTCCCTCCCAAATGAGGTCTTTGGTTAAATATACTCAGTCAAAAATGTAAAATACTTATATTTTAATGCCTAAAGCCTTTACAGCAAACTTGATGAGTTAAAGATCACCTTAACAACTGATGAAGCAGATATTGTTCTTATTATTGAAACATGAGGATGACAAATCTAGTTGGGACTTTTCTCTGCCTGGGTATATGTTGTATAATTATAACAGGCAGAAAAAAAAGAAGTGGTGTTGCCATTTTCTAAGACATTCTCTACAGGCAGTTGACATTACTAATAAGGTTGTAAGTCCTGTCAGTATTTCTGAATCAATATGGGTTAAATTAATGGTAAATACAAATCAGCACATCATCCTGGGTATTTGTTACCATCCCGAGTGCCCAAAAGAACATCTTGACATAATTATTAAGGAATATCAAAACAGCTTGTTCTTTAGGGATATCATTCTCACTGGTAATTTTAATTTGGGTGATACTGACTGGATAAAGTTGGTGGCTGTTTCCAGTTCTGGACAGAAAAAGTTTAATATGTGTCAACAATGCAACCTTATGCAGGGGTAAATCAACCTACCTGGGAAAAATCTCCTTGACCATGTCCTTTATAGTAGACCCTGATGTTATAAAATCTTTCTGTATCATCACCTATTGGGAATAGTGACCACTGCTCTATTAGTTTTGTCTTGGTACAAGCAGCCTCCTTGGTGACCAACAGTTCTAAAATGTACTTATTCAAGAAGGCAGACATTCAAAACATAAAAATGGCTTGGGTAGTGTAAATTGGTCATCCATTTTAACACGCAGGTGTTGTGGAGTATTTTAGTACATTAGTTAATAAAATCACTAATCTGAGAAATTGCCATGTTCCAACTAGACAAAAAATCGCATCCAGATAATTTAAACCAAATTGGATGACTAAGGAAATAATTAAACTTTTAAAGGAAAAAGGCAAGTGTTATGCAACCTGTTTAAAATCTCAAACTCCCACAAACTGGTGTTCCTATTTACATATTCATAGAAAATGTAAAAACAGTATTAGAAGGGCAAAAAAATTGGGAGCTCAGGTTAGCTTCAATGCATGTAAAGACAATAGTAAATCATTTTATGCCTATATTAATTCCCTAAAAAATCTACTTGTCAGGTAGGCCCACTTCAGGTAAATGGTGCCCTAATTCATGATCTTCTTGATATGGGCAAATTATTTAATACAATTTTTAAATATATTCAAAAAATCAAGAGACATTTCAATAAATGACTCTACTGGTAGTTACATTACTATTTTGGACTCAGATGTCCATGCTAGATTAGTTGAGCTCAAAGGGAAAATTAGTGCATCTCTGATGATGTGCCCAGTCACTTTCTGTACTTACAGGCTGACAATCTGTCCTTGCCTCTTAAACTATTACATGGACACTGTATAAACCATAATCATGTTACTGAACCTTGGAAAACTACGTATGTAATTCCCATCTGTATAAAAGGTCCAAGGAATTATTGGGAAAACTATAGACCAATAAGCCTTACCTCCCTATGTGTCAAATACTGGAAAGTCTAATTAAGGATTAGATCATGGTTTAAAAAGGGCAGAAGTTGTCTGACTAATTTATTATGTTTTTATGAAGATGTCAGTTTAGAATTGGACAATAGACTTCCTATGATGTGATTTACATCGATTTCAGCAAGGCCTTTTACCGCTCTCCACATTGGGCATTGTTGCAAAAACTTTACTGGTTCAATATCAACCCCAATCTTGTAAAATCGATTACAAATTGGTTAAGTGAATGTATACAGTGAGTTCTGATTACTGGACAGCTTTCTAGTATAGGGTCTGTTACAAGCGGAGTGCCCCAGGGTTCTGTTCTGGCCCCTGCCTTTTCAGCTTTGCATAGCTGACATAAAAATTGCAACTCAAATACTGTTAAATATGCCAATGATATTAAAATCGGTGGACTATGTGCCAGCTCTGATCAAGTAATATCGATTCAGAATGATTTAGATAAAATGTCTTAATGGATTACCACCTGGAGGATGAAATTAAATCACACTGAGTGTAAGATTATGCACTTTGGGACAAGCAATCCTTTGCATGCTTACACTTTAGATAACAAAGTGTTAATCAGTACAGACACAGAGAAGGATCTGGGGCTCCTGGTATCTGATGATTTCCTCCTAACTCACAGATCAATGAGGTCATCCTAAGGCTAACTGGATCATTTGGTCCATAAGAGAAACATTAAATCAAGGGTCAACAAAGTATTAATGCCTCTCTATAGAGCTTATGTTACGCCCTCACCTGGATTTCTCTTCACAACTTTGGTGTTCTTTCAGAAACAGGACATTATGCAACTGGAAAAGGTGCATGGGGTTCACTAAAATAGTGAGAGGCATGAGAAATGTCCCATATGAAACTAGACTCAGTTCTTTAAATTTGATATCCCTTTCTACCAGGCGATTGAGAGGATCTGCTTCTAATGTACAATGTCATCAACGACCCATATTTATTAACTAGTTTAGGATTTCTATTTAAGGAGGACACTTTTAATTTTAGAAGTCATCTGCTTCAGTTACTATTTAGGAGATTTAATCTCATGCCTTGAAAATATTTCTATACATTCGCATTATTAAACCCTGGCATGCACTGCTGATCGAGGTGATTATCAGCAGCTCTGAAACAATATTTAAAACCGGTTAGACAAGTTTATCCGTTCAGGCTCTTCTCTTTATTATTAGTACATAGAAGCAAATTATGGGCCTCACAACTCTCTAACTAATCCTAGTATTAATCTTAGTATGTTCATGTAATGACCATGGTATGTTGCTGAGCAGTAAGTGGCAAGTGGCAAGCAAACAAGACAGGGTGTGTGATAGTGAAATGGTGTGAAAAGAGTGAGGTGAAGTCAGGGCTTGATGGATATCCTCTTTCACACACCTTCAAACCTCTCCTCCCCTTCTTACTTGCTTGCCACTTGAGATCTAGCTGTCTGTGTTGATCACTTGAAATAGAAGGTGCAGTAAATGAAATAACAAATTTGCTGTAGAATCTTAATATGTATGTTCACAACAAATCCACCTGAAAGATGATGGTAAACTCCTCTGTCAATTGGTACATTTGAATGCTAATAAATATTGTGAGATCGCTTAGAGGCTGATCCTGAATTTGTCAAACAGACATTAAAGTACCTATCAGAGTCATCAAACAGGTATATGAGGACCATCAGAATGACATCGACTTAGCCATGCCCCTGATGAAGAGGCAGCAAGCTTTGAAGTGCAAGAACAGTAGTTGGTTGATTTCATATGTATTTGTTTGTACATTAATAAATTTACTACTTTTGGCAGTATTGACATGTGCTGAACCCATTTTTCTGACTAACATATAATGCCCCCAAAAATCATGGGTATGCACTGAACCCTAAATTATCTCCAAATGTCACCATGGTGCCAAATCCACAATTAAAGGTCTGATCATCATCAACAATGCACCAAAGGTGTATCTTGTCTTGGACTACAAGCATAGCAATTTTCAGACTAAACCAACAAAATGTACTGACTTATGGCTAAAAAAAAAAAAACAAATTTTGCTCATATACAATCACCTCCAGCAGTTATGAGACACATTAATACATATTTCCTTTGAAGTTATCCTCACAAAAACAATTACAACAAAGCAGATAAATTGCTTTCCTGGAGGCATGGACATGCAGCAAAATGGATGTGTTCACATGAGGATACAATTCTGCTATCTTTAAAGAAAGGCCATTATTTGCTAAAAACTGCATTAATGCACCAGTTAGGGTTCAGATTAAAGCAACAAAAGTAGGGAAATGTGGTGTTAGGGTTTCCAAACCCTAACTCCACCCCACCCCTAAGCATCAAAAGGAAAAAGTATTATGGTTTTGGCTGTCCTGAGTCTTTGTGAATCAGGGTACAGTCTTCCTTGGGTTCTCAACCTAATCCTTAATATAACTGCTTACTCAAACTGCTCCCAAGGAATGACTGAAAAATCAGCTTTCAGGTGGAATTTAATGTTTTTTACCTCCCTTGTTCAAGAGGTGAGGTAAAAGGTCATATTGAAATGTGGGGTCAAAATATTGAAAACAGCAAAGTTATGCATGAAACTTGAAACAATTCTAATTTCACTCATAAATTGAATATTTTATATCTTTTTTCTAAAATTTTCAGCATAGTCTTTTATGACTCACTGGTAAGTGACATTTTCAAATCCCACCAGAAAGGTGATTTTGCTGAGTGACTATGAAATCATCTTGAACTAGATTTGAAAATTTGTCCCAAAAGGCCATGTTGAAAGATAGGTGTGAAATCATTTTAAATGGCAAAGTTATGTGTAAAAATCAAAATGCCTTGAAAATATATTGACAGCACCTACCTTGTTTCCTTGGTTCATGGTCTTGCTTCAAGGAGGAGGACATCTTTTCAGTGAGGTGGATCTACACTGAGGACCCTCTGCAGGTGAGTGAGGATGTGAGGGTGAGTAAGGTGGTAGGTGCTGAGTGGGGGGTGAGTGAGTTTGGTGGGAGTAGAAGGGTTAGGAGAGTCCAGAACCAGAAGGGACCATTTCCTTCTTTTCATAAAAAAAATAAAGATATTCAAGGGACTGTTTTCTTGTTTTCAGGGCACCAGCACTGGAGATTGGGCACTCCAGTGTCAGTAGATCTTCAGCAGCATTAGGTGTGGTAACAAGTGTGGCTAGTTATGTGTGGGAGTGGGTGGCAGGCTGAGAACCGGAGAGAGAGAGAGAGAGAGAGAGCTGTTTACAGTGGTACCATGGAGTGAGCACCCTGGTCCACTCCTTATTCAGAGAGTTTGCGATCTCAACCAGAACCAGGAATGGGCATCCTAGTGTTAGTTTTACAAATGTGCAATGGCCAGAGGGATTGGACATCCACTAGCACTTTTATTATATTTTTAAACATAGGTCAGGAGAAGAGATATTGAAGATGGTGGGATTCTGCCCTGCTGTCTAATAATATAAAATGAAGAAATGAAACATGGTTTGGCAAGGGCCATCTGGTACAGTCACAACCATTTATAGCACCCACAGTTTAAATGGGCAGTCATTTTTGTGGGCAAAATACATTTTCCACTTTCCACTGCCATAGGCTATAATGTAAAAAAATGCTGCTTATAGCGTTCTATGCCCGCCTTTTATTTTGGGCAGATTAGCTGCTAGTTAGTGCAGCTCAAGGCATTAATTGTGCCCATTCAGATGTAAAACACAATGCAGTCAGTTCTAGAGTCCACCGTCACCATTCTTATAAGCAGTAGTTAACACATGTCATGGTGTTATTGGCAGTTAACAGTAGTGTTAGTTCAGGAGAGTCAGTTGTTAGTGGCAGACTGTCTCTCCCTGCCTTGGGCAGATCATCTGCTGTACACTTTTCAATGCCTTAGGACCCAGGGGAATCCAAGCTAGTGAGTCAGTATGAGGAGATAAGTTTAGTGCAGTGAATGTGAAATTGAAACAGCTCGGAAAGTTCAGCACATAACTTCCTGAGATATGGTGACAAAGGAAACAGAGGTGACTGCCAAACTGTCTGTTTGATCAGGTTGCCTCCTGAAGAGATGAATACTATACCTTAGTGCCTGAGAGCAGTAGCACTAGAGCTAAAGTACTGTAACAAAACTAGTAGACGGCATTCACCTTTCTTTCTCTACCCATGACTGTGACCAGCCCAAGTCAGCAACATTTCTTTTTCTACTTTACAGTGCCACAAAGAGTGTAGCACTCATAACACATATATCCCTCAAGTAAAGTGAGCCTTGGATGATGTCTGACATATCAGTAATGTACCATATAGGACTCACTAATGTATCATCCAATCCATATGGCAAGCAAAACAATGTAGCACAAACTAGCCCACTATAAGCGGGGGCAGTAATTGTAATGGCATCAGGAAGCATTCTTGGGGGTTGGTCATTGGTAGTGTGAGTGAAGTTAATTCTTTCACACTGCTTTTTCAGTCAACTGATGAAAGCAGTGTAAAGGAAATCACTTTCTATGAAATCACTTTAAATTTCCTTCAAACTGTTTTCATCAGCATGCTGACAAAAGCAGTTTGAAAGAACTTACTCAAACTGCAAAAGCAAAAATCCAGCTATTCTTAGAATGTTCACTTATTTTTGAACTGAACATGCTCAAAAATTGAACCATTTTAACTTACATTTTAAAAACTTCAAACTACAAAACAAAACACCTTGGACCAGTCTCCATCAAACCTATAAGTTTCATGTTTAAAAATACAACAGTTTTTTAGTTACAGGTGAGCAAAAAATCTTAAACTGGGTGAGTATGCTTTTGCACCTCTGTACCATTCTAGCACCCCTCAGAACTGACAAAAAATGTTCAGAATCCAGAGACTCTGGCCTAGTATCCATGGCTACCACATTTTGGGTAAGTGTTGAATGGGGAAGAGTTATTAAGGTGCAAAATCAGGGTTTAAAATAGAGTGCTTACTCAATCTAATATACAGGGATGGCAATGCATGTCTAATACTGTATACGGTTACTACAAGAACTGCTCTCTGACAGAATGAACTGGTCAGATGCTTTGCCTATAACTACTCATGAATGCACAGTTTAATACCAGGACATTTCTATGTATAATTACACACTACAGGGTGTTGTGTTCATCATATGCCATAGTCACATTTAGAAATCTGAGTACCCAAGAGGCAGATGAACTCCTTTGGAGAGATGAATCTAGAATTTTTGAAGTGGAAGGCTCCCACAGTGTCCACTTTTATACCATCCCCAAAGTATATAAGGACCTCCAGCACCCCGGTCACACAATAGTTTCTGCAATCAGATTTCTCATAGAGACTTTCTCCATATTAATGGACAGGCTTTGCAGGATATGGTGGTAACACAGCCAACCTTCTTAGGGATGCAATGGAAGTATTGGAGGTCTTTAACAGTTTCCAGTGGAATGCTAATTACTCATGGCTGTTTCACTGTACACTATCATCCAACATCATCTGGCTCTGAGTGCTGTCAGATTATTTATGGACAAATTCGATACCAATATGAAATCAGACCGAATCTAATAGATTTCTTTGACTGGGTGACCAAAGTAGTAGACCAGGGAGGGGCTGTGGACGTGGCCTACCTAGACTTTAGCAAGACATTGATACAGTCCCACACAAAAGATTAATAGTCAAATTAACCAGCCTGGGAGTGGGTCCCAGGGTGGCAGCCTAGGTAAAACATTGGCTGCACAACAGGACACAGAAGGAAATTGTAAATGGAGTCCACTCTGAAGCAAGAGGGGTTACTAGTGGGGTACTGCAGGGTTCAGTATTGGGTCCAGTCCTTTTAATGTCTTCATCAGTGACATTGCAGAGGGACTGGAAGGAAAAGTATGCCTTTTGCAGATGACACAAAGATCTGCAACAGGATTGATACACAAGGAGGGTGGAAAGTATGAAAAGGGACTTGGCAAGGTTGGAGGAATGGTCAGAAGTATGGCAGCTAGGATTCAATGCAAATAAGTGCAAAATAAAGCACCTGGGAAACAAGAACCCAGGGGAAGAATACACAATGGGTGGGAGGTAGTAACAACAACAAAAAGGAAGGGACCTAGGGGTAATCATATCAGATGACCTTAAGGTTAGCAAGCAATGTGAGAAGGCAGTAGGGAGGGCTGGGGGTATACTGGGATGTAGAGGAGGGCATCAGCAACAGAAAACAGGAAGTTGTTATCCATCTGTACAGACAGTTGGTGAGACCCCATCTGCAGTACTGCGCCCAGTTCCGAGACCCGTCTCAATGACATAGACAGGATAGAGGCAGTCCAGAGGAGGGCAACTTGAATGGTGCAGGGTCTGCAAGAGAAGCCGATGAGGATAGACTAAAGGAGCTTAACATGTATACGCTGAGGAAAGAAGGGAGAGAAGGGACATGATAGAAACTTTTAAGTACCTCAGTGGAATCAACAAAGTCCAAGAGAGTAGCATCTTTCAGAAAAGAGAATGTGCAAGAACAAGGGGACACAATTTAAAAGATAGAAGGGGCGGTTCAAGGGCAATGTGAGGAAATATTATTTCACAAAGAGGTAGTGGATGCATGGAACAGCCTTCCTGAGGAGGTTGTGGGGTCTAAAACTGTGGGAGAATTCAAGAATGCATGGGACAGACATAAGGCAATTTCTTGTGGGGGTAGGAGGAAATAGGCTGTTGGTTAACTAGGATCTGCAGCCTATCCTGTAGGAGGGAAATGGGCAGACTAGAGGGTCAAGCGGTCCTTATCTGCTGTCAAAGTCTATGTTTCTATGTTTCTATGTTAATAACATTCTGGACTCTGAATTTGTACTGTAAGCAACTGATCTGATTTTAACATGAACAATTTCCCATTCGATAAGCAGTTTTACCACCAGGTATGTGGAACAGCGATGGGATCATCGATGGCACCATCCTGCATCAACCTTTTATGGGTTAGTGGGAGGAGGTGACTATAAGTGACCTCATCACTAATCCTTTATTTCCAAAACCATCTATTGGTGGGTGCTATATAGATGATATTGTCACCTGGCATTTCACTGAACAAGATGCCACTGAATTTGTTAAGTTCAGAAATTAGAATGATTGGAAGTTAAGGTTCACACACACCTGGAATGCAAACTCAATCCATTTTCTAGATCCTACATTGATGCAAGATGGTCCAGGGAGGTGATCAGAAAAGTGAGAGAAGCCAAGGCCCAGAGGGAGCTGAGATTAGCACAGGGAATTAATGGGGGGAAGAGACTTTTCAAATACATCAGACAGAAAAGGAAGGCAAGAAGACAATAGTGAGGATACAAAGGGTGGGGAGTAACAGAAAAGGGAGGAGCAGGCGAAGCACTGAATGAATACTTTTGCTCAGTGTTCATGGAGGAAAAGGGGCCGCTTCCAGCATGGACTGGGAGGGTGGGGACAGGGAAGAGAGGTGACAGATGGAAGAATTGAGGCAAGTAGAGTCCTAGAGGGACTGAGGGCCCGGAAGAGGCAATGCACCAGGCCAGATGGCATCCACCCCAGGGTGCTGAGGGAGATGGCGGAGGTGCAGCAGAGCTGCTGGCAGATCTGTACAGCAACTCACTGAGCAGGATGTGTGCCACTGACTGGAAGATGGCACATGTAGTACCATTACACAAGAGCAGGCCAAGAGATGAACTGGGTAATTATCATCCGGTGAAGTCTCACTTCCATAGTGTGCAGACTCATGGAAGCAATACTAAAGGAAAGCTGGTCATACCTGAGGACAATGACCTCCAGGATGTGAGGCAGCACGGGTTTGTTTCATGGAAGTCTTGTCAAACCAACCTCATACAATATTATGATTGGTTGACAGGTGAGCTAGATAAGGGTCATGCGGTGGATGTTCTTTACTTGGACTTCAGCAAGGTCTGTGATTCAGTGCCTCATTGCCAGCTGGGGGAAAGCTAACTGGTGTAGAGGTAGGGCAAAATGATGAACTGGATTACAAGCTGGCTGGTGACAGGCTGCAATGGGTGGTGGTGAGAGGGAGCTCTCAACTCCAAGGCTGGTGATGAGTGGGGTGCCACAGGGCTCTGTGTTGGGGCCAGTCTTGTTTGGGCTTGTCATAGCAGACATTGCACATGGGGTGGTGAGCAAGGTAAGTCTGTTTGCTGATGACACCAAAATCGGAGCAGTGGTGGATGGAGAGGAGGGATGGAAGCAGCTGCACTGGGACCTAAGCAAGCTAGAGGGTGGTCAGAGAGGTGGCAGTTGGGGTTCAATGCAAAGAAGTGTGGGTTATACACTTTGGGGTGAAGACCCAAAGAGAGAATACTGGGTGGGTGGGGTTAGCTAGGGATCACTGAGGAGGAGAAGGACCTAGGTAATGATCAAGGGACCAAGAACAACACTGCCCAGTGCAGAGAGCAGCTGCAAAAGTGAACAAAATGCTGGGGTGCATAGCAAGGGGTTTCATCCAGGCAAGGAGGTGATCTTGCCTCTCTACAGGTTGCTGGTAAGGCCACACTTACAGGTATTGCGTGCAGTTTTGGAGGCCATACCTAAAGCTGATATCAGGCTACTGAGGGTGCAGAGGAGGACAACAAAGATGATATGTGGAACTGAGGGCAAGACTATGACAGCATGCTGGGAGACCTGAATATGTACACCCCTGAGAATAGAAGGGACAGGGGGACATGATGAGACATTCAAGTATCTGAGGGGAATCAATAAGGATGGGGCAGAGGGGTCTTAAGTTAAGGAGGGAGGGTCACTAGGGGTCATGGGCTAAGAATAGAGGGGGAGATTTAGGAAGGAAGTGAGGAGACACTATTTCACAGAGAAGGTGGTAGCAAAATGGAACACCCTTCCAGAATGGGTGGTAGCATGTAAATCTGTGAACAGCTTCAAAGGGCATGAGACAGGGAACAGGGAGAGTAAGGGTGGGGGAGGTGGGGTGGCAGTGGGATGACAAAGGGAGGGGGTAGGGAAGCTGCAAACTAGGGTGTTGGCTGCACACTTGAGCAGACTTGGATAGACTGGGTTGTCTTTTTGCTAGCACATTTGTATGTTAGTATGTTCGTAGGTGTACTAAACCAAATAGTGTGTCCTGAAAACTATAGAAACTGACCTCAGAAAATATCCTCTTTGGGAGAGAAATTTCACCCACAGCAGCTAATTAAAGGTATACCATTTGGTCACTGTCTGCGTAATAGCAGGAACTGTTCTGATATTACCACTTATAAGAGTCATACTAATGACCTCAAATACAGATTCTTTGAATGTGGATATGATCAGAACCTCCTGGAAAAGGCAACAATTAGGGCAACTTGAAAGAGATCACTGTAATAAAAATACCTCTGGTTGCTATCTGACGTGGTACTCATGTACCTATATTATGACTAGTGTGATCTACCTATTGCAAGCTTGTTCCACCAGTGAATGCCTGTAACACTGGTTGCTTTTTTTTAACTTTCTATTTTTCCTCCTTACGCCCCCAGTCTCCGCCTCTTCTGGGCACTCTGCGAAGTCATCCTCTTCCAATCACCTCACCCACGAGCCACCCCAGCCCCATAGAGCCATCGGCTATCCCCCAGGGCAGGTAATCCAGGTGGGGCCCGAAACCCCTAATGCTTACTTGTCTCGCCGGTCAAGGTGGTCGCTGGGTGAAGGGATATCGAGGGCACGCCTGGCCCCGCCTTCCTGGAGATGGAGGGTTGTTATCTTCCTGGTTTTTTCTCCACATGTGGTGTGCACCCTTGACGATAGGCATAATGCGCCGATGTCCACCACACGTCATGGCCAGCCTTTCCCTGCAATCAGGGCTTGCCATACCTCGAGCCCTCGCCGGGTCACACGAGATGCGGGGCTGGACCCTTCCCTCCCCGGAGAAGGCGAGCTGTCGTGGACGCCGAGCCTTCTCCCCGACCGCCCCTCCAGTGACCCAAGTCTGCTCCCGAACCTAGGTCATCAGCGTTGCAAGAGGAAATCCAACCGCTGAGCAGATGGGCTGGCTCTGGTTACTTTTTAATCTAAGCGCATTTACTGTACTGTTTTGTTTGCTGTGATGTATTGCTCTCTTGACGAGGTGTCTTTGTAAATGAGTCTTTGACTCAAAGGTTTGTAAACCAATGATCTAATAAATAAAATAAAATAAAATAGATAAATTAATGCTATTTATACCAAAACTAGAAAGAAAATACAGGATAATAGCCAGGTTAATTTTATAGTTGATTACAATTCCACTGTTCCTTATTTATTTAATAACTGGGTGGGTGTACTGATCCAAATGGACTGGTTTTCATGCGACGAGGCCAATACCATGGCACAATGAGTAAAGCAGTTGCAGGTAACATGACAGTATTTTACTGGCATCAACAATTCAATAAAAGAGCATAGCGCATAATGGCCTTACATAAAATGGATTGCAGTAAGGTACACAGTAAATAGGTCAATACACAGTTAAGATATACAAAAATCAGGAGGGATAGTCAAGAAGTCGACATAAAATAAGTGCTGTGGCATAAGCAGGAGGAAGAGTAGAGAGCCAAGTAGGGTGACAGTACCTCAGAAGGGATAGGAGACCACATCAGGGAGGGTGATATAGAGGTAGGGATGGTACACATTACTCAGGTTGAGCAAGATCATTTGGCTTCCAAGAGCAGCCAGGCTTTAGGAGATGGGTTTTGTGGATGGGATTAGAGTCAGTCAGTGGAGCAACATAGGACGCTTGTTCCACAGGGAGAGGGAAGAGAAGGAAATGACTTTGCTACCCATGGAGAGGAGATTCTAGGGACTCCAGTGGGGGAGCAGACGATTCTCAGAGGCACCTTAGTGCCACTGTGCCCTGAGGAGGGATGAGTATGGGGACAAGTGGCTGTCTCTGAGGGTGTTATCTATAATGTCAAGGGCACAGTTGAACTGTCCTTGGAGTGGAAGCCACCCCAGTGACTGGTAAAGTCACAGTGATAGTACAGTGAGGTGACTGGAGCACGAAATGACTGTTGCTATTGTATACTGAGTTAAGCCTGGAGTGCAGGTCAGAGGAGACTTGGGAATGGATGGGAGAGCAGTAGTCTATGAGGGGTAAAGGTTGCCTTGGCAATCACAAGGGCATGCCTCAGAGGTCATGAATTGTTTATGGCAGTAGACAGCCCCAAATTTCTGGTTGACCCTGAGCACTATGTTGTTGATGTGTTCTGTGAACACAAGGGAGGGTTAAGGGTAACACCTAAGTATTTGAAGCTGAGAACATTTTGAGGGGGGCCTCAGGTGTAAACACTAATAAGGGGAGTTAGATTTGGAGATGCTGGAATTGTATGGTTTTGACTCAAGAATATAGATTTCATCTTCTTTTCATTTACCAAGAGCCTGTAGGGGTCTGGCAGTATAGCTTATAGGATAGAATAATGAGTTGGGTACATCCAGCCGGCAGACATGGGTTTGGTTCACATAACCTCCACTAGTATACTGTGTGACTCTGAGCAAGTCACTTAACCTCCCGGGGCTCCCAGGTTGCCCCTCAAAACAGGCACCTGTGCCTAGTGGCCCTACCTGGTTAACAAAGAATAGAACAAAATAAAATAGATAAATAGAAAGAATCCAATTGTAAGCAGTACTGTAGTTCAGGGTTAGTATGGAGGATATGCTCATAAGGGACTTTTCAGCTGTGAACTGGACAAGGTCATCTGCATATAGAAGGGGCCTCGCAGGAGACGCTCCAGCTGGAAGGGAGTTTAAAAGATGGAAAATAGCAAGGAGCTCAGGATGGAGCCTTGCAGGACACCTGTGGAGACAGGCAGGGCAGAGGAGGAAGTTGTACCAATGTTCACCGAATGGGACCTGCCCATTAGATAGCTCCAGAACCAAGAGGAGGTCTCAGCTGAGCAGCCAGTGTAGAGGAGAATAGTGTGGAGGAGGGAGTGGTCGACAAAGTCAAAGGCTTTAGTCAGATCCACAAATACAGCACCTGTGGCCTTACCTGAGTCTATGTTTCTGAGGACATGGTTTGTGAAGTGGGCCAAGGCTGATGTGGTGCTGTGGTGCTTATGGAACCTGTGTTGTTGGGACATAGCAGCTTATGTTTCCTGATATGCTCTGAAGGCTGGTAGTGCACAATTTTCTCAGAAGTTTGCTCAGGTGGGAGAGAATGGAGATGGGCCTATAGCTGTCTGGGGAAAAGGGATTCCCAGCCTTGAACATTGGCACAACTTGGCATACTTCCAGCAGTCAGGCATGGTAGATGTGGTAAGGGCCAGGCTGAAAGTGAAGGTGAAAAGTTTTGAGATAGCAGGGGTGATGAGCCTAAGAAAAAAGGGAAAAGACCATCGCTGCTAGGGCTGCCTTTGCTGGGAAAGTTCTTCATGAGCTTGATAGCATCTCTAAGGCAGATAGCTCTAAAGTAGAAGGGGGTAGTACCAGTGGAGATGGGGACTTTATCTGACCACCAAGATTAGGAGGCAGATGGGTGGGAAGTTTACTGAGATAGGCAGTAAGATCAGTAAATATTTTGCTAAAGGCCTGTGCAATCTCTGAGAGATCATTCCAGAGAGCCTGAGGGGGAGCTCAGTTGAATGACTGGGCTATGGGTCCATGGATTGAGCAAGGAACCTGTGGAGGCCCAGAAGTGGTGGGGTCACCAAGGTTGTCTCTTTGTTGGTTATGGTAGAACTTACATTTCAGAGATTTGACAGTATGCCTACAGGTGCTATAAAGGTGCCTGTATTCATTTCAGATGAGGGGTGAGGGGGACGCTTATAAGTAGCCCACTTTTGTCTCTCTCTTCATTAGAGCCAGTAACTCTTTGGAGATCCAGTGGTACAGACCCCTCTCTCACTTTGAGTAGTGAGCAGGAAGTGGTGGTCCTGAATCCAAAGGAGGGCTTCCATGAAAAGCTGACTGCAGGTGACACCTCCGTGAGGGAGTAGAGAGTTGGCCATTTTACTGCTCAGACATCCTCAAGGAGAGTGGCTATGTCCAGGCAGTTAAAGTTTCTGAAGGACAGGTATTTGGGGAGAGGCAGTGTTTGATCTTGGTGGACTAGATAATGTATGTAGGGAGTGGTCACTGATTGAACCGACAAGGTCCCGCCTGAAGAACCATGTCCTCACAATTAGTGGCCACCCAGTCTAGCGTGGAGTGGTTTAACATACAGACGCTGTGTCTTTTTCGGATGGTGATGGTTTGTACCAGGTTGTGCATCTTTAGAAGGCTGGAGTAATCAGGCTCCTGGGCACTTAACCAGTAAGGTTGAAGTCACTGAGGAGTATAATGTCCCTGGTAGGAATGAGAGTAGACCCAGATCATCCTAGAAGGTTTGGTAAGCCAGTGTTGCCCTCAGTTGGAGGGTTGAGCAGCAAACCAGATCGAATTATTTTGAAGAACCCAGGGTTAATTCAGCAAAGAGCCATTTACTGGGGATAAAGAGTTAGAGCAGTGGACAATGAGGTAAGTTCCTTGACATACAGAGCCACTCCACCACCCTTCCTTTTCCTGGGTTTGTCTAGGTGAAGCATGGTGTAACCTGGCAGGTGGTAAATGTCATCAGAGATGTGAGGTTTTAGCCAGGTTTCTGTGAGTCAGAGGATGTGAGGCTTGAAAGGACCCCTAGGCTTCAAGGTTGAGAACTTAGAAGGAAGGCTAATATTTAAATGTAACACCTTAACCCAATGGAGCTCACCCAGGTAGCATTGGAATAGTCAAATGGGATATTTATTTTTTATTTATTTATTTAGTTTTGTTGACGGGTAAGTGCACTAGACAAATCCTGCCTATTTTTAGGCACGACCGGGAGAGGGATACAGATGAATGCCAACTGACCTTGAACCAGATTAAGCTGTTGGTGGTATTTTTAGTGAATGAGGGAAATTTCGCAGGACATCGGGAAATTCCTCTACTTTTCAGTAAGTGCCATGGGATCTTTAACATCCACCTGAACTACCACCAATCCAGGCAGATGGGACCTTGGTTTAACGCCTCATCCAAAGACGGCACTCAGAAGTGCAGCACCCCTCCATGCTGTGCCAACAGTGTCAGTACTGGATATTAACTCAAGTGCCAGATGTGGGAATCTCAACCCACAGCCCTGATCTCCCACCCTAAGTAACGAGTGTGCTACCTACTGAGCCACTGACACTGCTTCATTTATGGGGCAGGTTTTCTTTTGACACCACCAGCAAGAAGTTGGAAGGAAAAGAGAGGGTAATAAAGGGTGGGGTGCCAGTGGAGAGTGAGAAGGTGAGGAATACAGGAAATGGCAAAGTAGGTGACCTTCAGGGTTGGAGAGGGGCAAAGAGTAAGGGCCAAGGGAGTTAGTTCCATCTAACTACAGCTAAGAGAAGCACAGCAGGCATGTGGTGGTGGGAAAGAGAGAGGGAAAAGACAGGGTAATAAGGGGTGCAATGGGAGGTGGAGAAGGTGAGGAATACGTGAAAAGGCCAAGTAGGTGACATTCAGGGTTGGAGAGGAGGGCAAGAGTAAGGGGCCAATGGGCCATGGCTAGGGGAAGCACAGCAGGTATGTGGTGGTGGAAGGTGAAGGAGGAAAACTTGTTTATCAGGGCAAGACAGATGCACAAAAGCAGACACTATCAGCAGGCTTCAGAAGAGAAGCTGCAAGAAGGAGTGAGGAACAGCTTCATTTGTTTCATGCTGCATCAGCTACTCACTATTAGTACATAATGGCAGTGTTGGTCTAGTGATTAGGGCTCCTAACTGTGGTAGCAAAGATGCAGTGCAGGTTCATAGCCCCACTACTGTGGAAATGCCACTACTGAGTACCTGATGGATGTGGGAGAGGGATAAATAAAAGGAGGAGGAGTATGGAGGTAGGGGAGTATGAGTAGGGAGGAAGGATGCAGCAGTTGTTTAGGGTGGAGTTTCTAAAGGGGAGAGGCAAGGGGTGACTTCAATGTTGCTCCAGGGGCTGGGTGGACTAGGACCATGAGGATATGAGGTAGGGGTAATGTGGGCTGCGTGGTTCTGGCAGAGATAAAAGCACAACCAACCCTCGTGGGTGGGAAGAACCTTGTCGTGGCACCGTTCCTCAAGTCAAGGCAGAAGGAGCAGTGGAACAGGCTGGTCATGTCGAGAAGAGGGACCTCCAGGACAAACTGGCTGCCCCAGAAGCCTGAATAGCTAAACTCGGCCTAGACCAGCTGTTCTGGGGCTGGAGTGAAGGGCTGGGAAGAAAGTACAGAGGAGCAAGATAAAATACAGCGCAAGGGTGAACCTGAGTCTGTGAGTGGGGAGCAGACCCTCAGCCCAAGGTTGGTATTTGGCTCAAAACACTCGCCCAGGCTGCAGGGGATCGGAGAGAAGAAAACAGTACAAATTAACAGCACAGGAATAAAGACAGCAGTTAAGGAGTAATTACAAATAATTGGTCTCTACTGGCTGTGCTAGCTGCCCAGAAATGTAGAACAAAAGCAAGAGAATTGATAAAACCGCAGTTTAAGCAGAGGCTACAAATCCTGTAGTTGGCTGCAAAATGCTGGCTAAACACACTAAGTCTCTACGACTGCTAGCAGAGAAACACAGTAGGGAATTAACATCAGAAAGTGTCTGAAAATGCTGTGGTCTACCAGAAACACTAATGGCTTGAACAGAGTAATGTAAACAAACTGTGGGCTAGCACTCCTTTAGGGAAACTTAAGCCCTTGAAAATGTTCAGTCAGTCACTGTCTGCTGATCAAAATGTTGGGTCACGTGGTGTGGCACAGTAGAAAATCTGCAGATAAGATGGTGCCCAGCAGTAAGGTGGTGATAGGAGCTGTTTCACTGTACCTGAGGTTTTGCTGTTCCTTAAGGGACAGTTATCCTCAAGAAACATTAGAGAGTACTACAGCATATTTGGATTTGCACTACTTATTGAGACTATCTCCATGAGTGGTGTACCAAAAGAATCAGAGCATTATAGACACATTATTATGCAGTCATTTCAGAAGGTACCTCCATTGCCTCCTCCCATTCAACTTTCTTCCACATCCTCTTGAGTTTCACTGATGTGGTACATGTAATATTTGCACTTATGTAGATCAAGTAAAGCTTTACTAGCCCAGTTAATCAATGTGCCTTTGAAATAAGACACCTGATGACATGCTGACAGAATTTGTTGTGTATGCCATTTGGTGTACATGTATGTCCCTTGCATAGATAGAATGATCATATCTTTAAAGGACCTGATACAAGGACATGTTCGATCCATTACCACTGTGAGGCGGGCACACTGGTACAACAGCATTGGTTAACCCATCATGGTGGTGATCAAAGAAGCATGTTCTTAAGGTATTGATCACATTCCATTCAAATCTAGGAGGAAATAGACTCAAAGAACTGCTCAGAACAAATTCATCTCATTTATTTATTTTTCCCTATTTCTTTATCCCCAGGGGCCACCAATCTGCCTTACCTTTCCACATCTGGCATCTCCCTAGGTTCATCCGCCCGCCATCTCCTCAGGCTCCTCCGGCATCCACATTCAGGCCTTGCAGTGACCCCCACGGCTGCCCTCCATGGCGGGGTGGTGGGGAGCATCCTCTGGAGCTCAACCCACCCCAGTCAGGATCCGGTACTGCCGCACTCGGTGCCGAGAGAGTCCTCTACAGGAGACAGCCATCATGCCGCCATGACTAGTGCCCCAGTTTTCCACTTTTCTTCCCTGAGCCGGCAGGCGTGCAGAGATGCCATGGGCCATGAGCGTGCGCGATCCGCCACACGTTCTGGCCAAGTGTCAGTCTTCACTTGTACTTGCCCCAGCAGCAGTAGTACCTCCGTCTCCACCGGGGTCATCACTGCACCGGGATGCCCTGGATCCCCCGGAGAGGAGAGCTGTCCCTCGGCGCTCGATCCTACTTCCTCCTTGCCGTCCCCCAGCAGCCGGGCTCATTCCCGAATCCAAGGTCGCTGGCGTGGCGCGAGGTGTGGCATCCAGCGCCTCAACACTTAGCGCCACCGGTCAAGTAAATTCATCTCATTTATGCCTTGGGAGCCTTAACACCACAAGATGTAAATGATGACTGAGATATAGTCCCCAAACAGTCCTTATTTGTCTTTTCTGAATGTTGTTTCTGTATGAGCTAAGATTTGACTTGTAATATGTAGAAGGATAAATAATATGGGTATGTGATTGTTACTATAGTGATCTATAGCTTTATTAATTAACCCCAACACTTGATTGTGTCTGGAGGTAGGGGGTGGTATTGCAATGGTAGGGTTTGGAGGGGCTGGGGTGGGACCCTGACCCAAAGTCACACCCCAAGTCTTGTTGGTGTGTGGAGGGTGGGGTGTGTGGTTTCAATTTTAGAGTTTGGTGGGGAGGGTATAACAGTTGTAAACCCTAACATCCAATTTCCTGACCTGTATCACTTTGATTGAAGACCTATGTCTAGAACCTTGACTTTGTTTTAAACAAAGTTTTGTCAATTAATTACCTTACTTTTTGAGATAGTATAATAGTATCCTAGTATTGTAAGATATTTTTTTGGTAGTTTTGCTGCAGTTTTTCAACCTGGCCTTTTGGGACCCCGCCTCATGAACACTGATGCTTTTATTTCATTACACATTCCCAAAAGGTGATTTGGAGCAGCAACTGTGCCATTCGCACCACTGCTGCATAAACACATTTTGGGTAGGATGTGAGAAACTACAGGTGTATTGTTCATGAGGTGTGACAAACTGGCAATGTTGAATATTTGGAGTGAAAATATTAATATTTATAAAGTTAAGCACGTATCATGACATTTTAATGACTGCACTTAACTCGGATGTTTTGTATTATTTGTGCACCAAATTTTCAACATGGCCATTTTAGGACCCACCTAATGAACAGTGGCACTGTAATTTTGTTAGTACACAGTGACTGTGCCATTCTCGCCAGAGCTAACAAAACACATTTTGGGCAGGATGTGAAAAATGACAGCTACACTCTTTCTGAGAGGTGTGAAAAAATCTCCATGTTGAAATCCTAGAGTGAAAATATAAAAATTGCTGAAGTTACAAATATGCATAGAAACTGCATAGCACACACTCATAACGCAGTCATTTTTGGGAAGTTTTGCACCAGATTTTCAACATTGCCTATCTGGGACCCTACCTAATGAAGAGTGGCACTGAGATTTTGTTAGTACATTCCAAAATTGATTTCAGCACAGCAACTGCACCATTCAGCGCCAGAGCTGCGAAAACACATTTCAGGCATGATGTGAAAATGACAGCTACACTGTTCATGAGGAGGTTTGAAAAATCTCAGTGTTGAAAATCTGGAGTGAAAATATTAAAAATTAGCAAAGTTACGAACCTGCTGTAGAAACTGTGCAATGTACACTCATAACGTAATCATTTGGGGAATTTTTACACCAGATTTTCAACATGGGCTTTTGAACCTTGCTTCATAATCATTGGCACTGTCATTTCATTAATCAATCAAGAAAGGTGATTCCATGCAGAGACCAGTGAAATCACCTTCGGGACCGAATAACGAAATGACAGTGACAGTGTTCATGAGATGGGGTCCCAAGAATCCAGTGTTGAAAATTTGTGGTAAAATTCTAAAAATAGCAGAATTATCAACCTAAGTTGAAAACCCCATTGAGAGCCATAACAGAGCCTACCTTGATCCCCTCAGTTTGCAGTTGGGCTTTGAAGAGTGCAGACATGTCCAGAGAAGATCATTGCTCCCGATTCCAGAGGTAAGATTGTCACAAACTGCTCAGCAGATCAGGCCCCTGCTCCCACAGTGCCAACCTCTGAGTGCAGTATTGTGAATAGGTAACAGACAGGGTAACCTCATGTCTGCTTGTGGGTCCGAATCACCTTTAGTCTCAAGTTCTGGGGTGATTCAAACTGTGAACCTTATGCTAGCATACCCAAATGCACAGGCTCAGATAATCTGCTCTTGAGGAGATGCTAGATCTCTTTCACCTAAGGGCACCTAACCAGGTATCCAAAATGAACCCTTAAAACTCTATAAAAGACCTTAGGTATATTCTTACTTTTCTCAAGCTTGGTAACACCATTCAAGCTTCTGAACAGTTTTGTCAAAATATTAACCCTCAATACATCACATGCAAAATAAAGTACTTGGAAGACCCAGGCAGTATTTGGAATAGGCTCAAGGCCCACATGATTGAGACCAGCACTTGTCACTGTCAAGGTATAGGGTAGTCTTCCCCAGTCCATTAAGCAATGCCTACCACCCCCCTTAGTCATACAAACAGGCAATCAAGGCTTGCCTTGTCTCAGTCACTTCTCATATGTCGATTAAGGTTCTGACCTACTGACTCACTGTGTACTGTGTTATTGCTTTTGCCATAAGATACATAGGATACAAGACACTGTCGGCAGATAAGGGCCTATGGTCCAACCAGTCTGCCCATTTGAGCTTGTAAGTTCAGTTTATGTTTTCTACAAGTCTGTTGCCCTCACCCCTGACCTCCAGAATTCCTTTATGTCTATCCCATGCATTCTTAAATCCCATGATTGTTTCAGCCCCCACCACTTCTCTGGCAGGGTGTTCCACTTGTCCACCACCCATTCTGTGAAGAAATTCTTCCTCACGCTTCCTCTGAATTGTCCCTCCTAACTTCATCCCATGACCTCTAGTTCTGGAACATCTTTTTCGCTTAAAAATAGTGTATTCCTTCACCCTGTTCCTCCCTGTAAGATACATGCATGTCTCTATCATATCCCTCTCTCCCTCCTCTCCTCTCCTGGGAGTACATGTTCAGTTCCTTCAACCTGTCCTCATAGGACTTGTGATGCAATCCATGCACCATCTTCGTTGTCCTCCTCTGAACCTTCTCTACCCTGTCTATGTCCTTACGTAGGTAAGGTCTCCAGAACTGTACACTGTACTCCAGGTGAGGCCTCACTAGTGTCTTGTGTAGTGGAATTATGACCTCCATTTTCCTGCTGGTGATGCCCCTGCCTATGCATCCCAGCATCCTATTTGCTTTACCTGCTGCCTTGTCACACTGTTTCCCTACCTTGAGGTCACCAGAGATGATAAACCCAAGATTTCTTTCATGCTTGGTGCATGCTATATCCTCATCCCCCAACTGATATATTGTGCCAGGTTTTGTGCCCCATATGCATTATCTTGCACTTCTTTGCATTGAATTTCAACTGCCAAACCCTGACCATTCTTCAAGTTTCTGCAGGTCCCTTCTCATTCTGTCTACACCCTCTGGTGTGTCTACTCTGTTACAGGGCTTTGTGTCATCAGCGAACAGTGAAATTCTGCCTTCTAGGTCCTGTAATGTCACTGATGAAGATGTTGAATAGGACCAGTCCCAGCACTGATCCCTGTGGTCCCACTGGTCACTCTTCCGTCTGTGGAGTGACAGCCATTACCACCACCTGCTGTGTCCTGTTGCCCAGCCAGTTTCCTACCCACCACACTACTGTCCTGCCCACACCATATTCCCCAGTTTGTGTAATAGTCTTCTATGTGGCAGTGTCAAAGGCCTTGCTGAAGTCCAGATAGGCCATGTCCACTACCCTCCCTGATCCACCTTCCTAGTCACCCAGTCAAAAATTCAATGAGGTTGGTCTGACATGACCTCCCCAGGAAACCATGCTGCCTTGGGTCCTGTAGTCCATTGATAACCAGATGTTCCACCAGTCTCTCCTTCAGTAGTGCTTCCATGATCTTCCCCACTACTGAGGTGAGGCTGACTGGTCTGTAGTTCCCTGCTTCCTCTTTGTTCCCACTTTTGTATAAGGGGACTACATCTGCTATCCTCCAGTCTTTGGTACCTCCCTGTTTCCAGTGATCGCTAAACAGGATAGCCAGAGGTTCAGCCACCACCTCTCTTAGTTCTTTAAGGACCCTAGGTGCACCCCATTTGGCCCCATTGCTTTATCAACTGTTATTACTTCCAGTTCCTCCAGGACCCTTTCTCGTGTAAGGGACTTGTGTCCATTTCTGCACCATTCTCACCCCTTGCACTCCCTTCAGACCCATTACCTCCTCTTCCTCTAGTAAAGATTGAGCAGAAATACTGCTCAATATGTCAGCTTTACTGTTGTCATCCTCCATGCCCCCATCCTCCCCTTCAGTCTCACTATCCCTCCCTTTGCCTTTATTTTCACTTATGTACCTATAAAAGGTTTTGTCCCTCTACCCACTGATTTTGCAATGTGTTCTTCTGTCTGAGCTTTGGCTTCCCTTTCTGACCTCTCTGCCTCCTCTTTGCTTCTCCTGGTACTTCTCCCTATCCCCTTCTGCCTGTGTGTAACCTGGTTAGTAAATGTTCTTCTCTATAAAATGCTGTACCTGACTAAATGTCTCTGTACACTGCATCCCGGTCGCCCTAAAAATGGGACCTTTGGGGCTCAGTGGGCCTACCCGGTAAACAAAATGTAATAAATAAATAAATAAATAAAAGGTTTACTTAAATATGGATAAAAGTATGTAAAATGTAAACACAGAACAATATATCACAAAGCATATAATCTCTTAAAAGAAAACAAAGAAAATTACATACAAACTCTTACCAACACACAGTTAGACTTTTCTATCTAATGTATACCTCTACACAGTGCTTAAAGGTAGATGTTGTTTCTAAGAGTCCACAAAAGAAGTGTTATAGTTGAAACACAGAATGCAATTTAAAATGCTATGTTTTAGCCCCTTCCATGATGTCATCTAGTTCCTCCTTTCAGAATATAAAAATATACAAAACAGGATATCCTAGCAGGGGTATATTAAATAAGGTGACATCAGCAAAACTCATTTCCCAAATTATAAGTCTGTGATTTCCTAGTTCCTTCTCTTAAGACATCATAAAGTTTATGATCTCCATCCTCGGGCAGACTCATAAAGTCCCATTTCATTTCCACTTCAAAGAAGCAACAGGTCATAAAACACATATTTTAGTTTCCCAGCTTCAAAGCAGCACAGGTCATAAACACGGCCATAAATGCAACTTGGAAGTTAATTACATTACAAAGATCTGCTGCTCAATATATATCCTGTCATTTTAACTGAAACCTGGGGTGGGTCCCCCATAGCACAGGACATGTCATGGGAGACACTCACAAACCACATTCTATATTACAAATTTCATAGAGCAATCATAACCAGCTGGCCAAGTGTCACAAGTATGGGTGGTGGGGTGCAGGGAGGTGGGTGCTCAGTGGGATGGGGACTGAAGAGACAATAGGACAGTTTTCTTTATTACAGGTGTATAAAAAACATTGAGATGGTTTTCTTTATTTACAGGAACAGCAACAGTGAATGTGGGCATACTGGGATGGCTCCCAGTGTGTGTGTGTGAGTTGGGAGGATACATTATGCCGACAGAGGGATTGGGCACCCTTTGGCAAAGAAAGTGGGCTCAGGGAGACATCTGACACTGGGAGTTGGCATCCTGGTGTTGGAAAATATTAATTAAATTATTTTGGGATACAGATGGTGGGCTCCCCAGTGTGCCTACAGTAGTGGGCAGTAGTATAAATGCTGACTTGGGGATTGGGGCATCCCGATGTCAGCTAAGCTAGCACTTTGATTCAGGACTCTGTATCAAAATGGCAGGATGCAGGATTCTGCACTGAAGTTAAAAATTACATCGGTGGACTGTTTTCTTTTTTAGGGGCACAAAACAGATTTGGGGACACTGGGATTGGGCTCTCCAGTGTCCCACAGTCATTTTTGGGAGTGGGGTGCTGACCTGTACCCTTTGGCATACAATACTACACCGGACAGCTGTTCGACATAGAATCCTATGCTCATTGTTAAACTTTGGCATAAAATCCTATGCCAGAGTGCTCTCGACTTAGACTCCTATGCGCCTAGGATGTCTATTTTGTGCCCATAGAAAATAATGGGAAAAACAAAGATTAATAACTTTTGAATGGATTCATATTTGTCATCAAACCTTCAAAAGACACATCTGTGAGGCCAAATTGTTCTACAATGAAAATTTCATGCCGGTAGTCAGCTGATTAGTGAGATACAGGTTGACACAGAAAAACAGCTAAAACATAAAATAGCTTATTTTTGAACACTCTGTAGCTCACAAACCACAAAGGATTCAAATCAGATTTGAAACATCAATGGACATATCTCTTCCAATGATGTATGCAAAATTTTAAGTAGCTCTGTTGAATCTGGCCAAAGTTGTTACCCTGCAAAACTGACCTTTAACATTACATGCTTGCACTAACCCTAACTATAGCTGCAATACCATGCAGCTATAATACATTTATTATTTTTTCACGTCATCTAGGATTAAGCTTCATATAATCAGGAATGAACATTATTTTCCCCTTTTGATTTTTTTAAACCACATGGCCACAATATTAGGGGTTAGGCATTAATAAATGTGGTATATTTGTGGTTAATGTACATCCTTATTAGTCTGTTTCTGTATATTTACTTCGACCTCTTTCTTTTATCTGTTTTTCCTCTGTTCTTTTTTTTTTTTACTACCCCATTTTAACCCATGCTATTCGTTCTACTTTCTGTCCAGTTCTCCCAACCTACTTAACCCACAGACACAGAAACATAGAATTTGCTAGCAGAAGAGGAGAACTTGGCCCACCTTAACAGTCCATTTATCCTTCCCTATAGTGTCACCGCAGATCCTACTTGAATTCCTGGCCCATTCTTGCCCTTCCTTTCCTTAAGATTCTCTTATGCCTATCCCATACATTCTTAAACCTCACCATGATCTTTGCCCCACCACCTCTACTGGAACACTGTTCCAAGAATCCGACATTCTTTCTGTGAAGGAGTACTTCCTCACACCTCCTGAATGTACCTCCTTCAACTTTTTTCATGCCCCTTGTCCTTGAGCACCTTTTTTCTGAAAAATACTTCCTCTTATATTTGTCAACCTTGTGAGGTATTTACAGGTGCCTATCATATCCACCCTCTCTCGCTCTCCTCTCTTCCAGGGTGTATATATACAGTATTTAGGCCCTCTAATTTCTTTTTGTAGGCTTCTGATGCAGACCCTGAACCATTTTAATTGCCATCGTCTGGACCGCTTTGTGCTCTGTTTATATCTTTTCTGAGATGTGGTTTCCAGAACTGGACACAGTACTCTAGGTGGGTCTACCAATGATCTATACAGAGGGCAACGCCATCTCCATCTTTCTGCTGGTGATACTCCTCCCTATACATCCCAGCATCCCACTAGTCCTCCCAAATGCCTTGTTGATTTACCTGGCCATATTTAGGTCATCTGATATGATCATCCCAGGCCTCTTTCCTGCTTGTTGGTCATCAGTACCACCCAAATCGACTAAAGAAGTTGGATGAACTCCATTCCACAATAATCAAAGTTCTTGTCAAATTGTATTCCTCTGGACACATATGAAACAATGGGTAATGTTTCATACTTTTAGCTACTTTGTCAGACTCTCTGCTGTGCTACCATTTTAAATATGTTTTGCTCTCCGTTTTCAAAATCTTTGGGTTCCCTAAAACCATTTTATCTCTATTGAATTGGCCCTTTCTTAATCAGACTGCCCTATCCTCTGATTAGTCTAATTGCTTCTTGCAGCTTTTTTCTTTCAGTAAGAGAGCTCCTGTAGTGAAAAGAAAAAGCTGCATAGAAACATAGAATTTGATGGTGGATAAGGCCCATTGTCCCACCTAGTCTGCCCATTTCCTACCTAATGGATAAGCTGCAGATCCTAGTTAACCAACAGCCTACTTCCTCCTACCCCCACTAGAATTGCTTTATGCCTGTCCCATACCTTCTTGAATTCTCCCACTATTTTGACTTTATGACCACCTCAGTAAGGCTGTTCTATGCTTCTAACCCTCTCTGTGAAGAAATACTTCCTCACATTACTTCTTAGCCGTCCCTCTATCTTCAAATTGTACCTCCTTGTTCTTGCACATCTCTTTTCTGAAAGATGCTACCCCTTGGATTTTGTTGATTCCTTGAGGTATTTGAAAGTTTCTATAATGTCCCCCCTCCCTCCTTTCCTCGAGGCTATATATCCGAAGCTCCTTTAGTCTTTCTTCATATGTCTTCTGGTGCAGACCTGCACCATTTGTATTGCCTTCCTCTGGACACCCTCCACCCTGTCTATGTCTTTGTGGAGATGGGGTCTCCAGAACTGTACACAGTACTCCATTTGTGGTCTTACCAACTGTCTGTACAGAGGACCAACAACTTCCTGTTTTCTAATGGTGATGCCTCTATGCATCCCAGTATCCCCCAGCCCTCCTTACTGCCTTCTAACATTGCTGGCCCACCATTAGGCATCTGATATGACCTACCCTTATGGTCCCTTTCCATTTTTATTGTTGTCAGTATCTCACCCCCATTGTGTACTCTTGCCCTGGGTTTTGTTTCCGGTGCATTACTTTACTTCTTTGTATTGAATCTAAGCTGCCATACATTTGACCATTCATCCCACCTTGCATGTCCCTTTTCATCCTTTCCACCCCACTCATATCAACCCTGTTGCAGATCTTTGTGTCATCTGCAAAGAGACATACTTTTCCTTCCAGTCCCCTCTGCAATGTCACCTTTAAAGACATTGAAAAGGACTGGCTCAGTACTGAACCCTGCCGCACTCCCACGAGTAACCCTCCTTTCTTCACTGTGGACCCATTTACCACTACCCACTGTATCCCAGGTTGTCCAGCCAGTGTTTAACCTAGATTCATTACCCTGGGATCCACTCCCAGGCTGGCCAATTTGTTTATTAATATTTTGTGCGGGACTGTCAAATGCCTTGTTAAAGTCTAGGTAGGCTTATGTTCACAGCCCTCCTGGTCTACTACTTTGGTCACCCAGTCAAAGAAATCAATTAGATTTGTTTGACATGACCTTCTTGCTGTGAATCCATGCTGCCTTGGGTCCTGTACCCACTGGCCTCTAGGTACTCAACAATTATTTCCTTCAAAAGTGATTCCATCATTTTTTCCTACCACTGAGGTCAAACTGACAGGTCTGTAGTTTCCTGCCTCTGTTTTGCTCCCACTTTGTGAAGGGGAATCACATCTGCCCTCCTCCGTCCTCAGGTACCACACCATTCTCCCATGATTTGTTAAAAGGGTAGTCAGTGGTGTTACTAGTTCTTTCCTTAGTTCTTTTAGAATTCTGGGGTGGATTCTATCAGGCACCATTGCTTTATCCACCTTCAGTTTTAAGAGTTCTTTCAGAACTCTTTTCTTCTGTGAAAGGACTAATATCAACCCTCCTATCCAGAGTGTTTTTGACTGGATTAGGTATCTCCTGTTTTCCATTGTGAATACTGAGCAGAAATATTCATTCAGTATCCCTGCTTTTCACTGTCGCCTCTGCCTAACCACCTTCCTTTTTATTCAGCCTCAGTATCCCTGTCTTCGTCTTTCTTTGCTCCTAATGTGCCAATAAAAGGTTTTATCCCCTTCTTAACCGAGTTGGCTATCTTTTCCTGGGTTTGGGCCTTTGCTATTCTGACTGTCTTCCCACTTCCATCTGCTTTAACTGGTACAGTTCTCTGTCCTGCTCCTTCTGTTTTCCTTATACTTCCTGAACGCTATCTATTTCTCCTTTACCTTTTCCACCACTTCTTTGAGAATCATAGTGTTTTTTCTTTCATTTTGATTTGTTTATTTGCTTCACACAAAGGCTTGTTCCCACTGTGATGGCGTTTTGATGTTCCCCATTCTTGCTCCACCCACCTTCTTGCCTGTTTGCTAGTGCTTTTCTGAGGCACTCTCCCAGTTTGACAAAATCAGCTCTCCTAAAGTCCAGTACCTTCACTTTTGTGTGGCTTGACTCTACAGCTAAGTTTATTGTGAACCACACTGTTTGGTGGGCACTTGTTCCTAGATGGCTATCCACTTCAAGATCAGAGATCCTCTCTCCATCCCATTTGAGAGGATCAGGTCTAGAATTGCTCGCTCCGAGTGGGTTCCAAAACTATCTGGCTGAGGCATGCCCCTGTAGACATCAAGAATGGCCCTGCTCTTGGATGTGGCTGCAGCAAAGGTGCTCCAGTTAACATCTGACAAATTCAGGTCCCCATCAGCAATATATCCCTTTCTCTGCCATCCCAAGGATGTCTTCTATCGTTTCCTTGTCCATTTCCTCCCTGAGATGGGTGTCTGTATACAACCCGTGCACATTGTGGAGCCATTTCCAGTCTCTAGGGTGACCAACAGTGCCTCCTCTGCTCCCTGCTTACCCTTTAGTTCTGTTGCTTTGATCCCTTCCCTTACATGAGAGCTATCTTCCTCCTCCTCCTTTTCTTCCTCCTGTCCCTCCTGTATATTGTGTACCCTGGTATGTTGACATCCCAGTCATGGTTCTCAGTGTACCATGTTTCTGTGACTGCCATGGTATCCAGGCATCCCTCTTCCATCAAGGGCCACCATTTTGGGGGCTTTTACCTATACTATGGGCATTGGTACTCATTATCCTCCATTTTTATGGCTTTATTTCTTTTTGCCACATCCCTGTCATTACTGCCTTTGTCTTTTTCTCCATTTACCACTGCCTTATCCTTATTGACTGCTCTATCTTGGTGTTTACCTCACTGACTACCCTGATTTTTTGTGGGAGCTAGGATTTCCTTCTCCTTTTAAATGCATTCCCTTGGCTAGTTTAAATGCTTGCCAATGAAGCATTTAAACCTATTCCCTAGAATCCCAGTTCCCTCCTGGATAGATGCAGAACATCACATCTGTATAGGCCTGCATCCCTCCAGGTGGTGCCCCAGTCCTCAATGAAGCCAAATCCCTGAGCTCTGCACCAGTTTTTCAACCAGTCATTGAATCCCATGGTGCAGAGTACCCTAGCCTCATCCATGCCATAGACAGGTAGCACTTCTGAGAAAGCTACCTTGTGTGCTACTTGTCTAAGGCCCCTCCCCAACTCCACAAACTCCTGTTGCACTGCTCTGATCCCATTCTCAGCCAGGTCATTCATCCCTAGGTGGATAATGACATCCAGCTCACTCCCTTGCAGCTGCTCCCATGATCCTGAGGATTGTTTCCTGTCCTCCAAGCCATGGCACTGGGCAGGCACCTTACCTCCCTTTCCCTTCCCCCCCACTTCTATCCCCTAACAACTGAGTCCCCACAGGAATTTTTTCCTTCCCTGTGGGGTCCTGTGCCACCCTCCTGTTGGTCTCCATTGTGGAGGTTCCCAGTCCTCCTTGTTCTCCACTGTGGGTGCCTCCATAGAGGAACCATGCTTCCCAAGTGGTGAATGAATTGTGGAGAGACATAACTGGAAGGCTGCACCTCTGTTCCACCACCGTCACCCTCCCTGAGCCCACTGTGGTCCAAACACTCCTCTTTCTTGGCAACCTCTGAGGTAGTGGTGGTGGTGGTTGCCTGGGTGGTCCCTGGGTGGGGGCAGGTTTTCAAATCATTGCCAGGTCAGCATGGAGAAGAACAACCTCCTCCCTCAGACCAGAGAGGTTCCTGCAAATAGGGCATCAACACAGTTTCCAGAATGTCTCCTGGAAGACTGTTGTGCCACAGCCAGTGCATTGCACCACTCCCCACATGTCTGTGTCCTTCCTGTTACAAATGCTTTTCTTTTGTTGTTTTTTTGTTCTTATTTTAGTGTGTGCAAGCTTGTGAGTGTCTCTACCCCTATTCAGTGTGCGGTGCCCTTTGGATATGAACAGGTGTATGACTGTTAGCAGTTTTGGGAAGTGATGTCAGAAACCTGCTATAAAAAGAAGTTGCACTTGGGTGGGTGGGGTGAGGGGAAGGGGGAGGGAGTAAACTTATACTGTCCAGAAACAATTTACTACAACTCTGACCCTCCACCCCAGGAGTGCCTTCCTTCCTTTCAGACACCTATTTCACAGAGGTTAGTAACAGGTCTAGTAACACATGACTAAAATATCTCCCAGCTTCAGTTCCTCCCTGGCAAATTAAAGTTAAAAATAAGACAAGTCAACCCCAAAACAGAATCAATACTAGTTACTTACACGGTCCAAAAAGTAATAATTCAGTTCAGTGTAGTCTAGAAAATAACCTCCTTGATTTAAGGAAGCTCTGGCTGCTTTCTCCTCTGTGTCTCAGCAGACCTCAGCATGAAGTAATGAGACTAGCTGGAGTACCTAGGTACTGCTAAGATCATTGTCAGGTGGGTGATAAAATGGCTCAAGGATAGACGACAGAGAGTAGTAGTCAATAGGTGAGATCAAGTGAAGGAGAGGTCACAAGCAGAGTGCTGTACCTCAAGGATAGGTCTTGGTGCTTTTTAACATGTTGATTTGTGACATCAGTGAATGAATCTGGGGCAAGCTTGCCTCTTCTTGTATGAAACTAAACTTGAGGAAGGGTGGACATTGCAGAAGTGGTTAGTGACCTAAAAAGACCTCCTCAGGCTAGAGAGATAGTCTTACATCTGGCAACTGAGGTTTAACATAAAAAAGTACAGGGTGATGCACCCAGGAAAGGGAAATCCTGAACAGAATATTGGCTAAATGGGGTTAAGCTCAGTACCACCCAAGAAGAGAGGGAACTGGGAGTGAATCATCATATGCAACATCCTAAAGCAATCAAGCCAATGCAACAAAGCATACAGCATTGCAGATAAAATGCTGGGGTGCAAAGGAATAGGAATCGAGAGTAGGGACAAAAGGTGATCCTCCCTCTGTAGGTCCCTGGTAAGGTATCACCTAGAGTACTGTGTCCAGTTCTGAAGCCCTTACCTAAAGAAGGATAAAGACATGCTAGATGTCATATAGAGAAGGGCAACAAAGATGATTAAGTTCCTCCATGGACTCTCTTATGAAGAGTGCCTGAAGTCTTTAAACATGTACCGCTTGGGACAAGGAGAGAGAGAGGGGATATTATTGAGACATTCAGGTTCTTGAGAGGTATAAATAAAGTGCCCTACTCAGAACTATTCAACAGGGTCACCAGCTCAACTACTAGAGGGCATGAATGGAAGTTGCAGAGCAGAGTTTTAGGAGAGAGCTAAGAAACACTACTTTATTGAAAGAGTGATGGAACCATGGACTGGCCTGCGGGCTGAGCTGGCAGGAGCAAATACTGTAGCAGAGTTCAAGCGAGAGTGACACCAAGCAAGGGCTCAAATAGGAAGCACAGGAACAGAGAAGGACAATAACCAAAATGGAGTTAGGACCCAGGACTAGTAACAGGTCCTGGGTAACTTGTGAGCAGATTTGATTAACTTAAAGGGCCCAATTCTTGAATGGGGCTGCATTGCACGAGCTGGCAAACAGCAGCTTGCCCAAAACCCCATGCACCAGGGACTCTGCACCAGATTCTGGTACAGGAGGGATCCTGGCACCTAAGACCCATTGCTTGCATCAACCCCAGCCGCAGGGCAACTGCATGGTGCATAGGAGGGTTCACCCAAGCCCCTTGAACTGTCCGTTGCATGGTGCATTCATATAGGGACTGGCTGCAGAGGAGTGCAGAGGGTTGTGCCAGTCCCTGCTCTGTCTGGGATGGGGAGGCACTACCTGTGTGGGTGGGGGGTATTGAACCTGCAGTGCATGGGCATATGCCATGTGTCTGCATGGTGGGGACACCTAGGGGTCCAGTGCATAGTCAGGAGGGCCATGACAGGGATCAGGAGGGGAAGCTGCCCTTTATTGCCAAGGGGCACATTATGGATGGGGTCTGCTCCATATGGGGTGCATGTGGGATATATTGGGGTTGTGGAGGTGTGACCCACAGCACCTGTGCTACAGCTCACCCAGGGAGAGATGTTAAGTCCCTTAGACCAGCCCTGGCTGGTCTAAGGGCACTTAGAATTTCTCCCACTGGGTGCTGTCTGTGAATAGCAAGCTGTAGCTTGCATCAGTGCAATCCACCTAGTGCCATGTTGCAGGGCAGTGCATGGTGCCAGGCTGGCACAAGCCCTGTTTGGGGCAGGCAGCCTGTAGTCGATGCAGGCAACCTTTGTGAATTGTGTGGAGGCAGCCCTGGACACAAGGTGCAACTTGCACCATATCTGTTTGGTGCAAGCACCTTGCATTAGACGCAGGGTTTTGAGAATCGGGCCCCAGGTCTCCTTCTGCTGTCACTTTCTGTTTCTATGTAATCAAAGTGGTGGGGTAGTCCATTTAAGAAAGGGATCAACTGAATAGGGATACAGAGGTTCAGGGAACCAAAAATAATTGGAAATTAGGAGCAAAACATATTTAAAATGATAATACAGCAGAGGGTCTGAGGAAGTAGCAGAACACTACATAACAGTATCCATTGTTTCATTTGTGTTGAGTGGAATAAAATAAGACAAGAACTTGATTATTGTGGAATGGTGTTCATCCAGCTTCTTTGGTTGATTGTTTATTGGTCTATTTGAATGGCCCAAGATTAAAGGAGTTCTAACTACTACTAGAAGCCCAGGCAACCTGGACATTACTTCTCCACATCAGCACCACCAGGTCCCCATTTTGCACTCTGGTTCTGGGATTCTGTACCCTAAGAGTACTATTGTGCACTTTTTCACATTGAAACCCAGCTGCCATGCCCTTCACCAGTCCTCAAGTTTTTCAGGTCACTGTTCATCCTTTCCACTCCCCAGACTGTCCACCTTATTGCAGAGTTTGGTGTCATCTGGAAAGAGGAAGACATTCACCTCCAGCTTCTCTGCAATAACATTTATGAAGACATAAAGAAGACTGATCCTAGCAGTGATACCGGAGGCACCTGCTGGTCACCCTCCCATCCTCTGAGTGAGCTCCATTTACCACCACCCTCTTCCACCTACCCTTAGCCAATTTCTCACCACTTTACCACCTTTGGATCCAACCCTAAGCTACCCAGCTTGCTTACTAGTTTCCTAAGTGGAATGGTGTTGAATGCCTTACTGAAATCTAGGTAGGTTACATCCACTGCTCCACCTTGATCTAGATCTTTGTCACCCAAAGAACTCTATCAGTTTCATCTGATATGACCTTCCTGTCCCTGTGAAACCATGCAGCCTCTAGTCTTGTACCTCACTGGTTTGAGATATTCCATAATCTTTTCTTTCAGCAGTGATTCCATTAACTTTCTCACCACTGAAGTCAAGCTGACTGATGTATAATTGCCAGTCTCTTCCCTGCTACCACTTTTGTGAGGTGGGACTAGATCTGCCCTCCTCCAGTCCTTTGGGACAACCCGTCTTTCAATGAGCTATTAAATAGAGGGCCATCAGAGGTGCAGCTACTGCCTCTGAGAGCTCGCTCAATACATTTGGGAGGACTCCATCTGACCTCACTTCTATGTCCACTTTCAGATTTGTGAGTCCTTCCGGGATGCTCTCCTCTTAAAATGGACCAGTGTCCACCTCCTCCTCCTCTAACTCCCTCCCTCCCTCCCTCCTGTTCCATTTTGTTGCCCGCCCTATGTCTTTCCTCTGTGAACACTGAACAAATGTGTTTGTTCATGGTGTCTGCCTGTTCTTGTACCCCTCTGCACATTCTCCTGTTCCTTCTTAACCAAACAATCTAAATCCAGGTCTTCCTTTTTTTCACTTATATACATAAAACATATCTTGTCCCCTTTTGTTACTGCCTTGGTTATTCTCTCTCGTGTTTGTGCATTTGTGCTCTTACTGCTCTCCTGCTGTCATCTATTTCCCTGATACATCTCCCTAACCTCCTCCCTCTGCATTTACTTGTACCTTCTAAATGTTACCGTCTTAGCATTCACCTTTTTGCCACCTCTTTGGAGAACAATAGTGGTCTCTTTTTCCTCTTTCTTTTGCTCCATTGATTGATGCTGAGGTTTTCCTTCACTATGGCCCTTTTAGTTTCCCTCACTATTCCTCCACCCCACCCAGTTCATCCTATTGCCAGATCATCCTTCAGGCATTCATCCATCTTTTAAAATCTGCCCTCCTGATGTCCAGGACCCTCACCTTTGTGTGGTTCAATTTCACAGTTGTCCTTATATTCAACCACACTGTATGGTGATTGCTGGTCCCCAGGTTGATCTCCCTTAATGTCTGCAACACTGTCTCTGTTGGTGAATACTAGTGTTGTGTGACAAAAATCTTCCACCAGCAGGATTTGCATTAAAAGTCAGACAGTCGCTTCCACAAAACTTGAAATCATTTGCCAACTTTCATGGAAATTCTGACTTAGAACAGTGGGCAATTCATTCATTCATTCCACAACTTAGTGAGTCACTGAACTGCAGAATGCATGTATGATTCATACATTGGGATGCTAAAATGGACAGTGGCAATGTATTGCCGGTATTTCTATAAAAGCTGTCTTTTACCATATCTGTGTATGGACACTTTTTCTGAAGCAGCAGGGGCTTATTTTGCTCTATAAACAGGCACTGAGCCTTAATTTGGGTCTCTCTCATGAACAAGGAACTCATACCAGTCCCTGTTCTTTATTTGTCTACAAGAATGTTATAAAGAGGTACCCCCTCAATTGGCAGTCTTGGGCTTTTTAATTACTGCATCACACAAATTAAGGGACCCAAATTAAGGCTCAATGCCTATTTGTAAAGCAAAAAGCCCCTGCTGCCTCAGAAAAACGGTTTCTGGACAGCTATGGTAAAAACATGGCTTTACAGAAATGCCAGTAATACATTCTGTGCTACGTCTGGGAGATCACTTGATATTTACAGTATTCTGTCTCATAAAGGCAGTGGAAACATTGTCTTATTTCCTGAACTCACCCTATTATTGTTACAATTATTAATAAGTGCTTTGAAAGGAGAATGGAGGGTTATTTGGTGGGTTATTGTTACAGACTGCTATTGGATAGACAGCCCACAACAATGACCCTATGTTGGAATGCAATATGGAAAACTCACAGTAGTGGTGTCACCTGTGAGTACCAAGTCAAATATTGCCCCATCATGAGTTGATTCACTGACTAGTTGCCTAAGAACATCCTCTGCAGGAGTCCAAGATTTCCCTGCTTCTAGTTGAAACCACAGCTTGGGCTCCAATCTACATCTGGCAGAATGAAGTCCTCCACCAGCAGCACTTCTCCCTTTTCTGCCATCTTGCCAATGGTGTCCATTAGTACCTTATCTAACTCCTTCCCTGTACTGCAGGTCTGTAAATCACACCAGTGCAAACAGCGGCTCCATTCCCCATCTCTAGGGAGACCCATAGTACCTCTACCCCCTGTATTATCAGTATCTCTGTTACTTTACTGCCATCTCTCATACAAAGTTCCACATACCCACCTTTTCTTCCTACCCTGTCCTTCCTGAAGATAGTATAGCCTGGTATGGCCATGTCCCAGTCATGGTTTCAGGGCACCTTGACTTGATGCTAACCACAACATCCAGGTTGGCCTCTGCCATTGTGGCCTGTAGGTCTGGAATCTTATTTCCTAGACTTCTAACATTTGAACACGTGGCTTTCCAGGTTTTGTTACCACTCTGTTTATTAACCCTTTTTCCTTTTTGCTTTCCTCCTTCCCCCTCTGTTTTTAATGTGCCCACTCCCATCCTCTTCATTTCTTCCCCTGCTTCCTGTATCAATTTGCATCCAGGGATTTCCTCCTCTAGGGTTCTTTTTACTGTCTACTTCAGCCTACAGTGGTTGGCAATTTCTGATCGCTCTGATTTCTTCAGCCATCCTCCTTGGCTAGTTTAAATGTTCATCAAAATAGTATTTAATCAATCCACCAAGGGCTGTGGTTCCCTTCCTGGATGGATGAAGGACATCACCCTGTATAGATCCTTATCTTCCCAGGTGAGTCTACAGTCCCAAAAGTATCCAAACCACTCCTCTCTGCATCCTTCAGTCAGCCATAAATTAAAGATTGTGGTGTGGAGACGCTTGTCTCCAGTATCTTAGACAGGCAGTACCTCAGAAAGCCACTGAGCATGCTACCTGTTTAGGAGCCCTCCCCAGCTCCCTAAATGCCCCTGCCCTATTCCGCCTCATCCTAACCAGGTCATTAGCCCCCAAGAGGACAATGGCATCCAGGTTTGCCTCCTGTCCTGCTGCTGTAGCGATCCTTAGGATCCGTGGCCCAACCCTCCAAGTCATAGCGTGGTATAAGCACCTAACCTCCCTCTCCCTTACTTTCCTATTCCCAAATCTATTCCCTCACAATCGAGTCCCCAACAGTTGCTTCATCTTTCTCTGGGGTCCTCTTCCACCCTCCTTAGGGTGTCCATTGTGGATCACCCTACATCCTCCCTCACCTGTACTATGGGTGCCTCTTCCTGACAGTCCTGCCTTGCCAGACCAGAGTAGTGTAGGAATTGTGTAGAGGTACCAGCTGAAGAATGTGCCTTTGACTCACCACCCCCACCTAGAGTTACAACCTTTTAAGAAGCCCAAATTGGGACATTTCTTACTGAAACATGATTTTTCACAGGACAGCACATAATCTCGACCAATGCAATAGACTTGTTTTCTCTGTATAATCAGAATTACGGCTAAGTATTGTAATTTCTTAGTTGCTTCTATTGTTTCTTATCATTTTAAGGTATTTTAGTTAAGGTATTATAGTTTTCTGCAACATTTAGTGGAACGTTAGAAAATATTTTTCTACTACAAAGTCAGGACATGCAGTATTTTCATGTGTTTCTGCAGGACACAGCTGCCCAGATCAGGACTGTCCTGCAAAATCAGGACAGGTGGTAACCCTAGCCCCACCCTGCCCAAAGCTCACCACAGTCCAGCTGTTTTTCTTCCATGGCATCCTCTGAGGCAACAGTGGAAACCTAATGGCCCTGGTGGAATAAGAGGTCACCAAATCCCAGACAAGTCATCCTGGAGTCTAGTGACCTCTTCCCTCAACCCAGAGAGTTGTGTGCAGATGTGACAGCACCACAGTCTCCAGAAGGTCTCTCTGAAAACTGCTGCCCCACAACCACTGCACTGTATCCTCCCAGCATTCCCAGCTTTTATTCTTCCTATATTACCTGGAAATATTTTGTAGCCTTACCCCTGATAGAGTGCTTCTAGTTTTTCCCTTTGTTTGTTTCTATTTGTGTTTCCCCATGCCTTGTTTAAATTTCTTTGTAACACGGCTCAGTCTTGCCCTGTAATGCAGAGCCAGGATTCACCGAATGGCCACAGCTGACTGAAACCAAGCGGGTATTAAGCCACGGGTAATGCCTGCTTGGTCAGTCCACTAGCCATGGAGGCACCAGAGGGTAGCCGCCCACCCCGCACCACTGTGAGCCCTCACCGTGGCGCTGCAGAGCCGCATAGTAGCTGTAGCGAGCACCAGGTTACTGTCCTTGACTAACTCGATCTAGCCAGAAGAATGTCCCATGTTGTTCAGTGCGACATTGCTGAATCGGGCAAAGTGTTCATGCTGGTGGTAGTTTTCCTCAGTACAGCGCATTGTAAAGGTAGCTGCCTGTGTTAGGGCTAAATGGTGGTTGCCGACTAAATCAGTTGTAATTAGCGGTGGTCGGGCTGGGGACAGGGCAAGGCTCGGCAGTCGTGAGATGAGTGCTAGAATTGGGGCATTTTGGACAGTCAGTCATGCCGCTCAAGTGCTGTGCAGTTCTTGCTGTGCATTTCTGACTGTGCTTTGTACTTTGCACTCAAATGTACCCTTTCTCCCCAAAGATACAGTGCTGTTCCTCATCAAGTAGAGCTATTTCTGGACATCTTAACTTGTGTGTTACAACTGAGCACATGGTCACTCAATTATGAAACTGTTTCTACGTTAAGAAAGTGCTGCACTTTCCGTATTTGCTTGTAGAAACATGAGTGACAGGCATGAAGTAAACACAGTAGCTAATGGACGAGTGGGTTCCCGTCCAGTTTATCTCGTGTCCATGGTGCTCGCGGAGGTGATGCGGTACTTATAGCGCTCATCATCGCTTGCAGCAGAGCCCTATCTTCACAAAGCACTAATCACCTTCAGCATCGGGCTCTGCGGTGGATTAATGCCTCTGGGCGGTTGGACCCTGGGGCTGCACCTCCGCACCAACCTCAGCGGGCATTAATCCACCGCAGAGCCCTCCTCTGATGGTGATTAATGCTTACTATACCCCACCCTAGATAGGGTGTTGCTCCTATTCCCAATTTTGGCCTACCCAGTAGTGACTGCCACATAGTAGTGAACAGGTTCTTTATCTTAGTCAACTACTTGCATCCCTTTCCATACTTTCAGCCCTCTATTTCTTCTATCTTACATATTCAATTTTTCTCCTGTTCCATTTATACTCTGTACCACAAAATGTTTTAATACTTTTTACGTTCGGCTTGTGCACATGCATGAAGCGTTTGGAGAGTACCACACTTTGGAGGTGTGCTCTCCTGTGTTAAAACCACTGCTCAGTGGAGCAGGCGGGCGTCCTGCACCAAAGGTGTGGAGTTGTGTATGACAGTGGTGGTCTTCGCTCAAAGAAACCACCGCTGTCATACAGAGCACCACCACACCACCCCCACGCCACGCCACCCCGCATCACGCCATCCCCCAAATCTTGCCGCCACGCTGGAAGCCCACCCAGCATGGTAAACCTCCCATTGTTGCGGTGGGGTGCCCAATCCCGCTGGCTCCGCCCCCCCCCAGCCATCCTTGTGCCATGCTGGGAGCCCACCCCAGCATGGCAAACATCCCATGTCGTCAATTAAAAAAACCTGTAAAGTAAAAACGGTCCCACGCAGTCTCCCCCCTACAACCTGCACCCACCAACTGTGCACCCTGCCTCCCACACCCTCCTCACCCCATACTTACCTCCAGAGCTCGGCACAGATCTTCAGTGGACCAGGAACACGTTTGCACTCTTCAAAGCTGACCGCATACTGAGGAAATACCGGTAAGCTGTATAATGGGCTAGATAGGGGGTTTCAACTTTTGCATATCTCAGGCATTTTCTGGAATTTTGCACAAAATGTTCAACATGGGGTTTTAAGGACCCTTCTCACGAATGATGTCACTGTCATGGCATTATTCAGGCCCGAGGGTGATTTCGCAGTCACTGCACAAAATCACCCTTAAGGGCCTAAATAATACCATGATAGTGACATCACTTGAGAAGGGTCCCAAACCCATGTTGAAATTTGGTGCAACAATTCCAAAAAATGGCTGTTTCACTTAGTGTGCATTGTGCAGTACCCACGCAGGCTCAGTAGTTCGCAAATTTTCAATATTTTCTCCAGATTTTCAACATTGCCATTTTACCACACTCTTTATGAGCAGCACAGCTGTCATTTTTCACATCCTGCCCAAAGCGTGTTTCCACCCATGTAGCGCACAATGGCACAGTCGGTGTTGGAAATCAATGTATGGGACACATTAAGAAAATCACTGTGACACTGTTCATTAGCAGAGGTCTTAAAATAGCTATGTTGAAAATTTGGTGAAAAATTCCTAAAATGACAGTTTAGCGAATAAGCACTAGCAGTTCCACGCACGCTCATAGGTTTTAATTTTCAATATTTCACTCCAGATTTTCAAAATTGTCATTTTACCACACCTTCTTATGAGTAGTACAGCTATTATTTTCACATCTCACCCAAAACGTGTTTCCGCCCATGTAGTGCACAATGGCGCAGTCAATGTGCAAAATCAATGTATAGGACACATTAAGAAAATCACAGTGACACTGTTCATGAGCAGAGATCTTAAAATGGCTATGTTGAAAATTTGGTGAAAAATTCCTAAAAATGACTGTTTGGCGAGTGTGTTGTGCAGTTCTTATGCCTCAGTAAGTTCGAATTTTCAAAATTTTCTCCACATTTTCAACATTGCCATTTTACCACACCTCCTTATGAGCAGTGCAGCTGTCATTTTTCACATCTTGCCCAAAACGTATTTCCGCCCATGTGGCGCACAATGGCACAGTCGGTGTGCAAATCAATGTATGGGACACAGTAAGAAAATCACAGTGACACTGTTCATTGGAAGTTTTAAAATGCCAATGTTGGCAATTTGATGAAAAAATTCCTAACAATGACTGTTTTACAAGCTTGAATTGCACAGTTACCACGCTGCGCTTGAGGTCCTGAATTTTCAATATTTCCACCCAGATTTTCAACATTGCTATTTTACCACACTTCCTTATGAGCAGTACAGCTGTCATTTTCACATCCTGTCCAAAACGTGTTTCTGCCTATGTGGCGCACAATGGGCTAACAAAAGGTCATGCTGAAATTTTATTGTGCAAATACCAGCAATTGCACAGGGCATTGGGTAAAGCACCATCGTGCAAACACACCACTACAAATACCTGCAAGCGAATATTCGGCATTGACAAATGCTTGTTTACTAGCACTAGGTGCATATGCAGTTTAATAGCTGTATAAACACAGTTTTGCATTTAACCTGTTTATTTGTCTAATGGTGCCTCCACATGAAATGGGCCACTATAGCTAAAGAAGCCATTGCTTAAGTGCTTTGTTTGTGTGGCTGTGCTCCTGAGGCAGAACCACTGTAGTTTCAAAGTACCAGGGTGTTGGTTGCCATTTTTTTATGTCTTTCATGATTTAATACTCTAGCCACTGTATTACAGCAAACTTCATTACTAGTACCTTTCTGCAGCGTGTTTTTTTTGGGGTGGGGGTTTGAGGAAATATAGGAAGTCTTCTCTTTTGTGTTGAGGAGAACTTGCACACACTCTGCTTTGTGTTGTTGCCATGTGCTGTATATTCCAGATGTAACATACAGAATATGTTTTTGTTACTTTTCATATATGTTAAACATACCAAATATGGTAAATTTTAGTGATTTTACAATAATATACATTTTGCCATATCAGCAAGCACCCATTTATCCATGACTCCTTATGCATAGAAACATAGAAGTTGACATCACCCCTTTGTCTGCCTTATGAATGTGCCATCGGCCTTTACTCTGTAAATGGCCTATTTATTCATACTCATATGTATTGATCCGTATGACTATCACATGCCTATTTGAAGCTCTGCACTGTATTCATATCCACCACTTCCTGAGGTAGGCCGTTCCATGCATCCACCACCCTTTCTTTGAAAAATAACTTCCTCACATTACCCTTAATCGACCTCCCTCTAATCTCATGCTGTGGTCTCTTGTCCTGCTATTTTATACTTGCTTGTATGCGCGCTGCACAAAAACATGTTTGAAGCTTCGGAAGAGAAGCAGGTTGTGGAGAGTGTGGCACTGTTGCGACCAATGTCGCCCACTGCTTTTGTGGGCTTGGCTGTGTAGCCAATGCAGTGGTCAGTGGCTCAGTAGGTAGCACACTCGCCTCTGAGGCCGGAGATCAGAGGGCTGTGGGTTCAGTTCCACATCTGGCACTTGGGTTAATATCCCAGTACTGACACTGTAGTGTAGCATGAGAGGGTGCTGCACTTCTGAGGTGCCGTCTTCGGATGAGACGTTAAACCGAGGTCCCATCTGCCTGGATTGGTGGTAGTTCAGGTGGATGTTAAAGATCCCATGGCACTTATCGGAAAAGAGTAGGGAATTTCCTGGTGTCTGGCTAAATTTCCTCTTTCAGTAAAAATACCACCAACAACTAATCTGGTTCAAGGTCAGTTGGCATTCATCTGTATTCCCCTCCCGGGTCGTGCCTGAAAATAGGCAGGATTTGTCTAGTGCACTTACCGGTCAACAAAAGCTAAATAAATAAATAAAAATGCTAGCACAGGCTGGCAGTGACACTGGTTTGCAAGCCTGCCACCAACTGAAACAATTTGGCCTTGCTATCAGGGCACCCCATCATGTGAGCATCAGCTTCTCATTCTCCTGTTTGCATATGCAGCTTGCCCAGAGAAGCTGAAGCTGTGATGCAGAGGTGGCCCATGATTGATGTAGCAATTCAAATTGGCATTTGTGGGTATATTTCTCAGAGGTGAGAGGAGGCAGATAGTGTGGACACTTGCCTGGGCGGTGCCTGCCTGGTCGGTGATCGTCTGCTCCATGAAAAAGAACAGTAGTCCTCTTTGCCAGTAGGCAGCTCCTTTCTGCTCTAATTATTGATTCTCTTCCTGGCCTGGGTATCAGGAACTTCAGCGTTCAGTCGGCTCACTCACAATTGTAAACCAAACCATTATATTGCGGGTAAACACCAAAATGCACACACAGAATAATTTCCTCCTGGTAATGAGATACAGTGTCATCCTTTAAACAGCCCCCATCACTCTGAGACTTGGCATCAGACTCTGACAATAGAACTCAGCACCACAAAGCTCCTCCAGAATCACCATGCCAAGTACAACCCCTGGAGTCAGAGTGGTGACTGCAGCCAGTGAGAAACCTTACCACAAGTGCAGTCGAAATTGTGAAATCTGCAGACTTTACTGCCGTCTGCAAAACACTTTTCCCTGGATGTTGGCAGGCATATGCAGAGTACCACTAATGCATACAGAACTTCTAGCCTGAGGGTAGAATTTGAGTATGCAGCAACCACCATTTCCTCTGCTCTTTCTATGCTATGTAATTTAATTCCTGGGCTGAAGCCACTGATATAAACTGCTGCCCCATGTCACTGTCATCACCTTAATCTGTGGTTTCCAGTGGTGGATGTAACCAATAGGGGTGAGATCGGCCTGGAGCTGAAAAGGGGTGGTGTCAGTCAACCAGGTGTATCCATGCACTTTTAAATCTACAGTTTAAGTTTACACCAAATAAATGGTGTTCAGTGGCATATTGTTTTGTTTTGACTCAGCTCCATTGCAGTGGCAGCGACAAATCACTCACTGGAAGAGAAACCCTAGTTTCTGGATACTTGGATGGGACTCCAGTACAACCTGTAGACTTGAGTGCGAATGGCAGAGGTGAGCAAAGGGGAAAATGTGTTTTCAGTGTGCAGTAAAGTCTACAGATTTCACAGTTTCGACTGCACTTATGCTAAGGTTTCTCACTGGATGAGGTCACTCTCTAACTCCAGGGGTTGTACTTGGCATGGCGATTCTGGAGGAGCCTTTGTGGTGAGGAGTTCTGTTGCCAGAGTCTGATGACAAGTCCTGGCATGATGGATGGGGGCTGTTTACAGGATGATGCTGTACCTCATTGTTATCAGGAGAAAATTATTCTGTGTGTGCATTTTGGTGTTTACCGGCAATATAATGGTTTGGTTTACAATTGTGAGTGAGCTGACTGAGCGCTGGCGTTCCCGATGTCCAGGCAAGGAAAAGTATCAATAGCTAGAGCAGCAAGGAGCTAGGCTCACTGGCAAAAGAGGACTACTGGGAGTGTAGGAAGTGGGGCCAGTGAGACAGAAGAGGTACCCTGCAGGAGGTAGACCTTCTGCCCCCCAGATTCCATAGGACTGGACTCTGACACCCAATATCATGAAAGGATGTATTTTATTTGGCTGGTATAATAGTAACCTCATACATGGGTTTAGCATGCATCAATGTCACGGTTCTAGTCTGGAAAATGCCTCATTTTCTTCCGTGTAGGTTTGGGGAACAAAATCAAACTCTGGATCCCCACCTCCCCCTCCCCACACACACACAAAACTATGGGGCATATCCTTTCAGCTGCAGTATCTCCATTGTGAATTATCAATGTGACTTCTCCACCAACTCCATAGCAATTGATTTGGATACTGATCCAGCTGGTCATTTGGAATCTGTTAATTTCACACTGCTCAACTTTAGACTCCACAGTGGGAGCACATGTACAAGTTACTTTTTAAGAAAAAGGTAACATTTATTTATGGACAAATATGGTGAAATCTTTCTGTATCCCAGTCCCAAATTAGAATCTTCAGATTCCGGCCTCAGTGAAAATGCTTCCATCTTTAAAATTCATGTGCTGAGTTTTGACAAGAAGGTAAATGTGTAATTAACCATACTGTAGAAACTTGGGACTTTCTGACTGCCTTTATAAGGTTAAAATAGCCTACAGTATGCATGTATTTTAGCAAGAAGCCCACCAAAGTACTCTAACTCTCAATTTTAAACAGCATTTATTTATCTTAAAAGCTGCAAGAACAATTTGCAGAGTGCAGTACTAACTGAAGTGAAACTTCAATACTGCACACTTATACACATTACTATATACTGCTCAAACATCCCAAAGTAACAGTTGTTTTAAGTAATGTAGTACACTACGCCCTAAACATGACTGTGTGTTCTTGCTGCAATTACTTTCTAGCTTGTTCAGCATAATTCAGCATTAAATTTAAGCTGTCACCCCTCACTGACTTGAATACCAGTTCACAAGTTTAAGTAATTTATATAAGAAAAGGTACAAATTAATGAAGCGACTTTGGACTATATGGTCTTCCAGGAGGTAACATAGAAAGACTAGAAGCAAAAGCATTCCCAGCCCCAGGTGCACCTTCTGTCTTTTAGTATCCTTGACCACATCTCCTTTGTAGTTTGTTTTGCCACAGTTCCACAAAATGCCACTTGCCAGCCCATATAGCCATAAAGCCTGGATACCTGGCAAAAGGGGTGCACTTTAAAAGACAGAAAAAACATGCCAAGTATCATGACAAAGGGCTGGAGGTGCCTTGGAAAGATGTGCAAGATTTCCTTTTTCTATCTAATTTAGTAAATTAACCCCTATAAATTAATACATGTTTGCACATACTTATTCCTCCTCACTTATGAAAGATGGGGTGCCTATGATGGACCTAGAATCCCTTCTGACCTTAAGTGTGGGTGTATGGGTGAGTGTGGTAGTGATGGTGGGTGCTTTAGAGGCTAGAGGACGTGATTACTATGCATGCATGAGTTCTGGTGAGAATGGACCTCTGTCAGGCTGGCTACCTTGATGTGGTACAGAGGCTTATCACAATGTTTCCCAAACATTGTAACTAAATTCCAGCCAACGTCTGTGTGTGTGAAGATATAATAAAATGTTGTAAATCTATAAAATATTTATCTATTGGGATTATTGGCTTAGTGCATATTTGACTGAAGGGGGCTTATTACTTGTGTGGCATGGCACTGCATTTTGGTTTATATTTACGAAAGGGAGGCAACAGTACCGTCAGCTTTTAGTCAAGTTTAAAATTCCTGCCTACACCCAGATAGTTCACATCCCTCCATATCCAGTGATTTGGATTTCTGTTAAAAAATAAACAAACCCCGGGAAGCCTTGCTATGTTCAATACTTCTGCCAGCACACTGCAGAGATGTAGTATGATTAAACTATGAAATGTCTATTCCCTAGCTCTTTAAAGAGAACTAGCAAACTTTTCAGCTCAGTAACCTGTCTTCTTATTCAGTTTAAACAGGTTAAGCTGCAACCACTTGTACTAGTGCAATTGCGTAATAGTCTGTTATGCCAACATATGTGTTGCTTATGTCATAAAACTGTAATGTTCTTAGCATGCTAGTTTGTACAAACAATGACATGGAGCCTCGGAAATGAGTCTCTGACTTAAAGGTTTGTAATTCCGATACTTTAATAAATAAATAAAATAAGAATCTAAAAAGCACCAAAGTTTAACATCCATAAGGTGCTTTGAATAAGAAAGCAAACAACCAGCTCCATGGTCCTCCTTAGACAGAGTTTAAACAGTGTGTTGGATGACACAACAGACGTTTTGTTTTGTTTATTGTTAATCTTCTAATTTTAGCACTATTTCTTGCATTTAGGTTTATAGACGGGCTCAGGGATAGAACTCCACAGGAAGGATAGCAGTGGAAACAGATGGCAGCAGCAGCTAAATTAAAGCAAACTTGTGCTCAGGCTTTATCTTACATTTACCAAAATTATTATTGTTATAATCCATGAGCAGTTACAAAATTATAATAACAAAATGCAATAAGTAAATAAACAAATAACAAAAGTTATGCTGTATTAGACACTCACTGTTATTAAGATATTAGTTTAGGCTGTAGCCCTTGTTTTCCTGAAAAGAAACACTTTTTCCCCTTAGGATGTCAGTTGGAAATCCCGATAAGAAAGTGAGCTCCTAATACTTTCAACAAATACTACAGAACAATTAATTAGTGATCCTGTTGAAAGAAATATATACACCAAAGCACAAAACATCTGCTATTCACTATTTCACTAAGGCAGATAAAGTGACCCCGTACACTTCCTGTCTAGAATGCTTGTCCTAGGACGGTTCATCCCTCCATATCTGGTGATTTGGATTTCAGTAAAAAATAAATAAATAAACAAACAAACAAACAAAGACACCCCTGGGAAGCCTTGCTATGCTAAATATCTCTGCCAGCACACTGCACAGATGTCATTATGATTAAAATATTATGGGCCCGATTCTCAAATGCTGCACCAAGATGCAAGGTCGTGCACCAAGCAGCAGGACACAAGCAGTATGCTGCGCCAAGACACAAGCAAGATTGGATTCACAAATGCACCATGCATGAATGCAAAGACCCACTGCATCAAGCACCCCATGTGCCAGCACAGTACCAGAAGCGGCTACACCATGACGCGGGTGTGGTGCAACAGGGGTAAGACATGCAGGATGCAGGAGTGCAATTCACAAAGGTGCACCAAACAGCAGATTTCATACACCTGCTACACCACACAGAGCTGATCTAAGGGGACTTAGAAAAAGGAAGGAAAGGGCAGGGCAGTGATACAGGACTGAGACACAGGATTGCAGCAGGACAGAGACAGAGGACTGCCAGGAGGATGTTAGCACCACAGGCCCTACTGGGCATACAGCTGGCCATGTAACTCCATAGGTGACGTGCCACCAGGCTGCACAACAGGGTGGCGCTGCATAGCAGGTGTACAGACAACAGCAATCCAGACACCAGAAGCATGCCATGCATGTGTAGTAGCCAAGTACTGCCCACATGGACCTGACCAAGGAGCAGTGTATCGCACAATAATATTGACTTGGCAAGGCAGCCCTTAGCAGAGCTATGCCAGGAACTTGATGCCGACCTGAGAAGCAGGACCCAGAGAGCCATGCCATACCAATAGAGGTGAAGGTATGTGCAGCCTTACGGTACTGGCCACTGGCGGATTCCAGACACTGAATGGTGACACTGTGGACATCTCACAACCTTCCGTATCATGGTGTCTGAGGACATTCGTGGATGCCCTCATACACAGATCACACCAATACATCCACCTACCCACAGATGCCCATGAGCAACTAGCAATCAAGCAGGGATTCTACAGCACAGCAGGATTCCCACATGTGCTTGGTGCAGTAGACTTTACACACGTCACCATAAGTGCACCAATGACTGAACCAGAGACCCATGTCAACCGTGAAGGGCTTCCATTCCATGGTCATCTGTGACAGCAGGTGCAGGATTCTTGATGTTGTGGCACAGTATCCAGGGTCCACATATAATGTATACATCTACAGGAACTGAGGAGTGTGTGAGGCCTTCCAGAGTGGAACACTGACAGACAGCTGGCTGATTGGTAATACACACACAGACACATGCAGCATGGATGGGCAAGGGGTGTATGTAGGCACAACACTAACTGCGCCTCCGTCCAACAGCCCTGGCTGATGACACCGTGAGGGATCCACAGAGTGTGGCAGAGCAGTGGTACAATGATGCCCACACAGCAACCGCAATGTGATAGGCGCACATTTGGCATTCTCAAGATGAGGTTCCAGTGCTTTGGCAGATCAGGGAACTCTGCAGTATACACCAGTAATGGCATGCAAACTGTTCATAGCATGTTGTGTGCTGCACAACATAGTAGCTGGAACATGGCACACTACTGGTAGAGGATAAGGAGGCACCAGTGAGGATGGTGACACTGTGGGGGAGGAGGAGGAGGTGGTAGTGGGGCCTTCCTATGACTGGCGACAGCAAGGCCAGGCACAACATGCACTAGCTGGACAATGAATGAGAGTGCAGTTCATTGCGTCACACTTTGGATGAGCACACAACAGCATGCGCGAGAGTGCAAGCCACTTGTACGCCAACACCACCATGCTGTGTGCTGGCTGTGGACCACAGCCCGAGACCATGGGAGGACCACACGCATGCTGCACCAGCACACACAACAGGTACACTGGGCAGCAGTGCCATGGCATTGTGGGGAATGATAAAGCAGTGCCAGGAACCCAGGGGCCACCGTGGAGAGCACACACTGCAGGTGGACTGGAATAGCTGTGGCGTGCGGAGGTGTCGCCGCCTGGGCCCCACACAGGCAGTGGCAGCACAGTGCACACAGATGTGCCCATTGCCTGTGTGCCACCCCAGATGGTGCAATGCATAGTGCCACAGACAGCAGCATGTGTGGCCGGGTGTCCATTGCTAGCAGGGGCGATGTGCATGAGCAGTGTAATGTAGGGATGGAGGGATGTGTAGGGTCCCATGCACAGCAGTCACAGTGCTAGGTGGCATAGACTGCATGTGATGGGAATGGCACCATGGCCATGTGGCACGCTGCACACTAGTGCTGGTGCCAATATGCAATACCAGTGCACAGTGGGGACCAGAGGTGAGCACAAAGGGATATGGAGGATGGTGTGGGTGGGAGGCTACCCACACCATGCAACACAACTGCAGGTGTTACACATGGGTGGGTGCAGTGCACCCGGGCTGCTGGACATGGGTGCATTGTGGCACACCCAGGGCACACCATGAGTACTGGCACAGTGCCACTGGAGGCATGCCCCCTCCAAGCACAGCCGTGGCACCTGCACAAGCACAGTGTGCGGAGATGGGGAATGGCAACCAGTGCACCGTAGGGTGCACTGTGCATCAACAATGGAGGACAACTAATGTACCACAGGTTGCGCTGCACTTCACCAATGGGAAGATGCATGATCGCACTGTCCGGCAGCCACAGCAATGCTACTGCGTACAGTGCATTGTGTGCTGTGTACCGATGCATGCTGTTTAGTGTATACATCACAGCATGGGACTGGAGGAGGAAAGCAGGGAACACATGGAGCTGAGCCACCAGCATATGCAGGGTCTCAGTAGCACATGCTAGGCCACACAGGACAGTGCAGCACAGGACATAGCCCCATACACTGCAGAGGGAGGCAGGGAGTAAAGCAGGCATACCATGCTGCTGCTCTGTAGCATCCTGCAGTGTGGCACGCCTGTCTGCACCCTGCCACAGGCGCATTGTGTGTACCCTATGCCTCTGTGACAGTTGGCGTGTCATTGGGGGTATCTGTTGTGCTGTAGCGGTCCCTGACATACTGCAGCTGTTGTCCCTCCTAGTCCCAGTCCTGTCTGTACACAGGTGCTGCTGCTAGTGCTCCTTGACTGGCCATCAGCCCTTCACAGGCCATGCTACCTGCCTCAGGGTGGCTGTCTTGTGGCCTCAGGATCGAGGCTATCATGTATTGTCCCAGCCTCCATGATGCACTGGGCATTGGCATGGCCATGTTGTTGTCTATCACTGTACTGTTATGTGTCTGTTCGGACTACTTCATGTCACTGACAGGTGGGTGGCTGTCCATCTCCGTGCCCATCATGTTCCAGTACCCTATGTGCCTATGCACATCCTCAGCTGTGCTACTGGGTGTTTTGCTGCAGTTGTCATCTGTGCCCTGTGTGGCAGTGGCCCCTACAGTGTGTGCCCCATTGCACCATGGCCATCTTCCACACTGCGTGACTCCAGCCCATCCCTGTAGTCTGTTGGGCCCACATGTTTGTCTTCAGAGGCACATGCATCCAGCTGCTGTTCCTCATTGTCTGTGTGTGTGCCTGCCATGTCGCTCACAGCCCTGTCCTTGGGCATGGCTGTGCATGTCATGTGCTGTGTCAGCACTGTGTCTGGCTGTTGTTCCGTAGGCAGCAATGGCTGCCCTATGCCCTGTGCACCCTCATGGCCCTGTCCCGCATTCTGTATGCTGGCTGTGTTCCCCATGCTGTGATGGTTGACTACTGCCCTCTGTTGTGCTGCCACACACTGCAGTCTGGACATACCTGTGGGACCGGTGCCACTGGCTGCCTGTTGCTGCATGCATCTTGCAATCTCCTGCAGTGCTGTTGCCATTGCCGTTGTTACCTTAGTCTGGGTGATATGCTGCCCCATGCTGCATTCCATGATCATGGTCTGCCATTCTATGGCATCCGTTTGGCATGTGACACACAGTCATATGTCCTGGAGTAGCCTTGTTGTCTGTGTTGTTTGGCATGCCCTTCCTGGATCCCATGTGACGCTGCATGGTTTCTGCCACTGTCAGCTGCGGCTGTCCTATGTGTGCTACCATGGCAGTGGTGTGTTCCCATATGCTGTCTTGTATCCCTGCCAGAGTACCCTGTGCTGCCTCCTGGGTGAGCAGGACATCCTGGCAGTATCAAGACAGGTCTTCCCAAAGTCATCCTCCAGTGGCAGTGGTGTTGCACCATGTTCGCCAAACCCACATGCACCTCCATGGTCGGTGCGGTGGTGCTGTGTGCCTGGATATTGCAGTCTACAGTGGTGGGTGCACTGTTTGCCTGTCCCACACAGGGTCATCCCCTCTTCCCCCTGCTGCTGTGTGTCCACCGTGGTTTGGTGCTGGTGTGCAGGTCTGGCCATGAGGGTGCTTTGCCCAATGGTGCTGCTGCTGTCGGATGGCATGGCATTGCTGTCAGTTTCACTTCCCTGTTGGTCATCTGCCTCACTGTCTGTCACCCTCCTGTGGGCCTGGGTCACTGTGCTGTCACTGTTGGATGCCTGCTGTTGTTCCTCATCACTGCTACTGTGACTGCTGTGCTCCAATGCTTCACTGTCACTGTGGGTCACAGCATGGCTTTGTGGTGATGTTGCCTGCCTGGCTGTGGCATGTTGTCTGGTCGCTGTGGTCCAGGCACCTGCATGAGTATATAGACAGATGTGCACAGTGCATTACCTCAGGTGCCCACATGCCGGTATGTGTCCAGTGCCACAATGCATGTCCAGCCTGTGGCAACCAGTAGAGGGTCGCCTCCTGCATCACCTGCTACTGCATGGTGGCTCAGGCCACACTGTGTCCCTCTGTGTCTGACCTCCAGGTCCCTGTCCATTGTGGGTCCCTGGTGCCCCTATGGTCATCTGCCTCCACTGGTGGTGCCACATCGGCTGTCTGCACAGTGGTGCTATCCACCACATGCATGCTCAGTGCTTACCTTGTGCATGTTGTTGCTGATACAGGTCTAGCTCAGTGTCACCCTGTATGCTGCACATGCTGATCTGTGCCACTATACATACCTCATGTCTGCTGAGTGGCTGTGGTTGTGTGGGTCCTTCTCCTGTTGCCGTTGTGCAGTGTCTGTTGTGGGTCGCCTTCTCCTTGGCATGGTGATTGATGTCACAATGCCGCTTCTGCAACTCCCTCACACTGTGCTTGTTGGATGCTACTGCATTCACCAGTCTGGCTACCATAACCCATGCCTCCTGCCACTGTGTCCACACCCTTTGGTCCCCTGCCTGGGACAGTAGCAGGTCTGCCTGTTGAGTGTCACACACAGGTCAGGGCCTTGCACCATTGCCCATCATGCTGTTGTACTCCTGCCACGTGTCTCACCTACCTTGGCCTCTATTGCATCAGGAGGATGTCTGTCTCCTGGTCCATGAAGTTCTTTTTCCTGGAGTGCCTAGTCTTCTTACTCCATGTCCCTGGGGTTGGCTGCCCCTCTCTTGCTGCATCCTCCGTGATTGGGCCATTCCTCTGCCCCATGCGTTTGGACACTGCCTGCCCTTGCGTTTCACCTACTCTATTTATTTGACACACTAATAGAGCTTCTCGCCATGTGCACTACATCTGGTGCATAGTGTGTTCCTTACAGAATAGGGTGCATTGCCGATGACCTAGGGGGCCTTGGTGCATGGTGCATTCGATGCACCTTGCGCTGCTCTAAGGTCATCTTTCTGAATCAGGCCCTATGGTGTCTATTCCACCTAGCTCTTTAAAAGAAAACTAGCAAACTTTTCAACTCAGTAACCTGTCTTTTATTCAGTTTAAAGACTTTAAAAAATCAAATGTAACTGAGGTGTGGCATTTGCATTTCTCGTGGTCTGCTGGCAACCATAGTTGCATTTGTAACAATGTGCCTCCTGCTCACATTGTGCTTAAAGAGTGTATGCAGTCTGGGGCTGTGACATTACCTGCCGATCCCTTTGATTCCTGCATTTCAGGTATAACCATGCAAATGGCAATAAGCTAAGGGGAGTACTTTCTGGCTGCTTGACAGTTCAGTTACACATCTTTCAATTGCCCTGCTTCATTCAGATAGCCTCCAAAGCTACAGTAATTGACTTTGTCTTATTTTATTGTTTTTTTGTTAGTTGATTATCAGGACTACACACTAAGCTGAAAGCTTTTTAGAGATCACGACCTAGACACAGGAAGTCAGTGACTTGCTAAGGTCACCATAGTCTGCAAGTGGAAGCTGTGAGATTCAAATCTAGGTCTGGTGTGCTGGCTGTCACCAGATTTGCAGCTCAGAGCCTTAAACCACTGTGCTATACTGCCTCCCTAATAACAGGCCCCTCTCCAGGCACATCAGAAAAGCTAAACATGTGTTAAAAATTCCTCTGGCAACCAGTTGAAAGTTCTTTCTTATGCACTCTTGTCTGTTTACTAGTACTTGTGCCTTAATTATTTACATTTTTGTCATAAAGGTAAGCATCTGGAATGGCCTTCCTGAGAAGGTTGTGGGGTCAAAAACAGTGGGGGAATTCAAGAATGCATGGGACAGGCATAAAGGCAATTCTTGGTGGGGGTAGGAAGAAGTAGGCTGTTGGTTAACTAGGATCTACAGCTTAACAGTAGGTAGGAAATGGGCAGACTAGGTGGGCCAAGCGGTCCTTATCTGCTGTCAAAGTCTATGTTTCTATGTTACTTTAAAGTGCCAAACTAAAGCAAAAACAAAACAAAAACGCACATAGAAAATAGAAATTGCACCCAGCAAAATGTGAGACCAGTTTATTTAATCAAAATGCAACACTGCACATCTAAATAAAGCATATAAACACAAGTGTTGAAACAGAGGATGGAGGAGTACATAGAGGAAGTTGGGAATTTAAACTAGGAGTGGGGTGGTAGTTGGGGAAGAGATATGCAGAGACCACAGGTTAGGAAACCATATGAGCTACCCCCATAACAGTGACAAAGGACAAATGACAAGTACTATTGGTGATGCTAGGAAAGGAGGGCAGGATGGGGGAGAGAGGAAGGTGGTTACCCTTAATGCTAGGAGCCTTGGGAGGAAAACTGCAGAGTTACAAGTTCTCATGGCAGAGGGAGGTGGACATTGCAGCCATCACAGACACATGGGCCACCCAATACAATGACTGGGACCTGTCTGTACCAGGGTACAGGTTATTTTGTAGGACAGGGTGATTGGGAAAGGAGGGGTGGCACTATATGTGAAGGAAGGGCTGAAGTGTAGGGAGGAAGGGAGAGGGTAGTACTGGTCACTTTAGATGCAAATCCAGGATTCCAAGAATAGGATTCTTAGAATGGGAGTGGTGTACAGGCCACCATCTCAGACGGAGGAGTTAGACAGGAAATTAGCGGGACAGATCAGGAGGACCTGTGAGAAGGGTAGTGTGGTGATTGTGGGGGACTTCAACATGCCAGGAGTGGACTGGAGCACCCCAACAACCAGGAACAGAAGGGAGCAGGTACTTCTGGATGCCTTCCAGGACAGCTTCCTGCTGCAAATGGTCAGTGAACCAACCAGGTTAGAGAATACCCTGACCTTGTGCTGGCAAATGGGGACTTTGTGAGAGAACTTACAGTGGAGGAACTGCTGCCAGGGAGTGACCACCACTCAGTATGGCTCACATTGGATATGGGCAAGGAAGGTGGAATCTGGCACAAGAGTGCTGGACTTCAGAAGGGCTGACTTTGGGAGGATGGGGGAAGTGGTAAAAGGGTACCTGGCCAGAATTCAATCTAATGGACACTAACCAGAGGTGGGAGCTCATAAAGCTGGGGATAGTGGAGGCAACCAAAACCTGCTGCAAAGCCCAGAGCAACTAGGCTAGGGCTAAGAAACCGAGCTGGTTGAGCAAGGAGGTCATGGAAAGGTAAGAAGGAAAAGAGCTGCCTTTAGGAAGTACAAGAAAACAGGGAGGGAGGACATGGAGGAGTACTTGACAGAATCGAAGGAGGTGACAAGGGCAGTAATGGGAGCCAAAGCATCTCGGAACTCAGGCTGGCACAAGGCATTAAGAAGGGTGAGAAGGACTCTTTAAGTACATCAGGAGAAAAGGAGCTGTAAGGACCACATAGTAAGGATTAGGAAGGAGGGGTTAGGTGGAAGCAGGGTGCGATAAGGCAGAAGCACTAAATGAGTACTTCTGCTCAGTATTTACTAAAAGAAGAGGGGGTGACACCCAAAGTGGGAGAAATGGCAGAGCGGGGGGTGGTGACAGATGGGAAATCATGGAGGGCAGAGTTTGAGAGGGTTTGAAGGCATTGAGGGTGAACAAGGCGCCAGACCCAGATGGCATCCACCACAGGGTACTGAAGGAGCTGGCAGAGGTCCTCCATGGGACCTTTGGCGAGACCTATTTAGTGCCTCACAACATTCGGGTGTGTACCTCAGGACTGGAGGATGGCTCATCGGTGCCCTCCACAAGAGTGGCCCCAAGGATAAACCGGAAACTACAGACCAGTGAGCCTCACATCCATCGTGGGTAAGCTAATGGAGACTATCCTGAAGGAGAAGCTGGTGGCCTCCTAGAGGCCAAAGGACTACAGGACAGCAGACAGCATGGCTTCACATGGCAGATCATGCCAAACCAAACTGGTGGAGTTCTATGACTGGGTAACTAGGCAACTGGACAGGGCCATGCAGTAGATGTCCTGTATCTGGACTTCAGTAAGACATTCGACTCGGTGACACATGGAAGGCTGGGAAGGAAGTTAGTAGGCACAGGGGCGGGTGCAAAGCTGGTGAGATGGGTAGGAAACTGGCTTCAGGAAGGCAACAGAGGGTGGTGGTGGGTGGGGAGCTCTCACACCCAAGGGCAGTGATGGCGGTGTTCCACAGGGCTCGTGTTGGGACCAGTGTTGTTTGGGATATTCATTGCAGACATATCATGGGACATCAAGTAAGATCAGTCTGTTTGCTGATGATACCAAGGTAGGCGTGGTGGTGGATGACCTAGGGGGATGGCAGGGGTTGCAGGATGATCTGGCAAAGCTTGAAACCTGGTCAGACACCTGGCAACTGGGGTTTAATGCCAAAAGTGCAAGGTGCTGCATTTTGGGATGAAGAACCCAAGGAGGAGTTACCAGCTGGGGGAATGCAGCTAGCCCAGACAGGAGGAGGAGGATCTGGGTGTGCTCATTACAGGGTCAATGAACAACTTGGCAAAATGTAGGAAGGCAGCTGCAAAGGCTAACAAAATGCTGGGTTGTATTGCAAGGGGTATATCCTTGAGGAGGGAGGAGGTGATTCTGCCACCGTATAGGTCATTAGTTAGACCACACCTGGAGTACTATGTGCAGTACTGCGCCCGTGATCTGAAGAGGGACATTAAGTTACTGGAGGGGTGCAGCGCAAGGCAACAAAGATGATCAAGGGGTTGGGGAACTTATCACAGAGAGGAGGTTGAAGGAGTTGAACATGTACTCACTGGAGGAGAGGAGGGACAGGGTGACACAATTGAAACCTTTAAATACATGAAAGGAATAAACAAGACGGGTACAGAGGGCTGTTCAAAGTAGGAGGGAGGGCCACCAGGGGCCATGATGTGAAACTGGAGGAGGAAGGTTCAGAGGGAGATGAGGAGACACTTTTTACAGAGAGGTGGTGGCTGGGTGGAATCGCTAACTGCAGAAGTGGTATGCAGTAGAACAGTGGACTGCTTCAAAGGGATGGGACAGGACAGGGGAGGGTTAATGAAGGGGAAGGGTGGAAGGAGGGCAGCTGCAGAATAAGGGGTGCTAGCTGCACATTCGAAACAGACTTGATAGACCTCTAGGCCTTTATCTGCTGGCATATTTCATATCTTAGTATGTTCGTAAGGAGAAAAGCACTAAGGTTTCACAAGGTCAGTGCTTTGCTTCATCAGAGTAAAAGCTAGTTGATGAAGGAAGGCGTTAACCTTGCAAAACGTTTTTTCTCATTGTATCTATTGGCTTTATTTGGATGTGTAGTGCTGCATTTTGATTAAATAAACTGGTTTGAAATTCTTACAACTGTGTGTGTGTGTGTTCTCACATTTTGCTGGGTGCAATTTCTATTTTCTCTGTTTCTTTGAATCTGTTTTGATTATGAGCCACCATTTTCCTGGTACTCTATATGTCTTTGATACGAATTAAAGCACAATGCTGCATTTGATTTAAGCTCTTAGTTTCCATCTTCTGTCTACTCTAAATGTGATTTCAGGAAAGTCATTTCTTTTCCTTGAAGAAAACTGAATTGAAACATTTATACCTACTCAAACATTGTTGAAATGTACAATTGTACCACCAAATAAAACTGGTAGATGTCAGGAATATTTTACAGTGAAAGGGTAGGGTGACGTTGATTCTGTTATCACTCTGTCTCATCACTCCACCGCTTGCTCTGCCCTGGCCACCAGCCCAGACCAACGGGACCAACCATCACATCTGTCTTGCTGCCTGGAAAAGTAAGGTAAGGGGAGGTGCAACTTGCTGGCTTCTGAATTTACAAAGTCAGGATCCTAATAGGGGCCAGAAGATCACCAGTCACCTGGGTGTGAATGTGCTGCCTTAAAATGGGACATTATTTTCCTGACATATCTGCCAGTGTGATCACATTTAATGTGATATTGAGAGTCCATTGCAGCCTATGATCATCAGTATGATATAAAAAAATAAAAACATAAAAAAGTGTAAGAAGGGTATGTGATGATTCAGATTCCACTTGTGCCAGAGGTTGATTTTATCACTCAGTCATAATGAGTGTACAATGTAGTGTTGCTGACAGAGCAGTACAGTCATTATGCCCACATAAATTCATTTGATCATTTGATTGGGAAGTACATGTCGATCGGTTATCAGTTCAAGACCACACCATCTGCTACAGCTAAAATGGACTTTGGACGATTTTCTAATTTTTTAACATAATTCATTAGGGAAAAGTTTTCTGAGATGAATTCTGCATTGAACATTATACCTTGTTAGAGAAATTGGTAGAATCACCCTCCAAAATTCTATTTTAGTTGTTGCAGATGGCGTGGGCTTCCCATGTGTAACATGTTAATGCACTGCTTTGTGAAACTTAGTAAACTGCTGCAAGGAGCCAACCCTGTTTATAGAATATAGTTTTTCTATAGAAATTACTCCTTGATGTTTTAAATCACAATTTCTATCAGTTTGACATTATTATTTTGTTCTGCTGGGAGTCTGAAATGTGTCCCATTGACATAATTGACTCCCAATTCAGGAAGCAGTAGACTGTAGCCTATGGGTGCTGGGCACAAAGATTGATCACATAAGCCATACAAGATCCAAATCCTACAGCATGCAGATTGTTCTGTATTTCGTTGTGCTCTGCCTCTTCGTGCTGACATGGGCTAAGATTAAAAAAAAAAGTATTGTCTTCACAAAACATATCCTTGGCACCTTGGACTTGATTCTGAATATGACCTTGTCCAGAAAATTCAATGCCCAAAAATAATTTGTCCCCTTTTTCATCTGCCCAATTCATTCGTCCTAAAGGTCTGTGTTCTAATTTCATAATATAAAAGAGTCACTTAGGAAGGAACTTCTGATTTTTCTTCTGCTTCTAAAAAAACTTATTGCATCCATGCCCTCCTGTTTCTGCAGAAGACTCAGAGGACCACAAGTAAGAAATGACAGCTCCCCCACCCCACACACACACCTGAATAGCTCTCTTGTTCCCCAAGCTACCCAGGTCCACTGCATTGATAGCGCCTCCCTTCCCCCACGGTACAGCTCATGTTTACTGGCAATAATGTTTTTAGTATGTGGATTTGGGCTTTATTTCACTACCAGTAATTTTGCATCCCGGCAATAAGTTTATATTGAAAGCCTCAGCTCTAGTCCACATCTTTATAATATCAAGCAAAAAAATACCATTACATGGTTTGATGTGCAGTACCTGAAACCAAAATGTACAAATAAAGCCAGTAGCAGGTTACCGTAGCAGCATGACAGTTACTGAAGTGATGAACAAGAGTGCAGAAACAAACTGCTTTTGTGCATAAAGTTCCAGAAAATAACAGTTGCATTTATTGCAGGAGGCAAGATGCCATAAAACAACAAATGGCAAGGATAGCGGACTCTATGGGTTTCACAATATGCTTCCCAAGAGTCCCAGATCTCAAGGGTTGTAGCCATTTAAAGAGAAATACTAAAAGTAAAACCTCTTAATCTCTCAGCATTAAAATCATAGCAAAGGCCTTCCAAAACCATAGCAATGGCCAGAAAGTGTAGCACTATCTTATTTTAAACAATAATATGTCTACAACTAGTGGGCCCCATATAGTCAGTAATAGAGAATGTTCACATATTTGGGACTGTCTAGTACAGTATGTCCTGCAAGTCTATTGGTCCACACTGGGACAGTGGGCTTACAACCCATACTGTACCTGTCATTCGACAGGTGGCCAGGTGGTATGCAGGGTGGTTGCAGCCACCCACTAGATGACGGGGGATGCTGATGATGGTGCGGAGTGGGGGGGCAAGGGATTCAGTGTGGGTGGGAGGGGTGGGGTGCCATTAGAACACCAGGGCTTTTCTGTATGGAGGATTACCATGATCACGGCTGGGGTAAGGGGGTTCCACTAGACCACCAGGGATGGTTGTTTACATTACTCAGGGACTCAGATTGGAGGGGACCACTTGACCACCAGGGATTTTCTTTCAGTACGATATTCAGGGACTGGGAGGGGCCACTAGACCACCAGGGCTTGATCGGTATACATTGAGGCAATTGCAGCTATGGGTGGGGACCTGGATTCCCACTGCACCACGTCATGCTGTGCAGGGTGCAGCGCAAGTCGCCAGGCAGTCCTGTGCAAGGCATGCAACTGGAGCCATAATGACATGCAAATGGCCATTTGCACCTTGCATATCTTATGGCCTCATTTGCATACCCCTGCTCAATACTGTGGTGATGCACCTAGTGCAACTGCGCTTGTGTTGGCGCACCTTTGCTCCTTCTGTGGGTTTATGCCAGAAAAGCATTGCACCATGTGCAGTTTGTACCAACATAGAAACATAGAAACATAGACTTTGATGGCAGATAAGGACCGCTAGGCCCATCTAGTCTGCCCATTTCCTACCACAGGATAGGCCGCAGATCCTAGTTAACCAACAGCCTATTTCTTCTACCCCCACAAGAATTGCCTTATGTCTGTCCCATGCATTCTTGAATTCTCCACAGTTTTAGACCCCACAACCTCCTCAGGAAGGCTGTTCCATGCATCCACTACCCTCTCTGTGAAATAATACTTCCTCACATTGCCCCTGAACCGCCTCCTTCTATCTTATAATTGTGTCCCCTTGTTCTTGCAAGTCTTTTCTGAAAAATGCTACCCTCTTGGACTTTGTTGATTCCACTGAGGTCCTAAAAGTTTCTATCATGTCCCCCTCTCCCTTCTTTCCTCAAGGGTATACATATTAAGCTCCTTTAGTCTCTCCTCATACGGCTTCTCTTGCAGACCCTGCACCATTTTAGTTGCCCTCCTCTGGACTGCCTCTATCCTGTCTATGTCCTTGCGGAGATGGGGTCTCCAGAACTGGACACAGTACTCCAGATGGGGTCTCACCAACTGTCTGTACAGAGGGATAACAACTTCCTGTTTTCTGCTGCTGATGCCTCTCTGTACATCCCAGTATACCCCCAGCCCTCCCTACTGCCTTCTCACATTGCTTGCTAACCTTAAGGTCATCTGATATGATTACCCCAGGTCCTTTCCTTTTGTTGTTGTTACTACCTCCCCACCCATTGTGTATTCTTCCCTGGGTTCTTGTTTCCCAGGTGCATTATTTGCCCTACTTTACATTGAATCCAGCTGCCATACTTCTGACCATTCCTCCAACCTTGCCAAGCCCCTTTTCATCCTTTCCACGCCTCCTTGTTATCAACCCTATTGCAGATTTTTGTATCATCTGCAAAAGGCATACTTTTCCTTCCAGTCCCTCTGCAATGTCACTGATGAAGACATTAAAAAGGACTGGACCTATCTGAACCCTGCGGTACCCGCTAATAACCCCTTTCTTCAGAATGGACTCCTTTACAATTACCTTCTGTGTCCTGTTGTCCAGCCAATGTTTTACAGGCTACCACCCTGGGTCCCACTCCCAGGCTGGTTAATTTGACTATTAATCTTTTGTGTGGGACTGTGTCAAATGCCTTGCTAAAGTCTAGGTAGGCCATGTCCACAGCCCTCCCTGGTCTACTACTTTGGTCACCCAGTCAAAGAAATCTATTAGATTCATCTGACATGACCTTCCTGCTGTGAACCCATGCTGCCTTGGGTCCTATGCTCCCACTGGCCTCTAGGTACTCGACTATTCTTTCCTTCAAAGTAACTCCATCACTTTCCTACCACAGAGGTCAGACTGACAGGCCTGTAGTTTCCTGCCTCTGTCTTGGACCCACTTTTGTGAAGGGAATCACATCCACCTTCCTCCAGTCCTTGGGTACCACACCATCCTCCCATGATTTATTAAAAGAGTAGCCAGTGGTTTCACTAGTTCCTCCCTTAATTTTTAGAATTCTGGGTGAATTCCATCAGGACCCATTGCTTTGTCCACCTTCAGTTTTAGGAGTTCTTGCAGAACCCTTTCTTCTGTGAAAGGACTGGGATCGACCTCCTTATCAAGAGTGCTTCTGTTAATTGGATTAGCACTTCCCTCCTCTTTTGTGAATACTGAGCAGAAATATTCGTTCAGTATTCCTTTTTCACTGTCCCCTCTGCCCACCCACTGTTCATTCTATTCAGCCTCACTATCCCCTTTGTCTTTCTACGCTCGCTGATGTACCTATAAAGGTTTTATCCCTTTCTTAACTGAGTTGGCTATCTTTCCTCAGTTTGGGCCTTTGCTATTCTGACTTCCCTCCTGCTTCCTTCTGCCTTAACTGGTACAGCTCTCTGTCCTGCTCCTTCTGTGTTTCCTTATACTTCCGGAATGCCATCTTTTCTTCCTGACTTTCACAGCCACCTCTTTTGAGAACCATAGTGGCTTTTCTTTCGTTTTGATTTGTTCATTTGCTTCACACAAAGGCTTGTTGCCTCTGTGATGGCAGTTTTGATAATTCCCATTATTGCTCCACACCTCCTACTAGCCTGTTTGCTAGTGCTTTTCTGAGGCACTCTCCCATCTTGCCAAAGTCAGCCCTCCTAAAGTCCAGTACCTCACTTTGTATGGCTTGACTCTGTTGCTGAGTTTAACGTGAACCACACTGTTTGATGGTCACTTGTCCCAGATGGCAACCCACTTCTAGATCTGAGATCCTCTCACTGCCAACCTTGCCATATTCAGTGGTGCTGTGCCATACTGTAGTGCACTCTCTGTTGAATATCGCCTGGTGCTGGCCCGCTACAGCTGAGTTGAGCTGCGCCCAGGCTTGCGCCACTGCCCGGCGAGTTTGAATATCTGGGCCAAAGTGTAAATGTTACAGATGTGTGTGATAAATTAAGGACAGCATTTACTTTTCACTTGTCATGTTTTGTATCTTTCAGCACTGAGAAAAGTTAGGCAATCTTTTAGTCACACTTACCTACTTATGCTAACTTTTTATGTTGATTGTCTTGTGCGTAGAAAGCATATTGTGGCAGCTTTCTCCACAAGCAGATTGTGGAGGCACGGCACTGTTGTGGCCAATGCCCCCACAGCTTTTAAGGGCTTGTCCAGTGTTTCCCAATGCTGTGGCACACTGCTGCTGACACTAGTTCAGCCAGCGTGCTACCAACTTGTAAAAATCAGCTGCTGCAATCAGGGGCTACCTTGTCACAGCGCCGTAAGCCATTCGCTGCAATGAAGGAGTGACCCATCATTGCAGGGTGGGATCTTGACACACTGATATTGTTTGTGAACATGGCAGCGGTTTGCCACTGTGTTCACAAACAATATTAACTCAACCCCACCATGTTTATTTGCCGATGGGACTCAATCCTGGCTTGAAATTTCAATGTGTGTATGTTGCTGACAGGGAAGCCCATCGCCCATCAGCATTATAAACCCCCGCTTAGATTGTCTGCTAACGGGTGCCCAATCCCTGTCGGCATAATTGCAGCCCCCTTTTGTGTGTTAATGGGGTGCCCAATCCCAGTTGGCTACAGCTTGCCCCCTGCAAAAGAAAGACTCTGGTGGCACACTGGGAGCCACCCGCATGCCACATGCCCCAGTAAATAGAAACGGTCCCATGATGTCTTTTTTTTTTAACCAGCAAAAAGGAAACTGTTCCTCGGAGGTCTCCTGCCTCCTCCACAACCACGTGCCCACTCACTGAGCACTCCTGCCTTCCCACCCCCCTTTACCCCATACTCACTCTCTGGAACTCGATCGATGATCTTGGTGGACTGGGAACATGTCTGCACTCTTCAATGCCGACCGCGAACTGAGGAAATGCCGTAAGCTGTATAATGGAATAAATGGGGTTTTTCCAACTTTAATGCATATCTCAGTCATTTTGGGAATTTTGCACCAAATTTTCAACATGAGGTTTTGGGACCCTCCTCATGAATTCTGGAACTGTCATGGCATTAGTGGCCCTGGAAGGTGATTTTGTGGTCACTACATGAAATCACCTTTCGGGCTGGTTAACAAACGGCAGTGCCAGTGTTCATGAGGTGGGCTCTCAGAAAGCCTATGTTGCAAATTTGGTGGAAAAAAATGAAAAAATTACTGTTTTATTTAGCATGCATTGCCAGTTGCTACGCACACTCGTAACTTCATGAATTTGCAATATTTTCACTCTAGGTTTTCAACATTGGCATTTTTCTACCCTCTCTCAGAACAGTACAGCTGTCATTGTTCATGTCCTGTCCGAATGTGGTTTCGCACTTCCGTGCAGAATAGCATGGTCGCTGTGGGAAATTAGTGTTTGGGAAAGATTAAGAAAATGACAGTGACACTGTCCATGAGTAGAGGTCCTAAAATGTCTGTATTGAAAATTTGGTGATGATACTCATAAAATGACTGTTACGAGTATGCGTTGCTAGCAGTTTGTATGCACGCCATAACTTCGCAAATTTGGAATATTTTCACTCCAGGTTTTTAGCATTGCCATTTTCCCACACCTACTTATAAACAGTACAGCTGTCATTTTTCCCATCCTTGCCGAAATGTGTTTTCGTATTCCAGCACAGAATAGAGCGGTCGCTGTGGGAAATCAGTGTTCAGGACAGATTAAGAAATGACAGTGACACTGTTCATGAGCAGAGGTCCTAAAATCCCTATGTTGAAAATTTGGTGATGAAATTCCATAACATGACTGTGTTACAGGTGTGCATTGAACTGTTTCCACGCACCCTTGTAACTTCACAAATTTGCAATATTTTCACGCCACATTTTCAACACTGGCATTTTTCACACCTCCTTATGAACAGTACAGCTGTCATTTTTCACATTCTGGCTAAAATATGTTTTTGCACTCCTGCCAGAAAATAGCATGGTTGCTGTGGGAAATCAATGTTTGGGACAGATTAAGATCGAGCGAGTGAGAGGGGGAGTGACTGAGCTCAACTGAGCTCTGTCAAGACTGCTGCAGATTTGTTTGTGGGCAGAAAAAGCGCCAACGCAAGCCCAGTACAAAAGGGCAGCCTGCAGCACTTGGAGAAACAGAACAAGAGAGCAAGTGAGGGAGGGGAGGAGCGAACTGACAAGAGTGCTGCCAGGACTGCTGCAGATTTCTTTGTGGGCAGAAAAAGGCATCAGTGCATGCAGAGGCCCAGTGCAAATGACCAGCCTGCAGCAGGGGAGAAACAGTATGAGCAAGTGAGACAGGGGACTGAGTGTGTTCAACGGAGCTCTATCAGGACTGCTGTAGATTTCTTGTGGGCAGAAAAGGTGCCAATGCAGGCAGGAGCCCCGATAAAAGGGCAGCTTGCAGCGCCAGGACAAGCAGAATGAGCACGTGAGAGGGAGACTGAGCAACCTCAATGGAGCTCTTTCGAGACAGCTGCAGATTTTTGTGGAGAGACAAAGGTGTCAATGCAGCCAGGAGCCCTGTAAAAAGCACAGCCTACAGCACCAAGAGAAACAGAATGAGTGAGTGACAGAGCGGTAGTGAGCGAGCTCAACGGATCCCTACTGTGACTGCTGCAGATTGCTTTGTGGGCAGAAAAAGGCAGCAATGCAGGCAGGAGCCCAGTACAAAGGCCAGCTTGCAGAGCCAGCAGAAATGGAATGACTGCGTGAGAGAAGGGGAGTGAGCGAACTCAATGGAGCTGTGTTGGGACTGCTGCAGATTTGTTTGTGGGCAGAAAAGGACAGCAATGCAAGCAGGAGCCCAGTACAAAGGGCAGCCTGCAATGGTGGGAAAACCAGAATAAGTGAGTGAGAGAGAGGAAGTGAGCAAGCTCAATGGTGCTCTATTGTAATTGCTGCAATTTCTTTGTGGGCAGAAGAAGGTGGCAACACAGGCAGGAGCCCAGTGAAAAGTGCAGCCTGCAGCGCTGGCAGAAATGGAATGAGCGAATGAGAGAAGGGGAGTGAGCAGCTCAATGGAACTTTGTCAGGACTGCTACAGATTTCTTTGTGGGCAGAAAGGTGCCAACAGAGGCAGGAGCCCAGTACAAATGGGCAACCTGCAGCGCCACGAGAAACAGAATGAGTAAGTGAGACAGGGGACTGGCGACCTCAGCGGACTCTGTCACGACAGCTGCAGATTTCTTTGTGGGCAGAAAAAGGTGCCAATGCAGGCAGGAGCCCAGTACAAGGGGCAGCCTGCAGCGCTGGAGAAAACACAATGCGAGTGAGACAGGGGGGAGCGAGTGAGCTCAGCTGGAGTTCTATTGTGACTGCTGCTTATTTCTTTGTTGGCCGAAAAATGCGGCAATGCAGGCAGGACCCCAGTATAAAGGCCAGCCTGCAGCTGGCAGTACATGAGTGAAAGAGAGATGGGAGTAAGCAGCCCAACAGACCTGTGTTGGGATTGCTGCAGATTTCTTTGTGGCAGAAAAAGCCTCCAACAGAGGCAGGAGTCCAGTACAAAGGGCAGCCTGCAGCGCCAGGAGAAACAGAATGAGCAAGTAATAGGGGAGTGAGCCACCTCAATGGAGCTCTGTCAGGACAGCTGCAGATTTCTTAGTGGGCAGAAAAGCTGTCAACACAGGCAGGAGCCCAGTACAACAGAGCAGCCTGCAGCACCGGGAGAAACAGGCTGAACAAGTGATAGAGGGGCAGTAAGCGAGCTCAACAGACCAACGCAATCAACATTCGACATTGACAAAATGCTTGTTTTTACTAAGTTTAGCACAAAATATAATATCACAGTGTTATTTATGCCTGATCCAATGTATGCAGTTTAATTAAGTAAAAAGTAAACTGTTGTAAAAGACAGATGTTGGCAAGTTTAGATTTGATGTAATGTTGGTGTTTAGCCACATGCTGTGAGAGCATAAGACACTAACATAGGTAAAGTTACAAGCTTGTTTACAATTTAAAATATTGTTATAGGCAGTGCTGTGGCTTTAGTTGTGCAAGTCTGATTCTGTGACATTCAATTTGTTTTTAATTAATCTTCCGATTTTCATTGTAATATTTACCTTTCTCACAGTGCTATAGGAGAAAGGTATTCTTATTTTCAAAACTTCTGACGATTTGCTTGAGTAAACATTTTAGAGAGAGAGACCCTTTCTTTACAAAACTTTCACCCCAGGCTGCATAAAGAAGCCTCCACCAATCAATTACTGCAATTATCTCTGGAAAGAGGGAGACGTCAGAGTGGTGTGAGAGCTTGCTAGCACCAGAGGGCAGCACACAAGTGTGCTTCCCCCAATGCCTGATTGCCCTGGTAGTGTAATGGTCTCCATGTCCCTACAAGGTGTGAGCATCCTAGTCTAGTCTTACATGGCATTGCTGTTTTTTTTAGACACCCAGTATATTTTACCTCTTACAACCTACTTAGTCTCCCATCTACGTGAAACTTTTAAATAAATAAACAAAATAAAGTATGATTCTACCCACACACACCCATGTCTGATCACCGACTGTCAAAAAAAGAAAAGGAATAAGAAAAACAAAAGTCCCTGGTACTGTACCACCCACAAAAACACACAAGTACACAGTGCAGCAAACAGAGAGCAAGGGTGCTGGTCATCCAAAACAAATTTCCTTCTGCCTGTCTGTCTGTCTCTCCCTCATGCTTGTGGTCACACAAATTACATGCAATAGGAACAGAACAGTGGTTTACAGAGTGCCCCGCTCCCCATTTACGCCAGCGATGTCTACTCCTAGCTCTTGTGCCAGTCCCTTTCCATAATGTCCCTTACTGTAACCAGCAATTAATTGAAGGGCACATGCTCATAGTTATGTGGGGAAGAGCTCCTCCCTACATCCTATATCTGCCAAATAGCAGACTCCTGCTCTGCTTAGAGCGAGTCACACTCACCCTCCATCCTCCCTGACACCTCCTTCTTCTGCAGCACTCTTATCCCACTGGGGTCTCATAATAATGGTCTAAGCTTCCTCCCTACTGGTGGGATAAGGAGAAAAGCCAAAACCATCAATAATAACAAGTGACTCTCAGTTCAAGCATCCAAGCACCTTGCACATAATATCTGATTCACAAGTACTATAATCATTGACTCGATCATGTTCATGCTGAAGTACCTTAGCACAATCGTTCCATACTACTAGTACCTGGCAAAACATTGTCTTCTTACTAGCTGGCCTCTGTATCCAACAACCATCTACTCAGATATCATCCAGCTACAGTATGTAACATAAGCACTGAGCTATGAACCACACATAATACTGTATCTGCTTTCTTGGAGAAACTTTTAAATAAATAAATCAATAAAAGAAAGTATTGATTGCCCTCCCCATAGGTGACTGACTCAGTAAAAAATATATCCTGGTACTGTACTGGTCCCTTCCCCAATGTCTGATTGCCCAGGTAGTCTAGTGGTCCCTCCCTGTCCCTCCCATGTGCAATTGCCCTAGTCTATTTTTCTTTATTGTAAAAGGCATATCATGTCACACATGTTTTAAATTGGTTATGGGACTGTTTTCAGAAGGCAACAGATTCTTGCACTTAGTATTGTTCCTACACAGAAACATATTTCAAGACGCACAACATTTGCAAGCCACCTCCCTTCTCCTGCCATGCCTTTCAGACTTTTGCTATGGGGGCACTGACAATCACAAGGAGTGTACCTGGGGCATGTTGCTTCACAATTAGCTAAACATTGCATCTGGAGATGCAAGCACAAAACCTGTGGAAACTACGGTTTCTATTTCTATAGATTGCAAAAGTGATTTAATGTCTGCCAAATAACAGAGAAACAGTTCATTTAAATGTGGCACAGTATGTTTACTATCAGGAATGAAAATAATTGGGGGTGAGAAAAGTACAGTAACTCCTATTATAGGAGAGTTGGGATGTATCTGCAGATTTATTGCCTCTCCAACTGTGGGGCAGCAATTGGAACACCAGAGAAGTCACATGTAATTTATTAAATATGTTAAAATCCAACAGGATATTACAGTATATAGCCACAATGTCCATAACATTTGACAGTAGCAAAATCAGTATATATTATATGTATCATTTATACTTTTTGAAAAATAGCATGAACAAACAGATTTTTCTCTTTTTCCCACAAAACATCTAGCATGAAAGACATAAAGAGCAGAGCAGAGAAGTGTCACTAGGAGAAAGCAGAAGAAATGGCACTATTATGGGAGCACAAAGTCCATCTAGCACTGCTGTAGCCTGTAGTTGTGAAAGAGACATAGAACTGCCCTGTATCTTCTGTCTGTGTTATGTGCTGCCAGGAGAGTGACTGCAGAGAGGCAAGGCTTTCCCTTCCTTTAAGCATTGCTCCTGGATATTCTGCTTCTTACAATGACACTCATGTCAGGAATCCCTTCCAGTCATCTAGAACTGGTTTACAGCCTTCAAATAAAAACCCAACAATTATGGCACAAATTGTTACATACTGGCTGATATCCAGTACAGTAGTTAGAAAACAGTGTGTAAAACAAACAAAAACAGTTTTAAAATCTTCACTATTTTGTTTTTCCTTGTTTGCTTTAATTAGCTCAGTTTTTATAGTGGGACACTCTTGGTTTCAATAAAGACATACTCCAGGTCCTCAACCCTCCTGTAGCCCTCTATGACTTTATATGCATTTATATGATGATTTCATCAAGTGTCTGCATACTGTTGTGGTGCTCTCTGCAGTCTGCAGCCTGGTAAGATTGTCTTTTGGTGAGTGGGAGCCCACCTGCATTAGTCTTGTGTGGGTGTGTCCTCATATTTTCATGAATATTTTGCAGCCAGTCCCTAAACCATAACCCTGGTGCTGCTACCTGCCAACTTAATGCCTTAAATATTTAACTTTCTTTAAGATTGGCCCCTCACTAGTGAGAAGACTCCTGCTCTGAGACACACATACAGACTGTTTAGCTACTAGCCTCTCTCGTGATACATTTCTTTATCAGTGTGGTACCACCTTGGTTCCTTCTCTCTGGTAAATATGGACAGCAATATTTTTATAGTGTATGGAAGAATGCTGTTGTGCATGGAATTCCATGCCTGAATATGGTTGTTATGTATGACTGCTCACTACACAATTCTCTATGTTCTGCTGCAGTAGTGATGTCATTATGTTGTTCTGCTGCAGTAGTGCTGTCACTACTGCAGCAGAACAACTTGGAATGCTGCCACTTAGTTGCCTTCCTCTATCCAGTTAAGCTGGAAGTTGTTGTTTTTTTTTTAACTTGAACTTGCAGGAACATCTGCAGCACACTGTGTCAGTCAAAAAAAAAGAAAACGTTAATATTTCTATTCTCCATTGTCTTCTCTAGCTGGTTTTGTGTGATTTTTCTGTGCTGTGACTGCCCTTACACTATAAAAGATTGTGTATGAGCAGTCATACACAAACAGAGATATTCTTGTATCTCAAGGGTTTTCTGGTAATAGAGCACCATCCGAGCTGCACTCTCAAGGTTATCTGTTACCAAGGAAACCTCTCAATACAAGAATATCCTTGTGTTTGACTGCCCATACACAATCCTCTATCTCTTTATCCTACAGAACATTTACCAGGAAAGACATGCAGAGCAGAGAGGTGTCACTAGGAGAGAGCAGGAGAAACAGCAATATTATGGAGAGCAAAGTCCATCTAGCACTTGGGTTAATATCTCAGTACTGACACTGTAGTGCAGCATGAGAGGGTGCTGCACTTCTGAGGTGCCGCTTCGGATGAGACGTTAAACCGAGGTCCCATCTGCCTGGATTTGTGGTAGTTCAGGTGGATGTTAAAGATCCTATGGCACTTATTGAAAAGAGTAGGGTGATTTTATTATAATAAAGCATAATACATAATACAATTATTTCCATAATATACAACTACTATTATTTACAGTTCAGAATCATGAGGATAGAGAGAGAGAGAGAAAGTGAGAGAAAAAAGGAAAACCTAGAGACAACCAAAGATAATGAAAATCCACCATCCAATTACCGAACACTTTTTATCAACCTTAATTCTAATATATTTTCCTTTTTTCCTTTCCTCAGGAATAGTACATTTTCTATTTATGCTTATAATATGTGAAAATCCTTTCCACCATTTCTTAACTTTCTCTACATTATACATTTGTATATCTTTCAGGTATACTTTTGTAGTTCATTAGCAACATACAGGCAAAACCCTTCCTCAGAAGTTTTCTTTGATATATAACCCATTAACATTGAACTTGCCACAGACAAAATCGTAAACAAGCAATAAACACCCATAGAGTACCTTTCTCATATTTCTTTAACTTGGAGGAAATTTCCAATTACTAATAAATCACAAGTTGATTTTACTAACCAAGTCATTGACCATTTCTTTGCTAAATAGGCCCATAGTGTTGTTGAATAGGAACAATACAGAAAAAATGTTCTATAGTTTCTTCCTGATTAATGCATTTTAAAATGGACAGTTCCTCTCTTCTTTTGCCTTATATTTTGCTGTCCCCTAATATTTACGCTACCATACATAATTAGCTATTGTATCTCCACATATAGGGAGGTAGTCTAGGATTATTCAACTGATTTATTACATTCTGATTCAAGGCTGAAGGACAATTTTTAAAAGAGGGAACAGTGGGGTAAATGAGGGTTATTACCTCTTTATACAAATTCTGAGAGGAGCATCCACTAATCTGATTTTTGTTACCTTCCATTTATAGAGTTTCTGAGTGGCTGGCCTAAAAAGATCGGAAGAGAAATGTGAGGTTCAATTTTGGTGCACAATGTATCCAGGCTGATAAATAACGCCCTATTGCTTCCTTAAACCACAGTTCTTCATACCTAACTGTAACACCTACAGTATTTTAAATAACTGAAAACAAAACAAAGTAAAGCAAAACCAACCGGATCAATCATTCCTACACCTCCTTAGTTTTGTCCAGATATGTATAACATCTTTAATCGGTTCAGCCCATTACCCTATAATAACTGAAAACAAAGACTATATAGTTTTGTTTCTAGATGGGTGGGAGGGATAAATTACAGCTATATATATTGTAAATATGGCAAAATAAATTGTTTTAATATCTGTACTCTTTTAATTTGCTAAACGAAACTGTTTCCATCTATTTATTTTCCTTTCCACTTTATCCAAAACTTTTACCCAATTATCGATTGGAAGATTTTGTGTTCCATAAATGACCCCCAAAATATCAATAGGTTCAGTTGTTATTTTAATAGATTTGTATTGTATGGGGTCTGATAAGTACACCCCATCAACAAACCCTTGATTTTGAATAGTTAATTTTAGCATTAGAGAGGTTAGAATATATCTGAAACTCTTGAAAGAAAACTTCCAGCTGTTCTAAATTTTTAAAGAATAGACATACGTTGTCTGCATATGCTTGTATTGTTAGGAAAGTGTTTGTGAAGGGAATTTTAAAGCCTTCCCACTTTGGGATGATACTTATTGCTCTAATCAGGGTTCTAATGAACAAATGTGCAATAACGAACTTAACAGACAGCCTTGGCGAACCCCAGTTTTAATCACCAACCCTGTCCCTACTGTCTCTTTAATAATAGGATATACTATGGCGATGCATACAAACCTTTTATTAGATTAAGTAATTCCATTGGAATTCCAAAATATTCTAAGGTTGTGAACAGGAATAGATGGTTAACCCTATTGAAGGCTTTCTCAAGATCAAGTGAAATCAGACCGCCAATACTACCCAAATCAGTCAAGTACTCAATCAAATCCCTTATTATAGTTAGTACTGACTGAATCTTTCCTATTAGCTAATCCACAATGTTGTACTGGTGAAATGACTAAATTTGCCATTTTTTTTAGTCTATTATTGATTAGGTGGCTAAACTTTTGTAATCTGAATTCAACAGAGTAATTGGTCTCCAGTTCTGTATGTTCCTTTATCTCCAGATTTAAAAATATAGATCTGCAACCCTTAAGAAAAATAACCGGGATAGGTTCTCTGGTGATAAAATTGTTAAATACTTAGATAGACAGGTTACCATTTCTGTATGGAAAGCTTTATAGAAAGGATTAGATAAACCATCCAGACCTGGGGAAATATTATCATTAAGGTTAGAAAGTACTGTCTCAATTTCGTGAGGTGAAAAGGTTTTTCATATTAGCAACTATTTCCTTATCTAAACCTAAGGGGGATACCTAAATAATTGTTAATCTCCTGAGTAGATGGATCAGATTGAGGTTGAGCTCCTGAAAATGTGCTTTGATACAAGTGCTGATTGATTGTATATCTTCTACTTTACCTGAATTTAATTCTAAAAATCTAAAGTTGAAGATTCTCTGATTGTTTTACATAATAAATAAGGGTCCCCGATGACAGACTTTTCCATATGGTTATTTAATACAGCTTGCAAAGTTCTGGCCCTATCATATTGCAATTTTCTCATTTGTAATTTAGTATTATTGATTTGTAATGAAAAGTCGTGTTTTGAAGAATTGGCAACCGAAATTAAATGTTGCAAATGAGCTCTGAGTTTCAAATAAGATAAAAATTAGAATTCCACTGACGTATCCTGTATCCTTTAAACCATTTAATACAATCTTTTTCATTTCCTTCCACCATACCCTAGACCTGAATACAAGAAACCTACTGATAATCTGGCATTTAAGATTAGCTTAGTAGAGTTTATAAACTATCTGCTCCTGTAAAATGGCAGTATTTAATTTCCATCTTTACCCTGATAATTTTGCTTAAAATTAGCTTCTACCTCCACCTGGAGCAACATGTGATCTGAGAATTCTAAGGCACCTTTTAAATGCTTTAACCAGAATATTTTAGAAATAAATAAATAAATCTATAATAGACCCCTTATTCCCCTTAAAAGGTACATCCAGAGCCCTTACTTTCAATCTGGTTGCAATTAGATAGATCTGCCAGTTTAATGATTGACTTTAGGCAATTCGTATCACTAAAACATTTTTTAGAAGTGACCTCTTTAGAAATTAAGTTACAATTAAAGTCTCCTCCCAAAGAATAGGTAAAGAGATGACCAAGCAAGGTTGAATGTCTTTCATACATGAAATTCTAGATGCTTTCATCTGGGATTATAAAGATTAATCAACCTGTAAGAGTTAGAGAGCCATTTACCGCCTATTATTAATACTCTTCCGGATTAAATCAATTAGTTTGTGAAGAACAAACTGATAAGAGTTAAAAGAATCTCAATACCATCTGCTTTCTCTCTACCAAATGACCAATAGGAAGGTCCCCATGGCCAATCGTTTTAAAGGAATAAATGTGTTCTTTCGAGAACACCAGGACTCCTGCAAAAGCAGACAGAAATATTTTTATCGTGCAACAAATGAAAATTGCTTTACGCTTTATATTGTTCAATATACTGTGTGTATTTAACGAAGCCCAGAGAAATCCCATTACAGAAACCAAATTAGAAAACTGAACGCTCATTTTTCCTTCTTTTCTTTTTTTTCTTTGTAACCTTCTAAGAGTGCTCCTGAAATATCCTGTACTGATTTTTGTGAGTCAGAGTCCCCAACTTCCATTTCTGAGTCTCCCATGGTAGGAAAAGGGCTGCTTATGAATTCTGTGATTCAACTGACTCTATGGACGGGGACTGTTTTAAAGTTCCTACTAGACCTCCTTGGAGGTAGTGGCAACTGCTGGGCTGAAACAACTAATAATTTGTCCTCTGGTTCCTTATAACAAACTGGTGTTAATAACTCATGCTCTGAACTTTTTCTACACTTTTAAAGATTTAATTTTTGTCTCCATGGGATGGAAGATTTACCATCGCTGCTGGGAGGATATCAACTGGTCTTTGAGGTAATGGGGGGCCTTTCCCGTAGTTCCACATGATAATCCCTCCACAGCCTCTTGGGCACGTTGAATGATCAAATCAGTACTTCCACAAGATGCTTTGTTCTTTACCACCCAGGGAACTCTCTAAAAGCATGCCCATACCTTCACAGAGGTTGCATCTAGTATGATTAGCACACTGCATTGTGACATGACCTACCTCCCACAATTATCGCATCTTGGTTGATCACATGTGCTAATGAGATGTGTTTTGCACCGCATTTATAACAGGCTCTGGGCTGGCCACTATAGAAACAAACCCTCTATTCCTTCCCAACAGAAAGGAATTGGGGATATCTCTACCCCATTTCAGACTGTCGTAATTTAACTTTGAATTTCCATCCTCCTGTCCAGAATTGTTCTGAATCTAAAATTGGATCAGGGTCCCCTTGTATATCGATTTCAGGGATAACCAGTAAGTAATGTCCTCAACATGGACTCCTCATTCCTGAACATTACAGTTATATGTTTAATTAAAGGTTTAGTAAGTGGAATAACTAAAAAGGAGTCCATGTTGGGAGAATTTCACTGGCCATAACTTTCCCAGAACAGATCTAATAAATAAGCAGAGCGGAAACTGACGTCATAGTTGTCTTCTCCTGAGATGTTAATAAAAGCAAACACATCTCTGGAAGAGAAACGGAAGAATCTTTATAAGCATTTTTCCCACATAATATCTATCTGGTCTTTCAGCAGACCCCTTTGTATCTGAAACGTACAGCACTGCATCTAGGCACAGCCTCTCTTTTGCCGGAGTAAGTAAGGAAGACATTAAAGGTTTTTCAGCTGCATGCTTTACACTGGTTGTATCTTTCAGAGCATTTTTTTTATCGTTATTGCTCATGTCCACCTTAGCACCAAGACCCTCATGTATGACTGTATGCAGAGAACTGTTTTCTATTTCCTCCTGTTGCAATCAAATCTTGTGCTCCACCTGGTTTCCACCCAGGAGAGCCACTGTGTAGATCAAGCACTGAGTCCCATGCTAGGTCAGTAGTCCAGACTCCATTAGCCATTTTCTCCCAGCCAGCAACTAACAGGGCACCCTGTGGTGACCTAGTCTTGTCATGTAATTGTGGGTCAATCGTTGTGTCAGCAGAGGCAACAGGCATTTCTGAACTTGACTCATTACTAGTCATTTTATGTTTGCTTGCGCATGTGCAAGAAACATAGTGCCATCATCCGAGTTTTCGGAGTGTGTCACCTCTCTTCCAGTTCAGTCAGTGTGTTGTGGCGCAGCCTGTAAGCCAATGCATGCTGGAGCTGTCTATGACAAGCTCAAAATGCAGTGGCATACAGTTGAAAGGGGAGCTACGCTTCAGTGAGCAGCGATAAGATATCGCCTGCTCCGCGCGCAGCTCCCCACACACATATACATTACACATGCCAGCATGCATACTGCATGCTGCCCCCCATGCACACACTCTATAGCCGACAGGTGCCCAATCCCATCTGCCATGCTGCACTCCCCAAAGCTTTCAAATGCCACGCTGGGTGCCCACCCCAGCATGGCAAGTTATCGATAGCCGGGCGGGGTGCCCAGTCCTCCATCGGCTCCACTGTCCTCCCTCCCGAAGTACCAGGTGCCACGCTGGGGCCCACCCCAGCATGGCAACTGATGCTATATTGGGGGATGCCCAATCTCTCGTCAGGCTTCACGCCCCAAGCCATCCTTGTACCATGCTGGGAGCCCACCCCAGCGTGGCAACGTCCCACATTGTTTTTAAAAACAAACCCTGAAAAGCAAAAACGGTCCCACACAGTCTCCCTGCCCCCCACAACCCACACCCACCCACCCACTGAGCACCCTGCCTCCCCACACCCCCACTCCATACTTACCTCTGGAGATTGGCATGATGATCTTTGGTGGACCGGAACACGTCTGCACTCTTCAAAGCCGACCACGAACTGAGGAAATGCGGTAAGCTGTATAATGGGCTAGATGGGTTTTCAACTTTGTTGCATATCTCAGGCATTTTTGGAATTTTTGCAAATTTTCAACATGGGGTTTTGGGACCCTCCTCATGAATTCTTGCACTGTCATGGCGTTACTCGGGTGTGAAGGGTGATTTGCAGCCACTGCGCCAAATCACCTTTCCAGAATGATTAACAAAATGTCACTGCTGGTGTTCATAGTGGCTCAAAAGACTATTTTGAAAATTTGGTGAAAATTCTAAAATGACTGTTTTATTAGTGTGCTTTGTGCAGTTCTCACTAGCTCATAAGTTTGCAAATTTCAATATTTTACTCCAGATTTTCAACATTGCCATTTTACCACACCTTCTTATAAGCAGTACAGCTGTCATTTTCACATCTGATCCAGAGCGATGTTTCGCCCATGCAAGCACAATGGGCGCGAGTCGATGTTAAATCAATGTATGGGACACATTAAGAAAATCACAGAGACACTGTTCATGAGCAGAGGCCTTAAATAGCTATGTTGAAAATCTGGTGAAAAATTCCTAAAATGACTGTTTTACTAGCGTGCTTGCAGTTCCTATGCATGCTCGTAAGTTTGCGAATTTAATATTTTCACTCCAGATTTTCAACATTGTCATTTTACTACACTTCCTTATGAACAGTACAGCTGCCATTTTCATATGTCACCCAAAATGTGTTTTCGCACATGTGGCGCATAATGGTGCTGTTGGTGTCGCAAGCAATGTTTGGGACAGAGTAAGAAAATCACAGTTACACTGTTCATGAGCAGAAGTCTTAAAATGGCTATGTTGAAAATTTGGTGACAAAAGTCCATAAAATGACTGTGTTATGAGTGAGCATTACGCAGTTTCCACGCACCCTTGTAAGTTCATGACTTTGTAATATTTTCAGTCCAGATTTTCACCAGTGGCATTTTTCCACACTTCCTTATGAACAGTACAGATGTCATTTTTCACAACATGGCCAAAATGTGTTTTCACACTTTCAGCACAGAAATGTAGGGTCGCTGTGGGAAGTCATTGTTCGGGACAGATAAAGAAAATCACAGTGACACTGTTCATGATCGGAGGCACCAAAATGCCTGAGTTGACAATCTGCTGTAAAAATCCCCAACCTAATTATATTACGAATTGTCGTTGCACAGATTCTATGTCGCTCGTCACTTCACCATTTTTAAATATTTTACTGCAGATTTGCAACATTGCCATTTTTACACCTCCCGTGAACAGTAGATATGTCATTTTACATCCTGTGCAGAATGTTTTGCACCTGTGGTGCTACATGCCGTAGTCGCTGTGCATAAGCAGCTTTGGCTAACAAACTGATATTCCCTTGTTCATGAGGTGGGATCACAAAAAACATGTTGAAAATTTGGAGTGAAAATACCAACGATTGCCTGAGGTATTAGGGTTTCCAACCATAACGCCTAACCCTGTAGAGAATGACAGGCATCAGGGGTGTGACTTGGGATTCTTGCCTGTAATGCTCATACCAGTCCACACCCTGCAGCCAGTGAGAGGCATTGAGGTATGCCTTGGACTCTTCAGCCCCAAAGTTCACCCCATTCTCCTATATCGCACCCATCTCACCGTGTTTAATGGAATGGGGTGCGCATAAGGCCAAAGACCCCAAAGAACACTGTGACACTTGTCAGTGTCTGCAGGGTGTGGTGGTGGTGAAATGACATGGCCGTTATGCCTGATAACCCAAAGGCACACCCCAATGCCTGTCACTCTCTGCAGGGTGGTGGTGAGGTTGGCTTCAGTTCAATACTTCACTGCCATTCCTATTACGCAGCTCTGTAACTTCTACACTACCACTGCCAATGCCAGCAAGCAAGCATTCAGCATTGACAAATGCTTGTTATTTTAAAAGTTGCGTGTTGCTTTACAATATCCACATGTGGAGTTGTCTTTCTACCAAACTAAACTCTGTAACCCCTCTTGATTGTTTATGTCTGTTTGGTATTTTACAGGGTACTGAAAGGTCGAACTCATATTTTCAGCTCCTGCAGGTTTAAATACAAAACCCGTTTCTTTGTTTAGGTTCAGCCCCTAATAATAGTTTTAGTCTGAGGAGTACTCACGGTAGGGGTTTTGAAGAGATAGTGTGAGCAGGCTTTTCACTGTCTGGAGCCGGCCGGACTTTCCAACGGCTCTCGCTCTTCACCGCTCCTGAAATTACATCGCTATTCACATGAAGAGTATGTTGAGATTTTTCTCCATTACAACAGGCTGTGTTTCACTCATATGCGACTTCAGCCTTTTTACGATTACTTCCGCATTCTGAATATCAACCCGGATGTCTCATGTGACCAGGAAATCCACTGCTGAATGGAACGCTGTAGTGCTAGTAATGTTTAAAGATACAGGAGCCTCCGCTGTCTCAGCCATCAAGGAACTCCGTCATTTCTTTCATCCGTAGAAAAACTAGGCGTCAGTATAAAGCCTCACTTGTCGATGTCGCCGTGAAAGATTTCCTCACCATCAGTCTCCAAAAAGTAATTATCTGTGAATCAGTCTCTATAAGCTGTGTGGCCTCCTTGCCTGCAGCGTCCACAACCTCTCTCCTCAAATGTTCACCACGTAGTGGCCATCCTGCAACGAGATAGCCTGTCCCCTACTGGCCAAACAGTAGGGGAATTTCCGTGTCCTGGCCAAATTTTCCTCATTCACTAAAAATACCACCAACAGCTTAATCTGGTTTAAGATTAGTTGGCATTCATCTGTATCCCCTCCCCAGGTCGTGCCTGAAAATAGGCAGGATTTGTCTAGTGCACTTACCCCGTCAACAAAACTAAATAAATAAATAAAGCACTGTTGCAGCCAGGAGTTGTGAGACGCACATAACTGCCTTGTATCTTCTGTCTGTGTTATGTGCTGCCAGGAGGTGACTAGTTACAAGCAATATGTCTGGCAGTAGCATCAGTGACACTCATTTAGCTACACTGTGATCACCACTGGATACTTTGTTTGGTGAGCATCAGAGATACAGTATAGTGTGTGTGTGGGGAGTGTACAAAACGATCTGTAGTTTAAAATCTCCACTAACTTGTTTCTTCCTTGTCTACTTTAATTAGATCGATTTTTATAAACAGTACATTTCTGGGTTTTAGTGAAGACATATTCCAGCTCCTTGGTCCTACTCTAGCCCTCTATCCCTTTATTTCTATGCATTTTATATGATGATTTCATCACATGTCTGTGTACTGTTGGGGTTCTGTCTGCAGCCTGCTGCTACCTGGTAAGACTGTACCTTTCTGAAGTGAGTTGGAGCCCACCTGCATTAGTCTTGTGTTGGTTTGCAAGCCACCTCTTCTCCTGCCATACCTAGCAAACCTTTTTGTTATGGGGCACTGAATCTCACAAGGAGAGCATGTGGGGCATCGGCTTCACAATTAGTTAAACATTGCATCTGAAGATGCAATCACAAAACTGAACTGTAGAAACTAAGGCTTATTTTGGATTGTAAACGTGATTTGACTGCATAAAATATGAATTGTAGCTTTAATGTCTTCCTTTATAACAAAGAGAATGAGCTCCTTTCAATGTGAGACAGTATCTTTACTATTGGGAATAACAACAATTAATTGGGGAGGATGATGAAAGTACAGTAACCTCTAGTGTGGGAGAGCTGAGAGATATCTCTCCACATTTCAGGGTGGGCAGGGTGTTCAAGCTTGCGTAGTACTTGGCTCCTCCATAACATTGGCTTGCTCCTGTGCCACAGCTGCATCTAATGAAAAAAAATGTAAATGATTGAGCAGATGCCTTCCTTATTTGCTAAGACATGTGGAGAACCCTTCTGTAGTGAGGTTGGCTTGCTGGAAGGGACCCCAGCCTCTGACATTATTTGCCTTTTTCCTATGCAAAACTGCTAGCGCTCCAACTGAACAAACTGCACTCTGCTGCACCCTCATGTATTGTAGATCGCTCTGGTATGCAATTCAGTTCATGCTTGGAGGCTGAACTGCCTGGTTAACCTGTCTCCACCAGTAAGTCGCACCCCTGTTATGGCTTAGTTCTCCAGACTTCTGGGTGGGCTGTGGTGTTCCAACTAGCTAGTACTTGGCTCCTCCATGACATTGGCTTGGGGTCCTGTGCAGCAGCTGCTTATCTTGAAAACAAGCATTTGTCAATGCCGAATGCTGATTGCGTTGGTCTGTTGAGCTCGCTCAGTGGCCCTCTGTCACTGTCTCAGTCTGTTTGTTCCAGTGCTGCAGGCTGATCTTTTGTATTGGGCTGCTGTCTGTGTTGACACCTTGTTCTGCCGAGGAAGAAATCTGCAGCTGTCCGACAGAGCTCCATTAAGATGGCTCACTCCCCTCTCACTTGCTCATTCTGGTTCTCCTGGTGCTGCAGGCTGCCCTTTTATACTGGACTCCTGCCTCTGTTGGTGCCTTTTTCTGCCCACAAAGAAATCTGCAGCAGTCCTGACAAAGCTCGTTGAGCTTGCTCCTCCTCTTCTCTCACTCGCTCATTCCATTTCTGCCAGCACTGCAGGCTGCCCTTTTCTGCTGGGCTCCTGCCTGCGTTGCTGCCTTCTTATGCCCACAAAGAAATTTGCAGCAGTTACAATACAGCTCTGTTGAGCTTGCTCACTTGCTCATTCTGGATTTCCTGCCACTGCAGGCTGCTCTTTGTGCTGGGCCCTGTGCATTGCTGCCTTTTTCTGCCCACAAACAAATCTACAGCAGTCCCAACAGAGATCCATTGAGCTCACTGACTCTCCCTCCCTCACTTTCTCATTCTGTCTCCTGGTACTGCAGGTTGACCTTTTGTACTGGGCTCGTGCCTGCATTGGTAGCTTTTTCTGTCCAGAAAGAAATCTGAAGCAGTCCTGATCAGCTCCATTGAGCTCACTCACCCCCGTCCACCATGCATTCCGTTTCTGCTGGAGCTGCAAGCTGGCCTTTGTACTGGGCTCCTGCCCACATTGCCGCATTTTCTGCCCACAAAGAAATCCACAGCAGTCGCAATAGATCTCCATTGAGCTCGCCCACTACCGCTGTGTCACTCAATCATTCTGTTTCTCTTGGCACTGCAGACTGTGCTTTTGTATAGGGCTCTGGCTGCATTGGCACCTTTATCTGTCCACAAAGAAATCCACAGCTGTCCCAACAGAGCTCCATTGAAGTCGCTCAGTCTCCCTTTCTCATGCATTCATTCTGTTTGTCCTGGTGCTGCAAGCTTCCCTTTTAATGGGGCTCCTGCCTGCATTGGCACCTTTTTCTGCCTATAAAGAAATCTGCAGCAGTCCTGATAGAGCTCCACTGAGCTCACTAAGTTCCCTGTCTCACTTGCTCATACTGTTACTCCCACCGCTGCAGGCTTGCCTTTTGTACCGAGCCCCTGCCTGCATTGATACTTTTTCTGCCCACAAAGAAATCGCATCAGTTCTGACAGTGCTTCGGTGAGTTTGCTTACTCCCTTCCCTCAGTCGCTCTCTTGTTCTGCTTCTCCCAGAGCTGCAGACTGCACTTTTGTATTGGGCTCTTGTGTTGGTGCCTTTGTCTGTCCACAAACAATCCGCAGCAGTCCCGACAGAACTCAGTTGAGCTCAGTCACTCCCCACCCCTCTCATTCGCTCGATCTTAATCTGTCCCAAACACTGATTTCCCAGAGTGACCGTGCTATTTCTCAGGCAGGAGTGCAAAACATATTTTAGCTAGGATGTGAAAAATGACAGCTGTAGTGTTCATAGAAGTGTGAAAAATGCCACTGTTGAAAACGTGGCGTGACTATAGTATAAATTTGCGGGTTACAAGGGTATGTGAAACAGTTCAATGCACACTTGTAACACAGTCATGTTATGGAGTTTAGTCACCAAATTGTTAACATAGGGATTTTAGGACCTCTGCTCACGAACAGTGCCACTGTCATTTCTTAATCTGTCCCAAACACTGATTTTCCTCAGCAACCACGTTATTCTGCGCCGAACTGTGAAAACACATTTCAGTCAGAATGTGAAAATGACAGCTGTACTGCTTATAAGGAGGTGTGAAAGATGTCACTGTTGAAAATCTGGTGTGACAATATTACAAATCTGCGGTTAAGGGTGCATGGAAAGTGTGCAACGCACACTTGTAACACAGTCAATTGATGGGCTATCATCACCAAATTTTCAACACAGGCATTTTAGGACCTCCGCTCATGAGCAGTATCAATGTCATTTTCTTAATCTGTCCCGAACACTGATTTCCCACAGCAACCGCTCTTTTCTGCACCAGAAGTGTGAAAACACATTTCAGCCAGGATGGGAAAATGACAGCTGTACTATTCATAAGTAGGTCTGGGAAAATGGCAATGTTGAAAATCTGGAGTGAAAATGTTATAAATTCACGAAGTTACCAGCGCGTGCTAACTGCGCAGCAAAGCAACGTCAGAATACAGTCATTTTATGGAGTATCATTGTCAGTTCTCAACACAGGCATTTTAATACCTCTACTCATGAACAGTGTCACTGTCATTTCCTTAATCTGTCCTGAACACTGATTTTCCACAGCAACCGCATCTATTCTGTGCGGAAGTGCGAAAACACATTTCAGCCAGGATGTGAACAATGACAGCTGTACTTTTCACAAGGAGGTGTGACAAAATGCCAATGTTGGAAATCTGGTATGAAAATATTGCAAATTCACGAAGTTATGAGCGTGCGTAACAACTGCGCAACACACACTCATAAAACAGTCATTTTTGAATTTTTCCACCAAATTTGCAACATAGGCTTTTGAGAGCCCCCTCATGATGACTGGCACTGTCTTTTTGTTAATCAGCCCTGAAGGGTGATTCCGCACAGTGACCGCAGAAACCACCTTTGGGGCGATTAATGCCACAACAGTTAAAGAATTCATGAGGAAGGGTCCCAAAATCCCATGTTGAAAATTTGGTGAAAAAATCTCCAAAATGCCAGAGATATGCACTAAAGTTGAAAAACCTATTTATTACATTATACAGCTTACCGGCACTTCCTCAGTTCATGGTCAGCTTTGAAGAGTGCAGATGTGTTCCTGGTCCATCGAAGATCGACGTGCCGAGCTCCAGAGGTAAGTATGGGGGTGAGGGGGTGGGGAGGCAGGGTGCAGAGTGGGTGGGTGTGGATGGTGGGGAGGCAGGGAGACTATGAGGGACTGTTTCCTATTTTTCAGGTAAACAAAAAAACATTGAGGGACCATTTTAACTTTACAGGGCATGTGGCACGCGGTGGGCTCCCAGCATGCCACTGGAGTCTTGCTTTGGGGGACAGCTGTAACCGACAGGGATTGGGCACACCCATTGGCAAACAACAAAAGGGCCATGTGGCACGCTGGGGGTGGGTTCCCAGCTTGCTACTGGAGTCTTGCTTTGGGGCAGCTGTAGCCGATGGGGATTGGGCACCTGTGTTGGCAAACAACAAAAGGGTGGGGAATTCCTTTCTGTTGATGGGGACTGGGCACCCGTGTGGCAGACAATAAAACCGGGGTTACATTATGCCAAAAGGAGTGGGCTCCCCATCGGCAAATAAACATGGTGGGGGTATAATGTTTGTAAATACGGCGGCAAGCCACTGCCATGTTCACAAACAATATCAAGGATCCTATATCCCACCCTGCAATGACGGATCACTCCCTGATTGCAGCGGATGACTGGCGCTGCAATGATGAGTCAGCCCTGATTGCAGCGGCTGATTTTTAGAAGGTTGTGTACGCTGGTTGAACTACTGTCAGCAGTAGCATGCCACGGCATTAGGGCGGTGGACAAGCCTTTGCAGGTTGTGGAGGCATTGGGCACAACAGTGCCACACCTCCACAACCTGCTTGTGGAGAAAGCTGCCACAACATGTTTCTTTAGATACACAAATCAATATAACAATATTGTAAATGACCGGGTAGTTGCCTGTCTCACTTGCCTAGTCATGGGGAACCCTTCTGTAGTGGTGTCATATTTAAGAATATTTTTATACTTTTCTAATGAGTTTATCTATCAATTTCCTATCATATGTTTTAAATTAAAATAAATCACCCCATACTCTATGCTTTTCTAGGCAGTGCAGACCTGAAATCGCCTCACACTCTATGCTTTTCTAGACAGTGCAGACCCAAGTGTAACAGCCTTTCTTTGTATGATAAATGTTCCAATCCCACAGTCAGTTTACATGTCTTGTGGTGAATGTTTCTATTTTAATATATTCCTCCATGTTTAGACCCCCAAAAAATTGAGATCCATAGTCAATCAACAGTGTAGCATATGATTTCTACAGGGGAAGAAGAAGAACCTGTTTGGAACAATGTGTAAATTACTTTTGATTGGCTGTTTGGTGACTTTAGCATAAATAGCACCCTATTTATGTTTGCTTGCACACATGTGTAAGAAACATATCGGGGCAGCTTGCTGCAGTAGTGAGCTACGGAGGCATGGCACTGTTTTGCCAATGTCAGCAGCCCATTTTGGGCTGGTCTGTGTGGTACCACTAGAAGATCATGCTGTCCATGACTGCAGTAGTGTAGCTTGCCTCCAACTTGAAAGAAACCTGCTTCTGCAATCAGGAAGCGCCCCATCATTAACAATCAGCTGTTTTTGTGGGTCAGTCCCTGACTGCAGCAGTGAATTAGAGCTGCTTTGTCTGGTGTCCCTCTCAAACAAACATGGTGGTGGCTTCACTGCCAGCTTCTCACAGTCCCCAAGGAAGCGGATGGAACAGCTGCCACCTCTCACAGTCTCCATTAAAGCTGGGGTGCCTAATCCCCGTTGGCATGCCCCATCCCCAGTTCATTTGCCAATGAGGTAGCCCAATCCCCATTGCCATGATGCCCCCATCTGTTGTGTCCCAATGGGGTGCCCAATCCCCTCAGTTCATGTGCTCACCCTCCAACACTCTGCTGACAAGGGTGCCCAAGCCCTATTGGCTACAGACCTCCCAAGAAACACTCAGGTGGCACGGTGGGAGCCCACCGGTGTGCCAAAGTACCTGCAAAACCAGAACACCTGCCTGCATTTTTATTTCTTTTCTGTAAAGAAAAATGGTTCCTCATTGAGTTCGGTTCCCCTCACTCAACCTACACCCACCCTCTGTGCACCCCACTTCCCCACACCCCCACCCCATACTTACCTCCAGAGCACAGTGCGACAATCTTCTCTGGACCAGGCATATCTGAACTTTCAAAGCTGACTGTGAACTGAATAAATGCCAGTAAGCAGTATAATGGCATAGTTTTTTTCAACTTACTGGATATCCAGGAATCCAGAAAACCAAATTTTCAACACAGCCATTTTAAGACCTCTGCTCGTGATCAGTATCAGTGCGATTTTCTTAATGTGTCCCATACATTGATTTTGCACACTGACTGCGCCATTGTGTGCTACATGGCGGAAACACGTTTTGGGCAGGATTTGAAAAATGACAGCTGTACTTCTCATGAGGAGGTGTGGTAAAATGGCAATGTTAAAAATCTGGAGTGGAAATATTGAAAATTCGAAACCTACCAGCATGGTGAGAACTGCGCAACGCACACCGTAAAACAGTCATTTCTAGGAATTTTTCCCAAATTTTCAACATAGCCATTTTAAGACCTCTGCTAATGAACAGTGTCATGGTGATTTTCTTAATGTGTCCCATACATTGATTTTCACACCGACTCGCGCCATTGTGTGCTACGTATGAAACACATTTTGGGCAAGATGTGAAAATGACAGCTGTACTACTCATAGAAGGTGTGATAAAATGGCAATGTTGAAAATCTGGAGTGAAAAAATTGAAAATTTGCAACCTACGAGCGCATGGAACCGCAACGCGACGCTCGTAAAACAGTCATTTTAGAAATTGTTTCACCAAATTTTCAACATAGCCATTTTAAGACCTCTGCTCATGAATGGTGTCACTATGATTTTCTTAATTTGTCCCATACATTGATTTCTTTGACTAGCCATTCTCAGCTACATGGGCAGAAACACATTTTGGTGAGATGTGAAAATGACAGCTATACTGCTCATAAGAAGGTGTGTTAAAATGGCAATGTTGAAAATCTGGAGTGAAAATATTGTGAACTTACAAGCCCTGCATTAGGAACTGCATAGCATAGCTAAATAAAACAGTCATTTATTGGAATTTTGGCACCAAATTTTCAACATGGGGTTTTGAGACCCTTCTCATGAATGATGTCAATGTCATATTGGTATTTGGGCCTAGCGGTGATTTGCGGTCACTCGTGAAATCACCCTTCAGGCCCTGAATAGCGCCATGACAGTGACATCATTCATGAGAAGGGTCCCAAAACCCCATGTTGAAAATTTGGTGCAAAAATTCCCAAAATGCCTGGAGATATGCAACAAAGTTGAAACCACCCTATGTAACCCATTATACAGCTTACCGGCATTTCCTCAGTTCGCAGTCGGCTTTGAAGAGTGCAGACGTGTTCCCAGTCCACTGAAGATCGCGTGCCAGAGTCCAGAGGTAAGTATGGGGTGAGGGGGTGTGTGGGAGGCTGGTGCAGGGTGGGTGTGGGCTGTGGGAGGGGGTTGGCAGATGCGCCAAGGGACCGCTTTTGTTTTTCAGGTTTAAAAAAAAGACATCGGACGCTTGCCATGCTGGGGTGGGCTCCCAGCATGGCACAAGGACTTGGGGGCATTCAGCCACTGGGTATGGGCACCCCCAGCGGCCTAAGGAATAGTTTGCCACGCGGGTGGGCTCCCAGCGTGACACTCACTACTGGGAGGGGGGACAGTAGCTAGCCGACGGGATTGGGCACCCCGTCGACATATGATTAGTTGCCATGCTGGGGTGGGCACCCAGCATGGCATTTTAAGCTTTTGGGGGAAGCGGGAGCGCGGCACAGCCGACGGGGATTGGCCACCCCATCGGCTATACAGTGCGTGCGGGGCGCACATGCCTGTGTGGGGGGAAGCTGCGCGGAGCAGCCGACATCTTATCGGTGCTCACAGAAGCGTAGCTCCCCTTTCAATCAGAGGTTACTGCATTTTGGAGCGTGGTCACAGACAGCTCCAAAATGCATTGGCTTAGAGGGCCGTGCCTGCCAGCATACTGACTGAATTGGAGGAGGAGGTGACACACCCGAAATCTCTGATGATGGCACTATGTTTCTGCACATGCAAGCAACATAAAAGGAATTTAATCCATGGTCACCTGATGCTGTTTGACCAAGTGGCTGCTCTCCTTCATGCAACCCTTGTTATAAGGTGAATGCAATTTACAGAATAAAAAAAAATGACCAATTCCTTGTAGAATGGAATCCCACAGCTTCAAACCTGGTGGATAGCATGGTGTCTAATATTTCTCCTATGGTAGATATCTTGAGTTTTTGATCTAATGGGATGGTCTGTCTGGGTGGGAGCTTAGGAGAGTGGTGAGTGCTGTTTGCAATGTCAGGGGATCAATCAGAGAGTTGCATCATTGGGGATCATAGAGATCCACATCAACAGGCTTACTGCCATGGGGCAAGTGGCCCAAACAGGAGGCTTTGCATCATCAGGGGACATAGAGAGCCACATTGGTAGGCTTACTGTGGTGGGCAATCAGCCTGAACAGGTGGATTTTCAAGGAGGATTTTCCTGTTTGACTGCAAGGGTTTCCCAGTATGAAGAGGGACAATCAGGTTGCCTAGGAAACCAATCAAGCTGCTGGCTCAGGAGCCAATCAGACTGAGCAGCACTTGATTCAGAAGCAACTGGGCTATTAAGAGCTTGGCCAAGTCGCTGTTCCACAGTCTATCCTGGTGGGAGCTTAGGAGAGTGGTGAGTGCCACTTGCAGCACTGGGGACCAAACAGAGAGCCACATTGTTGGGGGACCATAGAGAGCTGCATCAGGCTTACTGCCATGGGGCAAGCTGCTTGAACAGGAGGGTTTGTATTGCCAGGGGACATAGACAGCTTCATCGGCAGGCTTACTGAGGTGGGCATGCAGCCAGAACAGAAGGGTTCTGGCCCACCCACTCAGCCCAGCCCCAACCTCTTTTAAATGGTCGAGGGGAGGAGCCAGCTTCAAGGAGCAACAAGGGACTGAAGAGCAACAGTAGGCGCCATCTTCTAGGGGAAGGCACAAACACAGAAGGGACCAGGAAGGAGCTGAAAGCTATGTGGACTTCAGTTATTCTGTCTGAATGTGGTGGGTAAGTCTGTCTAGCAAAACTTTGTTTGCAGAAGGAAAGGCAGGATTGGGGCATTTGAAAGTGTATGTTGGCATATGACACTCTCTGTAGGGGCAGTTTAAATTTTGTGTTTTTGTATAGGACACTGTTTTTGTAAGTGTGAGTCAGTTGGCAGGTAAGGTATCATATGCAGGCAAGAAATAGGTGGTACTGTGTTCTTGCCTTTTACTTTCTGATAGTTGATTTTGGGGTGGATCAGGGAGAAACATAGGGGTGCTGTGTTCCTTTCATTTACTGTCCTGTAAGCTCCTCATGGAGGCAGAACTAGTGAAAACATACAAATAGTACTAATTGTAAAAAGTATTGTTAGTGCTGTATGTCTGTGGTACTGTCATTACATGTGAGCAAAATACTGATTGAACATGGGTAGGATTGTGGGCTGTAATGGTTGTGGTGTGGCAGTTTGGATGAACATTTTGTGGAGGTTCGGGGGTCCAATCTGTCTCAGGCTCAGAATGCTTGAGGAGGAGGTGCTGTGGTTGGGTAGGGAGTTGAAGAGGATGGGAAGGGGTTACTAGGGCAAGAGGGTCATCCCGAGAGGGTAATATGAGGAAACCACATGGGAGAAGCTTCAGGTCAAGAGGGGAGTAAACCGAACTGGGGACAAGGAACAGTTGGGGAAAAGGGTCACCCTGTGAGGGTAACATAAAGGAACTACTTGGGAAGAAAATCTGGTTGAGGGACGGTGGTGTGCATGGGAGCAAAACAAATGGTAGGTAGGTAGGTAAAATTTTATTTATACAGAAAATTATGCCATTAGGGATTCAAAATCCTTATTTAAAGGCATCCCTGTATTTGTACAACATAAATATACATATTACACAAAACGTGTCGAGAAATACATCAACATACAATTAATACACACAAACATTTCATTTGTAAATACATCCATTCATCAAAATACATTAACATACAATTAATACATACGAACATTTCATTTATGAATACATCCATTCATCAATGTTCAATTCAAGTTTCACCTATTGCACAGACATTTAAAAGCAGCTCTCTTTTACTGCCGACTTATATCCTGATAGTGACAGGCTCGGGTCCCTGAGGGAGGGGTAGCTATTCCAAGTCTTCAAACTTTATACTGAAGGGTCATTGTGCTATATTTATTTTTAATTTTGGAGTAAGATATACTCTTACTCCACAATTTCTTAAGTTTAGTCCATGTTCCGTTTATCTAAATTACATAATAAATAATTTTGTGATTTATTCTTATGTAAACCTTTCATTTGGATTAACCAGGAAGCCTCTGCCCTCTGTTCTAAGGAATTCCACCCCAGTCTTGAATACATGTCACAATGATGGGTACCGAGGTCACATCTTAACACAAATCTAGCTAATTTATTATATAAAACATCCAGATTATGTTCTTGTTTTTTGAAGTATGTCTGTAAATGTGGGAACCATAATCAATCACAGGAAGAAGTAGTTGATTTACTATATTCTGTCGCATTTCCTGGTTAAGCACTTCGATATTCGCCTTATGACCCCTAATTTAGAGTTGATTTTTTACAAGTTCAGTCACATGTTGGTTAAAATTCAGCTCTTGGTCAATTATGACCCCAGATATTTATAATACTTGGTTTGCTCTAGTATTTTCCCCCTCCTGTGTCCTAATTGTCAAGTTTATACCCACACTATCCTTCTTAGCTGTACCAAAGTACATAGTCTGGTTTTTTATTATTAATCAGTAGACCAAGATTTGTAAGATATTTTTGCATGTTTAGGAAGTCTCTGTAGTTTTTGTTCCATTCACCCACATTTTTACCAGATGTAATCAAGACAGTATCATCCGCGTACAGTCTAATTGTGAATTTTTAATTACACTAGGTAAATTATTCAAATATACTAAAAACAAAGGGGACCCAGGATCGACCCTGGGTGCTCCCTAGTGACCGTATTCTATACTAGAACTTTTACCGCTTACTGTTACAAACTGGGTTCTATCCTCAACGTAAGATGTAAACCAACCGCATGATACATCATCTACTCCCAAACATCTTAACTTATCAATCAAGATATGGTGATTTACTAGGTCAAATGCCTTAGATAGGTCCACATATACTGCGCCCACCAATCTCTCCACCGGGGTGGCAACTAAGTCCAAAAGATCGGCAGGCGCAGTAGCTGTGGACCTACCTTGTCTGAAGCCTGACTGAAAGGGGTGATTTTTGATGTTTCTCCAAGTATGTAATTAGTTGCCCATGAACAAGCCGCTCCAGTAATTTTGAGATTGTTGGCAATAATGCTATTAGGCGGTAATTTGAAGTGTCCAGTGAGTCCCCCTTATAAATTGGGATTATTTTAGCCTTCTTCCATAATACAGGATACAATCCTCTTTAAGGCTCCAATTAAAAGATCCCTAGGACTGGGGATATCACTTGGCAGCTTTTTAGTAACCTATTTTCTATTTTGTCAGGGCCACATGCTTTATTTATATTTAAGTTTCTTATTAATTTACATACTTCGGATGTGGTCACTATTTTAAACGGAACTTTGGGGTCTGGCGATTTGAGGTCAATTTTTGTTCTACTAACTGAGTTTTCCCGGGAGGGTTTCAATTCCTGCCTTTAAATCTGGGAGTTCAATAAAGTAATTATTTAAATGCTCTGCAACTGTATCCGCTTCTAAAAGTTTTCCATTATATTTCAATTTTATCTCTACTTGGCTTTTAACCGGATCTACTAAGTTTTTATCAGTGTCCAATAGTTCCTAGGATCTGTTGCTTCTTTGATTTTTGTTTGTAGTAGTAAGCCTTAGATTTCTTATTTCTTGAACAACTCTATTCCTTACCTTTTTAAATTTTTCCCATACGTCAGATCCTAAAGATTTGTTTGCTTTTTTCCATAATCGCTTTTTGATCTAATTAACTTTCTTATAGTTACAGTTACCCAGGGTAAAATGAGTTTGTCTTTGATTAACTTTTTCCATGGCATAAACGTATCACATGCCTCGTTAAACATTGTTGTAAATTCCTGAATAGCTAAATTCAGGTCAGGAATTAAAAAAGTCTATGCTATGGTAGTCTCTTTAAATACTCACAAAACAAATGTCTATCATATTGAGCATAATTTCTTTTATATACTACAGGTGTTTTAATTACGGTACCTTTTTGATTCTAAGTTTATTATGCACCTTACTACATTATGATCCCCAGATTTGGCTCTCCTATATCCTTACTTATAATAACCATTTCTGTCGAAACAAAACACAAATCCAATATATTCCCACTACTGGTTATTTTCCCTTTCCTTGTGGGTAAGTCAATAATTTGCAACAGATTCAGACATCTCATTGAATTTTCCAAAACCCGCCCTCTTGGGCAACCCCAAGCAGCATTAAAATCACCCATTAATACAACATTTGTCTGACCTATATGTTCCATAATGGAATGAGAGAACTTTTCAAAATGCTTGGTATTTGTTTTAGGTGATGAATATACAGCTCCCACAATCAAGTTGATCATCTGGAATTTTAATAGTAAACATTCTATCCCTTCAGTTTTCCAGAGTAAATTATTTCAGATGGACCTAATTTGTGCCTAAGGTAAATTGCAACCCCCCCGTGACCCACGATCCTGTCTAAAACAATAAAAATCATGCAGTTCTATTTCCGATTGAGGAATTACCTTTGTTAGCCAAGTCTCAGTTAAAATTACTATATCAGGACTTTCTAAATCAACCCAGGTTCTAAGGAGGTCCATTTTTAACTAAACTTCTAGTGTTATCTAAAATAATCTTAATGGCTCCATCCCTGGACCTGGGTTCAATTCTATATCCCCACATAATGCTAGAGATATCAAAACAGCCTGATTATGGGAAGAAATTTTACCAGGAAAATTGGCCTATAAATATTAAAAATTTGCTACCTTACTGTCTTAAAATGATTTCTCCTCTTATTATCTTATTTATGCTTAAAATATTGTTACTTAAATGACTGCATTTCAAGTATAAACTATTTCTATTCTCTGTATCCCCGGTATTTCTGAACCAATGTGTTAAAATATGCCACACACAACAAAAATATCATTAATTTTACAAAAATACCCTTCATTTTGTGGCCTGAGGATACAGCTCTTAACTGTAATATCCCAAAGCAGTCACAACCCTTCTTAAATATTTAGTTTCCTTTTCAAAAACTATCACTAACTTTATTTTATTTTAGGCAGAAAATACTACCTTAATAAGACTTCCTATAACTATAAGTTAGCTGTAACAGGCTTTATCAATTTATAGTTCTAACACAATTTTAGTCGTTATTTTCATCTCGAGTGGCGCTCGCGCCACTCACGCTCCAGCTTCGGCTCAAGGCTTGAACAGCTGGGCTTTATGTATGCAGCCTCCTCCTTTGATGATGCTCAATTCATCAATTTTACTTCCCTCGTCACCGGCAATCGGGAGTCAGCATGCAGACAGTTGTTTAAAAAACAGTTCCTCCACTTCAGTCAGGACAGTATAACAGGCAGATCACTCTTTTCTCTGGGCAGCAATGTTACTTCTCAAATGCCACAGCGTACCTGGCCAATCCAGACAAACAGCTGGCTTTTATGTGGTGCAGCCCTCCTCCTTTGATGACGCTCAATTCACAATTTCACTTCCCTCGCTTTTGCCGGGTAATCTGGGAGTCAGCATGCAGACAGTTGTTTAAAAACCAGTTCCTCCACTTCAGTCAGGACAGTATAACAGGCAGATCACTCTTTCTCTGGGCAGCAATGTTACTTCTCAAATGCCACAGCGCACCTGGCCAGTCCAGACAAACAGCGCGGCTTTATGTGGTGCAGCCCTCCTCCTTTGATGATGCTCAATTCATCAATTTCACTTCCTCGTTTCGCCGGCAATTCGGGAGTCAGCATGCAGACAGTTGTTTAAAAACCAGTTCCTCCACTTCAGTCAGGACAGTATAACAGGCAGATCACTCTTTCTCTGGGCAGCAATGTTACTTCTCAAATGCCACAGCGTACCTGGAGGCCTGGCACTGTAGGGAGAGTCACAGGAAGGAGGGAAGAACTGGCACAGCAAGTCAGTGGAGCGGAAATAGGTTTGCAATCCTGGCAACATTGGGAGAGGCAGGGGAAAGAATCACCGGGGGCAGGATAGGGGATGGTGGGGCAGGCACAAGGAATGGAAGTAGGTCAGAGGAAGTCAAGGGTAATGGGGTGGGACAGTGTAACCCCCTTGTCTCAGGGTTACTAGAATCCCACTTAGAACCGGTGGCAGGGCAGGGAAAGGCAGCTTGTGAGATGCCAGTTAAATGGGTTTCACACTGTCTGACTCTGTTTTCAGTTTCAACTGAGCTGGAGTGATGATGTCACCACAGAATTCTTGCATCAGTGTAAGCCACAATGGAATGCTAGCTGCAAGGGTTAGTTGTAGAACATTGAAGAATTCAAGTCAGTCTTCAAATGAGTCTTCAGAGAGCAGTCTGAGTGGAGACTCAGAGAGTAAAGAGTGCTTCCAGTGTCTGGGTTTACTTGGTGCCACTGACCAGAAGTACAAACCTAGCATAATGCTAAGCAAACATTTTCTCCCAGGGACCCAGGTTGATGGCCATGCTAAGTGGTCCCCAGGTGTGAGCCAGGTAGTTGCCACACTTGGTTTGCCTGTCTGAAGGATGGCAGGCTCAGTAGTAGAAGTAATGGGTCCACACAGAGTTTCTGAGAAAGATACATTTTAATAGTGACTACCCCACCCCTCTCAGTGGTGCCTAGATGTGAGAGGAGCAGCTCTGCTGACAGAAACAAAAGGGGGGGTGGGGGAAGGTTACAAAATGGAGGCACTGCTGGGAATTTGTTTTGGATTTTGAGAGAAAACAAGAAAGTGTGCTCAAATTGTGGCTAGCATTTTGTCTGTCTGGCAGTTGGTAGCCCAAGAAATCAGAAGCATTGTGCATAAGGGATTGACCAGAGAAGTGCCATCCATATGTGCCACTGAGTGCTGTTGTTCATGTGCTGCTATAATTGTGCCACCAGTTTACCAAGGAGCAGTAAAGCCAGATTGTGTATGCCCTTGTCCTCATCAAATATAACGTTGCCAGCTTTTAAATTTCAAGTTGTGACAAGAAAAGTATGGAAAACTGTTGGAAACAAAGAGAGATTTGTGCCCTAGAAGTTTAAAGTGCTTGTTATATGGTCTGGGGAGTTGTTGAGGAAAATGCCATGAAAAATGGTTAAAATCGTGTTTCGCCAAGGAGTCACAGTTGAAAAAAAAGTTGCTTGTGGTTTAAATTTTGCCTGCTCATGATCGCCATGGAGGAGAAGAGCATGAGAAAGAGAGAGAGCCTCATTTGCATGGTGCTGAGTGATTGGTGAGACTACATTCAGTCCCGCCACCAAGTCAGCTTCAGAGTGCTTCACAGTGTTCAGAAGGAAAGGGTGAGGTGGTGTTAGCTGGCTTGCCAGGAGGAGCATCGCAATGACTGAAAACATTGTAAAAGTAATAAAATCAGACTTTTCTGATAAAATCAGGCTCAATACACATCTCGATCGACTGGGGAGAGAGCATGTGTTCGCAAGGACAATCGGCAGGACTGTCAGCCCACTTCAATCCAGAAGCTATCTAGGATCGGCTGTAGGCCAAAATTTTCCATCGTAAACAACAGCTACTGATTCAGTGTGTACCATCCAGAGAAACAGCTCAAACTGTGGGAGATTTTAACCAAAGCCAGATGAATCTGTGTGTAAACAGTGTGACTGTTTTGCAAAGAAGGGCTGTGTAAAGTTAATCAACCTAGCAAGAATTCTGAGCATTAGACTGTGAGCATAATTATGGGTTCAGCAACAGTGTGATTTTCTAAGCAAAGTGAGAGACTATGGGTTGTATGAGAGATGCAATAAAACAGGCAATCCTGTGCATGAAATACTGTGGCTTTAGGGACTTTAAGCAAGAACAAGTGATTTGAAGTGAATGAAAAGTCCTGTAAAATCATATAGATGTGCTGAGGGAATAAAACAGTGCAGTCTGTGCAGTTTGAGTGAACTTTATCAGTAAAGCATGTAAATCGGATGCGAGTGGCTTGATTAATAAACAGAATGTTGATGCACCAGAGTGCTGCTGCCGACATTACAGGGTGGGGTAGTAGTAAACACAGCAGCAGGGGAGCCATTTTGTAAGACTTTGCCAACCAACTTGAGATCTAAGGTAACAGTGAACTTTTGTTTTTCTCTGCAGTCATGGCTTCAGGATCAGCCTGTTACCCAGATCATGCCCGGCTGTGATAGTGGAGAAAGTTAAAAGTTGACAGACGTTGAGAGATGTTACTACGGGGACGCTTTCCTCTCATGTGGCGATTCCTGGATATCCAGTTAGAGTGTGCATAATGTGCTTAAAGGCTGGAAGGGACATCTTCATGATTCTTCACTGTTCTGGGTGCCTAGAGAAGCAGGCCTAACAAATGCACCCAAGATTCAGTTGGATCCCATGTGGACAAAGCTTCAAGATTCTCCAAGTGGCAGCACACAGCTCCAGGTGTGACCTGTTGGGGGAAGCCCAGCTGAATGTGGCACAAAGGAAGAGGGGTGGATGTACAGGCAGAGCAAAGTAGTGTTGATATCTCCGAGTCTGGGTCACAGAGAGACAGTGCGGAGGGAGCATCAGCGGATCCACAGAGAGAGGGGCCAAGCTCTAGTCTCATAGCAGAAGATGAGATGAGAGAGACTCTTGAATGGGAGGTGTTGACCTCCGTGCCCAGTGAAGGGTGGACAGTCTCAGGAGGGAGGATGACTGCTCACTCCTGGGCTCAGATCCTTAGTGAGGAAGAGGAGAAGGAGGAACCAATGTGGCCCTATGATAAAGGTGCTAGTCCACAGCCTTGGGCTCTTGCTTCAGAGGAACAAGAAGAAGAGATTAGAGTTTCCACTGCCTTGTCCCCACAAGAAGGAGTCAGAGATCCATTTTACATATCATTGAGCATGCGTCACTGGCAGAACCAGAACTGGAGACCCCAATCCAGGCCAGAGGTCTTAAGTTGACCAAGTGTAGTAAAGAGGAAAGATTGGTTCAGAGGAAGGCAAATGAGATCTATGGAATATCCTTTCCTACCTTTCCTCGGAGAGTCTGGGAGGAGATCGAAAGAAACAGGAAATCCTGGATAGTGGAGGAAACAACAAAACATGTGCATCCAGGTGCCACTCGAGTTTGTCAGAGATAAAGTGAACAAAGACAAATTCAAGTATTGGAAAATGGGCAGGACACTGTTCATAGACACTGATGGATCGTGGATGGAAAGGGCCATGAGACCTTCTACAATGTGAATTATGAGTGCCCAGACAGGGTAATAATTTCACACCTGACCCATTGTGGTATTGCACTCAATGAAACCAACTTCCTGAGAATGTGCCCATGCCTACCAAGTGGAAAGCAGAGCAGTGGTAGCCAGAGCTGCCATCCAGCCATTGCCATACCCATGTTGTTCCACCAGTCTGTTGTTCCAGGACCCAGGTGCCTCCAGATTTGTCAGCCTTGCAGTGTGCCTTCCAGTTCCATCGCCTGGTCTTCCAGATGACATCATCCAGAGGACTCCAACCCAGCTGTTTCCTGATTCATCACCTGGGATTTCGTATGACTTCAGACCAGCTGTTCCTTTCCTGTTCCAAGGTTCCATCTCCTAGATGACATCATCCCAGCAGTTTCAGATGTGCCATCCTGTCATTTCTGGAAGATTTCTGCCAGCTGTATCCAAAAAATGTTGCTAAGGAGAGTCTTCGGCTGGAGATCCAGGTGCCGAATCCATTTTCGTTCTTCAAGGGACTGGTAAGTCCAGACTTTTCTTAGCTTATTGACATTGCAGTACACATCCTACATCTGACAGACTACACTGTCTGAACTGTCCACAGGACTCTCCCTTCAGGACTACAGTCCTCCAAGAACTGTGCTTCACTCGGCTCCAACCCAGGACAGACTCTTTCTTGGACTTGCCTTTTAGGGCACTGTTGTCACTAGTCAGGACATTTAGGCACTCCGTCCCCAAAAGGTGTATTGTATATAACGCTCATGTTTTTCTACTGTTTTCTACTTTTCTAAAAAATATTTTTAGGGATTCTTCAGTGTCTTGATGGTAAGGGTTATGATAGTGTACTGTGCATGCATATCAGGGTTTGTTTTTGCTTTTCTCTTTCAGGTGGTTTCTGACAAAGACAGAAGAGAAGACAAGAAGAGGTGGAGGGACACATCGGAGTTCCTCATTGTGCTTAAAGTTGTGTGTTTAAAGTTCAGTGTTGTTGTTAAAATTTGTTAACTTTTCCTTCCACAGGTGTAGTTGTGGGGAGTGTGAGAGTGTAATGCTTAGGTATAGTGTTAGATCCTTGGTTTCAGCTGCAGGTGTCCAGAGATGGGGGAGGTTCCCTGTTTTAGGTAGGTTTGGTGTTTCAGGTCAGATAGGTTTTCCCCAGAGGCTAGGGGATAGACAGGCTGTGGTCCTGACCGCCATAGGGGTCACAGTACTGCTGTATTAGGGCTATGCTCTGGACAGTTCTTCCAGAGTCACTGATTTGCCATAGTAAGATTGTAGTGTAGGGCTGATGCATCAGTCAATCACCTCTCGGCCCTTAGTGTTGCTTGCCTGTGCCTGGCACATGGTAGGAGAGGCGTGATCACCCTCTCCGTGGTTAACTCATAGGGTAGGATGGCCTGGTGCCAGGTAAGCAATGACTGCGGAGAGTCATTTCCCTGGCCGAGGGTGGGTGTAACCCCTTGTTTCCCCGGGTTACTAGATCTGCTACTAGAACCAGTGGCAGGCAGGAAGGCAGCTTGTGAGATGCCAGTTAAATGGGTTTCACACTGTCTCAATCTGTTTTCAGTTTTAGCTGAGCTGGAGTGATGATGTCACCGTAGAATTCCTGCAGCAGCATAAGCCACAGTGGAGATACTATCTGCAAGGTTAGCTGTAGAACGTTGGGGAATTCAAGTCAGTCTTCAAGTGAGTCTTCAGAAAGCAGTCTGAGTGGAGACTCCAGAGAGTGAAGAGTGTTGCTGGTGCAGCTCCTCGGAGCTCAGGTCTGATATAAAGCTACCAGAGAAAGTAGGGTTGTGTGTTCTCACACTAGAGAGGAACACAGAAGAGACCAGAAAGAAGTGGTAGAGACTGTTGCTAGAGTTGATCCAGTGCCCCATCCCAGGAGGGATGGGTGGAATTCAGGAATTCAGAGGCAATCCCTGGTCCTGCCTGGAGAGGGAGAAGCTGCCTGAGAATTGAGTTTGCTCTGTGAGTACCAGAGAATCTGTGTTTTGTGGAAGAAGCCCTGGGGACCTGCATACCTTGGTGAGTGCTTCTCTGATGAAGAGACTATGTTCACTGAGACAGAGTTTAGTGTAAAAGTATCTGCCTACTGTGGGGTCAAAGGAAGACTTGCCAAGTACAGAACTTTTAATTTGTGTATGGCTCAGAAGCATCTGAAACAGTGGGGGTCTAGGGTAAAGACATAGCCACTTACAGAACTTTTAAAGTCAGGACACCTCAGAGTAAAGTGTAGAGTGTTAAATGTGCTAAATACTTTGAGATAGCATCTACAACCAGTGTTTTGGAGAAAGGTGTTGTTGCCAAATGAATGGCTGAATGTAGAAGCTCTGTAACAGAGTAGACACACCAGAGGTGTAGACAGAATGAGAAGGACCTGCAGAAACTGGAAGAATGGTCAGGGGTTTGGCAGTTGAAATTCAATGCAAAGAAGTGCAAGATAATGCATATGAGACACAAAAACCCTTGCACAATATATCAGTTGGGGGGTGAGGATATAGCATGCACCAAGCAGGAAAGGGATCTTGGGGTTATCATCTCTGATGACCTCAAGGTAGGGAAACAGTGTGACAAGGCAGCAGGTAAAGCAAATAGGATGCTGGGATGTAGGCAGGGCATCACCAGCAGGAAAAGGAGGTCATAATTGCACCATACAAGACACTAGTGAGGCCCCACCTGGAGTACAGTGTACAGTTCTGGAGACCATACCTACGTAAGGACATAGACAGGGTAGAGAAGGTTCAGAGGAGGGCAACAAAGATGGTGCATGGATTGCATCACAAGTCCTATGAAGACAGGTTGAAGGAACTGAACATGTACTCCCTGGAGGAGAGGAGGGAGAGAGGGATATGATAGAGACATACAAGTATCTTACAGGGAGGAACAGGGTGCAGGAATACACTATTTTTAAGCGAAAAGATGTTCCAGGACTAGAGGCATGGGATGAAGTTGGAGGGAGGACGATTCAGAGGAAACGTGAGGAAGAATTTTTCACAGAATGGGTGGTGGACAAGTGGAACACCCTGCCAGAGGAAGTGGTGGAGGCGGAAACAATCACGGATTTAAGAATGCATGGGATAGACATAAAGGAATTCTGGAGGTCAGGGGTATGGGGCAACAGACTTCTAGGAAAACATAAACTGAACTTACAAGCTCAAATGGGCAGACTGGCAGGGCATAGGCCCTTATCTGCCGACACTGTCTATGTATCTATGTAGAATTGGGAACAAGAGGTGGGAGACCCCCATCTGGAGTAATCCAGGTTTTCCTCTCTGGGTTCAGTTTGGGCACCTATGATTTTCTCTCAGGCACTTGGCCAGTGTGTCTGAAGAAAGCACCCAGACATGGCATTGTGCATTTTTTCCTTAGAGCTAGAAAATGCTCATGGGTGGTTTAGGAAGCCACCATCAACCTCCATGCCATATGGAAAAGTGTCCTAGTACTGGCCAGTGTGCCATGTCTAGGAATAGAAGAGAAGAGAAGTGTACCAGTTTGGGCCATGTGTTCCCAGAACTGATCAGAGCCTGAGGGTTCTAAGTGAAGAAGTGTGCTCTGTACCTCTGTAATCTGCACTACTAGTAAGAGTAGCCCTGTGGGGTCCATCTTTGCTTTGTTATTCTCTGTGTTATGTGAATAAAACCACCTCTAGAATCCCATCCTGGTTTGGACATTTCAGTTATTGCTTCCAGTGTCTGATTTACTTGGTGCCCTGATCAGAAGTACAAACCTAGCATAATGCTAAGCAAACGTTTTCTCCAAGGGTCCCAGGTTGATGGCCATGCTAAATGGTCCCCCAGGTGTGAAAGCCAGGTAGTTGCCACACTTGGTTTGCCTGTCTGAAGGATGGCAGGCTTAGTAGTAGAAGTAATGGGTCCACACACAGAGTTTCTGAGAAAGATAAATTTTAACAGTGACTACCCCCACCCTCTTGGTGGTGCCCTGGATAAGAGAGATCAGCCTGCCAACAGAAACAAGGGGGCCAGTGGGGAAGGTTACACAGGGGAAGGGTGGGTGAAGAGAGCAGTGAGGAGAGAGGAACAGGGATGGGAGGTAGGTTGAGAAAGGCAGAAGGGGTGGGGAGTCCAGTGAAGATGGGGGTTGTGGAGGTTTCTGAAAGAGCAGGGAGGGAGCGGGAGGACAGATTAGGGTGGGGAATAGGGAGCAGTTGGAGGAAGCTCAGAGCTATAAAGTTGGCGCATTCAAGTGACTGCTACCTTGGTAGCAGGGTGAGGTGGGAACAAGGAATAATGGGGGGATACTAGTGCTGAGGATTCCATACTAAAGGGATAAGATGGGCAGTAAGGGAAGGCACAGTTGAATATGGGTGGAGGCTGTACCTGGGTTAACAGCGGGCAGTCAGTTCTGAAGTGCGCAAGGAGGCAGGAGAAACCGCATCTTGTGGTGCCGTGAGTCGTAATGACCTGGCAGGTGAGACAGTGGGGTGGTAAGGGAGAGATTCGGGAACTGGGAAGGGTGTGGAGGAGCTGGGGACTGCTGGTCTTCTCAGAGGTACTCCTAGTGCCATGTGTCAATGCAGTGAGAAAAGGGAGGATTAGAGAATTCAACTCACAGCAGGGGGACTGGTATCAATCCAGGGAGTACAGGTTACTGGGGGATGGGGAGGAACCTGGGACAACAGCTATCCATACTTAAGAAACAGGCTAAATTTAAGCACAGAGAGGAAGGAACATTAAAACAGGGATAGAGGGGTACATATCATCAAAGGTGAGTATAAACTAGGTGGGAGGGAGGGTGTGGACAGCTGGTGGCAGGGAACCCATAGAGGAAAGCCTGATGACCTTACCTCCCAAGATAACAGGAGAGGAGTCAGGGTAGAGACACAGGAGAGGGGAACCAGAGAAAGACAAAGAAGGAAATGGGGTGGAGGGTGGTCACATTGAATACAAGGAGCCTAGGCAATAAGGTAGCTGAGTTGCAGGCAGTCTTGGCACTGAGAAGGGTGGACATTGCAGCCATCACAGAAACGTGGGCTACCAGTACAGGACTGGGATATGATGATCCCAGGGTACAGAATATCCAGGAAGGACAGGGCTAAGGGGAAGGGGGGGCATGGCAATCTATGTACAAGAAGGATAAAGTTCATAGGAAGGAGGGGAAGGAAGGCAGTACATCTGCCCTATGGATGCAGTTTCAGAACTTAGGAGGGAGGGCACTGAGGGTGGGGTAGTATACAGAACCCCAGCACAAGGGGACTTGGACAGAGAGCTAACTGAGCAAATTAGAAGGGTCTGTAGGAAGGTGAACACAATGGTGGTGGGGGACTTCAACCACCTGGGTGGACTGGAGCACTCCAGCCACAACAAGCGTGAGGGAGCAGGTCATACTAGAGGCATTTCAGAACAGCTTCCTGGTACAATTAGTACATGAGCCAACTAGATTGGGGAGGACCTGGACCTGATACTTTCAATGGTGAGGCTATAAGGGATCTGGGGTGGAGGACCTTCTGGCTCGGAGTGACCACCACTCAGTGTGGTTCACAATCAATATAAGTAGGAAATCGGGTACAGGAACCAGGATGATGGATTTTAAAGGGGCAGATTTTAACAGGATGGGGAATTTTGGGCAAGCATCTGGCAGGCATTCAAGACATGGATGCTAGTCGAAGTGGGAATTTATAAACGAGGGCTGAAGGAGGCCACTGGAAAGTGTACAAAGACACAGAGTAAGAAGGAAGGGTAAACAAGTCCAGCTGGTTGACTAAGTAGGTTATGGAGTGAGTAAGGCCCAGAGAAGGAATTTCAGAAGATGAAAAATTGGGGAGGGGAAGTCGACAAGGAAGAGTACACAAGAAGTCCAGGAGGTTAATAGGTTGGTAAGAGCGGCCAAGGCCTCAAGGGAACTGAGACTGGCACAGGGTATTAAGGAAGGAGAGAAGGACTCTTCAGATACATTAGAGAAAAAGGAAGAACAAGGATCAGACTGTGAGAATTAGGAAGGACGGAGTGGGTGGAGAAGGGGGAAAAGGCAGAGGCATTAAATTAATACTTCTGTTCTGTGTTCACAGAGGAGAAAGGGGGTGGATACTCCAATGGGGGATAGTGTGGGTAGTAGGGGAGAAGGTGACTGACTTAGTGATTACAAAAAGACAGGGTGAGGGAGGGCTGAAGGTACTAAGTGTGGACAAGGCACCAGGACCTGATGGCATTGACTCTAGGGCACCCAAAGAGACAGCTGAGATGTGGCAGGACCACTGACTGACCTGTTCAATACTCCTGGACATAGGAAGCGTATTATAGGACTGGAGGATGGCCTATGTAGTGCCCATTCACAAGAGTGGCACCAAGGACAAACCAGGCAACTACAGGCCAATGAGCCTCACATCGATTGTGGAGAAACTCATGGAGACAATCCTAAAGGAGAGGCTGGTGACCTTCTTGGAGGACAATGGTCTCCAGGACAATCATCAACATGGGTTTGTTTAAGGCAGATCCTGCCATACAAATCTAATCAAGTCCTTGGGAGCTTCCTGTTCAATGCCTACGTCCTCTGACATAAGGAAGAGTATCAGGAGTGAGATGAGTCTCTTTGCAGATGACTCCAAAACTGGGGTGGTGGCGAATGAGGAGGAGGGAGGGTGTCCCTACAGAGGGACCTGGAGGCTCTAGAAAGGTGGTCTGGAAAGTGGAAGCGGAGGTTCAATGCAGGGAAATGTAAGGTACTGCACCTGGGAGCTAGAAACCTGGGCCAAGTGTACACCCGGGGGGTGAATGCTACAAGTCCTCGGTGGCTGGAAAGGGACCTGGGGTGGTGGTGGACATCAAGATGAACAACCTCGGAGACTTGAGGAGGGCAGGCCAAGGCCAACAGGATGTTGGGATGCATCACTAGGGATCACCTCCAGAAGAAGGGGAAGGATACTCCCTCTGTATCACTGTTTGGTGAGGCTGCACCTAGAGTACTGTGTGCAGTTTTGGAGGCCACACTTAAAGAGGGACATTGAACTGCTGGAGAGGGTCCAGAGGAGGGCAACCAAAATTATCTGGGGCTTGGGGACAGGAGATATGAGGAGAGGTTTGAAGAGCTAAATATGTACACATTGGAAGAGAGAAGGGACTGGGGAAACATGATAGAGGCTCTTGGTACATGAAGGAGGTAAATAGGGAGGAGCAGTCAGGGTGCTCCAAAGGAAGGGGGCAACTAGAGGGCAAGGGTGGAAACTGGAGGGAGGGAGGGAGATTCAGGGAGAAAGGAGGAGGTGCTACTTCACTGAGAGGGTGATGGAGCCATGAAATGTGCTTCCCAGGGGGCTGGTGGAGGCAGAGATGGTGGAGGGGTTCAAGAAGGGTGGGACAGGTACAGGGAAGGGTTTGGAAGCAAAGTCCAGTGCAGTGAGAATATTCGGGACTGGGAAGGGAGAAGCCAGAGAGGCGTATAGTAGCAAGGTCAGCTCCCAGGGTGGGACTGACCAAACGAGCAGACATGAAAGACCATTAGGCCTATTCTGCTGGCATTTTAGTATGTTAGTATTATGACTGGGTGACCGGGGAACTGGACAAGGCCATGTGGTGGATGTACTGTATTTGGACTTCAGCAAGGCCTTTGATTCTATGCTGCATGAGAGTCTGGATGGGAAATGGAATACATAGGGTGGGATCAAAGATGTTCAGATGGATCACAACTGGCTGAATGGAAGGCAGCAGAGGGTGATGGTGGGGTGGAGTTCTCATCACCAAGGGAAGTGTTGAGTGGGTTGGCACAGGGATCAGTACTGGGACCAGTTCTACTCAGGATATTCATAGCTGATATCTCACAGGGTCCGGAGTAGGATCAGTCTGTTCACTGATGATACAAAGATGGGAGCAGTGGTAGATGACGCCGAGGAGTGGAAGGGGCTGAAAGGAGGATCTGACCAAACTACAGGAGTAGTCAGAAACATGGCAGCTGGGGTTCAACACCAAGAGGTGCAAGGTACTGCACTTCAGAGCGAGGAACCAGAGGAGGACCTATCAGCTGTGAGGGATGCAGCTGGAAAGTATAGAGGAGGAAAAGGATCTAGGGGTGGTTATAACAGGCAGCATGAACAACTCTGCTCAGTGCAGGAAGGCGGCAGCAAAGACCAATAGAATGCTGGGGTGTATAGCAAGGGAATCTCCTCCAGAATAGGGAGGTGATCCTTCCCTATACAGGTCCCTGGTCAGGCCTCACGTGAGTACTGTGTGCAGTACTGGTGTCCATTCCTGCAGAAGGATATCAAATTGCTGGCAGGGTGCACGTAGGGTGATGAGGATCATCCTTTTGTGAATAAATTCTTCCTCATGTTTCCTCTGAATCGCCCTCCATCCAATTTCATCCTATGCCCTCTAATCCTGGAACATCTTTTCACTGAGAAATAGTGTATCCCTGCACTTCTGTTCCTCCCTGTAAGATACTTGCATGTCTCTATTATATCCCCTCTCCTCCTCTCCTCCAGGGAGTACATATTCAAGTCCTTCAACCTGTCCTCATAGGACTTGTGATGCAATCCATGTACCATCTTTGTTGCCCTCCTCTGAACCTTCTCCACCCTGTCCATGTCCTTCACGTAAGTAAGGTCTTCAGAACTGTACACTGTACTCCAGGTGGGGCCTCATTAGTGTCTTGTATAGTGTAATTATGACCTCCCTTTTCCTGCTGGTGGTGGTGCTCTGCCTATGCATCCCAGCATCCTATTTGCTTTAGCTGCTGCCTTGTTGCACTGTTTCTCACCTTGAGGTCATCAGAGATGATAACTCCAAGATCCCTTTCCTGCCGGGTGCATGCTATATCCTCACCCCCAACTGATATATTGTGCCAGGGTTTTGTGCCCCATATGCATTATCTGACATTTCTTTGCATAGAATTTCAACTGCCAAACTCCTGACCATTCTTCAAGTTTCTGCAGCTCCCTCCTCATTCTGTCTACACCCTCTGGTGTGTCCACTCTGTTACAGAGGTTTGTGTCATCAACAAACAGGGAAATTCTGCCTTCTAGGTTCTGTGCAATGTCATTGATGAAGGACGCTGAATAGGACCTGTCCCAGCACTGATCCCTGTGGTACCCCACTTGTCACTCTTCCTCTGTGGAGTGACAGCCATTAACCACCACCCTCTGTCTCCCTGCCACCCAGTCAGTCACCCATCCACCACACTACTGTCCTGCTCACTCCCATATTCCCTAGTTTGTTTAATAGCCTTCTGTGTGGCACAGTGTCAAAGCCTTGCTGAAGTCCAGATAGGCCACATCCACTGCCCTCCCGATCCACCTCCCTTGCCACCCAGTCGAAAAAGTCTATGAAGTTGGTCTGATATCCTCCCCTGGTGAAACCATGCTGACTTGGGTCCTGTACTCCATTGGCAACCAGATGTTACGCTAATCTCTCCTTCAGTAGTGTTTCCATGATCTTCCCACTACTGAGTTGAGGCTGAATGGTCTGTTGTTCCTGCTTCCTCTTTTTCCCACTTTGAATATGGGAACTACATCTGCTGTCCTCAAGTCTTTGGGTACCTCCCTGTTTCCAGTGATTGGCTAAACTGGATTGCCAGAGGCTCAGCTACCATCTCTCTTAGTTCTTTTAGGACCCTGGGGTGCACCCATCTGGACCCATTGCTTTATCAACTCTTATTCCTTCCAGTTCCTTCAGGACTATTTTTCTTGCAAAGGGACTTGTGTCCATTTCTGCACCATTCCTCCTTTGTACTTCCTTCAGGCCCATTACCCTCATCTTCTTCAGTAAAGACTGAGCAGAAATACTGGCTCAGTATGTCAACTTTACTGTTGTCATCCTCCACGTGACCCCATCCTCCCCTTCAGTCTCACTATCCCTCCCTTTGCCTTTCTTTTTCACTTATGTACCTGTAAAGGTTTTGTCCCTCTACCCTCTTATTTTGCAATGCACTTTTTCTGTCTGAGCTTTGGCTTCCTTACTGACCTCCTGCCTCCCTTTGCTTCTCCTGGTATTTCTCCTATCCCCTTCTGCCTGTGTCTTTTGTATTGCCTTAATGCAGTCTTTTGGCTTTTACTTTCTCCATATCTACTTGGAAAACCTTAATGGCCTCCTTTTCTTTTCCCCTTGCTTACCTGCTTAATGCATAATTCTGTTGCTCGTGGCAATCCCGTTTTAAATATTGCCTACTGTTCCTCACCCCTGATTCCCACCCCATTTCTGCTAATGCTTCTTTCAAGCATCTCCCATTTTCCCAAAGTCTGCCCCTAAAATCCAGGATATGTGTTTTTGTGTGGTTTGGTTCTGCTCCTTCTGTGATGCCAAACTACAGTGACTGGTGGTCACTGTTCCACAGGTGCTCCCCACTGCTACTCCCATCACACTGTCTCCATTTATGAACACAAGGTCCAGTACTGCCTTCTGCTGAGTTGGTTCTATGGCCAGTTGCTTGAGGAAGGCACCATGAAGAGGTCCAGGATAAATCTGCTCCTGGTTGATGCTGCTGCTGGGAGGCTCCATTCCATGTCTGAAATATTGAGATGTCTAACCAGCACCACCTCACCTTGTCTTCCATCCTTTGGATGGCTAGCATCAACCCCTATCTGTTTCTTCCTCCTGGGCTGATGGTCTATAGACCACTCCAGTGCAGATGGCTGGCTCCATTTTCCTTTCCAGCTTAACCCATAGTATCACTCCCCCATTTTGTTCCTCTTGGATCTCTGTGTCTTTGTGTCATTTTTCACATACAGTGCTACTCCTCCTCCCTTCCTACCTGCCCTGTCCCTTCTGAATATGTTGTAGCCAGGTATGGCCATCTCCCAGTCATGGTTTTCATTATACCAGGTATCTGTGATGGCCACAATGTCCAGGTTCAACTGCACCACGGCAGCTTCCAGATCCTCCATCTTGTTGCTAAGGCTCCTGGCATTGGCACACATGGCTTTCCATGATTTGAACTCCTGGACTGTTCAGCTGTTCTGCTCCAGCCCCTCCCTGGTTGTTCTTACCCTGGTTCTCCCAGCTGTCTGCCCTTCTGTTGAAGTAATGTAACAATAATGTACTATGATATCCTAGAATGTATATCCAAGTATCAAATATTCTGTTAAGGAAAGGTTATAACTGGGCATGATTGTGTCTTAGATAAAGTATAGTGCCTGTAACATGACTGAAGAATTTAATGAAGAGTATAATATCATGGAAACATACAATTTGTTGACAGAAGGGACTGAAGGTCCACTGAGTCTGCCCTTACTATATTACCAACATATGCATTTCAAAAGAAAATCTAAGTTAGGACATCTAATATTGTAAAATACTGAAAATACAGCATGTTTAGGCATTTAAAAATATTAACCCAGCTAGTGTGACTGCAAACAATACCCATTTGTTAATAAATCAGAACAGTACTATGAAACATCCAGTCTCTGGGCTTGGATCCATGCAGTTTCAGTTGATACTGATAGCTCTAAACTTGAACAATTTGCAGTTTACACCTCTCAACATGAACGGAACTCTTTGTTGTTGTTATCACCATTTGTGAGTGATGAAACATAAAACACAATGCAGCAGTTTGTTTCTTAAGGCTAAGTTATCTGTTGACTCAGGAACAAAAGTTGATGGACTGGAATGACTGTATATAGCAACTGGTTATACAATAACCCATAAAAAGGTGGTGTCCTGTTTTATTTTATTGTTTCAGTAAATGTGTATTACTGCTTACACCAGTGCCGCCTTGTAAAGAGTAAGACTGGGTGCTACAGACATTTGGAGTAAAGGATTTTATTGATCTGTGCTCTACACTGATCTCTGATGTAGTGCTGCAGGGTATACCGTTATGGGGTGACGATTGATGTTGCCAGCATATGAGCGCTGGCATTAGAGCATCCGTAATCTTGCTGACTGGGATGTTGGGACACTGTGTTTCACAACTGTGTCTGCATGGTACAGTGTGCTGCAGCACTTTTGCCAACTGGGATGCTGGAGTGACAGTTAATGTGCTGGAGCAGTTGTTTTCTGTACAAAGGTTTGACCGGTTTCTGCAGGGTGGGTAGGTGGTGTTACTTCTTACCCGAGATGTGTGCCGTGAAGGGACTGGTTTTGTTGCAGGAGTTGCCATGGAGCATGGTTTGGACTGTGGTGAGTCTGCATTCGGTATATGAGCAGAGTTCCTCAAGAGTGCCACAGGGATTTGCTGCTTACATTTCAATACACTGCATGATGTCCATTTATTCCACTGGTTCCTACTGGCTGAGCGACTCTGAGTATGTTGTATTTATTGCCATGGGTTCTGGGGAAGCACCCTGCAAATTATTTTCAGGTAATTGGTCCACTTTGGTGTGTGTGGGGGTTTCATGTATGGGTGTCATAGTGGGGCACTGCACTCACCTCACTGTCTGCTTCTTGCTACAGTGCTTTCTGCACTGTTGGCACTTTTGTGGTGCTCTAAATGCAGTCGAACTTTTCAAGTTTCAATGTAGTGGTGGAACTGTGCTGCAGTGGGGTGTTACCAGTAATTTGAGACAAGCTGTTTGGTATGGGGTCATATCAGAGTCTAGACCTGATTCCCAAATTAAGTTTGTGCTGTATTTTATTTGGATAGATTCCCAACTCTTATAAGCTGCAGCAAATTAAGTATAAAATGTGTGTGTGTGTGTGTTGGGTAAAACTGTCTTAGATATACCCCACATTGCTAAATCAGAATGTTTAGATTAATTGTTTAACTTGTATCATGGATCTGCATGTCAGATGTGATATCTGACAAGAGGCAACTATATCTTATTGTGTTTTTCAAAAGCAGTGAAATATAAGTTTAAAAAGACTCCTAGAAATAAGGCTTGGAGTAAGCAAAACAGAACTGTGTGTCCTTTGTTTACACGGTCTCTATAAAGCAGATTTATAATTACTCTGCAATAAAGTAACAATGAAAGCTTTCATTATGCAGGCTTTGTTCACCTAAACAGTTCCACAGGATTTAATTATTTTTGGAAATCTCCCAAGTCTTTGAGTTTCTTTGGCTTTTCTGCGTTTGAATTTTCTGTAGGAACTAAAAGTGCAAAAGAAAGCAGCTCAATGAGATTTAAAATAGTTGTGCAGTCAGCAATGAACAGGAGATTGGCCAGGAGGAATGGGCTTGGAAACAAAATCTGCTTGTTGGATTTTTAGCCTCAGCTGGTATACAACTCTTTAAAATGATAATCACTATAAAAATACTGTTCTCTAAATGTTCATGTAAAACAGATGAAAAAACACTTATAGTAAAAACTTCTAATACTTAATACTCTATAAATTGTATGTTTCCTGGAACAATCTTATCCCTTATGGCCCCTTGAATGCATCCCTGGTCCCCAAAACACACTGTCTCACTGTCCAACCATGAGACATTTCCACTACATACATATTTTCAGTATGCTCCCTATCACTCTTACAAAACCAGCAGATTCCTAAGTGGAAGTAATAGGATGAGAAGTGAACAAACAGGAGAGCTTTCAAACGGTAGTATCTTACTCTATAGCAGATAAACAAGAGAGTTCTGCAAACAGTTTTTCAAGAGTAGGAACAAAGCAATTAAAAAAAAGGAACACAGTACTTTACAGTCTGAAAGGATGCTAGGTCATCATGTCAGCTACTCCACCCTTGCTTTATAAACAGGAATGAACAGCTATGTTATGTAAGCTTAGAAAATGGTCAAGATTAATAAAGCTCTCTGGTTGGCTGATGGGCACTACAGGGGGTACATTAAGTTTCAATAGCGCCCACTTAAAACAAGCGTCAATTGGTGCCACATTACTGACGTATCCATGGGCACCCTCAATGTTCATCATTGTCAGCCACCATTTCTTGCCTCTCACTTAGCAAGACAGTTTGTAGTGAGTTACTGGCCAGCAAATCCTCTGAGCAAACCCCTCCCATGTTAGAATAACTTCAATACTATCTGCACCTCTGAAAAAATAAAACAAAGAAAAAAAACAAAGCCGATAACCCTACTGGCTTCATGTCACCAAATGGGCAGATTTCAAACTGGCAGCGTGCCTCTCTGCAGCAGTGAAACCGCTATGCTGCTTACCCATGCTGCCTGCCTTACACTGTCTGTCTTGCAGTACCGAACTGCAATAAATCAACCCCACAACAGAATACTTCATATTTTAAAAAGCAGAGTACCTCCTTCTGCAGTTTCTCACCCAACTTCTGTATCCCCCGATTACGTGTGAGAGAACACTGCACCATAAACTCCACAGTTCAGCCGCCTCTCCCTGCTCACAATCTACCAATGAAAACCATTTATTTTTAAAACCCAAAGTGAAAAGTCATGGATTGGGGGGTATTTCAACTAACAATTTTCTGGTACTGCAGCAACCAAAAAGGATCACACAAACTGCAGTACCTCTAGTGGCATAAAGCGGTAAATCAATAAAGGAACTATTTTACAGAGCCTGACGTTTCAGTTAGTTTGTACTAATATTGTACACTGTTTTGTATGAAATTACTATTTTTAAAAATGTTAATGAAAGCCCATTTTCTAAGTGCAATAATACCCTCCAGGGTGGGCAGTATGGGCAATACCAGACCTTCCAGGAGTATAAGGCCACCTCCTCGCAGCGTCGAGGCCTCATTACTCACCTGGGCGGTCCGGCATTGCCCAATACCACCCATCCTGTTGGGTATTATTGCTTGCATGTATGGCTGGCAGTATCAAGGTGAGAGTTAAACAGTACTCCCAAGTAGAAGCATCGGGTTGCATTATGGCCAAATATGAGAGGTCTTCACACATGTAGCTCTCCACAGAAATTCTGAGACACCAGACAGAGCAGAAAAAAGCAGGTAACATAATAATACAATAATGTAAAGACTAAAGGGTCTCTCTGTTTACCATGCCTGCAACCTCATCCCCACTTCAGAAGCAAGTGTGAGTAAGTATGATTGTGCAAACATTAATTTACTTCTATGGATTCCCTGCCATTCTAAAGACTTAATGTCTTTGATATACAGCAGTTCAAGAAAAACTGCACTGAAGTCAGCAGGAATTCCAGTGAGAGTTTGAACCCTTGATTCATAGATACTACATAGAACATAGATACTGACAGCAGATAAGGACTGCTTGGCCCACCTAGTCTGCCCATTTTCACTACCTACTGTAACACCACAGACTCTACTTGATCTCTAGCTTTACCCCCACCTTTAACATTTCCCTTATGCCAGAATTTCTTAGGATTTTGTTAGGTAAGGCAAGAAAAGGAGATATGATAAGACAGGATCTGGGACCCAAAGCACAGTCATCAAGGGTGGTAACACAAAGTGGAAGGGCTAAACCATCATCTTGTTGCACCTCAACCCTTTGGAGCCATACAAAGTGCTTAGTCAGAGACATTTACGTCTCACTGCAGATAAGTCACAATTCAAAGAAATGAGGTCTAACAGATGTTATAAAGTACAAATGGGGTTTGCCCCCACTAACAAGCTGATGTGTTACTTCCACTAAGTTGCACATGACATAATGCAACTACACAGGTCTATCTCATGCAGTAAGCTCATTGTAACTGAAAATTCTGCCAGACATGGTCAACTCTACTTGCTCTCCCTATGGCAAGCCGTTAGGGACATAATTCAGAATCTCTGGCTGTATAGTAAAACACACACTATATGGTGAAATACATACATCATATACTGAAATATATACATTATATAGTGAGATACATACACAATGTAGTGAACCACATACAGTATCTACTGAAATATATACATTGTATAGTGAAATACATATACTGTATACTGAAATACATATATTATATAGTGAAACACATACACTATATAGTGAAATGCTTACATTGCATAATGAAATACGTACACTATATACTGAAATCCACATACTGAGTACTGAAAATCCACATACACTATATACTGAAACAAATGATCTATGTACTGAAACATATACTCTACCTATTGAGATACATACACTACAGACTGAAACATCCACATAAACTATCTACTGAAACAAATACTCTATAGATTGTAACACATACACTATATATTGAGAAAAACTGCATACACTATATACTGAAACAAATACACTATATATTGAAATACATACACTACACACTGAAAAAGCATATTCACTATATACTGAAACAAATACACTACATATTGAAACATCTACACTTTATACTGAAATACATACACTATCTATCAAAATAAATACACCATGCACTGAAAAATCTGCATACACTATATACTGAAACAAATACACTACATGGTGAAACACATACACTATGTATTGAAACACATACACTGTAGACTGAAAAATTCACATACTCTATATACTGAAACAAATAAACTATATACTGAAATGGACTATGTTCTGAAACTACACATCCCTCTGGCCCTCCCCATGAATGACCTAGAGTTGAACTCATTGCCTGCTGCATTTGGTTAGCTGCTAGCTTGATGAGAGGATGTCTGAAACTGCAGAGCTGAGAGAAAACAAAACAGGGCTATCTCTTATTCTACTTCTTATGGGGTTTTTCTTTTGTTTTGCTTGCACACCTTTAGTCAAATATCAGACCATTGTGATGTGACAAGAAACTTTTAAAACTAATTTAAATGCTGTAGGTTATTCTTTTTAAATAAGTGCTGCCTTCATTTACTATCAGACAACACATTTGTATAGGAAGCTAATACAGGATATTCCTAACATACCTGTATACATAGGGAGCTGCATGCATTTTTCCAAGGTAAAGTGTTGATTTGTTTTATGTAAGTAATTCTGTGTAAGTCCAGCAACTTATCTGAGTTGAATGCTTGGGAAGCACTTCAGGAGCTGTGGAGTGTAAGCCAAAATCATTGCTAGTTTGTACTCTATGGACTATGTTTTAAGATTTTATTTTAAAATATATATTTTTTGCTGCAATCTCTCAGTATTCAATTTTCATCAGGAGTTTAGCTGGCATATGCATATAATTTGCATTGTTTTACTAAATAACTTTACTGTGAATCCTCACTGAAGGCATGCACAGTCTGTTTTGGGGTTTGAGCTTCTCAAACCCTGTTTTATTTCTTTTTTTTTCCATAGAGATTTTTATCTCCTTAGTCACCCTGCTATCACTTTGCCCACTGACATCTCCAGCCCAATCACTTACCATCCACAGGACATATTTGCTCTGAGATCCCCACCCCACTCACATCCCCCATGTTGGGGCCAGGAGGGGAGGTCCATTGACAAGGAGACACATATATGAGCAGACCCTAGTTAGCAGTGCAAAATCTGAGTCAGGTTGTTGGATCATTTTGCCATTAGGGGTTTCTACCTTTGGTTTCATCCCTGGGCAGCCAAGCATGGAATGATGCAATTGCATATAAAGACACATGCTTCCTTTGTGCCTGCCTGGGCCCTTCCCTTATGCAACTCCACTGCCCTGCCAGCCCTCCTCAGCTAGGTGGATGTTGAAGAGCGGGGTGGTCAGACCTCCTCCACTGGGAGGGAGCATTCCCCTAGATGCTCAATCATACCTCCCCAGCTAACCCCTGTGCAACTCAGGTCCACCCCCAAAACTGGGCCACTGGCATGGGAGGCAGTGCAATCACTACCAAGCTGCTAGGCCAGCGACCAGACAGTGTTTTATAAGTAACAAAGACAGCGTATAGGTAAAGAAGAAACAAACTGTATTTTAACTAGTCTGTTATAAACATTTTAAGTCACATCACAATGTTTTGAAATCGGATAAAGGTTTTGCAAGCAAAATACGATAAAACAATACATAGAGATAGATAAGATAAACCTTTATGTTTACCTTCTGCATCTTAGGAGGCATCAGCCAGGATTTTTAGTCAATTGGGGCCCCATTTTCAGAAGGTTAGTGTGCAGAGCTAAACATTACACTGTAGGAACAGCATGGTTGGATCGGTGTCGTATTCAGCATCACTTGATGCTACCCTGATCATGTGCAAGTGCATATATACTACTACGCCATGTAAATGAGCAATCCTTCCTGTATGCACAGCACAGTGCTGTATAAAAGGTTTCCTTAGTGACCATAAGTACCTCCTCTACATTTTATACTCAGCCTCTAGGCTTCTAGTACCTAGATGCTTGATGTTGCACTTTTGGCTTTGAACCTGAACTGCCATGTCCCATAGCACTCTTTAAGTTTTCTAATGTCCCCACTCATTCTCTCCATCTGCACCTATCAACGCTATTACAGATTGTGGTGTCATCTACAAAAAGGCATATCTCCCTTCCAGTTTTCTGTTATGCCACTTATAAAGACACTGGAGAGGATGTGTCCCATTACTGAGCCCTCCGGCACCCTACTGGTCACTCTCTCTCTCACTGGAGTGAGTGCCATCACCACCTTCTGTGGCTGTGCACTATCTCAGGTGCAGCACTTAGGAGTGCACAACACTAATCTGAAAATGGGGGCCCACATACCACTGTAACAGGACTAGCACTGCATTGTGATGAGCATGGCTGATACTATTTTAAAAGCATTCTTCTGTGCAGTGCTAACCTGTTAATGGGCACTATTTTTTTTTGCACAGGATTACTAATTGCAAAATCCAGGTGCTCAAACAACTGGGGTTGCTCTAATGCATATAAGGTGTACAGGTATACTAAATGCTTTCTTGAAGTGTTAACACACTGCGTGGTTAGTGCTAGTTAATGATTCTGGGAATCGTGTTTTAACTGCACACACACAGCCTGCCAGCAACCCCCGCACACATACACACACAGTCAGTTCTGGACACAATAAAAACAAGCATTTGTCAATGCTGAATGTTGATTGCATTGGTCCATTGAGCTCACTCACTGGTCCTCTGTCACTCGCTCATTCTGTTTCTCCCAGTGCTGCAGGCTGCCATTTTGTACTGAGCTCCTTCCTGCATTGGCACCCTTTTCTGTCCACAAAAAATCCAGATGGCCTGACAGAGCTCTGTTGAGGTGGGTCACTCCCCTCCTGACTCCCTCATTCTGTTTCTCCTTGTGCTGCAGGCTGGCCTTTTGTACTGGGCTCCTGCCTCTGTTGGTGGCTTTTTCTGTCAACAAAGAAATCAGCTGTAGTCCCAACACAGGTCTGTTGAGGTTGCTCACTTCCCTCTGTCACTCACTCGTTCCGTGTCTGCCGGGCGCAGCAGGCTGGCCTCTTATATTGGGCTCCTGCCTCGTTTGCCACCTTTTCTGCCCACAAAGGAATCCACAGCAGTCACGAAGAGCTCTGCTGAGCTCCTACTCACCCCTCTCACTGACTCATTCTGTTTCTGCCACAGCTGCAGGCTGTCCTTTGTACAGGGTTCCTGCCTGCATTGGCTTATTCTGCCCACAAATAGATCTGCAGCAGTCCTGACGAGGTCCATTGAGCTTGCTTACTCCCCCTCTCTAAGTCACCCATTCCATTTCTGCCTGCACTGCAGGCTGGCCTTTTGTACTGGGCTCCTGTCTACATTGCTGCTTTTTTCTGCCCACAAAGAAATCTGCAGCAGTCCTGACGCAGCTCCATTCAGCTTGCTCTCATTCCCCTCTCTCACTCACTCATTCCATTTCTGCCAGTGCTGCAGGCTGCCCTTTGTACTGGGCTCCTGCCTGTGTTGCCGGCTTTTCATGCTCACAAAGAAATGTGCAGCAGTCATGATAGAGCTCCATTGAGCTTGCTCAGTCCCCTCTCTCACTCGCTCATTCTGGTTTCCCACCACTGCAGGCTACCCTTTTGTACTGGGCCCCTAGCGTACATTGCTGTCTTTTCTACCCACAAACAAATCTGCAGCAGTCCCAAAGAGCTCCGTTGTGCTCACTCACTCCCTCCCTCACTCACTCATTCTGTGTCTCCTGCCACTGCAGGCTGCCCTTTGTACTGGGCTCCTGCCTGCATTGGTGGCTTGTTCTGGCCATAAAGAAATCTGAAGCAGTCCCGACACAGCTCCACTGAGCTTGCTCACTGCCACCTCTCACTCACTCATTCCGCTCCTCCCAGTGCTGCAGGCTGGCCTTTGTACTGGACTCCTGCCTCTGTTGCTGCATTTTCTGCCCAGAAAGAAACCTGCAGCAGTCACAATACAGCTCTGTTAAGCTTGTTCACTCCGCTCTGTCACTCACTCATTCTGTTTCTCTTGGTGCTGCAGGCTGCACTTGTGCTGAGGATCCTGGCTGTGTTGGCACCTTTGTCTGTCACAAAGAAATCCTCAGCTGTCCTGACAGAGCTACGTTGAGGTCGCTCAGTCTCCCTCTGTCACACGCTCATTCTGTTTGTCCTGGCACTGCAAGCAGCCCTTTTGCACGGTGCTCCTGCCTGCATTGGCGCCTTTTTCTGCCCACAAAGAAACCAGCAGCAGTCCTGCTAGAGATCTGTTGAGCCCACTAAGTCCCCATCTCACTCACTCATACTGTTTTCCCACATGCAGGCTGGCCTTTCTACTTGGCCCCTGCCTGTTTTGACACCTTTTCTGCCCACAAAGAAATCCACAGCAGTTCTGACAGTGCTCTGGTGAGTTTACTCATTCACCCTCCTCACTCAGCTCTCTTGTTCTGTTTCTCCCAGTGCTGCAGGCTGCCCTTTTGTACTGGGCTCTTGCGCTGGGGCCTGCCCCCAAACAAATCGCAGCAGTTCCAACAGAGCTGAGTTTAGCTCGGTCACTCCCCAACTTTCGATCTTAATCTGTCCCAAACACTGATTTCCCACAGTGACCATGCTATTCTCCAGCAAGAGTGCAAAACATATTTAGACCGGGTGTGAAAAATGACAGCTGTACTCTTCATAGGAGGTGTAAAAAAGTGCCACTGTTGAAAATGTGGTGTGAAAATATTACAAATGTGCAAGTTACAAGGGTTAGTGAAACAGTTCAATACGCTTGTAACACAGTCATGTTATGGAGTTTCATCACCAAATTTTCAACATAGGGCTTTTAGGACCTCCTGCTCATGAACAGTGCCACTGTCATTTTCTTAATCTGTCCTAACACTGATTTACCACAGTGACCGCTTTATTGTTTGTGTCAACTGTGAAACCACATTTCAGTCAGGATGTGAAAATGACAGCTGTACTGCTCATAAGGAGGTGTGAAAAAATGCCACTGTTGAAAATCTGGCATGACAATATTACAAATCTGTGAAGTTACAAGGGTAGTGTGGGAAAGTGCAACGCATAATTTGTACATAGCCATCGTTGTTGGGCTATTGTCACCAAATTTTCAACATAGGCATTTTAGGTCCTCTGCTCAGAACAGTATCACTGTCATTTTCTTAATCTGTCCCAGACAGTTATTTCCCACAGCAACTGCTCTACTCTGTGCCGGAAGTGTGAAAACACATTTCGTCCAGGATGGAAAAATAGCGGATGCACTGTTCATAAGTAGGTGTGGGAAAATGTTAATGTTGAAAATCTGTGTGAAAATATCGTTCACGAGAGTTACGGTGATGATGCAAACTACAACACACGCTCAGTAACACAGTCATTTTATTGAGTATCATTAGCAGATTTTCAATACAGCCATTAAGGACCTCTACTCATGAACAGTGTCATTATCATTTTCTTAATCTGTTCTGAACACTGATTTCCCCAGCGACCACTCTATTCTGTGCCAGAAGTGTGAAAACACATTTCTGCCAGGATGTGAACAATGACAGCTGTACTGTTCACAAGGAGGTGTGAAAAAATGGCAATGTTGAAAATCTGGCCGAAAATATTGCAAGTTCACGAAGTTTATGAGCGTGGGTAGCAACTGCACAGTGCACACTCGTAAAACAGTCATTTTTGGATTTTCCCGCAATTTGCAACAGCTTTTGAGATCCACCTCATGAACACTGGCACTGTCGTTTGTTAATTGGCCCCAAAGGTGATTCCTGCGAGTGACCGCAAAATCACCTTCGGGCCTATTAATGCAATCACAGTTCAAGAATTCATGAGGAGGGTCCCAAAACCCTATGTTGAAAATTTGGTGAAAAGTCCCAAAATGCCTGGAGACATGCACTAAAGTTGAAAAACACTATTTATTCGTTATACAGCTTACTGGCATTTCCTCAGTTCACGGTCGGCTTTGAAGAGTGCAGCGTGTTCCTGATCCACGAAGATCTTCGTGCCAAGCTCAGAGGTAAGTATGGGGTGACAGGGGGTGGGGAGGCAGGGTGCGCAGTGAGTTGATGCGGGTTGCAGGTGGAAGCTAGGGACACTCGAGAAACCATTTCCTTTTTGCAGGTAAAAAAAATACTTCACGGGACCATTTTTCCCTCTACAGAGGCATGTGGCACGCTGGGATGGGCACCCAGTGTGCCACCAATGCTTTCTTTTGCAGGGGGCAGCAGTAGCCAACAGAGTTGGGCACCCCATCAGCAGGAATAAAGCGGGGGTGTTACAGAATGCCGGCCAGGGTGGGCTCCCGTCTTTCAGAAACAATGGGGCACCGAGGCCGATGGGGTTTGGAGACCCCATTGGCACATAAATACGGTGGAGGGTTATATTGTTTGTGAACGGGGCAACCTGCCGCCCTGTTCACAAACAGTATCAGGGTTTTTACATCCCACTCTGCAATGATGGGTTGTCTCTCACTGCAGCAGATGGCTGATTCTGCAATGATAAGAAGTGGCCCTGATTGCAGCGGCCAGAAGTGTCGAGTAGTTGGTGCAAATATTCCAAACTACTGTCACCAGCAGCCTGCAATATGCTATTTCCTAGTGCATAATCAATATAAAATGGTACATCCTGTCCTTCCATTTCCCATATTAATCCTCAGAACCTACTCTCCATGCAGGGTAATAGCCTTCACTATCCTCCCTTGTTTCCTCCCTACTACTATCAGCATGAGTAACCATTATACCCCTTCACTTTGTCAGAGCCATGCTTGAAACCATTTATGGTTTTGGTGCCTACCATCTCAGTTGGCAAACTATTCCACATTTCTACCACCATTTCTGGAAAATAAAACTTTCCAATATCCTCTTGAACCTCCCTCCCATCAGTCTCTACTTGACCCCCCATAACCTTGAACTGTTACTCATGCTAAGTAGTTCTCCATTCACCTTGTTTATTCCTTACAGGGACTTAGAAGGTCTCTCATATCATTCCTCTCTTGTCTGGTCTCCAGTGAAGACATGTTCAGTGCCTGAGCAGATCCTCATACAATCTGTCCTGTCAGTGCTGAATCATCCTGATCACCCTTTGTCCTTATCTTTCCTGAAGTAGGGTCTTCAGAGTTCAGAACTCTAAACAGTATACCCAGTGCAGCCTCACCAGCGATCAATAAAGAGGCAGTAAACCTCTTTCTTCTACTATCAGAACCCTTCTGGCACATCCTAGTATCCTATTTGCCTGACTAGATGCCTCACTGTACTAGCTTGATTGTTTAAGGAGTCACTAATGAGAATACTAGGTCCCTTTTCTCAGCTGTAGTGCTCAGCTCTACCCCTCCTATCCAGTACTCTGTCCTGGGGTACTTGTCCCTAAGTGAATCACCTTGCACTTTTGACATTGAATTTCAACTGCCAAACCTTAGGCCACCTCCTCAATCTTTACATGTCAGTCTGCAGTTCCTACTTCCCATCACTATCTACCCTCCATGAGCTTGGTGTCATCTTCAAGAGACACAGCTCCAGATTCATTCTCAAACATTGTTTATGAGCATATTGAAGAGAACAAGAGTCAGGATGGATCCTGTGGCATTCCACTCTTGACTTCCCTCTTTTCTGATCTGACACCATAATCACAACCCTCTGATGCCTCTCTATTCAACTAAAGCCCCTCACACCCATCAAACACTGCTTATATTTTCCTTCAAATCCTGGACCTCACCCTCTTGTGCCGTGACCTAAGTCACCTGATTGGTCCCCTATCTCATTAGTCTGCTCCACTGATTCCATGCTAACATATTTCAAAACAAAATTACTCTAAATATATATATATATATATATTTTTTTTTAGTTGTTTAACCAGGAGTAGCACACTAAGCTGAAAGCTTTTTTACAGGAGTGACCTGGGAGCACAGTTAAGTTAAGTGACTTGCTCAGAGTCACGACATGCTTAGTGGATGCTGTGGGATTCAAACCCAGGTCTGGTCTGCTGGATGTCACTGGATTTGCAGCTCAGAGCCTTAAACCACTGCGCTACTGCCTCCCTTTATGGGACTCCATGCCCCCAAAGAGCAGGACATGAGAAAAGGTACCACCTCCCTAGATCATGGCTGACCTCATAGCTTACTTGCAAGTGCATGATTCGCCTGGTCAAAAATAAACGAACTCATCCCCCATGGCTTCCAGAGGAATCATCATCTCCAGCACCTGTACCATGGCAATAAGCTTGCCAAAGGTGAGAATTTTACATCTAACTTCAGTACCAACATTGGTTACCTGTCTAAATTTTGAAAGGGCCACAATCTCTTCTCCTCCCACCTTTGCCTGTCCTCAGAGTCAGTGACACCCCTGTCTCTAACCTCTCCTTCATCACCATAGAGATGTAATTCCTTTCATCACCTGTACCTCATCTCTCCTCCTCTCCTCTTCTCTCCTCCCTCTCCCTTCCTCACCTCCATGCCAGCCTGCATGATTGTCATCTCCTTCATTCCCACTATTGTTTTTTTTCTATCCAGTAACTCCATCCTTTATCCCTGACACACTTCCTGCCCTTAATCCTTCCAGGGTAGGAGCCCAGATGACTGGGATAGCAAGCTCCTCCGACTGCTTCTGCAATCTCCTCCCATTGGATGACCTCCTAGCCTCTCTTTCTGGTGTTCCTCCATCCCTGCTGACTGGAAGGCTGCCACTGTTACCCTCCTCCTTCAAAAGATGGTGACCAGTGCAATAACAGCTACCGACTCATTTCTCCTCCCTCCAAAATACAGGAACAAATTATCTTGTTACAACTCTCTCCTTTTGGACTCCTCTTCCTTTTCACCCAATACAAGTCTGGCGTCATGAAAAATCACTCCACCACCTGCTCAGGCTCACCAAATCCATCCATAATGGTATGGATCACAGCCTATTCACTTGCTATCTTCACCGATCTAGCCAAAGCATTCAACCCTGTCTACCACCCAATTATTAGCCAAACTCCAGGCTGCAGGCCTCTTATTTAGCCATTAGCTGTTCCACCCCACCATAGGGTAGGTCCCAAGCAGTCAAAGCGTTGACCCCTCTCTCCTCCCTGCCTGTATCCACTTGGGTCCCACAAGGAACTGTGTTAACCCACTACTTTTCTCCATTTTCCTTAATGATCTCCTCCTCCATGTACTTGTCTGCATCCATTCACATGTACATGGATGACATGATCCTGTTCACAGCAGGCCCACAGACTCCAACTGGACTTTGATCAAGTTCAGCCCTGACCACACACAAATTAGCTTTTCCTCAATGCCAAGAAGGCTGTCTCCATGTCCTTGGCACAAGGCACCAGACTTTCTAGGGTCCCTCCCTTCCTACTTTCCATACCCTGGATGGCTTCCCTGTGGAAGATGTCACCACCTTAGTTATCTTGGTATCTGGCCAGACCAGCACCTAAATGTTTCTGAACAAGTGGATGCTATAGTCAAAAGCTGCACCACAATTTGGTGCACTTTACAGGAACTGTGACTGTATCCCACCTCCAACATACCATGCTATTATCCAGAGAATGATCCTCCAAATCTCTGACCATGGTGATGTGGTCTCAAGCGTAGCCTTCACTACCCGTGCCATACTGGACACACTCTTCAACTATTTCTGTCATTACACTCTCGACTATCCTTCTTGGACTCACCATTGTTCTATATATAAATCTCTCTCCTTTTCTTTTCTTGTGGACAGACATCATGCCCACTGTGCCAGCTTTGTGGGCAAATCTGATCTGTTTCCTACCCTCCTATCTCTCCGACTGCCCGCTATAGCCATACCATCAGAAGCTGAAATATTCGAACCCTAGCAGTCCCTTCAGTTTCCACAACCATCGGCAAAGTCACATTCAGCCACCGCTGCCCTAAAATCTGGAACCCTCGCCCCAGCCATTCACCAATCTCCTCCCATGGATTCTTTCAAACCACTTCAGTGGTCTCACCTCTCCCTCCTGCACTTGCTCTAGTTTTCCTCTTGCTCTCCCTATTACTTGTTTCCAGTTTAGGTACAGCTAAATTGGCACCTCTTCCAGTCTAGGCATTATGCACAAATGTTATAGCTAATGTTGAAGTAAAGCCTCCAGCCCCTCTGCATATCGTTGTGCAGATGGAGCTCCCTCCCAACTGTGAACTCCATCAAATACCTGGTGACACTTGACTCCCAGTTGGACCTAGGGAGTCATATCCTAAATGTCTGTAGAACTGTGAACTGTAATTGGGTCTGGCCTATAGGGCCAAAAATAACCTGACACCTGCTGCTTGTCTGGCACTTGCTAGAGTTGTACTACTTCCTCCTTAGCTATGGTGTCCACCAATTTGCCTGTACCTCCAAAGCTCTTCTTACTCAGTGGCACACAATGTACAATAACATCTGTCGCTTGCAGTGGTCTCCTCCCGACTCACCCACCATTGTGAGCTTTATGATAAACTAGGTTGGCTTTCCTGACCAGTCACCTCAATTTGGGCTGGGATGCCTCGTGGGCAAAGTGATCTGAACGTCACCCCTTCTGGGGCTGGCACGCTTCTGTCACCTCCTGACCCCTCCTCACTACCAACTCAGGTCCCAGGGTCCTGGGATGCTAAAAAATGCCCTCACCAGAACCCTTATGGGGACAGGAATTTGTTGCATGTGCTCCTAGGCTCTGGAACTCCTTTCTGACCATGTTCATTCTGCCTCCTCCCATCAGTGCTTCCGAAGTCCCTGTGGGGCATCTGAAGCTGGCCTCAGTGTACGAATGTCCCAAGCCTCCTAGCCTAATTGTACTTGGAGCCCAACTGTTCTGAGGACCTGCCAATTATCTTTGGTCATTTTAGTGATCCAATTGCTCTCCTAGGCATCTGACTGCACTATGTATGCTCTAGACTATATATTGTTGATTATATGTACTTTATCAATTTCTGTCATAGCAGTTCACTCCATGCCCACCGCTTTGTGACTCAATGCATTTTGTTACTCTATGTACTTGCTTTACTTGCTGTTATGTTCTGATGTATCTGTATTACCTGCTGTACTCTCCCAGGAAGTTCCCGAAAATAGGCATATAACTTGTCTAGTGTACCTACCTAAACAACAAAAGCTAAATAAATAAATAAAACTGCTCTGTATTTGATTGCCAGCTTAGGTTTGTGGCTTCTGACTGTGCTGTATATGCATTGTCGATTGTTTGCTTGTCACTCAAGTTCTCACATCTTGCATGTATTATTCCCAATGTAATTTGTGGTTGTGTACCACTCTGCTCCATGTATGTTATGTATTTTGAACTATTGTGCTACCTAAGACCCACTTGTACAAGTTCCCCTTCCCCAGGATGCATCTAGAAATGAGCTCCCAGCTTAGTATTCCTGGGTGGGGAGCACTAGACACCAAAGATCATTTTACTATAATAATTGAGCCATTTAAACTGCGGCAGGGGTGTAGAACCTTTACATGCCAAGGATCATTTTGGTATACTACTTGGGAGCATCATAATATTGACCACAGGTAGGGTCACAACATGCACCACTGTGTGCTCAAATTAATTTATTTATTGAAAAGTTTCAGCAGGAAGGTACACTGAACAACAAGTTGCTTGTCTCCGCACAACCTGGGAGAGAGGGTGATGGAGTTACATAGTAACAATGAGTACACACAAAATACACAATATCGCATCGAAAACATAGGTTACAACTGAATTACACATTAGCATGAAAAGAAATAATTACAAGGGTAGAGAAGTGAAACCAGTCACAGTGGAGCTTGTGGTGAGACACAGAGAGAGCGTACAATGTAATAGCAATTGTGAACCAATGGCCCTGCACTATAGACTAAGAATAGCACAGGGTGGCAAGTGAAGTGAGTCAGCAGGGCATCAAACAGGATGTGGGACAAGAAAGGAGGGAGCTAGGGGCAGGTGCAATTTACAGAGAGGAAATTATGAAGAGCTTGATTTAATGAGCCAGGTGAGGAAGAGGATCAGATATGTGGGTAGAGCATTCCACATTTTGGGGAGGCATTAGGAGTGGGAGGCCTGTCCACTAATGGTGGATCTCAAGGAACAGACAGAGTTCTATGGTCATGGGCTCTTAGAAGTTGAGAGAGAGTGGGTGGGGAAGATTAGGGAATTTAGGTAGGGAGGGTGTGCCATGCTAGTACTTAGAGATGAGATTTGTGCAATGATGCAGTCGCCTATTTGTGAGGGATGGGAACGCTTAAAGCTCAGTACAAGTGGCAGTGGTGGGTAAGCTGAGTGCATCCAGAGCAAACCGACAGAATAGAGTTGAAAAGAGTATCCAGGTTGGCTAAGGAGGTGGCAGGAGCAGAGCAATAAACAACATCACAATAATCAAAAATTGGGAGGTCAGTTTTTGGATCAGTTCGCATCTTGCCTGTGGCCGGGAGGCAGGGCGGTTTCTATATAAGGCACCAAGTTTGGGACAAAGTTTTTATCATGGCATCTACATGGGCCAAGAAGGTGAGATGTTTATCCAGCAACGCCCAGATACCTGAAAGTCTCAGTAGCAATTACAGTTGCTCCATCGAGGGTTGTGAGTAGGGGCAGAAGGAGCCTTGACAGCTTCTGATGTGTGCCAAAAGTCATGGACACAGTTTTTTGGCATTTAGAAAGAGTTGGTGAGATTGAAACCAGCTCTAGGCATTATTGAAATCATGCTGGAGCCTGGAGCGACATCCAAGGGTGAGGGCCCAGAGAGAATAGAACCGCATCATCAGCATACAATGTATAGAAGATGAGGTACAGATGGATAGAAGATCATTCAGAAAGATGGAGAAGATAATTGGGCTTAGTAGAGACCCTTGGGGACTCCAGAGTATATGGGTAGAGGAGGGAGATGGAGTCGGATATTTTACAGACTGTGAGCAGTCATATAGGTATGTGCTGAACCATTTAATGGCATGTTCAGACAGCCCAGCTGATGATATGGAGTGGAGCAGGAGGGTGGTAAACCATGTCAAAAACTTTATAAGATCCACAAAAATGGCAGTGGTTATGAGCCGCAATCCATGCCTGTCAGGATCGCATCAGTGATTCAAAGCAGTGAGGTAGCAGTAGAGTGATGTTTAGGAACCCAGATTGAAATTGTGTGAAGAAATTTCTGTCTGAGAGGTACGAGGATAGTTAGTCAAGTACTAGATGTTCTTGTAGTTTGGCTAATGTCAGGAGGAGAGATATAGGCGGTAGTTCTCAGGGAGGAGGTTGCCACTTATGGAGGGAGGACAATAGCATGTTTCCACCGACGGGAATTTTGGCCAAGTGAAGCGAGAGATTGAAAAGAGCAGTGAGTGGGAGCAATGGCAGAGGCAGCAAGTTTAATAACTTTGAGTCCAGTCCATCAGAGGAGCTACCTTTGCTCAGGTTTGGGGCTTCCAAGGCTGCCAGCATGTCAGTTCTCAGAATTTTTAGAAGGAAGCTGTGAGTGGGGCTGGAGGACTACAATGGGTGCGGAGTATAACTGGTTAATAGTTGGGAGGCGCCTAGCAGGTAAACACATGAGGTAAAGTGAGTTGAGCAGCAGCAATGCTGGTGTTCAGCAATGACAGTATTATTTATTTGGAGGAGGGGAGGAAGGGAGCCTGTGGGAGAAAAGTGGTGGATTACTTTCCAGAATTTGGATGGGTTATTTTTATTAGAGTTAAAAGTAGAGCTGAAGTAATCAGCCTTGGCCAATGCAGTGGCTTTTGTGCATTTGTTTCTGAGGATCCAGTAGGCCTCATAGTCTTTAAGGAGCTTTGTGCTTTATGGAGCTTCCAGGCTGTATCACGTGCCTATAGACAAGCAATGAGTTCTGGGGAGATCCAGGGAGGTGGTTTCACGGACACGTACCCAGCTAATGGTGCATGTTGATTCCAGACTCCAAGAATCGTTCTCTGAAGTAGTTAGCTGCGACATCTAGGTTACTGGCAACAGATATAGGTGCCCAGTTAGTGTTGGTCAAATCATAAAGAAGTGGGTCAATGTTCAGGGATTGTATGATCGGATTTGTAGAGTTTTATAGGGGACTTTGACTTTGTGAATTTTGCGCACCAGAAAAGTCATACAATGGTCACTGAAGGCATCTGCCAGAGTACCGGAATTAATGGCGCTATGGGTGGCAGTTGTAAGGGCCTAGTCGATGGGGAATGGTTTCCTGTCTTGTGATTTAGCTAGTCCTATCTTGGATAATTTGGGTTAGTTGAGCGCTAATATAGCATTTAGCACTTTGCTGGGTATGGTAGTCAATTTATGTTGAACTCTCCCATAATATATAATTCACCAGCAGAAGAGTGGCTAATCAAGGTGGTTATGAGTTCAGTAGCAATACTGGGTTGTGAGCCAGGACTGCAGTAGACACCTGCTACAACAAAGATAGGTTTGGAGAAGGGGAGCAGATTTGCAACAGCAGAGCCTTGTAAGTTTTGGTAGAGCACTAGAATAGACAGAAGTGAAATGGATGGAAGAGGAGACACTGAATTAAGCTGCCCTACCTCCATCTCCCAAGTCAGTCCTGTCTCGGTGATATGAAACCAGGGAGAGTAAGAGATGGAGTTGCTGATTTTTATTTAGCCAGGATTTGGAAACATAATATATCAGGGATTGAGCAAAAGCCATGGTAATATGCAAGTCCACTTTAGGGAGGGACTACGTATATTGATATGTAGTATTTAAGGCCATTTGAAGAGCTGAGAGATGTGGCTTAGTGCTGGCTGCAGGAGGAAGTTGAGTTGGGCCAGGGTTGGGTTTATGTCACCAGCTGATAAGAGTAGGAGGGCAATAATAATATAATGCAGCTTTGCGCTGTTGATCCAGGAGTGGTTGCATAGCAGTCAGGAGCTAGGGCTTTGGGTATTAGCAAGGGTGACCAGGAGCTAAGCAGCCATATAAGAGTAACGTACATAGGCAGCTGAACAAGTGAGGTGCAGGGCGAGTGGGTGAGTGAGACCAGGACATGGTAATGGGAGAGGAGTTACCTGATTGTAGATAGGGGAGGATATCATCTAATTTCAGAGGAGGATGCGAGGTTGGTGGTGGGGAGAATAAGTGCTGTGAGTGGGGCAGCATCTTGGTTAAACTGGGGTGTATTGGTCAGGGAAGACGAGGCTGAGTCAGAAAAGCTGTACTCGCTCTGTAGGTCAGTGGAGCAGCAGGGTTCTGGGATAGCCAATGAGAGCAGGAACAGTAGGAGGAAGGCGAACATCACGTGGTATTTAAAGGGGGCCTGGGAGGGGTGGGGAGGAAAAATCACAGCAGAAGAATATGAGCAGAACTGGAATACCCGAATGCAAAAGGCGCACCAATCAGTGAGCCGTGCTAGCTGACATGACCAATCAGATGCCCGTAGCAAAAGGGCTGCAGCCAATCGTAGCACCACGCGTGCAGCTAACAGCGGTGAATACCTGAGGAGTTGATCCAGGGTGAGTTCCAGGAGGCGACAGGGCTGTAGGGTCCCGTCCGGCAGCGGCGGCAAGGAAGGCACCCCTTTTGGATTTAGAAGTGCCACTCGGGGTGCTCAGCAGATCTGGGAGTTGATCCGGGGACGAGTTCCAGGAGGTGGCAGGAGATGTAGGGTCACATTGCAGCAGTGTCCAAGGAGGCACCGCCTTTTGGTTGGGCGCCACTGGGCCCGGCAGATCTGAGACTTGATCCGGGAGGCGGGTTCCAGGAGGTGGCAGGAGATGTGGGGGTCCGTCAGCAGCAGCAGCCGAGGCACCGCTCCCCGGTTGGAGCGCTGCTTGGGGTGCATGGCAGATCAAATGAGGGGCAGGATTTTTTGGAAACGTAAACAGTATTGCAATTTCAATTGTTAAGCACTTTCAATACCTTTTATACAGCACTGTACTCCTGTATGCAGGAGGAAGTCCCTCATTTGCAAGATTTTAGTAGTACATATGCACATGCACATGATCAAGTTGATATCTGGGGAATGCCAAACATATGGTACCTGTTCGGCCATGCTGTTCTCCCACGACTTTCAGTGCTTAGATGATTAGACCCTCCTAACCTGCCAGAAACAGGGCCCTAATTGACAAAATATCCCTTGCCGAGGCCTCTTACGATGCATAAAGTAAAGAAAAATGGACTATCTTATTCTTCATCTTTACGTATTATTTATGTTATTTCTTTCTTTTTCATCCAAGTGCTTTCGATTTTTACTTATAAAAATACAGTCTGGTTTGAGTGGTTTAGTTTAGGCGTGGTGTTTCTGTACTGCCTCCCATGCCAGTGGCCTGGTTTCAAGGGAGGACCTAGGTCAAACAGGGGTTGGCTTTGGGAGATGACTGAGCATCTTGGACTGCTCTCTCCACTCAGGGAGGTTAGTCTAACCCCGCTCTTTAACAGCCACCTAGGTGAGGAATGCCGGCAGGGCTCAGGCAACCACACACCACTCTGCCTTTAATTGTATTGGCATCATTACGTAACCCAGCGGCTCAGGGATAAGTCAAGGCAGAAAACCTCAATAGCAAAATAATCCACCAACCTGCCCCAGGCTGTCAGAGATGCTCAGTCATCTCTCATATGAGCTAACCCTGTTTGACCAGGTCCTCCCTCGAAACGGGCCACTGGCATGGGAGGCAGTACTGTTACCACCAAGCTAAACTAAACCACTAAACCAGACTGTATTTTATAAGTAAATAAAAACAGCACTCGATAAAAAAAGAAAGAAAATAACTATAAAATAAATAAGGAAGTAGAATAAGATAGACTATTTTGTTTAATTTCTGCATCTTAAAGAGGCCTTGCAGGAGATTTTAGTCAATTAGGACCCGCTTTTCAGAAGGTTAGTGAATGCTAAACATCTAAGCACTGTGCCATGTGGGAGAACAGCATGGTTGAACAGTACCATATATTTTAGCAGCCCCAGATACTAATCTGATCATGTGCATGTGCATATGTACTACTAAAACCTTGCAAATGAGGGATCCCCTCTGCATACAGAGCACAGTGCTGTATAAAGGTTTGAAAGGAACACAACTGAAATTGCAATACTGTTTACCTTCCAAAATCCTGCCCTCATTTGATCTGCCATTAGCATCAAAGCGGCGCTTCCAAATCTGAAAAGAAAACGACACCTCCTCAGCTGCAGCTACTGATGGACCCCAGCTCACTGCCCTCCTGGAACTCGCCCGGATCAACTCCAGATCTGAGTGCCCAGTGGTGATTCCAAATCGACAGTGCCTGTAGCACCACTGCAGACCCCCTACAGCTCCTGCTGCCCTCCTGGAACTGCTTGGATCAACTCCCAGGTAATACGTTGCTAGCGCACGGCGGTGCTCGATTAGCTACAGCTCCACACTATAGACATCTGATTGGTCAACCAGCTAGCACAGCTCACCGATTAGTCGCCTTTTGCATCAAGGTTCAATTCAGCCTGCTCATATTCTTCTGCTGATTTTCTCACCTCCAGGCCTCCTTCATCCATGCTCTGCCTTCCTCCTCTGTCCCTACTCTCATTAGCTTTCCAAGAATTTCTTCTGACTCAGCTCATCCATTGACAATACTCCCAGTTTAACAAGATGCTGCCTACAGCCGCAGCACTTATTCTCCCCATACCTAATCCCGCATCCCCTCCTCTGATTAGATGATATCCCTCTATCTACAATCCAGGATAACTCCTCTCCCATTACCATATCTGGTCACTCTTACTCACATCTCTCTCATCCGGTGCTAGTACATTACTCTTATATGGCTCCTGGTCACCCTTGCTAATACCAAAGCCTAGCTCCCGACTGCTATGTAACCCTCCTGGATCAACAGCGCAAAAGCATTATATTAATATTGCTCTCTACTCTTCAGCTGGTGACACAAACTACCCTAGCCCAGCTCAACCTCCTCCTACAGCCAACACTGAGCCATGTCTCAAGCTCTTCCAAATAGCCTTAAATACTACATATCAGATCACAGTCTCCTAAAAAGTGGACTTGCTACAGCCACTGGTAGCTATGTAACCTGATATAATAATTTCTGAATCCTGACAAATAAAAAAATCAACAACTCATCTCTTACTCTCCTGACTTCCACAACTCGAGACAGGACCAACAGGAAGAGGTAGGGTAGCCATCTGTCTCCCATCCATTTTCACTTCCGTCTTTCTGAACACTCTCCAAAACACAAAGAATGCAACTGCAAATCTAGCTCCTTTCACCAAACCTATCTTTGTAGAGAGTCTGCAGTCATAACACACCCAAAATACTGCTCATAACCACCTTAGTTAGCCACTCTTCTGGCGAAGTATATATTATGGGAAGTTCAACAAATTGGACTACCATACCAGCAAAAGTACTAAATGCCATAAGCTCAACCAACCCAATTATCAAGATCCGACTAACTAAATCACAAGACGAAACCATTCCTCATCACTCAAGCCGCAACTCACACCCATAGGTCAGTAATTCTAATGCTCTAGCAGATGCCTTCAACCATTACAGCTTTCCTGGTCGCCGAAATTCAAAGTCAAAGTCATATAAAACTCTATAAATCCGATCTAAATCCTGAACATTGACCCGCCATAACGATTTGACTAACAGTAATTGGGCACCCTATATCTGTTGCCAGTAACCTAGATGTCACAGCTAACTACTTCGAGAACAATTCATTGAGTCTGGAATCAACATGCGCCACTACGCGGTGCGTGTCCGTGAGCCACACTCTGGATCTCCAGAACTCATTGCTTGTCTGAGACATGATACAGCCTGGAAATCCATAAGCAGCTCTTAAAGACTATGGGCCTACGGATCCTCAGAAACAAATGCACAAAGCCACTCGTTTGGCCAGGCTGATTGCTTCCAGCTCTACTTCACAACTCTAATAAAATAACCCATCCAGTGGAAAGTAATCACTCACTTTTCTCCCCTGAGCTCCCTCCCCTCCTCCAAAAACAATACTGTCATGCCGACCACCTAGCGGCCTGCTGCTTTCCACTGCACTTCCTCATGTGCTTCTACTCTGCTGAGCCTCCCAACTATTGATTCTCTGCCCCATTAAGTCTCAGCCCCACCTCATGCTTTCATTATAAAATTCTGAGAGTGACATGCTGGTGGCCTTGGAAGCCTAAACCCGAGCAAAAATACTCCTCTGATGGACTGGACCCAGTTACTACTTGTCTGCCTCTGCCATTGTTCCCCACTCACCCTCTTTCAATCTCTTGTTTCACTTGGCCAAAATTCCTCATGATGGAATCATGCTGTGTCCTCCTCTCCAGAAGTGTAGGCTCCTCTTCCTGAGAACTACCGCTTATCTCTCCTCTGGCGTTAGCCAAACTACAAATTAACCCCCAGACGCCCTTAAGGAACTACCCTGCCTGCCTTGCCTGCGACAAGTGAGGGCCCAGATCCGTGGTGCCTCCACCAGAGGTGGGAAGACAGTCAAGATTGACTTGGTCACGCCTCTGGGTTACAAACCCTCCTTTGTCCCTAGTGGCTCACAAGAGGTAACGACAATACTTTCCTAGCACACTTACCCGGCTTGGATCTCTCAAGCACTCCGGGACCCCTAGTAGTGCCGTTATTACACTTTTTTCACTGTACAGTATCTTCAGCAAAACACAATACAGCCAGGGTAGTTGCAAAACAAACAATCTGATTTATTTAAGGGATAACAAGTGGAAGTAGGTGATTGGCTTATCACTATACATCCACCTAGGGCTCTGTGCAAGGCCTAAACCTTAGTTACGTACAGGTACCCAAGCCCTAATAGCTGTCCTCGCAGCTGGTTGGGCCCTGACACAAATGAACATTTACCGTCCTGGGCAGACCAGAATGAGCAGAAGACTCAGTTAATGCAGGCAGCAGTATAGTGTGACACTGCTTGTAAGCAACAGAACTACCTGATACAATACTGACTCCGAAATACCCTTCCTTCACCACTGCCAGGGCTGAACCATGGGCTACGCCACTCCACACATTACTATGGCAAACACAGAGGTGCCATACCAGTGGTTTCCAGGACCTGAATGACTCACAACCACCCGAACAGTAGCAGCCCTCAGGCCATCCTAATGGACAAGCGCGATTGGCAGATTCTCAGTCCCTTCAGGTAAGTCTGGTGTAGCTGTAGCCCTACCAGCCTCCTCAACACACGCTGCAGATTTAATCAAGCATGACAAGGCCAAGCAGCTGACTCAGGCCTTTCACACGCTTCAACGTGAACACTCAAATGGCCAGAAGCTCCGCTCCCTTCTCCTTCAACCAGAACGAATCTGCCTCTAGCATGGGGCACTCCTTACCATTCAGGTGCTATCAGATTCCATTGTGGCGTCACCTGCCCAGTCAATTACTCTGACCCTCAGTGGGCCAAAAAGCGCCATAGCCCATAATACCTTTTCGAAGTTACAAGCAGTCCCTCTATTGGTCAACAGCTCACGAGGAGGTACTGACTGGTCCAAGTCGGCAGTTCGGACCAACATGAAACAGGGTTAGCTTACAGGAGAGATGACTGAGCATCTTCGGGACTGCTCTCCACTCAGGGAGGGTGAGTCTAACCCCCGCCTTAACAGCCACCTAGGTGAGGAATGCCGGCAGGGCTCAGGCAGCCACAAGCACTACTTGCCTTTAATTGTATTGGCATCATTGCATGCTTGACGGCTCAGGGGATAAGTCAAAGGTAGAAAACCTCCAATGGCAAAATAATCCACCAACCTGCCCCAGGCTGTCCCAGAGATGCTCAGTCATCTCTCATGTAAGCTAACCCCTGTTTGACCCAGGTCCTCCCTCGAAACCGGGCCACTGGCATGGGAGGCAGTACTGTTACCACCAAGCCTAAACTAAACCACTAAACCAGACTGTATTTTTATAAGTAAATAAAAACAGCACTCGGATAAAAAAAGAAAGAAAATAACATAAAATAATACATAAGGAAGTAGAATAAGATAGTCTATTTTTGTTTAATTTCTGCATCTTAAGAGGCCTTGCAGGAGATTTTTAGTCAATTAGGACCCCGTTTTCAGAAGGTTAGCAGAATGCTAAACATCTAAGCACTGTGCCATGTGGGAGAACAGCATGGTTGAACAGGTACCATATATTTTAGCAGCCCCAGATACTAATCTGATCATGTGCATGTGCATATGTACTACTAAAACCTTGCAAATGAGGGATCCCTCCGGCATACAGAGCACAGTGCTGTATAAAAGGTTTTGAAAGTGCTTAACAACTGAAATTGCAATACTGTTTACTGCTTCCAAAAATCCTGCCCTCATTTGATCTGCCATTCGCCTCAAGCGGCGCTTCCAAATCTGAAAAGGCGGCACCTCCTCAGCTGCCGCTGCTGATGGGACCCTACAGCTCCTGCTGCCCTCCTGGAACTCGCCCCCGGATCAACTCTCCAGATCTGCTGAGTGCCCCGAGTGGTGATTCCAATTCCGAAAAGGCAGTGCCTCCTTGGCCGCCACTGCCGACAGGACCCACAGCTCCTGCTGCCTCCTGGAACTCTCCGCCCGGATCAACTCCCAGGTATTCACTGTTTCAAGCCAAGACACCCAAGGCAAGCACAGATTACAAGTTCTTTTTGCTATGGGTACTTTAATGGTCAGCTAGTTGTGCACAGCTCACCGATTGGTGCGCTTTGCATTCGGGGTTCCAGTTCAGCCTGCTCATTCTTCTGCTGTGATTTTTCTCCTCCCCACCCTCCCAGGCCTCCTTTAAATACATGTATGCCTCTGCCTCCTACTGTCCCTGCTCTCATTGGCTTTCCCAGAAATTTCTTCTGACTCAGCTTCGTCCTCCGTGACCAATACTCCCCAGTTTAACCAAGATGCTGCCCTACACTTCGCAGCACTTATTCTCCCCCCGCTACCTAATCCCGCATCCCCTCCTCTGAAATTAGATGATATCCTTCCCCCTATCTACAATCAGGATAACTCCCCCTCTCCCATTACCATATCCTGGTCTCACTCACCCACTCACCCCTGCATCTCTCTCATCCAGGTGCCTACACACATTTTATATGGCTGCTTTTAGCCCTGGTCACCCTTTGCTAATACCCAAAGCCCTAGCTCCCGACTGCTATGTAACCACTCCTGGATCAACAGCTAAAGCTGCATTATATTATTATTGTTTCCTACTTTATCAGCTGGGACATAAACCCCAACCCTGGCCCAGCTCAACCTCCTCCTGCAGCCAGCACTGAGCCATGTCTCAGCTCTTCCAAATGGCCTTAAAATACTACATATCAATATACGTAGTCTCCTCCCTAAAGTGGACTTGCTACAGCCACTGGTGGCTATGCTCAGCCCTGATATAATAATAATTTCTGAATCCTGGCTAAATAAAAAAAAATCAGCAACTCATCTCTTACTCTCCCTGGCTTCACAATATCGAGACAGGACCAACTTGGGAGAGGAGGTAGGGTAGCCATCTATGTCTCCTCTTCCATCCATTTCACTTCCGTCTTTCCTAGTGCTCTACCAAAAGCTTACAAGGCTCTGCTGTTGCAAATCTCGCTCCCTTTCTCCAAACCTATCTTTGTTGTAGCAGGTGTCTACTGCAGTCCTGGCTCACAACCCAAAATTGCTACTGAACTCATAACCACCTTAGTTAGCCACTCTTCTGCTGGCGAATTATATATTATGGGAGAGTTCAACATAAATTGGACTACCATACCCAGCAAAGTGCTAAATGCTATACATGCGCTCAACCTAACCCAAATTATCCAAGATCCGACTAGGCTAAATCACAAGACAGGAAACCATTCCCTCATCGACTGGGCCCTTACAACTCACACCCATAGGGTCATTAATTCTGGTGCTCTAGCAGATGCCTTCAGTAACCATTGCATGACTTTCCTGGTGCGCGAAATTCACAAAGTCAAAGTCACATATAAAACTCTATAAATCCGATCATACAAATCCCTGAACATTGACCCACTTCTTAATGATTTGACTAACAGTAATTGGGCACCTATATCTGTTGCCAGTAACCTAGATGTCACAGCTAACTACTTCAGAGAACAATTCATTGAAGTCTGGAATCAACATGCACCACTACGCCGGGTACGTGTCCGTGGAAACCACCTCCCCTGGATCTCCCCAGAACTCATTGCTTGTCTAAGGGCACATGATACAGCCTGGAAGCTCCATAAAGCACAAAGCTCCTTAAAGACTATGAGGCCTACCGATCCTCAGAAACAAATGCACAAAAGCCACTTTGCTTGGCCAAGGCTGATTACTTCAGCTCACTTAACTCTAATAAAATAACCCATCCAATTCTGGAAAGTAATCCACCACTTTTCTCCTACAGGCTCCCCTCTTCCTCCCCTCCTCCAAATAAACAATACTGTCATTGCCGACCACCCTAGCATTGCTGCTGCTTTCAACTCGCACTTTACCTCATGTGCTTCTACTCTGCTAGGCTCCCTCCCAACTATTAACCAGTTATTCTCTGCACCCATTAGAAGTCCTCCAGCCCCACCTCATAGCTTTTCCTTCTCTAAAATTCTGAGAACTGACATGCTGGCGGCCTTGGAAGCCCTAAACCTGAGCAAAGGTAACTCCTCTGATGGACTGGACCCAAAGTTACTAAACTTGTCTGCCTCTGCCATTGTTCCCCCACTCACTGCTCTTTTCAATCTCTTGTTTCACTTGGCTGAAATTCTCATGAGTGGAATCATGCTATTGTCCTCCCTCTCCATAAGTGTGGTGACTCCTCCTTCCCTGAGAACTACCGCCCTATATCTCTCCTCCTGACGTTAGCCAAACTACAAGTGTAACCCCAAGGGGGCGCTTCCCTTAGGGCTACTACCCCTGCCTGCCTTGCCTGTGACAGGGTGAGGGGCCCAGATCCGTTGACGGGTGCCTCCACCCAGAGGTCGGGGCAAGACAGTCAAGATTGACTCTGGTCACAGCCCCTGGGTTACTGCAACCCTCCTTTGTCCCACTTAGTGGCTCACAAGAGGTAACGCATAATACTTTTCCCTGGCACACTTACCCTCGGCTTGGATCTCTCAGCTACTCCGGGACCCCTGAAAAGTAAGGCAAATTGTTGATTACACTTTCACTGTACAGTATATTCAGCAAAACACAATACAGCCAGTGGTGTAGTTAAAACAAACAATCTGATTTATTTAATGGGGAATAACAAAGTTAGGGGAAATCAGGTGATTGGCTTATCACTATACTTATCACCTAGGGCTCTGTGCAAAGGCTCAAACCTTATAGTTACTGTCCTGGGTACCCAAGCCCTAATGGCTAGTCCCTCATGGCAGCTGGTTAGCCCTGACACAAATGAACATTTACTGTCCTGAGCAGATCCTAGAATGAGCAGAAGACTCAGTTAATGTGGCAGCAGGTATAACTTGAGGTGGTCTTGACCACTGCTTGTAAGCTTAACAGGGAGCTACCCCTGATACAATATCATGACTCCGCAAATACCCTTCTTCACCACTGGCAGGGCTGAACCATGGGCTTCACCGGCCTCCTCACACATTTATATGGCAAACACAGAGGGGTACCATACCAGGCAGTGGTTTTCAGGACCTGAATGAACTCACAACCACTTCGGGCAGTAGCAGCCACTCCGACCATCCTAATGGACCAAGCGCGATTCAGCAGATTCTCCAGTCCCCTTCAGGTAAAGTCTGGTAGGTAGCTGTATCCCTACACAGCCTCCTCCAACCGCACGCTGGCAGATTTAATCCGAAGCACTTGACAAGGCAAAAACGGCTGACTCAGGCCTTTCACACGCTTCCCGCGTGAACACTCAAAATGGCCAGAAGCTCATAGCTCCCTTCTCCTTCACCACCAGAGCGAATCTGTTTCACGCATGGGGCACTCCTTACCATTCAGGTGCTATCAGATTCTCATTGGCTGGCCACCTAGTTGTGTCAATTACTTGACCAGGGCCAAAAGAAGCTTACAACCCATAATACCTTTCCAAAGCTATACCATTGGTCGGACAGCTCCACGAGAGTCCCGAGGTACTGACTGGTCCAAGTCGGCAGTTCAGGACCAACATGAAGGAAATAATCAAAACAGTCTTTGCTGCAAAGGAAGTAGGTTAGAACAACTACATTATCATTGCCACTCTAAGCTATCCCCAGCTAATAGTTACATCCTTTCAGAGAACTCCCTTGACACATCTAGTGATGGCAGAATGGAGCACTTACTCAGCAGCCCAGGCAGGACTCGGGCATAGGACCACACAGCACCCCTCCCATTTCAATTACTTATGACTGCGGACAGGCAGTCCTTAAAGAGACAGTATACGGAGGCTTTAAAAGCACTCACTAGCTCAACATTTAAACAACTTAAACACCTAACACCAGCCAAGCATGGAGCACTTAAACAAGCTCGAAAGCTTTTAGTAACCTCATTTATAGGGGGTTTAGCAACATCTAGTCCTTGACTAACTATCCTCGATTCTCTCAGACAGAAATTTCTTCACCCAATATCAATCTGGGTTCCGTAAACATCACTCTACTACTACCCGCTGCTTTGAATCACTGATGCAATCCTGACAGGCATGGATTGCGGTCAGATAACCACTGCCATTTTTATTGATCTTGCTAAAGCTTTTGACACGGATTCCAACTCCCTCCTGCTCCACATCCTCTCATCAGCTGGGCTGTCTGAACATGCCATTACATGGTTCAGTACATACCTATATGACTGCTCACAGTCTGTAAAAATATCTGACTACATCTCCCCTCCTCTACCCATATACTCTGGAGTCCCCCAAGGTCCATACTAGGCCTGATTCTCTTCTCCATCTTTCTGAATGATCTTCCATCCATCTGTACCTCATCTTCTAATACATATGTGCTAATGATGCGGTTCATTCTCTGGCCCTCAACCTTAGAAGTCGCCCAGGCTCCAACGTGATTTCAACAATGCCTCAGAGCTGGTTTCAATCTCACCAACTCTTTCTAAATGCCAAGAAAACTGTGTCCATGACTTTTGGCACACATCAGAAGCTGTCAAGGCTCCCTTCTGCCCCTACCTTCACTACCCTCGACAGAGCAAATGTAATTGCTACCGAGTCTTTCAGGTATCTGGGTGTTGGCTGGATAAACATCTCACCTTCTCGGCCCATGTAGATACCATAATAAAAAAGCTTCATCCCAAACTCGGCGCCTTATTTAGAAACTGCTCCTGCCTCCCGCCACAGGCAAGACGCGAACTGATCCAAAAACTGATCCTCCCGGTTTTCGACTATTGCGATGTTGTTTATTGCTCTGCTCCTGCCACCTCCTTAGCCAACCTGGATACTCTTTTCAACTCATTCTGTCGGTTTGCTCTGGATGCACCTCACCCTACCCACCACTGCCACTTGTACTGAGCTTTAGCGCTCCCATCCCTAACAAATAGGTGACTGCATCATTGCACAAATCTCATCTCTAAGTACTGGCATGGCACACTCCCTCCCTACCTAAATTCCCTAATCTCCCCCCACCCACTCTCTCTCAACTTCTAAGAGCCCATGACCATAGAACTCTGTCTGTTCCTTGGAGATCCACCGTTAGTGGACAGGCCTCCCACTCCTATCGTCTCACCAAAATGTGGAATACTCTACCAACACATATCCGATCCTCTTCCTCGCCTGGCTCATTAAATCAAGCTCTTCATAATTTCCTCTCTGTAAATTGCACCTGCCCCAGCTCCCCACCTTTCTTGTCCTACATCCTGTTTGATGCCCTGCTGACTCACTTCACTTGCCACCCTGTGCTATTCTTAGTCTGCATAGTGCAGGAAATTGGTTCACACTTGTTATTACATTATGCTATCTCTCTCTCTCACCATAAGCTAACTGCGACTGGTTTTCACTTTCTACCCTTGTAATTATTTTGCTTTTCATGCTAATGTAATTCAGTTGTAACTCATGTTTGTGTATGATATTGTGTATTTGTGTGTACTCATTGTTACTATGTAACTCCCACCACCCTCTCCCCCAGGTCATACCGGGAGACGAGCAACTTGTTGTTCAGTGTACCTTCCCTGGTGAAACTTTTCAATAAATAAATTAATTTGAGCACACAGTGGTGCATATTATGACCCTACCTGTGGTCACCATTATGATGCTCCCAAGTAGTATACCAAAATGATCCTTGGCAAGTAAAGGTTCTACACCCCTGCTCACAGTTTAAATGGCTCCAATTATTATAGGAAAATGATCCTTGGTGTCTAATGCTCCCCACCCAGGAATACTAAGCTGGGAGCTCATTTCTAGATGCATCCTGGGGAAGGGGAACTTGTACAAGTGGGTCTTAGGTAACACAATAGTTCAAAATACATAACATACATGAAGCAGAGTGGTACACAACCACAAATTACATTGGGAATAATGCATGCAAGATGTGAGAACTTGAGTGGCAAGCAAACAATCGACAATGCATATACAGCACAGTCAGAAGCCACAAACCTAAGCTAGCGATCAAATACAGAGCAGTTTTATTTATTTATTTAGCTTTTGTTAACTGGGTAGGTACACTAGACAAGTTATATGCCTATTTTCAGGAACTTCCCGGGAGAGTACAACAGGTAATACAGATACATAAGAACATAACAGCAAGTAAAGCAAGTACATAGAGTAACAAAATGCATTGAGTCACAAAATGGTAAGTCATGGAGTGAACTGCTATGACAGAAATTGATAAAGTATATATAATCAACAATATGTAGTCTAGAGCATACATAGTGCAGTCAGATGCCTAGGAGAGCGATTGGATCACGAGAAACGACCAAAAGATCATTGGCAGGTCCTCAAAACAGTTGGGTTCCAAGTACAATTAGGCTAGGGAGGCTTGGGACATTCGTATGCTGAGACCAGCTTCAGATGCCCCCACAGGGACTTTCGGAAGCACTGATGGGAGGAGGCGGAACGAACATGGTCAGGAAAGGAGTTCCAGAGCCTAGGAGCACATGCAACAAAGTCCCTGTCCCCCATAAGGGTTCGGGTGAAGGGTACTTTTAGCATCCCAGGACCCTGGGACCTGAGTGGGTAAGAGGAGGGGTCAGGAGGTGACAGACGCTGTGCCAGCCCCGGGGTGCCAGTTCTGAACACTTTGCCCACGAGGCATCCCAGCCCAAAGTTCAGGTGATTGGTCAGGAAAGCCAACCTAGTTTATCATAAAGCTCACAATGGTGGGTAAGAAGGGGGAGGCCAGCAAAGTGACAGATGTTATTGTAACACAAAGCCACCGAGAGAAGAGCTTTGAGGCAGACAGTAGGGAGACACCATAGCTAAGGCAGGGAAGTAGTACACCTCTAGCAAATGCCAGACGAGCAGCAGGTGTCAGGTTATTTTTGGCCCTATAGGCCAGGCCCAATTTACAGTTCACAGTTCTACAGACATTTAGGATATGACTCCCTAGGTCCAACTGGTGGTCACGTGTCACCCCAAGTTGTTTGATGGAGTTCACAGTTAGGAGGGGAGCTCCATATGCACAACTGATATGCAAAGGAGCTGGAGAGGCTTTTACTTCAACATTAACTATAAACATTTGTGCATAATGCCTAGAGTGGAAGCATAGGTGCCAAATTTTAGCTGTACCTAAACTGGAAACAAGTAATAGGAGAGCAAGAGGGAAAACTAGAGCAAGTGCAGGAGGGAGAGGTGAGACCACTGCAGTGGTTTAAAGAATCCATGGGAGGAGATTGGTGAATGGCTGAAGTACGGAGTTCCAGATTTTAGGCAGCGTGGCTGAACGTGACTTTGCTGATGGTTGTGGAAACTGAAGGACTGCTAGGGTTTGAATATTTCAGCTTCTGATGGTATGGCTATAACGGGGCCATCGGAGAGATAGGAGGGTAGGGAAACAAACCGGATTTGCCCACAAAGCTGGCACAGTGGGCATGGTGTATGTCCACAAGAAAAGAAAAGGAGAGAGATTTATATATAGAACAATGGTGAGTCCAAGAAGGATAATCGAGAGTGTAATGGCAGAAATAGTTGAAGAGTGTGTCCAGTCTGGCAAGGGTAGTGAAGGGGGCTACACTGTAGACCAACTCACCATAGTCAGAGATTTGGAGGATCATTCTCTGGATAATAGCATGGTATGCTGGAGATGGGATACAGTCACAGTTCCTGTAAAGTGCACCAAATTGTGGTGCAGCTTTTTGACTATAGCATCCACTTGTTCAGAAACGTTTAGGTGCTGGTCTAGCCAGATACCAAGATAACTAAAGGTGGTGACATCCTTCACAAGGGAGCCATCCAGGGTATGGAAAGTAGGAAGGGAGGAGCCCAGAGAGTCTGGTGCCTTGTGCCAAAGGACATGGAGACAGCCTTCTTGGCATTGAGGAAAAGCTGATTTGTGTGTGGTCAGGGCTGAACTCCAAAGTCCAGCTGGAGTCTGTGGGCCTGCTGTGAAGAGGACTGTGTCATCCATGTACATGTGAATGGATGCAGACAAGCACAAAGAGGGGGAGATCCTTAAGGAAAATGGAGAAAAGTAGTGGGCTTAACACAGATCCCTGTGGGACCCAAGTGGATACAGGCAGGAAGGAGAGAGGAGGTCACCACTTTTGACTGCTTGGGACATACCTCTGTGGTAGGAGTGGAACAGCTGATGGCTAAGTCAGGGAGGCCTGCAGCCCGGAGTTTGGCTAATAATTGGGTGGTAGACAGGGTTGAATGCTTTGGCTAGATCGATGAAGATAGCAGAACTGAATAGGCTGTGATCCATACCATTATGGATGGATTTGGTGAGCCTGAGCAGGTGGTGGAGTGATTTTTGTGGAAGTCAGACTTGTATTGGGTGAAAAAGGAAGAGGAGTCCAGAAAGGGAGAGAGCTGTAACAAGATAATTTGTTTCTGTAATTTGGAGGGAGGAGAGAAATGAGTCAGTAGCTGTTCGTACCTGACGGGTCACCATCTTTTGAAGGAGGAGGAGTAACAGTGGCAGCCTTCCAGTCTGTGGGGATGGAGGAACACCAGAAAGAGAGGTTAGGGAGGTCATCCAATGGGGAGAAGATTGCAGAAGCAGTCAGAGGAGCTTGCTATCCCAATCATCTGGGTTCCTACCCTTGGAAGGATTAAGGGCAGGAAGTGTGTCAGGGATAAAGGATGGAGTTACTGGAGAGAAAAAAACAATAGTGGGAATGAAGGAGATGACAATCATGCAGGCTGACAGGGAGGTGAGGAAGGGGAGAAGGAGGAGAGGAGAGATGAGGTACAGGTGATGAAAAGGAATTACATCTCTGTGGTGATGAAGGAGAGGTTAGAGACAAGGGTGTCACTGACTCTGAGGACAGGCAAAGAAGTGGGAGGAGAGAAGAGATTGTGGCAGCCTTTCAAAATTTAGACAGGTAACCAATGTTGGTACTGAAGTTAGATGTAAAATTCTCACCTTTGGCAAGCTTATTGCCATGGTACAGGTGCTGTGGAGATGATGATACCTCTGGAAGCCATGGGGGATGGGTTACGTTTATTTTTTGACCAGGTCAAATCATGCACTCTGTAAGAAGCTATGAGGTCAGCCATGATCTAGGGAGGTGGTGTACCTTTCTCATGTCCTACTCTTGGGGGGCATGGAGTCCGTGAAGGGAGGCAGTATAGCACAGTGGTTTAAGGCTCTAAGCTGCAAATCTGAGTGACATCCAGCAGACCAGACCTGGGTTTGAATCCCACAGCTTCCACTTGCATACTGTGTGACTCTGAGCAAGTCATTTAACTTCCCTGTGCTCCCAGGTCGCTCCTGTAAAAAATCTTTCAGCTTAGTGTGCTACTCCTGGTTAAAGAACTAAAAAAAATATATACATTTAGAGTAATTTTGTTTTGAAATATGTTAGCATGGAATCAGTGGAGCAGACCAATGAGATAGGGGACCAATCAGAGTGACTTAGGTCACGGCACAAGGGGGTGAGGTCCAGGGATTTGAAGAAAAATATAAGCAGTGTTTTGATGGTTGTGAGGGGGCTTTAGTTGAATGGGAGGCATCAGAGGGTTGTGATTATGGTGTCAGATCAGAAATGAGGGAAGTCAAGAGTGGAATGCCACAGGGATCCATCCTGACTCTTGTTCTCTTCAATATGCTCATTAACAATGTTTGAGAATGGATCTGGGATTGTGTCTCTTTGAAGATGACACCAAGCTCATGGAGAGGTAGATAGTGATGGGGAAGTAGGAAACTGCAGACTGACATGTAAAGATTAGGAGGTGGCCTAAGGTTTGGCAGTTGAAATTCAATGCCAAAAAGTGCAAGGTGATTCACTTAGGGGGCAAGAACCCCAGGACAGAGTACTGGATAGGAGGGGTAGAGCTGAGCACTACAGCTGAGAAAAGGGACCTAGTATTCGTCATTAGTGACTCCCTTAAACAATCAAGCTAGTACAGTGAGGCATCTAGTCAGGCAAATAGGATACTAGGATGTGCCAGAAGGGTTCTGATAGTAGAAGAAAAGAGGTTTACTGCCTCTTTATTGATCATTGGTGAGGCTGCACTGGGTATACTGTTCAGAGTTCTGAACTTCTGAAGACCTCACTTCAGGAAAGATAAAGACAAAGGGTGATCAGGATGATTCAGAGCTGACAGAACAGACTGTATGAGGATCTGCTCAAGGCACTGAACATGTCTTCACTGGAGACCAGACAAGAGAGGAATGATATGATAGAAACCTTCACGTTCCTGTAAGGAATAAATAAAGTGAATGGAGAACTACTTAGCATGAGTAACAGTTCAAGGTTATGGGGGGCACAAGTAGAGACTGATGTGAGGGTGGTTCAAGAGGGATATTGGAAAGTTTTATTTTCCAGAAATGGTGGTGGAAATGTGGAATAGTTTGCCAACTGAGATGAGAGGCACCAAAACCATAAATGGTTTCAAGAATGGCTGTGACAAAGTGAAGGGTATAATGGTTACTCAGGCTGATAGTAGTAGGGAGGGGAACAAGGGAGTGGATAGTGAAGGCTATTACCCTGCATGAACAGTAGGTTCTGAGGTTTAATATGGGAAATGGGGCAGACAAGATATACCATTTTTATGTTGATTGCGCACAGCGCAAATAATATATTGCGGCAGCTTTCTCAGTAGCAAGCTGTGGAGGCACGGCACTGTTGTGGCCAATGCCCCCACAGCCTGCAAAGGCTTGTCCTGCTTCCCCCAATGCCATTGCAGGCTGCTGGTGACAGTAGTTTGGAATATTTGCACCAACTGCTGGCAATTTCACCGCTGCAATCATGGGCCACCTCGTCATTGCAGCATCAGCCATCCGCTGCAATGAGGGAGAGACCCGTCATTGCAGGGTGGGATGTAAAAACCCTGATATTGTTTGTGAATTGTTTGCCACCGTGTTCCCAAACAATATAACCCACCCACCATGTTTATGTGCCAACGGGGTCCCCATATCCGTCCAGATCGGTGCCCCATTGTTTCTGGTGCCAACGGGGGAGCCCACTCCCCGTCAGCATTCTGTAACACCCCCTGCTTTTATTCCTGCTGATGGGATGCCCAATCCCCGTTGGCTACTGCTGCCCCCCCAAAAGAAAGCCATTGGTGGCACGATGGGTGCCCATCCCAGCGTGCCACATGCCCCTGTAAAGGGAAAAATGGTCCTGTGAAGTATTTTAATTTTTTTACCTGCAAAAAAGGAAACGGTTTCTCATAGTGTCCCTGGCCCCCACCTGCAACCCGCACCAACCCACTGCACACCCTGCTTCCCCACACCCATCCATCACACCATATTTACCTCCGGAGCTTGGGACGACGATCTTCGGTGGACCGGGAACACGTCTGCACTCTTCAAATCCGACCGTGAACTGAGGAAATGCCGGTAAGCTGTATAACATAATAAATAGTGTTTTTTCAACTTTAGTACATATCTCGGGCATTTTTGGGACTTTTTTCACCAAATTTCAACATAGGGTTTTTGGGACCCTACTCATGAATTCTTGAACTGTCATTGTGTTAATCGGCCCCGAAAGGAGATTTCATCGTCACCGCGTGAAATCATCTTCGGGCCGACATTAACCCAAAACAACAGTGCCAGTGTTCATGAGGTGGGTCTTAAAAAGCCTATGTTGCAAATTTGGTGGAAAATTGCACAAAAAATGATTGTTTTACGAGCGTGCACTGCGCAGTTGCTACCCATGCTCGTAACTTCATGAATTTGCAATATTTTCACACCAGATTTTCAACATTGCCATTTTTTCACACCTCCTTGTGAACAGTACAGCTGTCATTGTTCACATTCAGGTGGAAATGTGTTTTCGCACTTCTGGCACAGAATAGAGCAGTTGCATGTGGGAAATCAGTGTTTGGGACAGATTAAGAAAATGACAGTGACATTTTTCATGAGTAGAGGCCCTGAAACGGCTGTGCTGAAAATCTGCTAATGATACTACATAAAATGACTGTGCTACGAGCGTGTGTTGCGCAGTTTGCACACACGCTCGTAACTTCGTGAATTTATATTTTCACTCCAGATTTTCAACATTGCCATTTTCCCACACCTACTTATGAACAGTGCATCCGTCATTTTTCCCATCCTGGACAAAATGTGTTTTCGCACTTCTGGCGCAGAATAGAGCAGTCGCTGTGGGAAACCATTGTCTGGAACAGATTAAGAAAATGACAGTGATACTGTTCATGAGCAGAGGTCCTAAAATGCCTATGTTGAAAATTTGGTGATGATAGCCCATCAAATGACTGTATTACAAGTGTGCGCTGCACACTTTCCACACACCCTTGTAACTTCACAGATTTGTAATATTGTCATGCCAGATTTTCAACAGTGGCATTTTTTCACACCTCCTTATGAGCAGTACAGCTGTCATTTTTCACATCCTGACTGAAATGTGGTTTCACAGTTGCCGCACACAATAATGCGGTCACTGTGGGAAATCAGTGTTCGGGACAGATTAAGAAAATGACAGTGGCACTGTTCATGAGCAGAGGTCATAAAAGCCCTATGTTGGAAATTTGGTGACGAAACTCCATAACATGACCGTGTTACAAGCGTGCGTTGAACTGTGTCCACGCACCCTTGTAACTTTGCACATTTGTAATATTTTCACACCACATTTTCAACAGTGGCACTTTTTTCACACCTCCTTATGAAGAGTACAGCTGTCATTTTTCACATCCAGTCTAAATATGTTTTTGCACTCCTGCCAAAGAATAGCACGGTCGCTGTGGGAAATCAGTGTTTGGGACAGATTAAGATCGAACAAGTGTGAGGAGGGAGTGACCGAGCAAAACTGAGTTCTGTCAAGACTGCTGTGGATTTGTTTGTGGGCAGAAAAAGGCCCCAGCGCATGAGCCCAGTACAAAAGGGCAGCCTGCAGCACTGGGACAAACAGAATGAGAGGGTGAGTGAGTGAACTCTCCGGAGCGTTGTCAGGACTGCTGTGGATTTCTTTGTGGGCTGAACAAGGTGTCAAAGCAGGCAGGGGCCAAGTAGAAAAGGCCAGCCTGCAGTGTTGGGAGAAACAGTATGAGTGAGTGAGACAGGGGACTGAGTGAACTCAACAGAGCTCAAGCAGGAAGTGCTGTGGATTTCTTTGTGGGCAGAAAAAGGCACCAGTGCAGGCAGGAGCACTGTACAAAAGGGCTGCTTGCAGCGCCAGGACAAACAGAATGAGCGCGTGACAGAGGGAGACTGAGCGACCTCAACAGAGCTCTGTTGGGACAGCTGAGGATTTTTTTTGTGGACAGACAAAGGTGCCAATGTAGCCAGGAGCCCCGTACACAAGCGCAGCCTGCAGCACCAAGAGAAACAGAATGAGTGAGTGACAGAGCGGTAGTGAGCGAGCTCAACAGAGCTGTATTGTGACTGCTGTGGATTTCTTTGTGGGCAGAAAACGTGGCAATGCAGGCAGGGGCCCAGTACAAAAGGCCAGCTTACAGCACCGGGAGAAACGGAATGAGTGAGCGAGAGGGAGAGTGAGCGAGCTCAATGGAGCTGTGTCGGACTGCTTCAGATTTCTTCTGGCCAGAACAAGCCACCAATGCAGGCAGAAGCCCAGTACAAAAGGGCAGCCTGCAGTGGCAGGAGACACAGAATGAGTGAGTGAGGGAGAGGGAGTGAATGAGCACAACGGAGCTTGTTGGGACTGCTGCAGATTTGTTTGTGGGTAGAAAAAGACAGCAATGTACGCTGGGGCCCAGTACAAAAGGGCAGCCTGCAGTGGTGGGAAAACCAGAATGAGCGAGTGAGAGAGGGGGACTGAGCAAGCTCAATGGAGCTCTATCATGACTGCTGCACATTTCTTTGTGGGCATGAAAAGCCGGCAACACAGGCAGGAGCCCGGTACAAAAGGGCAGCCTGCAGCACTGGCAGAAATGGAATGAGCGAGTGAGAGAGGGGGAATGAGAGCAAGCTGAATGGAGCTGTGTCAGGACTGCTGCGGATTTCTTTGTGGGCAGAAAAAGGCATCAATGCACACAGGAGCCCAGTACAAAAGGCCAGCCTGCAGCACAAGGAGAAACAGAATGAGGGAGTCAGAGGGGGGAGTGACCCATCTCAGCGGAGCTCTGTCAGGCCATCTGCAGATTTCTTTGTGGACAGAAAATGGTGCCAACGCAGGAAGAAGCTCAGTACAAAACGGCAGCCTGCAGTACTGGGAGAAACAGAACAAGTGAGTGACAGAGGGCCAGTAAGCGAGCTCAATGGACCAACGCATCAACATTCAGCATTGACAAATGCTTGTTTTTTTATTGTGTCCAGAACTGACTGTGTGTGTATGTGTGTGGGGGGTTGATGGCAGGCCGTGTGCAGTTAAAACACGATTCCCAGAATCATTAACTAGCACTAACCACGCAGTGTGTTAACACTTCAAGAAAGCATTTAATATACCTGTACACCTTATATGCTTTAGCGTAACCCCCAGTTGTATGAGCATGTGGTTGCAATTAGTAATCCTGTGCAAAAAAAAATAGTGCCCCATTAACAGGTTAGCACTGCACAGAAGAATGCTTTTTAAAATAGTATCAGCCATGCTTATCACAATGCAGTGCTAGTCCTGTTACAGTGGCATGTGGGCCCCCATTTTCACATTAGTGTTGTGCACTCCTAAGTGCTGCACCTGAGATAGCACACAGCCACAGAAGGTGGTGGTAAATGGCACTCCCTCCAGTGAGGAGAGAGTGACCAGTAGGGTGCTGGAGGGTTAAGTAATGGGACACATCCTCTTCAGTGTCTTTATAAGTGGCATAACAGAAGAACTGGAAGGGGAGAGATGCCTTTTTGCAGATGACACCACAATCTGTAATAGCATTGATAAGTGCAGATGGAGAGAATGAGTGGGGACATTAGAAAACTTAAAGAGTGATATGGGACATGGCAGTTCGGGTTCAAAGTGAAAAAGTGCAAAATCAAGCATCTAGGTACTAGAAGCCTATAGACTGAGTATAAAATGTAGAGGGAGGTACTTATGGTCACTATGGAAACCTTTTATACAACACTGTGCTGTGCATGCAGGAGAGGATTGCTCATTTACATGGCCCTAGTAGTATATATGCACATGCACATGATCAGGGTAGCATCAAGTGATGCTGAATACGACACCGATCCAACCATGCTGTTCCCACAGTGTAATGTTTAGCTCTGCATGCTAACCTTCTGAAAATGGGGCCCCAATTGACTAAAAATCCTGGCCGATGCCTCCTAAGATGCAGAAGGTAAACATAAAAGGTTTATCTTATCTATTTCTTTATGTATTGTTTTATCGTATTTTGCTTGCAAAACCTTTATCCGATTTCAAAACATTATGATGTGACTTAAAATGTTTATAACAGACTAGTTAAAATACAGTTTGTTTTCTTCTTTTACCTATATGCTGTCTTTATTTACTTATAAAAACACAGTCTGGTGGGCTGGCCTAGCAGCTTGGTGGTGATTGCACTGCCTCCCATGCCAGTGGCCCAGTTTTGGGGGTGGACCTGAGTTGCACAGGGGTTACCTGGGGGTATAATTGACTATCTCAGGGATTGCTCTCCTCTCAGTGAGGGGAAGTCTGACCACCCCGCTCTTCAACATCCACCTAGCTGAGGATGTTTGGCAGGCAGTGGAGTTGCAAAAGGGGGAGGGCTCAGGCAGGCACAAAGCAAGCATGTATCTTTATACGCAATTGCATAATTCCATGCTTGGCTGCCCAGGGGATGAAACAAAAGGCAGAAACCCACTAATGGCAAAATGATCCAACAACCTGCTGCAGATTTTGCACTGCTAACCAGGCTCTGCTCATATCGGAATATGTGTCTCCTTGTCAATGGCCCTCCCCCTCCTGGCCCCAACACAGGGGATGTGAGTGGGGGGGTCTCAGAGCAAATATGTCCTGTGGATGATAAGTAATTGGGCTGGAGATGTCAGTGGGCAAAGGGGTAGCAGGGTGACTAAGGAGATAAAAATCTCTATGGGAAAAAAAAAAGAAATACAACACAGTTTGAGAAGCTCAAACCCCAAAACAGACTGTGCATGCCTCCAGTGAGGATCCACAGTAAAGTTATTCAGTAAAACAATGCAAATTATATGCATATGCCAGCTAAACTCCTGATGAGAATTGAATACTGAGGGATTGCAGCAAAATATATATTTTGTTTTTAACCAAGAAACGTTTATTAAACAAAACATTAAAATAAAAACTTAATCAAAACATAGTCAATAGAGTACAAACTAGCAATGATTTTGGCTTACACTTCCACAGCTCCTGAAGTGCTTCCCAAGCATTCAACTCAGATAAGTTGCTGGACTTACACAGTAATTAATTACACATAAAACAAATCAACACTTTATCTTGGAAAAATGCATGCAGCTCCCTATGTATACAGGTATGTTAGGAATATCCTGTATTAGCTTCCTATACAAATGTGTTGTCTGACAGTAAATGAAGGCAGCACTTATTTAAAAGAATAAACTACAGCATTTAAATTAGTTTTAAAAGTTTCTTGCTACATCACAATGGTCTGAAATTTGACTAAAGGTGTGCAAGCAAAACAAAAGGAAAAACCCCATAAAGAAGTAGAATAAGAGATAGTCCTGTTTTGTTTACCTCAGCTCTGCAGTTTCAGACATCCTCTCATCAAGCTAGCAGCTGACTGAATGCAGCAGGCAATGAGTTCAACTCTAGGACATTCATGGGGGAGGGGCAGAGGGATGTGTAGTTTCAGAACATAGTCCATTTCAGTATATAGTTTATTTGTTTCAGCATATAGAGTATGTGAATTTTTCAGTCTACAGTGTATGTGTTTCGATAGATAGTGTGTGTGTTTCAACATGTAGTGTATTTGTTTCAGTATATAGTGTATGCAGTTTTTTCAGTGCATAGTGTATTTATTTCAATAGATAGTGTATGTATTTCAATATAAAGTGAAGATGTTTCAATATATAGTGTATTTGTTTCAGTATATAGTGGATGTGCTTTTTTCAGTGTGTAGTATATGCATTTCAATAGATAGTGTATGTATTTCAATATACAGTGTATTTGTTTCAATATATAGTGTATGCAGATTTTTCAGTGCATAGTGTATTTATTTCAATAGATAGTGTATGTGTTTCAATATAACGTGTAGATGTTTCAATATATAGTGTATTTGTTTCATTATACAGTGTATATTCTTTTCAGTGTGTAGTGTATGCATTTTAATATATAGTGTATTTGTTTCAGTGTATAGTGTATGCAGTTTTTCTCATGTATAGTGTATGTGTTACAATGTATAGAGTATTTGTTTCAGTAGATAGTTTATGTGGATGTTTCAGTCTGCAGTGTATGTATCTCAATAGATAGTTTATATGTTTCAGCACATAGTACATTTGTTTCAGTATATAATGTATGTGGATTTTCAGTTCTCAGTATGTGGATTTCAGTAGATAGTGTATGTATTTCACTATGCAGTGTAAGCATTTCACTATGTAGTGTATGTGTTTCACTATATAATATATGTATTTCAGTATACAGTATATGTATTTCACTATACGATGTATATATTTCAGTAGATACTGTATGTGGTTCACTACATTGTGTATGTATTTCACTATATAATGTATATATTTCACTATATGATGTATGTATTTCACCATATAGTGTGTGTTTTACTATACAGCCAGAGATTCTGAATTATGTCCCTAACGGCTTGCCATATCTCCCCCCATATCTGATGCCTACTTCTGTGCTGACATTTGTCCAAATTATGACTTGGCCAGTGTATCCTCCTTGCAAATAAAGTAGTTGTTTCTAATATTGTTTTTGGTTCCCTTTCACCTGCAACTCACAATCACTGTTTTTATTATTTCCCACTTCCCTAGCATTGATCATTCCCTATTATTCTTTATTTGATATGTTGATTACTATTTAACTGATCTCTTGCCAGTTCTACAGTTTACTGCATGTAACTTCTGATTGTCAATTTATTCTTAAGCATTGTTGTCATATTTATTTTGTTATACTTATTTCCATTCAATGTATTTTGTACTCTGTATCTTGTATCTGCTCTGCCCCCCAAACGCATCTGAAAATGAGCTGTTACCAGCTGAGTATATCTTTCCTGGTAAAACCTTTGAATTAAATAAACAAAATAATGCATGGGGAGGGGCGCATAATGGGAATTTTATAAACATCTGATGTGTGGGATGCTGCATAAACACTGAGAGCGAAGCTCTAGGGGTTTATAAAAGCATCCCACACTGAGGGTGTGTATAAAATTTGTGTTTTACACCCTTCCCCATGTTTCATTTTATATAATTGTTGGGGTTCATTTTTTTGCCCTCAGAATTTGATTACTGGTTGTTGAAGTGTCTACCCCTCAGTGCCCTTCCCTTTCCACATACCTGTACCCATAGTACTCCCCCCATTTGTATGTCGTTGTTCCCACTGCTGCTGCTCAAAATCATGTATCGTATTATAACAGCTGCTCTTTCTTTACTACTTGATGATTTTCCCTGACAGATTGATGTATTTGATAGATTCATTGTTTGTACCATTGTCATTGTAATGAGTTCCCTGTTTGCTGTCAACCTATACAATTCCATGTATCTAGAATTGACTTCTGTAACACTCGCTGCTTGTACTTGTAATTACATTGTAGTGCCACTACTGATCCGGGTCATGCCTGAAAATGGTCCCTCGGATCAGTACACTTACCCAGTTACTGAAGACTAAATAAATAAAATAAATAGTTTGAGCACTAGATAGTGGTACAGTTTGGATGCCTCTTTTTCTCCAGAGTGCCATGTTTTCTTTTTTTTCTTGCCTTGTTTTATTTTGTCTTTCTTTAATTCTGGCAGCCAGAATGGATGTATTGAATTGTGGCAATGAGAGTTATTGGGGCAGTGGCGAGTAGAACCCAGGTGTAGTGTGGTTAGGCTGAGGCACCACGGGGTTTCAGGGACTTTCACTTTAATTTTTTTTTTCCTCCCTGCAATGATGGACTGGAGTTTGATGCTTTTGGGTGAAAGGTGTAAGTTAAGTCCATTGAGATCTGCCTGCTGTCTGGTGAGAATGTGAGGGAAAAATGATGTAGTCTGATGGTTTTTGGATTATGAGCTAGTAACTGATTCTGTGTAGGTGAAGTGTGGTGCATGACTTTTTCCTAGGAAAAACTGGTGGGTGTTTGTCATTAGAACCAGCTGGTTATATTAACAAATTATAACTGGGTTTTCACTATGGAGAAAATTGGACCCCAGTTATTATAATTAACTAATTAGCTTACTAATTAATAACTAACTAACTTTCTAATTAACTAACTGTGGCCTGTCCACCTGCTCCCAAGCTTCAAAGTACTCCCTAGAATCCAATACTTTCCCCCCTTCCTAGTCCCAGTCTCCCACAACAGTTAATCATCTTGCAGTCTCACTGTGCTTTCTGTACCCCACAGGCACTCTTGAACCCAGTGACAGAGTTGCGGCACCTCCACCACTTGCCTGCAGCAGCTGAACAAGTAGAAAGTGTGGTAAACTCAGTGACTGGGCTTGAAGTGGTTGCCATGCTTTGTGAATGGCTGCATTGTCCATTTGCTGCCTTCTCTGCATCGTTATTGTGTGCTGAGTGCAGGAATATCAGCCATACTACCATACTTCACACCAGAACTAGCACTGCCTGCCAACTGTGGTATACAGGACACCATACCCTGATAGTAGCAGGCAGCAGTAGCCTGACTGTGTAAGTCAGTTAGTTGGTATGCTCATGAATATTCATTAGCCCATTTTAATTCTATGTGAGTCCCCAACTTAGGGGATAAACATTACATCAGGCAGTACAAGGGACAGTGTTCATGGAGGTACAAGGGAGAGTAATTTAAAGGAGAGGGGGTACCCTTTAAATAGTAACAACAGCCAACAAAGAAGAAGAAGATGATACTGGGAGTGGTGCAATGCAGTGGCTGTGGGGTAGCAGTCTTCTAGAGAACCTTCTGAATACTGCAGTGCTGCCCTATCTGCAGGCACATCTCTGGGCTGAGGGCGGTGGATACCAGTCTCCAGGCTGAGTCAGCCAGGATCCAATGGGCCTCCTCCCTCATCCAGAAGCCACCGAATCCTCACCCATTACCCCCAAGGTTGCCCAACATGAGGAGTGATTGGATTTTGGTGGGCTCAAAGAGGGTTAAGGAGGTGGGTCAGAGGACTGTTCCCAAAGCCAGTGAAACTGAGGAACTCCTATGCTGTGTTACTGGAGTTGGAAGGACCCACAGGGTCACCTGAAGTTGCATCCAGGGAGGATAAGAGGGACCCCCAGAGTGGAGCCCCAAGGAGGGTTGGTAAAGGACCCCACAGGGAGAGGTAGCTACTTCTGGTTGGGGACTCCATTGTCTGTAGAGTGAAGTTGGGGACAGGTAGCAAGGGTGAGAGGAAGGTAAAGCACCTGCCAGGAGGTACAGCTCGGAGGAATGGAAAGTGGATCCTGAGGATCGCTAGGGTGGTAGCGAGAAGGGGGGAGCTGGATGCCATTGTTCACCTGGGGACAAATGACCAGGCTGGGGACAAGGCACAGATAGGAAAGGTGCAGGAAGAATTCAGGGAATTAGGGAGGCACCTGGGGCAGGTAGCAAGCTCTGTGACTTTCTTGGAGGTGTTATCTGTCCATGGCTAGAGGGAGGCTAGGGATCTCTGTGCCAGGGACTTCAGCACTTGGTTGGTGAACTGATGCACAGAGCAGGATTTTGACTTCATTGGAGACTGGGGACCCACCTGGAGAGATGCAGCATTTGTTAATATGCTCTGCAGTTGCTGAAAACAGTGAAGTTGATTCTGTCCCTATCAGTGAGCGATGACACCATATTGGTCTAGCCTGCTGCTTCAGCAATTAAGTCCCTGATTGACTAAGAAATCGCCTTGTCTGTATCACAGCTGTCAGTTGTTTTTAATCAATACTCTGTATTGTTTTTCATCTATATAACACATGGTTGTTTAATGAATATAAAAGAAATATAAATTTTGTTAATTCATAGAAGTACTGTAGTTTGTGATGTAGCCTCCATAAATAGGTTCATGTGGGAACAATTTTTGTTTTATGTAAAATGGGCAAACAGGTGTCTGCCACACTCTGCTATTTGCATACAGGTGTCTAATCACTCTGCTATTTCAGGAATACGTACTGTATAAACTCACAAATGTCAGTTCTTGCAGGAACATGTACTCTATAAACTCACAAATGTCAGTTCTTTGAGGGTTTCTGTGTGAAAATACATGTATCAGAATCAGAATCAGAATCAGAATCAACTTTATTGGCCAAGTATGTGTACACATACAAGGAATTTAACTCCGGTTGTTGCTCTCAATATACTTAATAGACATACAATAAAACCAACAAAAAATGATAAAAACAATAATACAATAATGCAAAATACAAAAAAAAAACTAAAATAATATACAATAATTTAGCTAATACTTATATACATAAAATAAATGAATTTAACAATATATACATATGTACAACAAAATATATACAGTACATATGCATATATATAACATCCTAAAAAAATTCATTTTATAACTACAGTAAGCATTTAATGTTACAGATTAGTTCACAATTTGTTCATCTGTATAACTGGCTCAAGTGTATGTGTATAACTAGAAATACTATATGGCATCCTGATTCTTCTGTCTCCTGCCTGACAGTTGAGGCAGCAGCATTCTGCTACCCCCTTTCCCCTACCCACGAGCCCCCTATCTCCTGCCCCAGTTGAGGCTGCTGCATCCTTATGCCTTCTGCACAAACAGTTGAGGCTGCTGCACCTTGCTTCCCCCTGTCCCCCACCCCTACAGTCAGGGCCAATGCACTGTTGCCCCCTGTTCTTGTCTCCATAGTCAGGGCTGCTGTGCTCTGCTAAGCTATAGAGTTCCAGATCCCCTGCCTTCACAGTTGGGGCAGCTACACCATGCTGCCGTAGGCCTCCAGAGGTGGGGTGTTTGTGAAATTTGTGAGTTCGTACAGTATATGTGCCTGAAATAGCAGAGTGTGGCAGACATCTGTTTGTGAATCTGACATGACAAAAAATGTTCTCACATGAACATATTTATGGAGGCAACAGCAAAGATAAACTACTTCTATGAATTAACAACATTTAGATTTCTTTTATATCCATTAAACAACCATGTGTTATATAGCCAGAAAACAATGCAGAGTTTTGATGAGAAGTAACTGGCAGGTGTGATACAAACAAGTTGATTTCTCAGTCAATCAGGGACTTATATTGCTGAAGCAGCAGGCTGGACAAATATGATGTCATCGCTCACTGAAAGGGACAGAAACAACTTCACTGTTTTCATTTACTGCAGAGCACATTAACAAATGCTGTTTGAAAGAAAACCACAAAACCAAACACACAAAATGTTCAGGAAACACTAATCATGACACAAGGAGATGAATTCAAGTTTTTATTACACATATGAAAAACTGCTGCATTTGATCTTTAAGAGTTTAAATATGTTCTCCCTAGAAGACAGGAGGGAATACAGGGACATGATAGATATTCAAGTATCTCACAGGAATAAAAAAGGTACAGGAAGGGAGCATTTTAAAAAGGAAAAGATGATCAAAGACAAGGTGTCAAAATATGAAGCTGGAGGGAATGAGACTGAGAGAATATGTGAGGAAGTACTTCTTCATGGAGTGGGTAATAGATGCATGGAACAGCCTCCCAGAGGAAGTGATGCAAGCTAGAATGGTCGCAGGATTTAAGAATGCATGGGATAGACACAAGGGAATCCTAGAAGTAATAGTTTCTCCAGTGGCACTATAGGTAGGGATTTTAGGGCAGAGTAGGTGGGCCAGGTGGACCTTATCTGCTGACAATGTCTATGTTCCTATGTTGCATGTATGGATAATCTGGGTTCTAGGTTAGAAGGTTGAATGTGAATTGCTTCTGCTGAGCACCTATGTACTACAATAGAAGTTCCCCTGCTTGCACATGCTGTGAGCTTACATTGTATGCAAGCACTTGCTGCGCTCCTGGGCATACGGATGGGCCAGGGGTTTCATGGGTGTACACAGGAGCACCCAGAAGGTGGAGTTGAAACATCTTTTCACTTAACTACTCTACTGGCCCCATTTAACTGTATCAGCTGTTTCTGCATGATGTGCTCCATTGCAGAGCACATGAAAATTGGGCTGGTTGTCCTAGCACCTGCTTTGACTGATACCACTGCTGCTATTGGCATAGATAGATCTCAGCCCAGGACCATTTCTGGGTATCCCATGGTGCATCAGACATGCTTTGCCACTGCTAGAGGATGAATACCACTGGATTGGAAATAAGATATCCATTCCTGAATTTCGAGCAGGATTTGAAAAATATCACCTACCTTGTTCATTTCAATTTTGATCCCAAACAGTTGATAATAAAAATTTGCTAGAAATTTATTTTAAAATGGCAAAGTTATGAGCAGAACTTCAAAACACATTGAAAATACATTGACAGTACTTACCTTGTTTCCTCAGTTCACAGTCATTCTTCTAGGAGAAGGTGGATCTATGCTGAGGGACCCATTGTAGGTGAGTAAGGATCTGAGGGTTGTGTAAGAAGGTGTGTGTTGACTGGGGGAGGTTGGGGTTTTGTGGGTGGGGGGGTCAGGGAGTTAAAGAATCACAAGGACTGTTTTCTTCTTTTCAGGTTAAAAAAATAAGATATAAATGGGGCAATTTTCTTACTTTCAGGGGAACTGACATTGGGGATTGGGCACCCCAGTGTCAACATGTTGCCAGCTCTGTGTTGGCCAAGAACAGGAGAGGATGGGAGGGAGCCATTTACAGCAGTACCAGGGGTGGGGATCCCAGTTTGCTTCTTATTTAGGGGGTGCGTTATTTCAGCCGGTACTGGGGGTTGGGCTTCCCAGTGTTGTTTTTTTAGAAAAAGTGTCAAGGCTGGTGGGATTGAATACCTGCCAGATGTTTTTTTTTTTTTGTGGGTCATGAGGGAGGATACTGGTGGTGGGATTTTGTACCTGCTGTCCAATAATATAAAATAAAAAAATGAAACATGGGTCAGGAGGGGGGATACCAGCGGGATTGGGCACCCATCATCCTGTAACTGTAAGCAGCAGGGAGGTGTTCTGTGGGGGTTGGGCATTGACAGTGTGAGTGAAAAAGCAGTGCAAAAGAAGTCCCTTTTAATTTCATTACTTTCAATTTCCTTCGAACTTCTTACAGTATATCAGCTGGCTGAAGAAACAAGTTTGAAGGAAATCACTTTCACTTAAACTGCTAATGCAAAAATACAACCATCATTTGAACATTCATTTTTTGAACTGAGCATGTTTAAAAAATGGAACTGTTTGTAACTTATATTTTAAAAGCTACATAAATTAAAAACTTAAAACTTGCAAAAGCATATATACCTTGGGCTAGACTCTATCAAACCTGTAAGTTTCAAGTTAAACAAATAACAGTTTTTTAAGTTAAAGGTAAGCAAACAAAAATTCTTAATTTACCGTAGGTTAATTTGTAACATTTTTTGTACGCTGACTTTGCCCCCCTCCCCCCAAACTGACTGACAGATATTTTTCAGGATTGAGAGGATCTGACTTAGACTCCCATGCCTGCCATATTTTGGACAAGTCAGTTGAACAGGTACAGACAGAGTTATTAAGGTGCAAAAATCAGGGTTTAACATAGACGTGCTTACTCAACTCTTAAATACAGACATGACCATGCCTGGAAAATACTGTATATGGCCACTACAAGAACCACTTTCTATCTGGATGAACAAAATCACCTGCAGTGCCTAGATCTACTCATGAATGCACAGTGTTGTACTTTTGTACCCCAAATGTTTAATACCAGGACATTTTTCTAAGTTTAATTATATACTCAAGGGTGCTGTGTTCCTTGGGAGATATATGAAGTACTCTCTTTTGTGCTGATGATAACCTGTACACATCCTTTTGTGTGTGTTATTGCCCACATACTGTATATGCAATGTTGTTGTTTCTCAGTTAAGTTAAAACATTGTATATTTATTCTCATGTACAGTTATTGATGTCCCTCTATGTATTTATTGTTTAAGATCTTCCAGAACCTCCTTGTAAATGAGCTTGCTTGCCTGAGTTCATTTCTGGTTCCAAATAAAACTGAACTGAACTGATATTCCATACATAACATAGAGGGTAATGTTTACCTAAGTGGTCATAACAAGCTTGTGGATTCATCGAGCAGCCATCAGGGCAACCGCTTGAACCTCAAGAGCACAGCTTGAGAGGTTCGGACACGATGACGACTGCGAGATGAATCCTCAGGCTTGTAATGAACACTTTGGCATACATTGTCTTTTACAGTGTACGATGCAGGATGGGCTACCTTTCATTAAAAGTTATAAAAACAGGAGTTGACACTGAAGCAGGCAGACTTTTAAAATAAATCAGATTTTTTACTTATGAAAAACAAAGATGTCAGACTTACAGGTAGTGCGTGCCACACGCAAACATGATCTTAAATACAAAATCCTAAAAAACTGTCAGTTAATGAGACTGGCAGTGTATTACATGCATTAGTACTATTAAAAAAGTCTTTGCACAAAAAAAATTGATTTTATTGTCAGTGATGCTCTAATTTGACTTCCGGAGATGCTTCAGATATCTTTTTCTCTCACAATCTTCTGTCCATGACTTGCAAAAAAAAATACTAAGTCAAAGGTTAATGGGAAGTGGCAGGCTCAGCAACAGAAATATAACAGATAGCTTACTTATATTAGTCTGAGTTGGCATCATCTTGGACTTTTCTCTTCTTGCGTTCAGTAAAGTAATTGTAGATATTAGCTGTAAATCCTTGTTGGAACATGCAATTGTTCCCAAACAGGCAAAAATTAGTCAGCTCAGACAACTGGTTTGCTAGACTTTCTTGGCAAGATTTTTTTGTTTGTTGAGTCACACAGACAAATGTTGAGGAGGTGGGTGGTTGCTTGTATTGTTTCATGCTGCCACCCAGGATATTGTTGTTATGTTTCTGTTTGCCTTCTGACATGAAGCAATAGTTATTATTAAACTGTAACAATTTGTGTCCGTAGACTTGCTGTACTTCATTTGGAGGTACATTACTGTCAACAAGCTTTTGGATTGTGGTTTTGTGAGTTGAGTGATTCGTACGCCACTTAGTGGATGGCAACCCTGCCTGCATCTTCATCAATTTTACCATTGCTCTAATTTTGTTCCCTCCAACAGGCATAGAGCAGTACCATTTAGATAGACCAGGCTTTAAATTAGGATGAGGTGCTAGGTAGAACAAAGAGCCATCCTGCATCATTCTGTGGGCTGGTTTTATAGGCTAAAAAGGTATCCACAGGGCATGTTTGGGGGTTAAACAAACTCTCATACATTTGCGGCCTGACTGCACAAATATCTCTGGGGTTTTCACCACTCCTCGTTTTTGTCTTGTGATTATACAATTCTAAAAACTGCTGACCTTCAGAGTCAGTCATAAGCTGCAAATCACCCCACCACAGAGAATACTGTGCTGAGGTTCATAGGGCAAAAAATAGACCATTGTTAAAGAACATTGTGTTGAGGAGAGATGTTGCATTTTGGAGCCCCAAAGTGTCGCTAACATACAGTTGGTCTATGTCACTCTGGGAACGGACTTCAGCCTTGTTCAGTTTGTTACCCTTTCCCACCTGTTTTGAAAATATTTGTTTTGCTGATACTGTTGCTAACATTTCTTAAAGTCTGATGTATTGCCATGAAAAATAGAATGCTTATACTTTTCTTTCAACAGGTGGCAATCAATGCTGCCAATGATGCCTCTAATCATGCTGGGCTCATAATGGGAACTGTCACTGTGCTCCAGCTTGAAAATTAATTTGGGGTTCAGCTTATCGAGCTCTTCTACAGGTATGATGCTAATCGACCATATTTCTTCCTCATCTGCTAAGTAACTTTTTAAAAGTTTTAGGTCACTTTTTTTTTTTTAAAGTTCTGTGATTCTCTTGCTGATTTATAAATAGCCCCATTCACTTAATTTATGAGAAAATGTATGGCAAAGGCACTATGAGCCGAGGCTCATTTCCAAGTGCGACCCAGGTGCACAGTATGCACAGGAGTTTAACAATGTAACAGTAAAAGGATATGACAAAAATTTACAGAGTACAATGTGGTATAGGCAAAATATGTACAAAGGAAAGATACAAATAAAATTATACAAAAAATACCTAAATGTAACTAACAGCTAAATTCTGGGACACTAAGAGGCCCCTTAAAGGGAGCTGGAGTAGGCAGAGGCTAAGTTTGTGTACAGGAGGGTAAACCAAATCAGGGATAGAAGAAACCAAGTAACACAAAACGGGAGGGTTATGAAGGAAAACACAGATTGAGATTTGAGGGGGAGAGCATATTGCAATCCAAAAGGGGATATGGGGAAAGCCAACAAGGGGTAAGACGGGAGACGGCAGTGGGTTAGGAGCATGTGTGGCACTGGGCAAAGGGGAGGAGTCAGAGGAGACTTTTGAGGGATGAGAAAGGGGAGGCGAGATGAAGGTCTGAGGGTAGGTTATTCCAGAGAAGAGGGAGACAGTACAAGAAGGCATATTGGCCTGCAGATTAGTGAGGATGAGGGATGGAGAAAGAACGTGAGTCTGTGTGGTGAAGAGTGTATGTAGTGGATTTGGCTGGTGTAAGGCAGGATGAGAGATGGGGGAAAGGGAGTCAAACCAATATTTGCCAATAAGAGAGGCACTGTGGACAGTTCTCCTGTGAAACAGCTGAGTGAGGGAGAGTGGAGCATAGAGGAGATAGTGATGGGTAAGAGGAGGGGTAGGTGGTAGCAAAGTGGCAGAAGGAGTTGAGAAGAGTGTCTAATTTAGAGTGAGAGGAGGCAGGGGCAGTGACATAGACTACATTAGCATAGTCCAGCACTTGCAAAATTGTTTTGAGTACTAATCCACATTGAGTGGAGAGAGGGAGGATGGCTTTGTGTTGGTAGAGGACTACAAGTCTGGGTCGAAGTTTAGTGCAGATGGCATGGACGTGTGTTGTAAAATCCAGGTGGCTATCCAGCCAGACACCCAGATATTTGAAAGCAGAGACCCTCTCTAGGAGTAAACCTTCCAGGGTGGTGAACATGGGGGGCAGGAGGGAGGTCAGCTTCGTCTGGAACAAAAATCATGGTAACTGTCGTTTTGACGTTGAGTTTTAATTAGTTTACTTGGAACCAAGACGGAACCCTATTGAAATTGTTTTGGAGATTGGGGAGAACGCTGTTGTGGGAAGGGCCAGAGGCATAGATGACAGTGTCATCTCAGTGTACACGTGCATATCAGAGGACTGACAGACTGAAGGAAGATTGTTAATAAAAAGAGTGAAGAGGATGGGCCAAGGACAGAGCTTAGCGGCACCCAGGAGAGGCTAGGGAGAGGAGGAGAGAAAGCATCATCTACTGTATTAGGACTGACTGCTGTCTCTTGTGGAGACATGGATGGAACCAATCTACTGTGGGCTTTGTAAGGCCAAAGGAATTATGCTTTTGAAGGAGGAGTGAGTGGGAAACAGAGTCAAAGGCTTTCTGCCAAATTAATGAAGATAGCAGCAGTGATTTGGCTTTGGCCCATTGCAGAGAAGATGGAGCTGGTGACATGCAGCAGAGAAATAACTGTGAAGTGTTGTTTCTGAAAACCTGATTGCACCAGCGATAGTAAGTTATTTCAGGAGAGAAAGTTGGAGAGCTTTGTAAGAATGGGGGATTCCTGGACTTTAGCAATGGATGGGAGGAGCGAGATAGGCCAATAATGGAGGAGAGATCACCGCCCTTGTGAAGGGGTACAACTTTGGCCAATTTCCAGGCTTTGGGAACAGTCACTGTGGTGAGAGAGAGATTTAGTATGTATGTCAAAAGGGTGGCTATTGCGGATGCGGAGATATGTAGCAATATTGGGTGAAGACCGTCAGTGCTTGACTTGGAGAGGTTAAGAGAAAAAAGTGTTGTGTACACTTTAAGAGGACATAAGGGTGGAAGGAGGAAGCTGGTGGGGGGGAGATACAGGAGGGTGGGGAGAAGAGCCAAATGAAGGGGGGAGGGGGAGTCGGGCAGGGAACAACAGATGAAGAACTTATTGAAAGCCTCAGCTACAGAGGCAGGGTCATGAGACAGGGGAGCCATTGATTTTAAGGATCAGGCAAATTTGTTGGGGGGGTCCAGGAGGGACTGAATCATCTTCCAAAAGAAAGCAGGGTATGCTGGTTCTGTTCAAGCTAGAATTTGAAGCAGGATGTTTTAGATAGGCGAATGGCCTTAGTGCACCTGTTTCTGAGCTGTTTGAAGAGTAGGAGGTCATTTGGGATGTGGGAAGCCTTGTAACATTTCCAGGCTTTGTCCCTTGTATGACACATGGTGATAAGGTTGGAAGTAATCCAGGGATGATGGTATCATTTCACCCTGACTTTTCTAAGGGGTTCATGAAGGTCCCAAATGTGGTTGAAAATGTTGTGGAAATGGAACAGGGCAAGGTCAACATCTAGGGCAGAGAAGACGGGTTGCCAGTCAGCATTTAGCAGATCATGTTGCAGGGCGACTTCATCGAGGGAATGGAGGGGGTGGGGCCATATGAATTTGTGGGGGGGGAGTGTGGTGTGTGTATTTTGTAAATACAATAGGTGAAACAGTGATTGCTGAGGGCATCGGAGAGGATGCCTGAAGCAGAGATGCAGTGAGGGTGGGAGGGTACAATCTAGTCTAGAAGGGAGTGGTTTTGGGACCGAGGGTTTAGACGGGTAGGTTCATGGATAAGTTGAGAGAGGCTGAGGGCCTCAATCAACAGGGTGGCAGGCCCGTCAGATGAGGAGACCCAGTCAAGACTTAAATCACCTAAGAGCAAAAGTTCAGCATTGGAGGTGAGGGTGAAGATTGAAGAGATGACCTTGATGATGGAGTCAGTTGAGGTCTTAGTGGGGCGTATGAAGCACCGATATAAAGGGGGTCAGAGGAGGGAAGGGATAACTGGGCAATAATGAGCTCATGGGAGGAGGAGCTGGATTCTTTGAAGATAATATAGTTGGAGATAGATTGGCTGATGTACAAGGCAACCACGGCTGCCATAGCTGTTAGCGTTCTGTTACTTCATGTTCAAAAGTGCTGAAGAAACTGACAAGATGACAGCTGAACCAAGTGCACAGCTGATTGGAACTGTTACAGCACGCTCCTTGGTTCTGAGTTTTTATACTGCAGTAGCTACGTTGCTGCCACAGCAAAACAAAGATAATGATGTGGCTACTGCAGCATAACAAAACTATTACAGTAATCGATTTCTATACTTAACAGCATTCCATCATACACTGTACATATATAATGTGTTTTTCTCATTCTTTTATAAATTTCAAATATACCAAATATGGGTGGCTTTTAGAGTATGTAAAATAATGCATGCTTTGCCATATGTTGTCATCAGCAAGCACCCATTTATCCATGACTCCCTTATGTTTCACACTCACTTTTGTATCACTGAGACTTATACAGTACTTTTATCTGGTTGTTTATTTATTTATTGTTAAAATACATGCATAGATAGCTGTCACATTCCAATATCCATCAAAAACTATGGGAACATATGGGGTACAATACTGGAGTGTTGACTCTATGGAAACTACTCATTTTTTGGGTGTCCCATTAAAATATTGAATTAATTTATGTGAATGCATAATAGAGTGTGAAAAACAGCAAATGTCATATTAACAACATGATATTTATAGTAAATGTTTATTTCAGCAATGTAGGCAGTCCCCACTCCAGAGTTGTTATATGAAATCTGCCCGCCCTCCTGACTTGGTCCCCCTCCCCAACTTGCACGCCACTGGAATGAGAATATTTAATCAGCCACCTTCCTGAAATTGTCCTCCTCCCTGAGTTGCGTCCCCCAGAGTAAGAATATTTAATCTGCAGCTGGCCCGGTGGTGCTGAGGGCTGAGGTGCTGGATGCCTTACCTCGTAGCATGCCGGTGACCCAGGTTCGGGAACGAGCCCAGGCCATCAGAGGTTGGCAGTGGGAGGGAGGGCGGACCTGGATGGAGCTGTCAGCAGGCAAGCTCTTCTCTCCGGGGAGGAGGTGCAGCATCCCTCAGCTGATGGCAGTACCTAGTGGCGGCTAGGGGCAGCACGGGCCTAGAGGGTGCTCAGGCACTAGGCCATGAGGTGGGAGAAAGGGGTCGTGACTGGGGCTGTAAGGCATGTGCGTGCCTCCATGCACATGCACTCCTACTCCTGGGGCCCCTGGGAGAAAACTGGAAGGTAAAATGCCGGCAGCAGGATGAAGACCATTTCCCCGCAGAGGTCGCACCCAGGCCGGGCACAGGTAAGTGCCGGTAATTCCAGGTGACGTGGCTGGGGGCGGTCAGTCTGATGGGGAATGTCCAGGAAGAGCATAAATAGAAAGAATAACAAAAAAAAAAAGAATATTTAATCTGCCCCCCTACTGATGCTCCACCCCCCACAAAGTGCTATTCCCCTCTTTGCTCCACTTCTGTAAGTTTCCTATTTTTGTTTTCCTCTGTTTTTCTCTGTTTTGAGTGATTGCTGTTATTGGTACTCACCATTTTAGTTGGTGTTGATTTTCCTGCACTCATATTGTCCTCGCAATTTAACTTTCATTGTTTTAACATAGAACCAATTTTCTGTATAGGTTTCTGAAACTATGAATACTGGTTCTGTGTGATAACAGTGCTCAAAAAATAGCGATCGCCGTTCGAGTGAGTGTACATTGCTGAAAATGAATTATGACAATGTACACTTGTGGTGAACTGCAAGGCAGCGACAGAATTTACATTCACAGTATGTGGGTGGCTTCACCCCCCCACACCTCCCTACTTAAGGATTCTCAACTCCAGGGGGTGAAATTCTTAAAAAAGAAAACAAGCCACCTGCCTGCACAAAAAAACCCATGCTGGACCTGAACCCTGCACCCTGCACACCCCAACCAACCACCCTCCCCACCACGCTAGCAGACCAGCTTGGCTGCTGCCCACCACACCCCTCCCACACACCTCCCCTCTCCTTCCTCTCCCCCCGCACATGTGTGTGCACGTATACATGTGCGTACACTTCCTGTTGCCCTACCTCTCTGAGACTGAGTCTTGAAGAAGCACTATTGCGTTAAAACATTTGACGTGAGACTTTGAACTCAGGGAGGGGGCCACCATTGTTGTATGGTCATTTGTTTTACCTGTGGATTTCATACTGAATTACCGGAACCAATAATGGTATTTGTTTTATACCTCTTGCATCTCTGGACTGATCTTTACAGACAGGTTCATGTTGTGGATGGGTGGTTTGTGTGCTGACTCAGCAATGTAAGTACTATTATTGCTTTAAGGACACAGTAATGTACTAGGATATCTTTAAACACACATCCCTACTATCTAATGTTCTGTTAAGGAGCGAGTACAACTGAGCATAATTTTTGTCTTACATAAATTATGAAAACAATAACCCATGACAGGGTATGGTGTTTTTGGGGATTAGTCAACACCTCTGGTGTGTTGTGAGACATGAGGCTGCAGGCCAAGTGCTTTCACAGCACCTGGAGTGTTGGTTAATCCCCAATAACACCATACCCTGGAGTAGGCTATTGCACTTATAACATGGGTTCTTTGAAAAAGGAAAAAAACAAGCATTTGTCAATGCCGAATGTTTGCTTGCTGGCATTGGCATTGGTAGTGTAGGAGTTACAGAGCTGCATAATAGGAATGGCAGCGAAGTGTTGAACTGAAGCCAACCCCACCAGCACCCTGCAGAGACTGACAGGCATTGGGGTGTGCCTTTGGGTCATCAGGCATAACAGCCTTGCCATTTCACCACACCCTACCCTGCAGACAATGACAAGTGTCATGGTGTGCCTTGGGGTCTTTGGCCCTTATGCGCACCCCATTCCATCAGGAAATACAGTGAGATGGGTGTGGTATAGGAGAATGGGGTGAACTTTGGGGCTGAAGAGTCCAAGGCACACCTCGATGCCTCTCACTGGCTGCAGGGTGTGGGTGGGGGTGGAATGGAATGGTATGAGCACTGCAGGCAACAATCCCAAGTCACAGCCCTGATGCCTGTCATTCTCTACAGGGTGGGGTGTTATGGTCGGAAACCCTAACACCTCAGGCATTCGTTGGTATTTTCACTCCAAATTTTCAACATGTTTTTTTTGTGACCCCCACCTCATGAACAGTGACAATATCAGTTTGTTAGCTGAAAGCTGCTTTTGCACAGCAACTACGGCATTTGTCACCACAGGTGCAAAAACACATTCCGAACAGGATGCAGAAAATGACAGCTGTACTGTTCATGGGGAGGTGTAAAAAATGGCAATGTTGAAAATCTGCAGTGAAAATATTAAAAAAACTGGTAAAGTCATGAACATGCGTAGAAACTGTGCAATGCACACCCGTAATGTAATTAGTTGGGGATATTTTACAGCAGATTGTCAACACAGGCATTTTAGAACCTCTGATCATGAACAGTGTCACTGTGATTTTCTTTATCTGTCCCGAACAATGACTTCCCACAGCGACCCTACATTTCTGTGCTGAAAGTGTGAAAACACATTTTGGCCATGTTGTGAAAAATGACATCTGTACTGTTCATAAGGAAGTGTGGAAAAATGCCAGTGGTGAAAATCTGGACTGAAAATATTACAAATTCGTGAACTTACAAGGGTGCATGGAAACTGCGCAATGCTCACTCGTAACACAGTCATTTTATGGACTTTTGTCACCAAATTTTCAACATAGCCATTTTAAGACCTCTGCTCATGACCGTGTCACTGTGATTTTCTTAATCTGTCCCAAACATTGCTTTTGCACACCAACTGCACCATTGTGTGCTACATGTGCGGAAACACATTTTGGGTGAGATGAGAAAAATGGCAGCTGTACTGCTCATAAGGAAGTGTGGTAAAATGGCAATGTTGAAAAGCTGGAGTGCAAATATTAAAAATTCGCAAACTTACGAGTGTGCGTAGGAACTGCACAACATGCGCGCCTAAAACAGTCATTTTTGGGGAATTTTTTCACCAAATTTTCAACATAGCCATTTTAAGACCTCTGCTAATGAACAGTGTCACTGTGATTTTCTTAATCTGTCCCAAACATTGATTGCACACACTGACTGTGCCATTGTGCGCTACATGCGTGAAAACACATTTTAATGAGATGTGAAAATGACAGCTGTACTACTCATAAGAAGGTATGGTAAAATGGCAGTGTTGAAAATCTGAGTGCAAATATAAAATTCGTGAACTTACGAAAGGCATGAGGAACTGTGCAAGCACACTACTTAGAACAGTTTGTTTTTAGATTTTTTACTAAATTTGGTAACATAGGCTGTTTGAGAGCCCACCTTATGAACACTAGCACTGTTGTTTCATTAATCAGTCCTGAAAGGTGATTTCGTGCAGTGGCTGTGAAATCACCCTTCAGGCCCGATTAACGCCATGACAGTGACAGAATTCATGAGGAGGGGTCCCAAAAATCCCATGTTGAAAATTTGGTGCCAAAATTCCACAAAATGTCTGAGATATGCAGCAAAGTTGAAAAAACCCTATTTATTACATTATACAGCTTACTGGCATTTCTTCAGTTCGCAGTCGGCTTTGAAGAGTGCAGACGAGTTCCCAGTCCACCAAGATCGTATGCCAGACTCTGGAAGTAAGTATGGGGTGAAGGGGGTGTGGGAGGCAGGGTGTGCAGTGGGTGGAGTGCTGGTGTGGGCAGGGAGACTACGAGGGACCATTTTTTATTTACAAGGTTTTTATTTATTATTAAGACGGCGGGCGTTTGTCATGCTGGGGTGGGCTCCAAGCGTGGAGCGGAAAGAGCTGTTTTAGGCTGGAGCCAAGGAGAGATTGGGCACCCCGTGCCGGCTAAATCGAGTTTGCCACACTGGGGTGGGCTCCAGCGTGGCACCTTGAAAGCTTTTTGGGAGGGGAGATGGAGCCGACAGGGGATTGGGCACCCCCCGTCGGCTATAACAATCTTTGCCACGCTCTGGTCTCCCAGTTACCGTCTCTGCCTCTTTTGCTACCAGTGTCTCCCATTCCACCGGCTGTGTCATGCTCTCTGTCTTGGGAGCTTGGAGGGGGGGCTGAAAGATAGAAAGACAGAGAGAGCAGAGTAGGAATTTATGGCTGACAGTTCCACTGTTGTGCAGACACAGACAATGGACAGTGAGGTGCTCAATCGCACTCTCTCTATCTGCTTGATGGTACTGCCAAGGCACTGGATCACACACACAGGGAAGGCTGACAGACACCGGAACACAGATACAAGGTGTCACATTAGTGGAGGCAGCTGTCCAGTGTTTCATTATGTCTCTGTGGTTGCCTGCATGTTGGGGAGCTTGCGGGGTAGCCGGAGTGTTATTCTGTGTGTCTCTGTCTCCGAACCCATGTTGACCAGCTCCATACCACCACACTCTATCTCTGCCTGTCCTTCACTCTGCAAGCTCTGATAGTCCCTTCATAACTACTGCATTTGGCATAGGTATAACAATAACAGCCACACCTTACAACTTAAGCTATCTTGTTCTCTGGCTGTGTGGAATCTATCTTGTGCCTGGAAAGAGCTCGCTGTGTCCTGCTATGTCCTGCTTAGCCACTTATCAATGGCTGCCTTTCAGTTTCTCATTCAGCAGGACACATGAGTCCCAGTTGCACTGTGCAGGACTCCTTCCATGGAACTGTGGATTAAATAGGGTAGTTAATCCATGGCCATGCAGAGGGACTGCACCAATCAACTTGCACGTTTGTATGAACCCATGTTATAAAGTGCCTATAACATGACTCAGGAATTCAATGAAGAGTATAAAAACATGGGGCATAGGGTCTGATGGCAGAAGGAGGCCAAAGCTCCACTGAGTCTGCCCTTACTACTGCTATTACCTACATATGCATTTAGAATTGAAAATCTAAAGCAGGACATATAATATTGCAAAACACTGAAAACAGAGCATGTTTAGGCATCTATGATGTATGATTGCAAACAATAACCATTTGTTAATAAAGCAGAACAGTAAAGTGAAACGTCCTATCTCTGTGCATGGATCCACGGTTTAGCTGATACCGATGGCTCTGGCCTTGAGCACTTTGCAGTTCATGCCTCTGTGTGAATAGCCCTCTTTGTTGTTATTATCACTGTTTGTATGATAATGTCTGTCCACTCCCATTCTGTTGCTTAGCAATGAAACATTAAATACAACACAGCAGTTTTTTCTTTAGGCTAAATCAGCCCTTGAGAATCAGGAAAGAAAATAGATGGACTGAAATTACTGCATATAGCACCTGGCTATCCAATAATCCATAAAGAAGGTGCAGCCTTGTTTTACATTATTGTTTTACTGATTGTGTAGTGCTGTTGACACCTGTGTTGTTTTGTGAAAGATTGAGTCAATCAGACTGCATATAGACTAGGCTTGGAGGAAGCAAAACACATCTGTATGTCCCTGTTGACATGGTCTATATAAAAGAGGTTTACAATTACTCCAAAATAAAGCGGAAGTGTAAGCTTTCTTCATGCGGGCTTTGTTCACTAAAACAGTACTTCAGGATGTGTTAGGAATCTCCCAGGTTTTCAAGTTCTTTGGCTTTTTAGCATTTGCTTTTCCTGTGGGAATGAAATGTGACAAAGAAAATAGGTCAATGAGATTTAAAATAATTGTGTAGTTGGCAATGAAAAGGGGACTTTCTTAGAGGAGTGAGCACTAAAAACAAAAGTTGCTTGTTACATGGAAGTGTATCTTATTCTTTATGGCCTGTTGTACTCATCTATGGCCCCCAAATACACACTGTCTCATTCTCCCATGCACACACACACTACTCCCTTCCACACACACACACACACACACACACACACACACACACACATATACACTCATTCTTCCCACTGCATACGGACTTTCCGTAAGCCCTCCACCACTCTTACAAAATCAGCAATTCAGTTCAGTTCAACTTTATTTTTAAGTGCTGTTCCTATGATCACAGCACTGTACAAATGGTAAAATCAACAAAGTAATACATAAGATGAAACAACTAAAACAGTCACATGAACAAATTATCATAAAGTTAAAATATTAAAAATCTAAGTAGAACACTAGCTTACATTTGGCTCAGAAAAAGCTAACTCAAACTGGTGGGTCTTTAACGCAGTTTTAAAACTCTCAGCAGTCAGGCACTCTCTGATCTGATGAGGTAGAGAGTTCCACAGGGCAGACTCCAATGCAGGGGTATCAGGGTGAGCAGTGAACAAACCGGAGAGCTTCTATTTGAGAGTATCTTGCTCCATTGCAGATAAATAGGAGAGTTCTGCACACCATTTTTATGTTTGCATGTGCGCATGTGCAAGAAATATTTTGTGGCAACTTGCTGGAGCAGCAGATTGTGGAGGTGCAGTAGTGATGTGGCCAATGCTGCCACTGCTTTTTTGGGCTTGTCTCTGTGGCACCAATGAATGAGCATGCTGTCTATGACAGCAGTTGAGAAGCATGCCACCAACTTGAAAGAAATTTGCTGCCACAATGAGGGAGCACCCCATCATTGCAGGGTGTAACCACTCATACACCTGGCATGCCACGGTGTACAACAGACCAGTGGGGGGGGGGGGGGTTGCAGGAGCCAAGAGCAGAGCCAGCCTTTCTGCTGAGCAGGACTATAGGGTGTAGGTAAGTAAGTAAGTAAGTAAGTAAAATTTATTTTTTAAGCGCTTTTCTTAAACCAAAGCACTGTACAGACAATAAATAAATAACAGAGAAATATCAAACATTGACAATAATAAAACCAGACATCATAGGCCAGCATATGTGAATGTGCTGAGCCTGTCCACTGCTCCTTTCTTCCTTGTGTTCCTGTTCGAGCACCCCCACCAGCAAATTACTCCCTCCTGCTTCCTCCCACTGCTGTTATCCTCCCCACACCCTCATTCTGTTCAAGCCCCCCTGCCAGCAAATCAATCCCTGCCTCTACCTCCCACTGCTGCTGTCCTCCCCACATTCTCAATCTGTTCAAGGCCCCTCCACCAGCAAATCAATCCTTCCCTCTCCCTCCACTGCTGCTGTCCTCCCCACACCCTCATTCTGTTTGAGCCCACACACAAACACACACACACAGCAAATCCCTCCTTCCCCCTCCCACGTCTGCTGTCCTCCTTGCACTCTCCGTTCCCTGTCCCCCTGGACACTGGGGAGCACACTTCCATTGGCCAGAAATGTTCACATCCTTTCCCTATATAAAAAAAGGAAAACCATCACCAGTGTCTTTATTTCTTCAAAGCTGAAAAAAAATGGTCCATTGTTGTCTGCCCATCCCCCTACCCCATCATGACCCACCCACTGTGCACCCACCACCCTGCACCCCCCTTACCCATATTTACCTCCAGGGTCAGGAGCAACGATCTTCTGTAGACAGGGACACGTTTGCACTCTTCAAAGCCGACCAGCAAAGTGATGATTTCAAAGTAAGCCGTATAATTGGAAACAATGGTTGGGGGGGTCAACTTAGGTTAATATCTCAGCCATTTTTAGCAATTTTGGCCACACATTTTCAACATGTGGTTCTTGGGACCCCACCTCCTGAACACTGTCACTGTCATTTCATTACTTGTTCCTGAAAGGTGATTTCGTGGTCACTGTGCGGAATCACCTTTTGGGACCATTTAATGAAACAACAGTGCCACTGGTCATGAGGTGGGGTTCCAAAAAGCCCATGTTGAAATTTGGTGAAAAATTCCAAAAAATTACTGCTTATGAGCGACATTGCACAGTTTCTATGCACATGCCTAACTTCACCAGTTTGTAATATTTTCACTCCAGATTTTCAACATTCCAATTTTTTCACACCTCCTTATGAACAGTATAGCTGTCATTTTTCATATCCTGCCTGAAACATGTTTTCACACCTGTGACACAGAATGGCATGGTAGCTCTGCAAAATCACCTTTCAAGATGAGTGTACAAAATGACACTGGCACTTTTCATGAGGTGGGGTCATAAGAATGCTACACTGAAAATGAGATGAGAAATTATTAACAAATAAAGTTGCGAGCATGCACTTAAATTGCCAATTGCAGGCTCGTATCTTTGGTACTTTTCAATATTTTGACCCCAAATTTTCATCATAGCCATCTCTTCACTGCACCTCATGAATGTGACAACTGTCATTTTCCAGATCCTGGGCAAAATGTTTTTTTGCATCCTGAAAGGTGATTTCGCAGCCATTGCATGAAAGTACCTTTCAGACAGGAGTTGAAATTGTACTTTTCCTTTTTACGTTCGCTTGCACGCATGCGCAAGGAATGTTTTGGGAGAGTAGCACACTTGAGGTGTGCCTCTCCCCCAATCACTGCTCCGCCAGGCAGGCGTGGGTCCTGCACCAATGGGTGTAAGGCTCAATCATGACAGCTGTGTTCCTCTGCTTCAAAGGAAAGCACGCTGCCATACTGAAACACCGCCCCCCCTCGGCGTCACCGGCGCTGCCTCCCCTACCCGTGCATCCGCCCACCCCCAAAGCTTTGGTGCCACGCTGGAGCCCACCCCAGCATGCCAAATGCTGTTTGCCGATGGGGTGCCTAATCCCCCATTGGCTCCACGGCCTCATGTCGCTCTCTGTTGCCATCAGCTCAGAGCCCACCCCAGCGCAGCAAACAGTGGTTTAGTTTGTCACGGGGTGCCCAATCCCGCCAGCTCCTCACCCCCAGTCATCTTCTGCCATGCTGGGAGCTCACCCCAGCGTGACAAATGTCCCACGCGTCTTTTTATTTTTAACCTGTAAAACAAAAAGCGGTCCTGCGGCGCGTCCCCAGGCCCCCTCCCACAACCCGCACCCACCCACTGTGCACCCAGCCTCCCCACACCCCCCCTCACCCCATACTTACCTCCGGACTCTGGTGTGACGATCTTCGGTGGACCGGGAACACGTCTGCACTCTTCAAAGCCGACCGCGAACTGAGGAAATGCCGGTAAGCTGTATAATGGGCTATATAGGGGGGTTTCAACTTTATTGCATATCTCAGTCATTTTTTGGAATTTTTGCACCAAACTTTCAACATGGAGTTTTTGGGACCCCTTCTCATGAATGATGTCACTGTCATGGCATTATTCGGACCCAAAGGGTGATTTCGCAGGCACTGCACAGTCACTGCATGAAATTACCCTTTGGCCTTGAATAACACCATGACAGTGACATCATTCATGAGAAGGGGTCCCAAAAACCCCATGTTGAAAATTTGGTGCAAAAATTCCAAAAAATGACTGTTTTACGAGCGTGCGTTGTGCAGTTCCTATGCAGGCTCGTAAGTTAGTGAATTTTCAATATTTTCACTCCAGATTTTCAACATTGCCATTTTATCACACCTTCTTATGAGCTATATAGCTGTCATTTTTGACATCTCACCCAAAATGTGTTTCCACCCATGTAGCGCGCAATGGCGCAGTCGGTGTGCGAAATCAATGTATGGAACACATTAAGAAAATCACAGTGACACTGTTTATGAGCAGAGGTCTTAAAATGGCTATGCTGAAAATTTTGTGAAAAAATTCCTAAAAATGACTGTTTTACGTAGCGCATTAGCAGTTCCTACGCACGCTCGTACATTTGCGAATTTTCAATATTTGCACTCCAGATTTTCAACATTGCCATTTTACCACACCTCCTTATGAGCAGTACAGCTGTCATTTTTCACATCCTGCCCAAAACGTGTTTCTGCCCATGTAGCGCACAATGGTGCAGTCGGTGTGCGAACTCAATGTATGGGACACATTAAGAAAATCACAGTGACACAGATCATATCATGAGCAGAGGTCTTAAGATGGCTGTGCTGAAAATTTGGTGAAAAAATTCCTAAAAATGACTGTTTTATGACTCTGCATTGCGCAGTTCCTACGCACACTTGTAAGTTTGCAAATTTTCAATATTTTCACTCCAGATTTTCAACATTGCCATTTTACCACACCTCCTTATGAGTACAGTTGTCATTTTTCATCCCTAAACGTCTTTTCTGCCCATGTAGTGCACAATGGCTTAGTCGGTGTGCGTAAATCAATGTATGGACACAGTAAGAAAATCACAGTGACACTGTTCATTAGCAGAGGTTTTAAAATGGCAATGTTGAAAATTTGGTGAAAAATCCTACAAATGACTGTTTCTGAGCGTGTGTTGCACAGTTCCCATGCACGCCTGTAGGTTTCTGAATTTTCAATATTTCCACCCAGATTTTCAACATTGCCATTTTACCACACTTCCTTATGAGCAGTACAGCTGTCATTTTTCACATCCTGCCCAAAACATGTTTCTGCCTATGTAGCGCACAATGGGGGTAACAACAAGGTCATGCTGACAATTTATTGTGCAAATACCAGCAATCGCACAGGGCATTAGGGTAAAGCACCATACATGCCAAACACCACTGCAAATACCTGCAAGCGAACGTTTGGCATTGACAAATGCTTGTTCAAGAGGTGGCATAATAAGATGGCTATGTTGTAAATATGGTGTAAAAATATTAAAAGACAATAAAGTTATGAACCCATATTGAAATTTGCCAACACCGGCTCGTAAACCCCCCCCCCCAAAATGGCACCAGTGTACACAACAAACTTGCAGCATTGACAAATGCTTGTTTTTTAATTCCTCAGCTGGTTGGATTCACTGCTCCATTTCATGAAAGAAGATACTGTATATATGTGTGTGTGTGTGTCTGTGTGTGTGTGTGTTGGGGGGGGGGGTTATTGTCTGCGTGATCTGACAATGCAAATCATAACCAAAGAGGAACACGAGCTGCTGAGAATGAATGAACCACAGCTGTGTAGCTGGGAACTACATTGAGTGTCGCTGAATGAAGAGGAAATTATTGATATAAAGTGGTTAATTCATCGTGGGCCACTTTGCACCCTGTCCCACATGTAGCATCTGTCATATCGGAAGCAGAGGGGGAAATATAACTTGATGATATTAATAATGAGATGCAGGCTAATATTTCAGTAACACTTAATATGGATGTGTGTGGATGGGGGGTGCAGCACACTTGTCCTTGGTGAATTTACAAGTAATGGAGAACAGTGTAATTGAATTGCAGATAAAAGAATTAAAGGGGAAGGATGCAAAGCAGCATTACCAACTGATATCCGCTCGCACTCGGGCCACTTTTTGTACAGTACTGTATAGTTTTTTGGTTTTCTGTCTCTTTGGTCTTTAAAGCAGCAGTATTTGTGAGTGGAAAAAAAAATGTTGTCATATTCAATAATATTGTATTGCATTTCTGGCAAACACATCAATATATTCATTTATTCATTTAATTGTATTTCATTCCTGAACTGAGTTACAGTATGGGGTTTCTTTTGAAGTCTTTTAAAAGATAACTTCTCTCTGGTCGCACCCACTACTAATAGATGAAACATTTTGGTGTGGTGTGGTGCTGTGCTGTTTGCCATCAGAAATGTGTGTCAGCACCCTCTTGATACATCCATGGTATGACTACAGTCTGTAAAATCAAAAAGCAACCTTAAAGGAGGGGATTTTCTTTAAAATTGCTAGTGGCAGCCATCTTTAATGACTTGAGTAATTAATTGTAAAATTAGTAATAAAAGCTGTTTTTAAAACATCAGAGAGAAAGGACAATTTACTGATGATAAATTGATAATATAGTGTATAGTAGAGCATTGTTCTATATAGAAATCCATCCTTTTAAAAATGCTGTTGTATTACAGTTCAAAGGTCATGGAATGTGATTGTATCCTTCTGTGGTAGAACAGCATTCTAGAACCTCTAGAGACGGCACAAGTCAGTTTCATTGAGAAAGAGAAAAAAACACAATGCACACATTTCCTGTAATACTGTACACTATAAAAAATACAGGATGAGTAACTAATGCATAACCAGAGTGTTCTGTCACCTCGGGGTTCTGATTCCCACAAACTTCTCAAGCTTTGCTCTCAAGGTCAGAGGAAATCAGAACCCCTGTGTGGCAGAACACACTGGTTGTGCATAGTTGCCCATCCAGTGTTCTCTATACTAATACTGAGATAGAGGCTAAAATTTCAGTAATACTTAATATGGATATGTGTGTGTGGGGGGTTGTCCTCAAAAGGGGAGGCCACAAGAAGGGAGTAAGAGGCCCCAGCTGGAAAGAAAGCGGCATCTGGTGGGGGACTCTATTGTTATGGAGATAGATGAGGGAGTGGGAAGAGGAAAGGAGAATGAGATGAAGTGCCTTCCTGGTTCTTTGAGTTGGAGGAATGGAGAACAAATCCAGAGGATCGCTAGGGTAGCAGGAGATGGGAGAAAGCTAGATGTCATTGTTCACCTAGGGATAAATGACCTGGTAAGGGATAGTGTAGTGGTAGTGCAGGGTAATTTCATAGAGCTAGGTAGAGGCCTGAAACAAGTAGCACACATGGTGGCATTCACCGAGGTGTTATGGATGTATGGCCAAGGAGAGGAAAAGGCAGTCTGCATCACAGCTATTAACAAGGTGTTGAAGGCATGGTGCATGGAGGAGGGCTTTGGCTATATTGGGGACTGGGAACAGGCCTGGGAGCATATGGGCCTCTATAGGGAAGACAGACTGCATATTTCCAGGAAGGGGCCACATTCTTTAGTTGTAGGCAAGAAAAGAGGAGTAAAGGAAACAGGTAATGGAGAGAGTAACAAGGGATTTAGGGGGTCAGGGGAACTCAAGGAAACAGCACAGACAAGAAGGAGGAGATAAAAAGCAAGGATTGAGGCAGGCTAGTGGGAAGTAAGGCATGAAGAGCAGCCTCTATCTCAACTATGTATCTGCTACCTGGAGGCCATCAAGGAGAAGGATAACCTTGATTTGGTGGCCATAATGAAGTCATGCTGCGCTGACGGGTATGACTGGGATATGGCCATACCGGCCTACTCTGTTCAAGACAGACAGGGAAGAGGAAGGGAGATGGGGCTGGACTATATGTGAGGGAAGAAATCAAGGCTACAGAAGTGCAGGGGACCCTAAGGAAAAGGAAGGACTGGAGGTACAGTGTGCCATCCTGGAGACAAGTACTGGGACCATGATCCATATAGGGGTGACATACAGACCTCCAGCACAGGAAAAGGAGTTCAAAAAGGTACTTGGAAGGGACAACATCAGGATGGCAAGAAAGGGGGAGATGCTGCTAGTTGGTGACTTCAATATGCCAGATATGGATTGGAGCCTTCCATCTGCAGCTTCAGCAGGGAGCAGGGCCATCCTTGATCACCTACAAAGGGCCTTTCTCAGGTAGCTAGTCAACAAACCAACTTAGAACATGGTAGTGCTGGACCTGACGCTTACAAACAGGGACAGCATTGCAGGCATCACAGTGAACAGTCCCCTAGGTACCACTGATCACCATACAATGCAGTTTAACATTAAGATGAGAGCAGAGGCTCCTGGACCTTAGGAAGGCAAATATTAAGGAAAGGGGAGCCTGCCTCCGAAACTGCCTAGTGGGGGGATGCCAGGTACGAGTTGGGGAATTGCAGGGGAAAATAAAGGAGGGCATGACTATGGCAAGCAGCCTCTGCATGAAGAAACTGCATAAAAGAAAAAGGAAAAAGAGACCATTATGGCACTCTAGGAAAGTGTCCACAGTGGTGAAGAAAAAAGGATGGCATTCAGGAGATATAAGGAGCACAGAGGAAAGAAGATAGAGATGTTCCAAGTAAAACAGAGGGAAACAGGTAAGGTAGTGAGGGGAGCAAAGGTGCAGTCAGAGCAAAGGATAAAAAAAGGGGTAGCTTTGGCCTTGAGCAATGGCAGCCTCCTAGCCTCCTAGCCAAGCTAATGCAGTCTGAGGCTTGGGTGGCACACACTCTGCCTGACATCATTGCTCTGACAGAGACCTGGCTCTCCTCATGAACAACTGACTCGGTAGTCTCCATCGGCGGATACAACCTTCATAGACAGACTGCTCGGGAAAAAGAGGTGGTGGCTGTATAATATACACCTGGAACCACCTGTAGTGCCACAGAATTCAACTGGCTACTGTCAACAATGACTGCGAATGCCTGACAATAAAAATCCAACTAGGCAAGAGGCAAAAAGCCCTCATCATTATGACAGTCTACATCCTACCAGGGTGGTAGCAAGCTGGGCTAAAAGCCTTTGTTAATCTTTATATCCAGGCTAGCCAACAAAAGGAGTCTAGTGTACTAGGGAATTTTAACTCCAACTGGTTTGCCAACTCCAGTGCCGCACACAGAGGTCTTGTATCCAAACTCTACCTAATGCAGGCTGTCAAGATCTGCACCAGAACAAACTACCACACTGCTGCAAGCACTATGATCGACTGGGTACTAACAACTCAACCAGAAAGGCTAACTGATGTCAAGGTACTCCCGGATACTCTGAGTGACCACTCACAAATCCAATGTGAGTGGTCAACAAAACAGGCCAACCCCCCACCCAAATTGGTGAGGAACAGACTTATGAAAAATAGCGCTATGAGCGACTTCAGGAATCACCTTTCAGGCATAGACTGGAGCTCTTTGACTTATGCCCTTCTGTTGACACTGTCCTCCAGCTCTTCCTCATTCATTTCAATGCGGCTGCGGAAAAGTTCACCCTGTATCGTAAGAAGATGATAAAAGGTTGTGGTATGGACTGGGTCACCCCTGAGCTTCTCAGTATGATGCAATGGGATCTCCTTTGGCACTGGGTCAGGGCAAAAGTGATAACTATGGATATCCAAAACTACAAAGTGGCCAGAAACAGGTGCACCTGGGCAATACAACATTCCAAGGCATCATTCCACAAGAACCAGCAATCTCACTGCTGCAGTAATGGGAAGAAGTTCTGGGACTCAATTAAAAACCTTCTTTGGTCTGATGACAGGACTCCTCCACCATGCTCCGCCTCAGTGACAAAATCATACTTGATGATGCTGGCATGGTCAATATCTTTAATAAGGCTTTCTCTGACTACAGTGTAGTCCTGCATTCTGGGCCAGCCACACACCCTGATGGAATGCCAGTATCCAGCCAATTTTTGTCTTTCGTCTTTCGGATGAGACGTTAAACCGAGGTCCCATCTGCCTGGATTGGTTGTAGTTCAGGTGGATGTTAAAGATCCCATGGCACTTATTGAAAAGAGTAGGGGATTTCCCCGGTGTCCTGGCCATATTTCCCTCATTCAGTAAAAATACCACCAACAGCTTAATCTGGTTCAAGGTCAGTTGGCATTCATCTGTATCCCCCTCCCCCGGGTCGTGCCTGAAAATAGGCAGGGTTTGTCTAGTGCACTTACCCGGTCAACAAAAGCTAAATAAATAAAATAAAAATAAAATAAATTGCCCTCCTCTACCACTGCCAAGACCAGCCCAAGCTTTTACTTCAGACGGGTGACCGTAAAGGAAACAAGAAAATACCTTGCAAGTGTCCTGGGAAAAACAAGGATGGGTGGTGATGAAATTGATATGAAATTGATTTCCATTGCCTTACAAGAGTTCATCTTTCCCATCACCAAGATGTTTAACCTGTCTCTTCACCTGTCCACTTTCCCCTTTACCTGGAAATCTGCTCTGGTCACGCCTGTGCACAAAAGAGGTCACCAGGCACTAGTATCCAACTACCGACCTATCTCAATTCTGTCTCCGCTCTCCAAAGCACTGGAGAGAATCATAGCCAACCAACTCACTGACCACCTGCATAAATATAAACTCATCTGCCCCTAACAGCATGGCTTCCACAAGATGCATAGCACTAATACTGCCCTAATTGACTTCACAGACTACGTGCATGAGTCAGTTGACCAGGGCCAACTGGTCAGAGCAATCTTCATAGACCTAACCAAGACTTTCGACCTTGTGAATCATCAGTTGCTGCTGCACAGACTAAGCTGCCTTGAACTATCCCCGACATAATCATTTGGTTCTCCAGCTACCTGTCCGGGTGCTCTCAGCAGGTGAAAATCAACAGCGCCATCTCCGAGATCAGTGAAGTCACAGTGAGAGTCCCACAGGAGTCCATCCTGGGCCCACCTCTGTTCGGCCTCTTTATGAACAACCTTCCAGAAGTGTGCCTCTCCTCCGAGGTACTGCTCTATGCAGATGACACGATGATGCTCTCGCAAGGCTTTTTCCAAGATGCACTCACTAAGGATATGCAGTACAACTTTGATCTCCTACAGTGTTGGCTCAAAGATAGCCTGCTAGTGCTCAGCAGCAAAAAAACAAGTCAATGCTCTTTGCTGGAAGCCACAAAAGGAGGTATATCACTCCCTTTTCAATTTTGTGCAACCCCCACTCTACCCTCAAACAGGTGCCCTTGTTCCAGTACCTAGTGATTATAATCGATGAGTCCTTGTCCTACAATGAACATATATGAAATATTACCACTGCTGCCAGTAGGAAGTTAGGAGCCCTATATAGGCTTTGGTTTTGCCTCACACCCGATATTAGGGTCCAGGCAGTAAGAGGGACAATTCTACCCATCTTGGACTATGGTAATGTGGTATATGGCACAGCCTCTGAAACTAGCCTGCACAGGGTCCATACTAACCTCAAGAAAGCATGCCACTTTGTTTTAGGCACAGATCGCCTTACACACATGTGCAACCTTTATATTGGGGCACAATGGCTTCCTCTTATTGACTGAATGAAGCTCCACTCCCGCCTTCTAGGGAAGAAGGCCCTTCTAGGTCTTGTACCCCCTTCCCTACAAGCCTTATTCCATCTGGTCCCGGCTGAGCACTCCATGAGAAGTGTTACAAGACACACCCTAGCAGTACCTTTCAGAAGAACTTCCTTGGGGAGGTGAGCCTTTGAAGTAAGGGCCCCCACCTGGCTAAATGAGCTCCCTCAAGCCACTACTAGCCTTACTCACCTTGGTCAGTTCAAATCTGAAATCTGAAAGACCATCTCCCCTCCAGTATAATGTTGCTGTAAAGAACACCCCAGTCATTTCTAGACCTCCCGGTGCCCCCTGACACAATATGGCTTGGCTGTGGTGGCCCATGGCTCCTAAGAATCTCCTGCTAATCCCCATCTACCCACCTCTTGGTCCCCCATTACCCCACCCCCTCACCCACTTAGCCCTCCTGGCCCTCCATACCCCCACCTCCATACCTGCTTAGCCCCCCTGACCCTTAAGCTATCATCCACCGTTGTGCTCTCCCCCTCACCTGTCTAGCCTGTAGCCTACTCTCCCTTAATGGCTGTACTTGTTGGTGGTCACATTAATCTTTCCTTCCTGGAATCTGTCTAAGATCTATAGAAAATACACAATCACACATACCCCCACAATGCAAAGCATCATGGGCTGCATATGCAAATCACCACAGAATGTTATGCTAGTCCAACTTTAAGCAGAATTGCATGGTGCCGAAAGGCCTCTCTATAGCTGCATTCTGGGAATTCTCATACTTTGTACATGGTTGGAATCTGCACTTTATTCACCTTCTCTGTTATGGGACTATTTTCCTCTGTATTATGTAATTAAGTGATGGCTTTTGCAATGTGTTCTGTCTCTCCCCATACTTCTATGTGTAATGCTGTATAGCCTTTTTAATAATGTGTAACGGACAATGCCTACTAGCTGCTTCTGTTTTTCTCCACTGTCCATGTACAGTACTTGATGTTCCCTCACTCTCTGTTCGTTGGTCTGTTCGATGAGGATAATTTGTAAATAAGCTTTTACCTCAAAGGTTGTAATTCTGATTTTACAATCAATAAATAAATAAATAAATAATGGGGATAATACTTTATTGTGGTCCATAAGTGAGAAGAGGAAAGCAAGAAGAGAGACAGTAAGGATAAGGAGGGCAGCAGAGGTATACTGCACAGAAGAGGACCAAGAAAAAGCAGACTTATTGAACAGGTACTTCTGCGCAATCTTTACAGTGGAAGGAGGGGGGACAGACCACCAGTGATCAGCAGGAACAAAGGAAGAGGGAAGACAAACTGAAGTCCGCTTTGAGAGGAAATAATCTTGAAGGTACTTGCAGCTCTGAAAGTGGGCAAGGCTATTGGATCAGACAGGATACACCCAAGGGTACTAAAAAAAACTCAGGGAGATGCTGCCCTGCTGATGGCCTTATTCAACAGCTCACTAGAATCAGGCACAGTTCCACAGGACTGGAGGAGAACAGACATGGTCCCTCTACGTAAGGGTGGCAGGGAAGAGGCTAGTAACAATAAGCCAGTAAGCCTCACCTCAGGGTTGGGGAAATTAATGGAAGCACTGTTAAAGGAAATGTTGGTAGAGTATCTTGAATCCAATAGGCTGCAGGACCAAAGGCAGTACAGATTCATGAGAGGGAGGACATGCCAGATAAATCTGACTGAGTTCTTTCACTGGGTGACCAGAGAAATACATTGGGGAGGGCAGTGGACAATGCTTATCTGGACTTTAGCAAGGCCTTCAACATGGTGTCATACAGAAGACTAAGAAATTCAGCAGCCATGGGGTGGGATCCAAAGTGATGAATGCAGTTAGAAACTGGTTAACTGATAGGCGACAGAGAGTGGTGGTTAACTGCACTCACTCTAATGATGGGAGAGTGACCAGAGGGGTACCACAGGGCTCAACACTTGGATAATTCTCTTCAATGTCTAAGTGACATTGCAGATGAACCGTAAGGGAAGGCATGACTTTTTGCAGATGATACTAAAATCTGTAATAGGCTGAACAATGAGGAAGGGTGTAAATAATGCATAGGGATCTTGGGAAATTCGAGCAGTGGTCAAGAGCATGGCAGTTGGGGCTTCATACCAAAAAGTGCAAAATCATGCATCTAGGGCATGGGAACCCAATAACTGAGTATAGAATTGGGGAGCTACTGTTATTCACTAAGCAGAAAAGAGACCTTGGGGTTATCATATCTGAGTACTTCAAAGTGGCAGGCAGTGTGACAAAGCAGTGAGTAAAGCTAGTGGGACACTGGGATGCATTGGGAGAGTAATTTCCAGCAGGAGGAGAGAGGTGGTGTTGACACAGTATTGCTCACTGGTGAGACCCCATCTGAAATGTCATATCCAGTTCTGGAGGCTGCACCTCAGAAAGGACATATGCATGATGGAGGCAGCCCTGAGAAGGGCAGATAAAATGGTGCAGGGGTTGCACCAAAACCCCTACTAGTAAAGACTGAGGGATCTCAACATGTACACTCTGGAAGACAGGTGACTGAGGGGGACCAAGACAGAGACTTACAAGTACTTAACAGGGGTGAAAAGGGTGCAGAACATGTATCTTTTTCAAATGAGGAAGAGAACCAGAACCAGAGAACATGTGATAAAGCTGGAAGGAGGGAGGTTTAGGAGGGATATGAGGAAGTATCACTTCACTGAAGGAGTAGTGGGTGCCTGAAATAGACTCTCAGAGTAAGTGGTGGAGGCACTAACAGTAGGGGGCTTCAAGCATGCATGGGATAGAAATAGGGCAATATTCGGAAATGGCAGGGAGGAGGAAGAATCACCATAGTCCTGATAAGGTCTGCAAAGACAGACAAGGCAGGGACTAGATAATCTGGGTAGACTGGGTGGGCCAAATAGATCTTTTATGCTGACAATTCTGTTTCTGTGTATCTAAGGATGCCAGAAATGCATTTTTACTAAAAACTACAAGATTAAATGTTTTCCAAACTAATAAAGACTGTTGCTTTAAATCAAGCTCTGTATAGAGCCCACCTTCCCCGCATTATAGGTGATCCAACCAGTAACACCATATTAACCTGGTACTTTAAAGAGGAAGTAATCAGCCTGCTAGCACACCAGTAGTGCTATTGCTTGCATCGCTGATGACCCGGGTTCAGCTGGTGGGAGGTGCTTGAGTGTCCACTGGACTGCACTCCTCCAGGATGGGTGGTGGTGGTGCAGAGGCTGATGCCTGCCTGACCCCAAGTGGTAGCTGGGGGTGGCAGCAGGCCAAGATCACCAGTGAAGAGAGTAGGAGGGGCAGATGCCAAAACCAGGACTTGTGATCCCACTGCCCACAAACCTAGGGCATGTGACCCCAACCCCCCAAAAAAAATCGTATGTGACCCCAGTTCCCACACAACCAGAGTATGTGATCCCAGTGTCCAGAAAAAAAGTATGTCACCCCACTGTTCACAAAACCAGAGTATGTGATCCCAGTGCCATAACAACCAGAGTATATGACCCCAGTGCCCACAAAACCAGAACACACAACCTCAGTGCACCCATAAAACTACAGCACTTGACCCCAAAGCCCATAAAACCAGGACAAGTGACCCCAATGCCCCAAAAAAAAGATCACATGATCCCAGTGCCCACAAAACCTGGGCACATGACCCAAGTGCCTGTCACAACCCCACTCAGCAGGTCAGCCCTCTGCTCCCACAGTGCCAACCTCTGAGCGCAGTATTGTGAACAGGGTAACAGAACAGGGTAACCGTCCTGTCTGTTTTGTGGGTCCAAATCATCTTTGGTCTCATTTTCTGGAGGGATTCAACTGTAGACCTTATGCTAGCATACCCCAGATGTATAAGCTCAGATAATTCTGCTCTTCGGGAACTGCAAGATATCTTTTGCCAAGGGCACCTAACCAGGTACAAAATGAACCTTTAAAAATTCTATGAAAGACCTTAGATAAATTGTTACCTTTTTCCAGTTTGGTATACCAGTAAGCTTAAGAACAGTGTTGTCAAAATCTTAACCATCCATGCATCACAGGCAAGATAATTTCAAAGACACAGGCAGTCTCTTTAAAATAAGAGGTTTACTTAGAAAATGGATAAAAATTTAAAATGTAAGCACAGAACAATATGTCACAAAACATACAATCACTTAAAAGAACAAGGTTAAAAATATAAACATAATCTCCTACCACAGTATACTTAGACTTGTCTATCTAATGTATACCTTCTTACTGTACTATAGTTAGATGTTGTTGTCAAAAGAGTCCAAACAGAAATGTCAGTAAGTGGAAATACAGAATACAGTTTAAACCCTGTGTCTCCAACCCTTCTATGACGCCACCTAGCTCCTCCTTTTAAAATATTAAAATTTATACAACTGGGATGTCTAATCATTCAGGAGGTATTTTAAATAGGTGACATCAGCAAAAACTCATTTCTCAATATGACTTCCCAATCAAGTCTGTGATTTTCCAGTTTCTTCTTTCACCCATGAGCAGCATCCTGCTTTTCAAAGACATCAAAGAACATTCATGACTTAATCTGCCAGATCACACTGAGGTGTAATATGCTTTGTAACACCAGATAAAATTGACTGTGCTTCATCTGAAGATGTCGTAAAATGGATATTTTAGTTCCTGGCTTCAAAGCAAACTGGAAAGTTAATCACCTTACAGAGATCTGCTGTTTAACATATCCTGTCATTTAGAACTGAAACCTTGGGGGGGGGTCATCCAGGAGCACAGCATGTTTCATGAGAGACACTCAAAAGAAACATTTTTATATTACAAAAAGCATAGAGTAATCAGAGCCAGCTGTCCAAGTACCACAATCCTCCCCACCTAGACTGAATTTGGGGGCTCTAGATATGAGACAAGCCATCTAAGCTCTGATTTTTCTCTCCAGCCCTATGTATGATTGTCATGTCATATCCTTGCAAATTAAGACTCCATCTTAACAATCTACCATTAGTTTTTTCCATTTGCGTCAGCCAAACCAGGGGTCTGTGGTTGGTTTGTACCACAAAATGCTGCCCATGGAAGTATGGCTTTAACTTCTTTAGGGCCCACACTATGGCAAGACACTCCTTTTCCACAATAGAGTATGCCTGCTCCCTGGGAAGTAACGTTTTACTCAGGTACACTAGCAGGTGATCTTTCCCTTTGTTGGATGTCTGACTCAGTACTGCCCCAATACCCAAGTCTGAGGCATCCGTCTAAACTATAAAGGGTTTACTATAGTCAGGACTTGTCAAAACAGGAGCACTGCACAGTGCCTCCTTCAGTCTGTTAAAGGCTTTCTCACAGGCTGAGTCCCAGGTAATTTTCTTTGGCATCCTTTTCTTTACCAGGTCAGATAGGGGAGCAGCCAGGGCACTGTAATTGGGTAAAAATTGCCTATAGTACCCTGCTGTCCCTAGAAAACTCCTGACCTGCTTCTGCATTTCTGGTCTGGGCCACACCTGGATCATCTCTAATTTTATTTGGTTAGGGCAGAGCTGTCCCCGGCCTACCACATGCCCAAGGTTTGCCACTTCTCCCATGGCCATCTGGCACTTCTCAGCTTTGACTGTGGGCCCGGCCCTCTGCATCCTGCCCAGCACTTCCCTAAGGTGGGACAGGTGTTCCTCCCAGCTGGCACTAAAGATGGCAGTCTCATCCAGGTACACCACAGTGTACTCCTCAGCACCATTTAGCACCTGGTTCACCAACCTTTGGAAAGTGGCCAGGGCATTCATTCTGAAAGGCATTACTTTAAATTCAAATAAGCCTACTGGAGTGATGAAGGCCAACCTCTCCCTAGTTCTGTCTGTTAACTCTACCTGCCAGTACCCCTTGATCACGTCAATTGTCATAAGGTAGGTCGCCCCTTCCAACTTGTCCAGGAGTTCAATCATCTGAGGCATCGGGTGGGCATCTGACTTCGAGCCACGATAGTCCACACAGAAATGAGTAGAGCCATCTGGCTTGAGCACAAGGACTACAGGTGAGGCTCAGGGGCTGTGGGATCTCTAGATTGCCCCTAAATCCAGCATCTTCTCCACTTCCCTCCTAATGTCCTTTTGGACAGCCTCTGACACCCCATTTTCTGTCCGCTGTGTGAGCGTCTGTGTCTCTGTCTCCACATCGTGCATCTCTAAGGGGGTTAGTCCAGGCTTGGTGCTAAACAATGGGGCAAAGTCCGCTAAAACTTCCCTTACTTCCTCGATCTTGTCCGGGGCCAGCAGGGGAGACAATTTTACTGCCTCCATAGAGGACTCCCACTTGCTTTCTTCTGGCAAGTCCAGAGGGGGGGCTCCTTTGTCCATCCCTTCCCCAGGACTAAACACTGCAAACACCATGTCAGCCCTATTAGCATATGGCTTCATCATGTTGACATGGTACATCCTTTCTGTCTGTCTTCTGTCAGGTAACTCTATAATATACTGTAGTTCACATCATTTACCTTCCTAACTACTTTGTACGGTCCTGCCCACTCAGCCTGCAGCTTGTCTTTCCAGACCGGAAAAAGGACAATGACTTCCTGACCCACCATGTACAAGCGAGCTCTGGCTCTGTGGTCGTACCACACTTTTTGTTTCTGTTGAGCAGCTGCCGGGTTGCTCTGGGCTGTCCCCATAAGATCCTTCAGCCTTTCCCTAAACCTAAGGATGCAATCCACTATGGGAGTTCCCTGCATGACATGCTTGCCTTCCCAGTCCTCCCTGATCAAGTCTAGGGGCCCAGGTACCCAGCACCCATATAAGAGTTCTAAGGGTGAAAATCTTGTTGACTCTTGGGGCACCTCCCTATATGCAAACAACAGGTGGGGAAGGTATTTCTCCCAGTCCCTCCCATGCTGTTTAGCAAATGTTTGGAGCATTGACTTCAGGGTACCATTAAATCTTTCCACAAGCTCAATGACTTGTGGGTGATATGGTGTTGTGCATCTATGCACCACCCCACACTTCTTCCACAAACATTTCATCAGGTCCGACATGAAGGAACTGCCTCAATCAGTGATAACCTCCTGTGGAAACCCAAAATGGGAGAAAATCCCAAGTAAGGCATCTGCCACTTTGTCTGTCCTCTGTGAGGATAGTGTGACTGCCTCTGGGTACCAGGTGGCATAATCCACCACAGTCAGGAAGAATCTCTTCCCTGAGGAGATGAGGGTATTTAAAGGCCCCACAATATTCATTCCCACCCTCTGTAATGGCTACTCCACTATGGGCAATGGAATCAGGGTGGCTTTGGTTTTCTTGCCCATGTTTCCTATTTCTTGGCACCGGTGACAAGACCTGCAATACTCCTTCACCTGCTGGGTGAAGTTGGGCCAATAGAAATTCTGGGCCAACCGCTGCATAGTGTGCATGATTCCCAGATGATCAGACAAGGGAATATTATGTGCAATCTTGATCAACTGCTCACGATACCCTTGGGGAATGACAAGCTGCCTGCCTAGCAGCCCTCCCTCTGTCTGCACAGCCTGAGTATACATTAGTCCATTTTCCCAACAAACCTTATGTCTGCTGTCACCTCCCTGTGTTCTGTCAGAGTCTTCTCACACCCTCAGCTTCTCTAGACCAGTGTCACTTCTCTGAGCAGCTGCAAACTCCTCACAGATTCCCAAGGCATGGGACAGGTCCCCTTTAGTCTCTAAACTAGGGTCCCTAGCATTAGCATCAGGGCACCCAGGATCACTGTCCTCCCTAACCCTCTGACAATGGATCACACCTCCCTCTTCAGAGTAACCCTCCATAGCTGTGTGGTTAACTGCTACTGGGGAAATATCTACCCATTTTTCATTTGTCTCCATATCAGGAGACACAGGCTGGGGAACCATCTCCTAGTGGTTTCCACAATGGCTTCTGTGGGGTTCAGGGAACTACAATTTTCCCTTGCCACTTGGCTATGGTAAGTGCACACACCATCCCCTGTTTGAGATTGTTGCCATGGATGACATCCACTGCTAAGGTTTTGGCTACAGCCAACTGTTGCACAGTTCCCTCTGTTTCACTCCAGTCTAGAAGAACACTAGCGAGGGACAATGTTTTCTCCCCACATGTAAAGTCTTGTATAGTGACATATTTATTGGGTATAAGCTGATCAGGCTCTACTAGATCCCCTTTTGCCAATGTCAGGGATGCCCCTGTGTCCCTTAACCCTTGCATCTGTACACCATTCACCATGACCGGGTGCATATGTTCTCTCATGTTCACAGGCGTGCTTCCAGGGACACACAAACAACCCACTTCTTTCCTAGCCTCATGTTGCATATTGCTTGCCCTTGTGGGACACTGTCTGGCAATATGCCCAGTTTCTTTACACAACCAACATTCCTTTCTTTTCTCAGAGAAATATTTTCTCTGAAACCTGGGGCTAACTGGTTTCAGTGGAGCAGTGAGGGTTTGAGCTGCTCTGTAGGTGCACTTTTCCCTTTCTGCGCTGCCACATCCACCCCATTCGCTCTCAGATCAAGTCTACTCTTTGCATAGTGGTCCGAGAGTTCAGCAGCCTCTTGTACTGTTTTGGGACCTCAGTCCTCCAGCTAGGTTTTTAGCTCTGCTGGGCATGCCCCAAAAAACTGTTCTAATAAAATAGTATTTTCAATTTTATCTACAGAGTTTACTTCAATTCCTTCCCACCAACATTTTAAAAACTGACGTTGTTTCATGGCTAGCTCCTCGTAGTTCATATCAGAGCTTCTCCTGAGCTTAAGGAATTTAGCTCTGTATGCTCCAGCAGTTAATTCAAATTTTTTTAACAGTGCAGCTTTAAGTTTGCTGTAATCATTACTGTCCTCATTGTTCATTTGACCTAATGCATTTCAAGCTTTCCCAGTAAGTAGCGGGGATAGCTGGAAGCTCCAGGACTCTCTAGGAATTTTAGCCTGAATACAACCTTTTTCAAAGGAATTTAAAAAGGCATCCATATCCTCCTCCTCTTTAAATTCGGCTATCAATTTTGAATTCAATTTGTAACCCAGTCCCGTAGTCCCAGTTAAACCCAAGTCACTTACCTGCTCTGGTGCTGGTGGTTGGAGTCATATCTTCTCCAGCTAATGTTGCCTCTGGCGGTCACACTCCTCACAGTCTGCTTTGCTCAGTTCTCGGTCTGCCTCTCACTGTTCTTGCTCCCTCTTCTCCTCTGCAGTTCACTGGCACTCATGCTCCTCATGCTCAGCCTCCCAATGTTCCTGCTGTGCCTCTCGTCTCTCTCGTACCCTCTTTCCTTGAACTCCAGCTCCATTCAGCGCAACTCACTCTGCAGCCTGAGTACTTCTGGCTCCAGAATACTGGTGGCCTTTCCCTGCTGTTGTGGCTCTTCGCTGGCACTGGCCCTGCTGTCATCCTCACTGGATCTGGCCACTGCACTGGCCACTAGCCCCTCCATGCCCAATGTTCAGTCTTTTACAATCACAGTCAGTGACACAATGCTCTGGGTATCTGCTACCATCAGGGCATCCACAAGGTTTGACTTGGTGGCTTCATCTCGTAAAGGACTCTTCTGTCCCAGTACAGCTGCTTTAAGTAGTCTACAGTGTACCCACTGTAGTTGGAGGCCATCTTCTTCCCTAACTATGGCTACTCTAACTTGCACTTTAAAAAAAAACAAACAGGTAGGAACTTGACTGTAAGCCAAGTGATATAGTTATGTGTCCCTTTTTAAAAAAAATAATCACAGTCTTGTTTTACAAGTGAGCTGACAGAATTATGCTGACACACTGAACAATAAAAGCTTGTATACCAAAATTATCAGCACCGCTGTCAACCAATCTGGAAATTATCTGCACCGCTGTCAACAATCTGTCACAACCCCACTCAGCAGGTCAGGCCCTCTGCTCCCACAGTGCCAACCTCTGAGTGCAGTATTGTGAATAGGGTAACAGAACAGGGAAACCCTCCTGTCTGTTTTGTGGGTCCGAATCACCTTTGGTCTCAAGTTCTGGAGGGATTCAAACTGTGGACCTTATGCTAGCATACCCCAAATATACAGGCTCAGATAATTCTGCTCTCTGGGGATTGGCAGATATCTTTCACCAAGGGCACCTGACCAGGTACAAAATGAACCCTTAAAAACTCTATGAAAGACCTTACATAAATTCTTACCTTTTTCCAGTTTGGTATACCAGTAAGCTTATGAACAGTGTTGTCAAAATCTTAACCACCCATGCATCACTAGGAAAAGAATTTCGAAGACACAGGTAGTCTCTTTAAAATAAGAGGATTACTTAGAAAATGGATAAAAATGTAAAATGTAACCACAGAACAATATATTCCAAAACATACAATCACTTAAAAGAACAAGGTTAAAAATACAAACATAATCTCCTACCACAGTATACTTAGACTTGTCTATCTAATGAATACCTTCTTACAGTGCTATAGTTAGATGTTGTTGTTAAAGAGTCCAAACAGTAATGTCAGTGAGTGGAAATACAGAATACAGTTTAAACCCTGTGTAGCTACCCCTTCTATGACCCCCCCAGTTCCTCCTTTTAAAATATAAAAAATTATACAACCAGGATGTCTTATCACTCAGGAGGTATTTTAAATAGGTGACGTCAGCAAAAACTAATTTCTCAATATGACTTCCCAATCAAGTCTGTGATTTTCCAGTTCCTTTTTTCATCCATGAGCAGCATTCTGCTTTTCAAAGACATCAAAGAACATTTATGACTTAATTTGCCAGATCACTCTGAGGTGTAATATGCTTTGAAACACCAGATAAAATTAATTGTGCTTCATCTGAAGACGTTGTAAAATGGATATTTTAGTTCCTGGCTTCAAAGCAAACTGGGAAATTAATCACCTTACAGAGATCTGCTGTTTAACATATCCTGTCATTTAGAACTGAAACCTTGGGGGGGGGGGGTCATCCCAGGAGCACAGCATGTTTCATGAGAGACACTCAATAGCACATTTTTATATTACAAAAAGTATAGAGTAATCAGAGCCAGCTGTCCAAGTGCCACAATCCTCCCCACCTAGACTGAATTTGGGGGCACTATCCCCTGCATGGGATGGGCTTCCCAAATCAGTTCACTCCTCATAGATACCATACAAGCCATCTAAGTTCTGATTTTTCACTCCAGCCCTATGTATGATTGTCATGTCATATCCTTGCAAATTCAGACTCCATCTTAACAATCTACCATTAGTTTTTTCCATTTGCGTCAGCTAAACCAGGGGTCTGTGGTTGGTTTGTACCACAAAATGCTGCCCATGTAAGTATGGCTTTAACTTCTTTAGGGCCCACACTATGGCAAGACACTCCTTTTCCACAATAGAGTATGCCTGCTCCCTGGGAAGTAACCCAGTTTACTCAGGTACACTAGCAGGTGATCTTTCCCTTTGTTGGATGTCTGACTCAGTACTGCCCCAATACCCAAGTCTGAGGCATCCGTCTAAACTATAAAGGGTTTGCTATAGTCAGGACTTGTCAAAACAGGAGCACTGCACAGTGCCTCCTTCAGTCTGTTAAAGGCTTTCTCACAGGCTGAGTCCCAGGTAATTTTCTTGGCATCTTTTCTTTACCAGGTCAGATAGGGAGCAGCCAGGGCACTGTAATTGGGTAAAATTGCCTATAGTACCCTGCTGTCCCTAGAAAACTCCTGACCTGCTTCTGCATTTGGTCTGGGCCACACCTGGATCATCTCTAATTTTATTTGGTTAGGCAGAGCTGTCCTCGGCCTACCACATGCCCAAGGTTTGCCACCTCCCATGGCCATCTGGCACTTCTCAGCTTTGACTGTGGGCCCGGCCCTCTGCATCCTGCCCAGCACTTCCCTAAGGTGGGACAGGTGTTCCTCCCAGCTGGCACTAAAGATGGCAGTCTCATCCAGGTACACCACAGTGTACTCCTCAGCACCATTTAGCACCTGGTTCACCAACCTTTGGAAAGTGGCCAGGGCATTCATTCTGAAAGGCATTACTTTAAATTCAAATAAGCCTACTGGAGTGATGAAGGCCAACCTCTCCCTAGTTCTGTCTGTTAACTCTACCTGCCAGTACCCCTTGATCACGTCAATTGTCATAAGGTAGGTCGCCCCTTCCAACTTGTCCAGGAGTTCAATCATCTGAGGCATCGGGTGGGCATCTGACTTTGAGCCACGATAGTCCACACAGAAATGAGTAGAGCCATCTGGCTTGAGCACAAGGACTACAGGTGAGGCTCAGGGGCTGTGGGATCTCTAGATTGCCCCTAAATCCAGCATCTTCTCCACTTCCCTCCTAATGTCCTTTTGGACAGCCTCTGACACCCCATATTCTGTCCGCTGTGTGAGCGTCTGTGTCTCTGTCTCCACATCGTGCATCTCTAAGGGGGTTAGTCCAGGCTTGGTGCTAAACAATGGGGCAAAGTCTGCTAAAACCTCCCTTACTTCCTGGATCTTGTCCGGGGCCAGCAGGGAGACATTCTACTGCCTCCATAGAGGACTCCCATTGCTTTTCTTCTTGCAAGTCCAGAGGGGGGGCCTTTGTCCATCCCTCCCCAGGACTAAATTACGTCATTGCTGTCAGCCCTATTAGCATATGGCTTCATCATGTTGACTGGTACATCCTTTTTCTGCTCTTCTGTCAGGTACTTCTATAATATACTGTAGTTTACATCATTTATCCTTCCTAACTACTTTGTGCGGTCCTGCCCCTCAGCCTGCAGCTTGTGTCTTTCAGACCGGAAAAGGACAATGACTTCCTGACCCACCATGTACAAGTGAGCTCTGGTTCTGCAGTTTGTACCACACTTTTGTTTCTGTTGCAGCTGGTCAAGTTGCTCTGGGCTGTCCCCATAAGATCCTTCAGCCTTTCCCTTAACCCTATGATGTAATCCACTCATGGGAGTTCCTGCATGATGCTGCTTCCAGTCCTCCCTGATCAAGTCTAGGGCCCAGGTACCCAGCATCCATATAAGAGTTCTAGTAAGAAAATCTTGTTGACTTTTTGAGTATCTGCCTGTATGCAACAACAGGTGGGGAAGGTATCTCCCAGTTCCTCCCATGCTGTTTAGCAAATGTTTGGAGCATGGACTTCAGGGTACCATTCCAATCTTTCCACAAGCTCAATGACTTGTGGGTGATATGATGTTGTGCATCTATGCACCACCCCACACTTCTTCCACAAACATTTCATCAGGTCCCCATGAAGGAACTGCCTCGATCAGTGATAACCTCCTGTAAACCCAAAATGGGAGAAAATCCCAAGTAAGGCATCTGCACTTTGTCTGTCCTCTGTGAGGGATAGTGTGACTGCTCTGGGTACCAGGTGGCATAATCCACCACAGTCAGGAAGAATCTCTTCCCTGAGGAGATGAGGGTATTTAAAGGCCCCACAATATTCATTCCCACCCTCTGTAATGGCTACTCCACTATGGGCAATGGAATCAGGGTGGCTTTGGTTTTCTTGCCTATGTTTCCTATTTCTTGGCACCGGTGACAAGACCTGCAATACTCCTTCACCTGCTGGGTGAAGTTGGGCCAATAGAAATTCTGGGCCAACCGCTGCATAGTGTGCATGATTCCCAGATGATCAGACAAGGGAATATTATGTGCAATCTTGATCAACTGCTCACGATACCCCTGGGGAATGACAAGCTGCCTGCCTAGCAGCCGTTCCTCTGTCTGCACAGTCTGAGCATACATTAGTCCATTTTCCCAACAAACCTTATGTCTGCTGTCACCTCCTTGTGTTCTGTCAGAGTCTTCTCACACCCTCAGCTTCTCTAGACCAGTGTCACTTCTCTGAGCAGCTGCAAACTCCTCACAGATTCCCAAGGCATGGGACAGGTCCCCTTTAGTCTCTAAACTAGGGTCCCTAGCATTAGCATCAGGGCACCCAGGATCACTGTCCTCCCTAACCCTCTGACAATGGGTCACACCTCCCTCTTCAGAGTAACCCTCCATAGCTGTGTGGTTAACTGCTACTGGGGAAATATCTACCCATTTTTCATTAGTCTCCATATCAGGAGACACAGGCTGGGGAACCATCTCCTAGTGGTTTCCACAATGGCTTCTGTGGGGTTCAGGGAACTACAATGTTCCCTTGCCACTTGGCTATGGTAAGTGCACACACCATCCCCTGTTTGAGATTGTTGCCAAGGACGACATCCACTGCTAAGGTTTTGGCTACAGCCAACTGTTGCACAGTTCCCTCTGTTTCACTCCAGTCTAGAACACTAGTGAGGGACAATGTTTTCTCCCCACATGTAAAGTCTTGTATAGTGACATATTTATTGGGTATAAGCTGATCAGGCTCTACTAGATCCCCTTTTGCCAATGTCAGGGATGCCCCTGTGTCCCTTAACCCTTGCATCTGTACACCATTCACCATGACCGGGTGCATGTGTTCTCTCATGTTCACAGGCATGCTTCCAGGGACACACAAACAACCCACTTCTTTCCTAGCCTCATGTTGCATATTGCTTGCCCTTGTGGGACACTGGCAATATGCCCAGTTTCTTTACACAGCCAACATTCCTTTCTTTTCTCAGAGAAATATTTTCTGTGAAATCTGGGGCTAACTGGTTTCAGTGGAGCAGTGAGGGTTTGAGCTGCCCTGAAGGTGCACTTTTTCCTTTCTGCACTGCCACATCTGCCCCATTCACTCTCAGAGCAAGTCTACTCTTTGTATAGTGGTCCGAGAGTTCAGCAGCCTCTTGCACTGTTTTGGGACCTCAGTCCTCCAGCTAGGTTTTCAGCTCTGCTGGGCATGCCCCAAAAAACTGTTCTGATAAAATAGTATTTTCAATTTTATCTACAGAGTTTGCTTCAATTTCTTCCCACCAACATTTTAAAAACTGACGTCGTTTCATGTCTAGCTCCTCGTAGCTCATATCAGGGCTTCTCCTGAGCTTAAGGAATTTAGCTCTGTATGCTTCAGCAGTTAATTCAAATTTTTTTAACAGTGCAGCTTTAAGTTTGCTGTAATCAGGGGACTTCCGGCGATGCATCGTGCCACGTAGTAGCTTTCCAGTAGAGCTCCGGCCACCCGCTTCATAAAACTACCTAATCTTTCTGAATTACGGTATCTTGCTAGTTTAAATTGTGACATTTAGGCATTGGAATAATGCAGGCACACGGGGAAAGTGTTTTAGAGTGCAGAATGGAGGTAGATATTAAGAAAAACCTATCAAAGCGCACTCCACCGGTGTCGCCTGAAAAGGCCCCAAAGAAGCCTCGGGCCTCTAGTTCCAGCCTGGGAGCGGATACCGGTACCAGCCCTGCTCTTCCTACTGCAGATAATGAGCTGCTGACTCTGTAGCAGTTCCTAGAGGAATTTAAGCCTTTTAAAGAGGATCTTCACACTTTGACAGCAGGCTTCACCTCCCTCATCCAGAAGTTGGATGAGGTGGCACAAGGAGTCTCAGATAACTCAGCATGAATCTTCTCACTGGAAAAATGGCAAGACAGGTTAGATCCTGAGTTAGCCGCCTGTAGACAGTGCCTCACTAAGTTGGAGCAAAAAGTGGAAGATCTCGAGGGGCGCAGCAGGAGGAACAATGTAATGATTGTGGGTCTTCCTGAAGGAGAAGAGGGGCATGACCCAATTAAATTTATACAAAAGTTTGTGGAGAAGTTTGCTGTCACCTCTCCCTTTGGGGCCAATTACTTTATTGAAAGGGGACACAGAGCGCTGCATCCCAAGCCACCCCCAGAGGCTCCTCCATGAACTGTCATTTGTTGCTTCCTCAACTTTAGGGAAAAGCAACATTTTATTAATATGATCAAAGAGCTTCGTGACATCGTGTGGGAGGGAAAGCACCTGAGAGTTGCCCAGGATCTACCTGCCTCAGTACGCCAGAGGAGAACGGCCTTCCACCCTATGGTGGTTAAATTAATAGTGGCTGACATCAAGTTTCAGATGTTATATCCGGCTAAGCTGACGGTTCTTATCTCCGATTCCTGGGTGACTTTTGATGATCCAGAATCTGCTCTGGGGCAACTGAAAACCTCCTTTCCAGATCTGTTTAAGTGTTCCTGAAGTGAAGTGATGACTGTGAGCAGAAAGACAATTTCTTTTGTACTACCATGCTGATGGACAGATTTATCCTCTCTTGCAATGCTTCTTAGCCCGGAATTTTATTTGTGTGGAATCGAAGGGCCTGGACTCTTGTGCTCCATGTCTAGCTCTATGTCAGGTGGGCATTAGTGCTGTGGGTGCCTACCCCTTTCCAGGAATCTGGTCCCCATGTTTATATCCTATACAAGGAGCTGGGAAGATGATTTAAGTACTGCTGCATGGCATTCGACCAGGGAGATGTTTATTCTCTGCACAGATGTCTTAGCGTGGTGTTTGTCCTTGCGGTCACTTCAACAGCGCTACCACTAGAGGGGACTCTTTCCACACAGGAATTTTTTCAACCTGGGAGCAGCGTGGGCCAAGCATTTACTCGCTTCGATGCCACAGAGCTCTGTGATCTCCCCATGAGGACATTTGATTTGGGGCTTGCATGTTCTGTTTACAATGATGATCCCCTAATTTTCCCCTGCCATGCACGCTGATCATTTGTAATAACAGGAGGGCAAAAAAGGGGTGGAGGGACATTGTGAAAAGCCTTTTCTTTCTGAAAGAGGCATGAGTTAATGGGAGCCCAGAGAGAATTAGGTGCTTTCATTATGTCAGGGCAAGTCTGATATATGGTCCCTTCCCCCCCATGTTTCCTTATCCTTTCTTTTCAGTTTGTTCACTCTACAGGTAGTATGGTGGAGATTTGGAGGGCCCAATAATCTGGCCTTTAAGTTTCAATACTTTGTGCAGCTTTCTTGTTGAGATGGAGAATGCTTCCATGTCACATTTGTGATCTATCTGGCGCAGACTAATTTATGTATTTGTCTAATATTAAGGTGTTACTTTAGGTTAATGACTACAATATTGTGTTGGTCTGGCTTGAAATATGCCAGCCGATCTGCGCAGAATGTCTCACTTTACAAGGCAGATTATTGTTTAACTATCTCACTGCCTTATCTACACCAATGCAACAAATCCCTTAGGTTGCAATATTTTACTTCTGGAGTCCAGTTAATGATTCTTGTTATGGTTATTGCCTTATACACTCAAGGGTTGGTATGGTGGCTGGAGCAGAAGGGGAAAAATTCTAGGGCATGATGCAAAAGGCGAAATGCAAAGTGGGGGTGGTAGGGTGGGCTGGGGAAGGATTTTGAAGTTTAGATTGTTGAGAGTTTATGTGGCTATGTTGTGGGGAATTCAAGGGGGGAGGTGGGTGGGTAAGTTCACACAGGGATTTAGAACAGTGTTTTCTCCCTATTATTTGTCTCGTATTTCAACCTGTTTATTTCTCGATATGGCAGGGACAACGAGGGTAATTTCTTGCAATGTGCGGGAGGCCAGGCGCAAAAGTAAACAACATCAAATTCTTAAGCACCTAAATCAGCTCGCTGTGGACATTGCGTTTTTGCAGGAGACTCATTTACTGAATTCTGAGGCTACGCAGCTCCATAGGCAGCAGATGGGTCAATGTTTTGTAGCAGAGGGTAACACCCAAAGTCGGGGCGTTATGATCCTGTTGCGCAGGGCCATACCGTTTGTTCCCACTCAAACCATAGCGGACCCTGATGGACGTTATGTGTTTGTGAAAGGTAAACTCTATACCAAGGAAGTTATCTTGGTCAGTGTCTATGGTCCTAATATTGAAACTTCCAGTTTTTTCATGCACATTCTCAATATCCTCTCCCCGTTTTTGCAAATCCCTTTATTAATTGGGGGCAATTTCAATCTGGTAATTGATCCTCAAATGGATTGCTCTGGTAAGCCCCGTAAAGGGCTTTCTCCAGCACAATGGACTCTCCAGGATTGGTTAGATAGTGCTGGGCTAGCGGACATTTGGCGCATTCTTCACCCATCAGATAGAGGGTTCACATTTATCTCCTCTGTACACCACTCCTCTTCCCGCATTGATTATATATTGGTCTCCCAGTCCTTAATCCCTGCTGCGGTCGATGCAGAGATACTAGCAGGACCGCTCTCTGCCCATTCACCAGTTGCCTGTTCGATTTCTTTATCCATATTGCCCATTTCAGGCAGGAGATGGAAGGTTAACAATCAATTGTTAAAGATTCTGGAGTATAAAGCTTATATATCTGAGCACATTTCCAGTTTCGTGGATATTAATTTTGGCTCTACCAGGAAACCAGACATTGAATGGTGCTCCCTGAAAGCCTACCTTAGAGGTTTCTTGATCGGTTTAGCATCCAAGAGGAAGAAAATTCAAGACGAATGGCTTAAAAGCTTATTGTCCCAGATTAGGGTCATCGAGCATGAGCTATCCCCCCAATCCCCTGATCATGTCAGAGAAACTACAGTGAAACTTAAGGATTCATACCTGAATATCTTAAGAGAAAAAGCTGAGTTGGCTATATTGAAAACGCAGTCTTATCAGGTAGATCAGGGCGACAAAGCAGGGCGGCTTCTGACCCTCAAACTTAAATAGCTGGAATCCCATAGATTGATAGCCACAGTCCGCTCACAAAAGAGTGACACTCTCACAACCTCCGCTTGGGATATAACCTCGGAATTTAGGTCTTATTATGCAAACTTGTATAGCCTCATGGAGGATCCTCCTTCTGCTTCGCAATTACTTTCTTATTTCTCACAGATCACGTTACCACTACTCTCGGACCTACAGAAGTCCTTCTTAGTTGCCCCCATTACTTTGGAGGAGATACTTAGGATTATTCAGGACCTGGCCTTAGATAAAACACCCAGACCGGATGGATTCTCCACTAATTTTTATAAAACCATCATGTCTCAATTAGCACCTGGCTTGCTCTCACTATTCCAGCATGTCCTCTCTGGCCAGGCTCTAGATGAGTCCCTGTTTGAAGCCTTAATAACTTTAATACTGAAGGATAGTAAACTTCCAGAGTGGGTCCAGAGTTATAGACCGATCTCCCTCCTCAACCCGGACATTAAGATTTTAACTAAGCTCCTGGCGGACCATTTGAGTCTTGCCTTGCATAATATTATAGGTCCAGAACAGGTAGGTTTCATGAAGGGTAGATCTGCGGTCGATCACTTTAGAACCCTTTTGCATGTCTTCTTGGCCTACAGGGATGCTGATTTTCCTGCTGTTCTTATCTCCCTGGATGCCAAGCAGGCATTTAACAGCATTGACTGGAACTTTATGTTTCACTCACTCACAGCATTCGGTTTCCCCCCTCTTTTTATAAAATGGATAAGGGTCCTATACAAATCTTCCACAGCACACGTAGTCTGCAATGGAGTTTCGTTCGATCCCTTTAAGTTGCATGCTGGCACCAGGCAAGGCTGTCCTTTATCCCCCCTGTTATTTAATATTTATTTGGAACCGTTTATCTGGAGGATTATAGCTAATACAGAAATCCAGGGCATAAGTATCCAGCAACAAACTGTCAAAGTGTTGGCCTATGTGGATGACCTACTCCTTCAATTATCTCAGCCCGACATATCCATACCAACCCTACTTATCACACTGAGAGAATTTATCTCCATGTCTAATTATAAATTAAATGAGGACAAGACGGTCGTTTTCCCCTTAAATCATAAGGCGTTAAAGACCGCCGCAACCTCAGTGGGGTTCCCTTGGCAACCCAATGCATTGAAATATCTGGGCTTGTATTTGTCCAGGGAGCCGAGTAGGTTTTCGAAATTAAATTTGGATCCTTTAATATCCACTATCAGACAAGATCTCAAGAGATGGATGTTATTCCCCCTATCTCTTTGGGGTAAAATTAATGTCATCAAGATGAATGTTTTCCTGAGGCTTTTTTACTCATTAAATCTTTCGAACACTTGGTTACCGTTGAGATGGTTTACAAAAATACATCTGATGTTCTTAGCTTTCATCTGGTCTGAAAAGAAACCCCGGATAGCTTATGACAAGCTTTCAACATTGAAATTGAAAGGGGGATTGCGTCTTCCTCATTGAGGACTCTACTACTGGGCCAGTCATGTAAATAAGTACCTGCAATGGCTTGGGGGGACCATCTCCAATCGCAGCAGTCCTACAGTCCCATTTGGCTCAAAATAGAGAGGAGTTTAATACAAACTCATGGGCTCTCCCCTGCTGCATTATTACATGTTAACCCAAGGTCCCTACCTTCAGCCATTAAAAATACTCCCGTTGCATTATCCCCTCGTATCCATTTGCAGCCCTGCTCATTCCTAAAGTATAAGCATACGTTGGACCCATCTCAACCTTGGTGGGGTGACCCCAATCTTATAATTGACGGTAGGCCACTGTAGTTGAGATGGATCCCCCTGATAGGGGATTGTCCCCTCTCTAGCCTCCGGAAACCGTATGGCCAGTGGTTAACCTCACCCGAAATCCTTGCTAAATTTCATATTCTGAATTCTGTGATCTTTAGAATATTTCAACTACGACACCTAATAATGAAATCCTTTTGTAATGTGCCACTAACACCCCTGAGCTCATCCTTGTTGGATTTAATCCCCCAGGTGGGTCTCCCGCATGCTGTTTCCAAATTGTATGAAGTACTGTAGAATTGGAAATGGCTAGAGTGCCTGGCACCGTCCTCTTATTGGTCCACACTTTTTCCTGAACTTGATTTGCATTGGCTCTCTCTATGGAAGACCTGTCACAAGTTTGTAACACAAGACAGACTTCGTTTGGTACAATTTAAACTACTGCACAATCTTTATTATTCACCTCAGAAGATGGCTAAATTAGGCTTGCTCTCCTCACCCGTATGTTCCAGGTGCCGGCAGAGTGAGGGCAACCTTCTGCATATCTTTTGGGAATGCCCCAAGGTAGCACCCTTTTAGGACACCATTAAGCAGAAGGTTGACCCCCTTTTGGGTTTATTGGAGCTTTTTACAGTGGAAATCTGTATTTTGGGACATCTCTCTTCAGTTACTGTTACCAATAGAAAATATCACATAACCCTTATTGCGTTGTAGGTTAAGAGACTGGTTTTGCGGCATTGGAAAGATGAGATTGAAATCTCTTACAGTGAATGGTTACAGGAATTGTTGACAAGTCTTTGTCTAGAGAAGACAATTGCTAGTTTACATAACCAATCGCAGAAATTTCTCAAATACTGGGGTCCTCTGGTTACTCTGTATTCACTTCAGAGTGCTTAGAAGTTCTGTACTTTGTAATAGGGACTTTGTTACCAGAATGATTTTCCCTGTGTGAACGGAGGGAGGGAGGGATGGGGGGAGAGGGGGAGAGTGGATCTATTCCCAAGTTTATACTGTAACTTTGTATACTTGTTATATGAATGTAATTGGAGATCCTCTCTCTGTATTTGAAAAATACTGAATAAACTTTAAATTGAAAAAAAAGTTTGCTGCAAACATTACTGTCCTCATTGTTTGTTTGACCCAATGCATCTCAAGCTTTCCCATTAAGCAGCGGGGATAGCTGGAAGCTCCAGGACTATCTAAGAATTTTAGTCTGAATACAAACTTTTTTAGAGGAATTTAAAAAGACATCCATATCCTCCCACTCTTTAAATTTGGCTATCAACTTGGAATTCAATTTGCAACCCAGTCCTGTAGTCCCAGTTAAACCCAAGTCACTTACCTGCTCTGGTGCTGGTGGTTGGAGTCGTAGCTTCTCCAGTTAATGTTGCATCTGGCGCTCACACTCCTGACAGTCTGCTTTGTGCTGTTCTCGGTCTACCTCTCACTGTTCTTGCTCCCTCTTCTCCTCTGCAGTTCACTGGCACTCACGCTCCTCATGCTCAGCCTCCCGATGTTCCCGCTCTGCCTCTCTCTCTCTCTCTCTCTCTCGTACTCTCTTCTCCTGGAACTCCAGCTTCATTCTGCGCAACTCAATCTGCAGCCTGAGTACTTCTGGCTCCAGAATACTGGTGACCTTTTCCTGCTGCTGTGGCCCTTTGCTGGCACTGGCTCTGCTGTCATCCTCACTGGATCTGGACACTGCACTGGCCACTAGCCCCTCCATGCCCAATGTTCAGTCTTTTACAATCACAGTCAGTGACACGATGCTCTGGGTATCTGCTACCATCAGGGCATCCACAAGGTTTGGCCTGGTGGCTTTCATCTTGTACAGGACTCTTCTGTCCCAGCACAACTGCTTTAAGTAGTATACAGTGTACCCACTGTAGTTGGAGGCCATCTTCTTCCCTAACTATGGCTACTCTAACTTGCACTTTAAAAAAAAAAACAGGTAGGAACTTGACTGTAAGCCAAGTGATATAGTTCTGTGTCCCTTTTAAAAAAAAAAAATAATCACAGCCTTGTTTTGCAACTGAGCTGACAGTATTAAGCTGACACGCTGAACAATAAAAGCTTGTATACCAAAATTATCAGCACCGCTGTCAACCAATTTGGAAATTATCTCCACCACTGTCAACCAATCTGTCACAATCCCACTCAGCAGGTCAGAGCCTCTGCTCCCACAGTGCCAACCTCTGAGCACAGTATTGTGAATAAGGTAACAGAACAGGATAACCCTCCTGTCTGTTTTGTGGGTCTGAATCACCTTTGGTCTCAAGTTCTGAAGGGATTCAAACTGTGGATCTTATGCTAACATACTCCAAATATACAGGCTCAGATAATTATGCTCCCTGGGGATTGCTAGATATCTTTCACCAAGGGCACCTGACCAGGTACAAAATGAACCCTTAAAAACTCTATGAAAGACCTTAGATAAATTCTTACCTTTTTCCAGTTTGGTATACCAGTAAGCTTATGAACAGTGTTGTCAAAATCTTAACCACCCATGCATCACTAGGAAAAGAATTTCGAAGACACAGGTAGCCTCTTTAAAATAAGAGGTTTACTTAGAAAATGGATAAAAATGTAAAATGTAACCACAGAACAATATATCACAAAACATACAATTACTTAAAAGAACAAGGTTAAAAATACAAACATAATCTCCTACCACAGTACACTTAGACTTGTCTATCTAATGCATACCTTCTTACAGTGCTATAGTTAAGACGTTGTTCTCAAAGAGTCCAAACAGTAATGTCAGTAAGTGGAAATACAGAATACAGTTTAAACCCTGTGTCTCTACCCCTTCTATAACCCCACCTAGTACCTCCTTTTAAAATATAAAAAATTATACAACCAGGATGTCTTATCACTCAGGAGGTATATTAAATAGGTGACATCAGCAAAAACTCATTTCTCAATATGACTTCCCAATCAAGTCTGTGATTTTCCAGTTCCTTCTTTAATCCATGAGCAGCATCCTGCTTTTCAAAGACATCAAAGAACATTTATGACTTAATCTGCCAGATCTCACTGAGGTAAAATGTGCTATGTGACACCAGGTAAAATTAACTGTGCTTCCTCTGAAGACATCATAAAATGGATATTTTAGTTCCTGGCTTCAAAGCAAACTGGGAAGCTAATCATCTTACAGAGATCTGCTGTTTAACATATCCTGTCATTTAGAACTGAAACCTGGGGGGGGGGGTCATCCCAGGAGCACAGCATGTCTCATGAGAGACACACAATAAACCAGACTTATGCACATCCCAGTAATGGTATCTTCTCTCAAGGCAGCAACTAGCCCATGTGCCAGGCCACAAAAAGGGTGTAGCCTTATAAAAAGGCTTGGATCAATCAATCTGATTGATTAAAACTGGTGACGTGAACATGCATCAGATGTTTCTTTCTTTTTTCTTTACTTTTCAACTTCTAAAACAATTTTTTCAAGCACAGCAACATCGTCCAGGGAGTACCAAAATGCCATGGTTACTGTGCTTACCAGGTGATTGAAAGCAACCAACCTGAGGCACGTGGTAATTTAGCATTATCGCACACCCTGTCATGTGTTATTGCATATATGGCATCCTCAATTGCTAGGTGAGAACTGTGTGTGTGTATGTGGGGTGATGGAGAGTAAAACAGAGTAAATGCGGAAGGTGGATAAACAACAAAAAAAATTCTGTGGACATTTAGACTGTGTTGATGTGTGGACCAGCTGCCTGCAAGACAGACCTCCCATGTATTTGACATCTAGATACATTTATCAGTGTCCTCTGTGGAGAGGACCCTGAGGAAATCCCTGTTACACTTGGGAAGAATGAATGTAATCCCCTCCTAAGTCACCAATGAAAGAGACACTTTCTGCTATCCCTTTGTTGTACTGGTTTGTTATTTGTTTTATACTTTTACAGTTAGCTTCTTGAAAAAGATGGGGGTTTTATGTCCCGTTGATACTGCTGAGATGGTCGTCTTACCAGGTGAGAAAGAGAGAGAGAGAGAGAGAGAGAGAGAGAGAGAAAGAGGAGTGTTCAGGAGGGTAACAAGGCAGAGATTCATTCTGCAAAGAAGAGGCAGTGGAATGATTTACTGGTGGTGATTGCACTGGGTGGGGAGTGAGTGTGAGTTTCTTTGAATCTCCTCATTCTGAATCTGTCAATGCAAACTGACTCAGTAGCTTTTTCCCCCATACAATAATAAAGAAATACATCAACAGGAAGAAATAATTCAGACAAAAAATAGAAAAAGAATGCCCGCACTGCAACTGGGCAGGGCGAGGGTCTGTGGATGAGCCCTGGAAGCCCAAGCTGGAGGCCAAGTGCATTGCAGCAGTGAGGGTCTCTTCTCTTGGGGAGGGAGGATGCAGGCTGCAGAGAGTTTGCGCAACCCTTCTACCCACCAGTGGTGGAGTAGCCTCAGTACCCACTATGACAACTGCCATGGGCCCACCCTCTTGGCTGGAGGAAGGTTGCACATACCCCCATGATCATCTGGGTGTGGGGCAAAAGGGAAAAACAGTGAAAAATGGGAAAAAAAAATAATTATAATAATGACAAAAATAAAAGGGTTCATCCTTTAGCAGTTTGGTAAATGTTTTCACATGGGTATGATAGCCTTCTTAGAGTCCCTGACTCCCCAGTACCATTAGAGTGGGACAGGCTGGGTGATCAGTATCCAATACCACATTAAAAGTGTAAAGCAGTAATTATCTTAGCCAAATATGTTCTTAGACTCCCCCACAGCCCAGTGTCTTGGTGATAATGTGTTACTACTCTAAAGGAGATCTGTGATGGGGAGGTACTTTGGCACCTTTGCTCACTGTATCAGTAAAAGGAGTGGCAGAAGAGAAGGGCAACACTATTTCAGGCAATTTAAAAGAGCTTATTTTTTCATTACAGTTTTAATTACCATGTGTAACCCCCACAACATCTTGTTTACAGTGGTGGGGACACAGTTTCAACCCCTATTTTTTATACTTATAGTTTATTATATTTTGAAATGCAAACAAATACCGTTGATGTACTGTATCTTTACAAGTGGAACATGGAGGCCGATGTCACATTAAAAGACAGTGTCTCATGCCCTGTTCTTTACTGTCATGTGAGGGTTCATCACATAGATTGTCAGAACAACAACAAAAAAAAGGTGTTGTATCAGGGTGGGGCTGAAAACAAAACAAAAAGGAACATAGAATTAGAACCAGTGTTTCAACCATAGATCTTCTTCAGGAATATCTTTAAAAAAAAACATTTTCCACCAGCTTTACTTTTTTCTCTTTATAGATAAATTCCTGAAGAAGACCTATGGTTGAGACATCTATTCTATTTTCAGCATTCATTTAATATTATATTTTTATGTTTGCTTGCTCACATGTGCAAGAAACATTTTGTGGCAGCTTACTGGAGTAGAAGGTTATGGAGGTGCGGCAGTGTTGTGGCTAATGCCACCACTGCTTTTTTTGGCTTGTCTCTGTGGCACCAATGAATGAACATGCTATCTATGACAGCGGTCAGGAAACATGCCACCAACTTGCAAGAAATTTGCTACCGCAATGAGGGAGCACCCTGTCATTGCTGGGTGTAGCCACTCATATGCCTGGCACGTCACAGCGTGCAGCAGACCAGTGGGGGGGTTATCATGAGCTGAGAGTGGAGCCAGCCTTTCTGCTGAGCAGGACTACAGAGCATAGGCAGGCATACATACACCAGACACACCACTGCATACTTACCGAGTAGCAGGGGGTAGCAAAAAGTCACCTGGCATGTCTGCATATTCCTTTGTTTATTTTTTTTTCACACGCGTCTGACCTTGGATAGTCCTCCTTGCACCTCTCGGGGGGGGGGGAGGTGCCAGTTGGTAAATTTAGACATTTGTGATGTGAATGTCAAGTGGACCTGATACATGTAGCAGTCTTTCTCAATCAGGTCCACTGAGTACAGCAGGAGGCAAGGCTATAAGGGCAATATGTTTAAAAGCCCCTGAAACAAACTACCAGTTCCACTTTGTTGTTCCTGTTCAGAAGAGTAGGAGCTATTGCACATGACACCCTTGAGTCTGAGAGGAGCATTGTTGAGAGAGTCAACAGATCTGACTGGAGCCATAGCCATAGAGGGAGTGCAGCCACCGAGAAGCAGATAAAGCAGCAGCCAGGACCCTCACCTGCGATGGTGCCCCGCAAAGAAGACTGAGCACTGAGGAGGAGCCGCAAAAGTGTTGGTCACCATCTAAACTAAGATCTGAGTGGAGTACTGTACAAATGGAGCTTCACCAGCAGCACCCCAGCCCTGCATGGCCAGCTGATGGGTGGGAAGAGTCAGCAGCTTAGCCAGCCCCAGCCCGTGCCCAAATAATCCGTTGCCAGAGAGCAAGAGAGAGTCAGATGAGTCGTTCTGTTGCACTGTATACGTCTACTTTCACTGTGGTACTGAGTCTCGGCTGCCTGAAGACCATCTTCTTCCCCTCCCTGAGACAAGATAGGACCTCTCACAACATAAACTTGTAGGTAAGACTACTAGAGGAGATTTCTGATCAGTCTCAGCTCACAAATCGCTCCTTAAGTTCCAGTTCTAGTCCTGTAGTGAAGTGTAACTGCTGTTATTTTAGTCAGTGGAGTGCTAGTGGATGGTGGTCGGTATGGTACTAGTAGTAGTACTTGGTCCAGAGCAGTCCTGCACAGGCTACCTAATAGCAGCACAGCAACTGCAGCTGCAGAAGTGTATTCACACTTCAGTAAGTATCTGTGAGCCTGTGAATTTCAATGTGAAACAAGTGTCGTGCCTCACTGGGTGGGGGCAATATTATATGAAGTGAACTTTCCTGAAGGTAAGAAATTATGAAGCACTATACTAAACTAAAGGGTTAGGATGGAAAGATGTCTTGCTGCATCGTTTTGATCTTCCTGCAGTGCTGCATTAATGCACATAAGTAAAGAAATATGATTCATATAAGGATACAGGAAAGGTTGTCAAACAGAACTGAAGACAGAATTATTTTCTACTATGCTATAAGGCGATTTAATACATGTTGCTGCTGACCTTTGCAAGAGTTAATTATTATCTATTAATGCAAACTATACCCAGGTTTTATAGAACTATTGTGCATTCTTGTTAGTGGAAACCTTTCCTGCAACCTTACATTAATCTTTACTTATTATTTATGTTAAACCGCCTGACATGCAGTACTGCAGAGGGATAAAAAAATGTGCAGCAAGTTGAAAATTCACTCTACTCAATGCTCACCCAGCTGAATTGCTGTCTCTCTCTCTCCCAGTGGTGGTGCATATATTGATTTGCCCAGCTATGTTTTTTTTTGGGGGGGGTCCAAATGTACAGTACTAAGTGGACGTTACTATAAATCTCGGACTTGTTGCAGCTGCTACAAGATTTACGGCAGCACAGTTCTATGAGGCTAATACAGTGATGGGTGTTGGACACTTTAAGTTAGTTTCAGAGTTCAGTAAAGTAACGTTGATAATTGGCTTCTTAGTTTTGCTGTCCAGCAGATTTCACTAAATATTATTGCTTATTTGGGGGGCTCCGCCCACCATACCCCCGATCTAGTTTTCTGCAGAAGCAAATGTACAGCACAATAATCAATATTTACTAAGTAATACTGCTAAGTATTATTAAATGGGGGAAGTGGAGCCCCCAAATAAGCAATATTTAGTGAACAACTCTGAACGATATTGTGCTACTATAGCAACATTATAGCACAGAAACTACAGTGGGGATGTGGCTGGCAGAGACCCCTAAATAAGCAATAATATAGACTGAACTCTGACATGCTACAATGATGCATCCTGGGGTGGGGGGGTCACATCAACAGGTGCCTAAGTACTGAATTAGAACATTTTGGTTTCAGTGCTTGGTTGGTTTTGGTGCTTTTGTGCATTTGCTACCTAGCTTGCTGGGTGCTTGATACGTACTTGGACTTTTTTAGTGTTTACTATTTAAGCACTACTATTTCAACTTGTCTTTTGTGGGTGGCTATCTGTCTATAATTGTACACTGTTGTTGAAGAATATGCAGGCTATGTTGTCCAACTCAGAGGGAGCCCGGTTGAAGATAAGACAGGGACAACCCCATATTTCGTTGTTAGAAAGGTTCTTTATTAAGAAGTCCAGTCAGTAAGACCAATGCATAGGCAACTATTTTCATTAGCCAATAAGTTTGTTATGATATAAACAGGTACCTTGTTTTGTCTGCCTCAGACTAGAAGCAGACCAGCTGTTTTTTAATGCAAAAGTATGATGTACTAGTCATTATCTGGCTAACATACTATGTGTCTGGTGTTTTAGGATATGTTCAGTAAAGGAAAGAATCTCATTGACAGAGATTTTATTGGTAATTAAAAGAGGTGCCTACACATTTGATATTACTTGCTGTGAGTGATTTCTTAATAAAGAACCTTTCTGTCAAAAAAATATGGTGTTATCCTCAAATATGGAGTTATCCCTTGTGTATCTTCTACCAGCACCAACTACACTACCAGTTGGAAAAAATAGGGATAAAAATTTAATTTTGTATTGTTGACAAAGTGGTGTGTGAATGGACCTCTGTGGGACAGGCTATCTTGATGTGTTACGTAGGCTTGTCACAATGCAACATTGTAACTAAAAGCCAGGATGGTTGTGTGGCAAGTGGTGTGGTGGCATGGCTGGTGGTGTGTGAATGGACCTCAGTTGGATTGGCTACCTTGATGTGGTACAGATTCTTGTCACAATGCAACATTGTAACTAAAAGTCAGATTGGTGGTGTGGCTAGAGGTGTGGTGGCCTGGCTAGTGGTGTGTAAATGGACTTCTGGGATTGGTTCCCCTAATGTGGTACAGAGGCTTGTCACAATGCAACATTGTAACTAAGAGACAGGTTGGTGGTGTGGTGGCATGGCTGGTAGTGTGTGAATGGACCTCTGTGGGACTGGCTACCTGGCTTGATTTTCTACAGAAGCTTGTCACAATGCAACCGTGTAACTAAAAGCCAGTCTTTTAGTCTGACAACTGTGGATGATGATTTGGCTAGTGGTGTGCTGGTATACACCAGCAAAAATGGTGCTTGTTTGATGAGAGGGCATGAACAGTGCATGGATGGGGTAGCCGGACCCAACAATGGGGGGGGGAGGTAGCAGTGAGTCCACTTGGTGTGCAGATCTGAAATTCCTGGCTACACTTCTCCATGCCGCATCTTCAGAGTGTACTAGGAGAGAGTGAGAAGAAGCCCAGTGCAGGGTGCTGCAGAAAGAGAGCAGTGGGCCATTAAACTGATGTAGCCAGGAATGGGAACAGCTAGTGGACCAACTTAGCCTAAGTGGAGGAGGCAGTGAGCTTACCAGCACCTGTGGTCAGTCAGGGAGCAGCTGAGACTCACTCTCTGTAAAGAAAAGTAATTGAGCTCTTAGTGTTTTGTTTTTTTTGTACAGGGAGTCCGAGTCTGTGTGTGGAAATTGATTGCACGCTGTCCCGCCATACTCCATTCCAGTCACTCGGGTTCAGCTGGCCCACCAAATTTGGTCGTTGTTGCATAGAGACTTGAAGCAGCGAACACTGGAGCCAAAATGGCCTACTGTCTTGCTCAGCCACTGGAAATAAGTGAAGCAACTTTTGAGTTCTGGCTGTTTCCACCACAGATTCTTTAGATATTAGCATTTTGAGTTTGAGTATTGATACATTTTCTTTTCGTTAACTACTATACTTAATTTTTTAATTACTCATGGTGTGTTTCCATAGCAGTGGAAACATGCAATTATTAGACCAATACTTAAAGCTGGTAACCCTTCTTTGGTATTTAATTATCGTCCAATAGCTGTCCTGCCACCTTTGCCAAAGATCCTTGAAAAAATTATTTTGGACCAGACTTTGGATTATCTAAAGAAAAGTGATTTATTATCTCCCTGCCAGCATGGCTTCAAAATAGGGCACAATACTGAAACAGCCTTGGTGAGGTTCACCAGTGGCATTCAGAGAGCTCTAGATAAAGGGCACTCGATTGCTGCTCTTTTTGTGGACCTCACCAAAGCCTTTGATTTGGTGGAGCACAATGTGCTTCCACGTATTATGGAAGAAATGCATTTTTCTCATGGTGTAATCAAATGGCTTTCCCATTACCTTGTAGACAGGTCAAATGTAACAACAATTGAGGGTCATTTGTCTTCTTCTAAGGTCATTAAATGTGATGTTCCCCAGGGTTCCATCCTGGGCCCACTTGGTTTTTCTCTTTTCATTAATCGTGCCCCATCCTCGTGCCCATCTAGTTCTATTATAATGTATGCAGACTATGCAGTCATTTATGAGGAAAGTCCCAATCCTAAGGGGGCTTTGGTTAAGCTTCAAGCTGGTTTTGATTTATTTAAAACTTGGTTGTCTGCAAATTCTCTTGTGCTTAACTCAGTTAAGACATAAATTATGCTTTTTTCGAACAACAAAAATTAACCTGTCTGAACTTCATCCAGTCGGTGACGTCAAGAGAAATACTATTAAATTTGTTAACACATTTAAATATTTAGGGGTTATTTTTGATGTTAATTTCACTTTTGAACAGCATGTATTCTCTATTACAAAAAAAGTACATCAAAAACTCGGATGTCTTTATAGAGTCAAGCATTATTTAACAACTGAATCTAGGAGGTTGCTAGTACATTGTTTCCTTTTTTCTGTTTTGGACTGTGGTTTGGTAGTATATGTTCCCTTGAGTGCTAAACTTTTGGGAAAATTGACAGTAACGTATAATTCCATATTAAGATTTATGCTCTCAGTTCCTGCTCAAACTCACCACTGTTTGTTGTTAAAGTCTCCCAACTGTCTCTCTCTCTCATAAATAGAATTCAGTTTAAAATGTTTGTTTCTATTCAACATCAAAGCTGGCCTGTTACCTAACTCTGTGAGTTCTCTTTTTTCTAAATATGTTAACCCTAATTGCACTAGAACTCAGTCTAAGTTTACATTTAATGTTCCATTTTTCAAGAGACCCATTAGACAATGTTCATTGTTATATAGGGGCCAGGTTATTTTAATTCACTCCAATGTGACATATCAATTTGTAATTCTGTTTTTCCTTTTAAATCAAAGTTGAAAAGTATACTCAAGAATGTACTTGTTAAATGTTTATATGTGAATTGTATTTTGTATTGTAGATGTCATTGTTTTTATGTAATGTATTGCTTGTCGTCTGTGAAAACAGACAATTTGCTCAGTAGACTTACATGGATAAAAAAATAAAATGAAATGAAATGAAAATGAATCCTTCAAGGCATCAGGTACTGTTACTGCACACTGACTGGCTGCAGTAGCTTAGCTTCTTGTTGTTTGTTACCACCACTGGCACTACCTTTAGTAACAAAAATGCTGCCCCTGACCTGCAGTGAACTTCAGACCATTTAGGTAAAAACAATAAATTTTCTTTATTTTAACATTTTGACCAGTGGCTTAGCTTTAGTTTTAAATGTCCCCCCCTCCCCAACCTGTGGTGAACCTGAGTTTTTTTTCTGTCACCTCTAAATAAATTAAAACTTATATGGACTCTGTGTGGATGTAAAGCAATATGAAGTTACAGTAGTGTGGAGTGTGTGTGTGTGGGGTGTGTGTGTGTGGGTGTTGGGTGCTGTGTAGGTGTGTGTCTGGTGGGTGGGTGTTGGGTTTTGTGCGGGAGGTGTCTGGTGTGTGTATGTGTGGGTGTTAGATGTTGTGTGAGGGTGTGCCTGGTGTGTGTGTGGGTGGGTACTGGGCATTGGGTGGGTGGGTGTCGATGTTGTGTGTTGTGTGTGTTGGGTGTGTGTCTGGGGTGGGTGTGTCTGAGTGAATGGACCTCTTTGTGATTGGCTACCTTGATGTGGTACAGAGGCTTTGTCACAATGAAACATTGTAGCTAAAAGCAAGTCTTCATCTGAAACTTGTGGCTAGGATAGTCTGTGCCTGTGTGAATGGAGCTCTGTGGGACTGGCTACCTTGATGTGGTACAGAGGCTCGTCACAATGAAACATTATAACTAAAAGCCACTTTGTTTGCCTGACACTGGTTATTGAAAGGCCTTCTTGCTGTATAGGAATGGGATCATGTGTTACATCTTTAGAAGTCACATTTACAGCATATGCCCAATTTATAACATATGCTACAGTGTAAATGATTCTTGTGTCGGGTGTGTGGGGTAATGGCATGGACAACAGGGGTTTTAGCAGTGTGTCAACTTGGTGTATACATCTGAAATTGCTGGCCACACCTCTCAGTCATTGCCAGTTATGGACTGCTTAGAGGAGCAAGTCAAGGATGACCCAACAGATGGGTAGCTTTTCCGCCAGGCCCACCAGCCCAAGATGGGTGGGGGAGATAGATCATTGGAGTCACCTCAGTCAGGATGGACTGTCGTGCTTTGCTGAGCTCTGGTGCCACTATCTAGCAAGGCCCAAGGGGGGCCTTGAGCAGAGTGCGTGTCACCTGAGAGCTTTGCCACCAACCAGTCAGCACCTTGTTGCCTGCCCAACAGTCCAGTCAGTCCATCTGAGTCTGAGCCAGTCATTTCCTAGCAGAATTTTGGGGAGACACCACTGGACCTCTGCGGGACTAGCTACCTTGATGTGGTACAAAGGCTTGTCACAATGTAATATTGTAACTAGAAGCCAGTCTGTTAGTCTGAAAACTGTTTGTGATGGTGTAGCTACAATTGTGGTGCCATGTCCAGTGGTGTGTGATTGGGTGAAAACATTTCAAGAAATGACTGCGTTACGAGCATGCATTGCACAGTTTCTGTGAACACTCATAACTTCACCACTTCTTCATATTTTTACTCCAGATTTTCAACATTGCCATTTCTTCACATCTCCTCATCAACAGTACACCTGTCATTTTTCACATCCTGCCCGAAATGTGTTTTTGCACCTGTGGCACCAAATGGCACACTCACTGTTCAAAATCACCTTTTGGCATTGAGTAATGAAATCATACTGCCACTGTTCATGAGATGGCATCCCAAAAAGCCCAAGTTGAAAATCTGGAACAACAGCCCATGGCATTGGGGTTTCCAACCATAATGCCAACCCTGTACACGCTGACAGGCATCAGAAGTGTGACTTGAGGTCATCGGCCGTAATGCTCAGCCCATTCTACCCCCAACCTGCAGCCACTGACAACAATTGAGGTGTGCCTTTGAGTCTTCGGCCCTAACATTCACTCCATTCTCTTATACTGCACCCATCTCAGTTTATTTCCTTTTCAAATGGGCTGAGTGTAAGGGCCAAAGACCTCAAGGCATACTGCGACACCTGTTAGTGTCTGCAGGGTGGGTGAGGTGGAATGCCATAAGTGTTATGGCAGATGACCCAAAGGCACATCCCCAACACCTGTCAGTCTCTGCAGCATGGGGGTGGTGGTTGGTGTTAGTTACTTCAGTATCTCACTGCCATTCCAATTATGCATCTCTCAAACTCCTGCACTACCAATGCCAATACCAGCAGGCAAACATTCAGCATTGACAAATGCTTGTTTAACTCTAGCTAGAATAGGAATAAGGACATTTTTAACAAAGTAACCTAGTACTTTACCATCTAAAAAAAAATGAACTCTAGGTCAATCATGACAACTGCTCCACCCTTGCTTCATAAACAAGGAGGAACAAATTGCTATGCAAGCACATGCTAGTTGGAGTATCAGGGTGAAAAGATAAACAGAACTCCCAGGTAGGAGCATCTGGTTGCATGATGGCCAGATATGAGAGTTCTGCACAAATGTAGCTCTCCATAGAAATTTTGAGACACCAGATAGACTAAGAACAAGCAGGTTTTTAGCAAAGTAACATAGTAACACAATAATGTAAAGACTAAAGAGTCTTTATGTTCATTATGCCTGTGACCTCACTCCCACTTCAGACAAAGGGGAACATAAGTATGCTGTGCAAACATTTATTTATTTTTAGGGATTTGCTACCATACTAGAGATGTACCATTTTTGAGAGGTATTTGGCGAATGCTACCTACTACATGTTTATTAGTATTGTTCGGACTATATACTGTATATGATCTTTTACACAGGACAACTTTGTAAATAGGTCCTACAGGCCTAAAATTCTTATCCAATCAAAAAATAAAGTTTTAACTAACTAACTAATTAACTAACTAACTAACTAATGTAACTTCTTTGATACAGTATATAATAGTTCAAGAAAAATTGCACTGAAATAGCAAGAATTTCAGTGGGAGTTTGAACCCTGGATGAATGTAATTGGATTTCTTATTATGTTTGCTTGCATACATGTGCAAGAAACATAGTGCCATCATCCGAGTTTTCGGAGGTGTGTCACCCGTCTTCCAGTTCAGTCAGTGTGTTTGCAGGCGCGGTCACAGTGCGCCAATCACTGCTCCAGCTGTCTATGACAGCTGAAAATGCAGTGGCATACAGTTGAAAGGGAGAGCTCCGCTTCAGTGAGCAGTGCTCCCCCTCAACACGCACGCATGCATATTGCATGCTGACACTCCCCACATACTGTATAGCTGACAGGTGCCCAATGCCCCATCGGCTCCATGCCCCAGCCCAGATTAACCATAGGGCAGACTGGGCAGTTGCCCAGGGCCCCGAGTTTCCTTGTTATTTCCCATTTTGGTTTCCATTTATTTTTAAAAGCAGTGACTGGCCAACTGCCCATAAAATTTGTCACCTGGCAGGGGGCTACAGACCATACAGTCCAGCCTGCAGCACGTCTCTTTTTTATTTGTCTCTGTGGGCTTGTTAGATTATCACAGGTTTTTTTTTCCTTTTATTTCATCGGTGGTGGTGGGGAGCAGGTAGCTTCAATCAGAGACTTCTTCAGACTCATACTGAGAATGCCACTGCAGAGCTCCGAGCTGACCACTATATCATTGGGTTGGCCAGTTGGTATTATGGATGGTTGGGGATAACAGCGCAGACTTGACTACTGGAGCAGAGCAGCTTTCTGCTTGGAGGAGTGGACACTAACTAATGCAGTCTGAGGGAGGCTTGAGCAGTATCCTGAACAAACACACCGGCGGTGGAACGAGGCATGGTGTGGTGCGGCTGGGGTGTCATCAAGCACCCAGAGAAGAACGCTGAACTCACGGTCGAACTCTGGAGCCTGGCTGGATCAGTTGAGCAGAGAGCTTGTTTGAAGTTGTGCAGGAGGTAAGGAGGTGGAACAAGAGTTTAAACTTTGGAGAAAACAACGTGGACAACTGTAAAAGTAGGCAATCATGGCATCCAAAATTGTTGATCATTCAGGCCCTCAAAATGTGTTAAAATGCCTTGGATGCCACTATACAGTATAACAGATTCAATTGCTGTGTTTTGCTGGCCCTGGATTTGAGGGGAGCTGGGTGGAGGGAGGGAGCCTAGAGTGGGAGGCTGAGGGAGGGAGGGACTGCGGTAAAAGCTACAGTAGTTTCAGCTACATCTAAAAGGAGATATGTATTTGTCTAGTGTAGACTTCTGGTAAAAGTTAGCATAGTTTCAGGCACCCCTATCTGTATTAAATTCAGACATTATTATTAGAAAGTAGTAATTCACCTGAGAAGCAAATACTGTAACACAAAAAGCTAATAGGAAGACCCTTACTCCATGTTGAAAATATGCTGACTTAATTTCCATAAAGTGTCTTTGGGAACTTTTATGAAGTCATTAAAAAAAAGTTAAAAGGACCAGAACTGTACAATAAAATTGCTCTGCCTGCTTCTGCCCAAGGCTATTTTTTTTAGTGTAGCTATTATTGCATAGACCTAAACTGTTGGCCCTACTGTAACAGTCAATTTGTGTTTTATCTCACATTTATATACTCAATGTGGTCAATAAATTAATCAAGCAATATAAGTAAAAGTTGTTGTTCTGTGTGGATTGCAAAGAGAAAATAACTAAAAAGGGATTGTATTGGCAGAAGACACAGAAGATGGGGAACTTTGGTCATCCTATCAGTGCAATGCTGGCAACCTAGGTTTTCTGGCTAAGACCAAAACTTCTGAGGACTGACTAAGTGAAATGAGCAACTCAGAGGATGCTTTCTTCCTTTGAGGAAGCAGTGACTGTAAAGGCAGACTAGGTGGGCTGTATGATCCTTATCTGCTGACAGATTCTATGTTTCTATGTTCTGCAGCATTAGCAGCACCTGGATAACCATAGGTAGTATTGCAACTAAAAGCTCAATGAAAAGGAGAATGCTGAGTGATACTTTGCTGGCATGTTCTCCATGCATGCACCTTTGAGCCCTTGCCATTGTTTTTTCTTTGGGAAGGGGAAGGGTAACAAGTAAAAACATGCCAGTCTGGCAAGAAAGTACTCTAGTACCCCATGCAGCTGCATACAATATTTCACCAGAAGGGTCTCTTGAGCTACAAGAAGATATGTATTTGTCTGTTGCAGACGTCTGGTAAAGACTAGAGTAGTTTCAGCTACAAGGATGTATAGAAGCATAGACTTTGATGGCAGATAAAGGACCACTTGGCCCACCCAGTCTGCCCATTTCCCTATCTATTGGATTAGCTGCAGATCCTAGTTAACCAACAGCCTGCTTCCTCCTACCCCCCCACTAGAATTGCCTTATGTCTGTCTCATGCATTCTAGAAGTCCCCCACTGTTTTTGACCTCACAACCTCAGCAGGAAGGCCGTTCCATGTGTCCACCACCCTCTCTGTGAAAAATGCTTCCTCACATTGCCCCTGAGCCGTGCCCCCTCTATCTTCAAATTGTGCCCCCTTGTTCTTGTACATCTCTTTTTCTGAAAGATGCTACCCACTTGGACTTTGTTGATTGCCTTGAGGTTCTTGAATGTTTCTATCATGTCCCCCCTTCTCCCTCCTTTCCTCGAGGGTATATATATTGTTGGTGAAGGGACTCCAGGGAAGGAAGGTGTTGGACTTGGTCCCCGCTGGGACTCCCCACTGCTGCTGCCACTACTTTCGGGTTTGATTTGATTTTGAACTGGGACCTTATCATGCCAGTCCTGCATCAGAGCAGGATCCCGGTCATGGCAACAGATCTTACGATGCATTCTGAAGGGGGACAAGCCACTGGCTTGTAGTGAGAAGAAAAGGTGCCAATTTTAAACCGCAGGGGGCAGTTTAAATTGGGCCTTATACTCCAGCAGTAGGTGAAGTGACTCCGGGGAAGGAGGGTGTTGGACTAGGTCCCTTCTTGGTCCCTGCTGGGCCCCCCTCCTCCCCGCTGCACACCATCCACCACGAGTGCAAGAGAACTAGTCTTGTTAGAAGCATTTCAGGAAAGCTTCCTTATACAGCTGGTACTGGGGATGATTCATCTAGGGAGGACTCTGGATCTTGTGCTAGAAAATAGGGAGTCAGTTAGAAACCTTGAGGTGAAGGAACCACTGGCTGGGAGCAACCACTGTTCAGTGTGGTTTAAGCTCAACATGGGGAGGGATACAGAAACATAGAAACATAGACTTTGACGGCAGATAAGGACCGCTTGGCCCATCTAGTCTGCCCATTTCCCTACCTACAGGATAGGCCGCAGATCCTAGTTAACCAACAGCCTATTTCTTCCTACCCTCCACAAGAATTGCCTTATGTCTGTCCCATGCATTCTTGAATTCTCCCACAGTTTTAGACCCCACAACCTCCTCAGGAAGGCTGTTCCATGCATCCACTACCCTCTCTGTGAAATAATACTTCCTCACATTGCCCCGGAACCGCCCCCCCATCTTTAAATTGTGTCCGCTTATTCTTGCATGTCTCTTTTTCTGAAAGATGCTACCCTCTTGGACTTTGTTGATTCCACTGAGGTACTTAAAAGTTTCTATCATGTCCCCCCTCTCCCTTCTTTCCTCAAGGGTATACATATTAAGCTCCTTTAGTCTCTCCTCATACAGCTTCTCTTGCAGACCCTGCACCATTTTAGTTGCCTTCCTCTGGACTGCTTCTATCCTGTCTATGTCCTTAGGAGATGGGGTCTCAGAACTGGGCACAGTACTCAGATGGGGTCTCACCAACTGTCTGTACAGAGGATAACAACTTCCTGTTTTCTGCTGCTGATGCCTCTCCCTATGCATCCCAGTATACTAGCCCTACTGCCTTCTCACATTGCTTGCTAACCTTAAGGTCATCTGATATGATTAGCCCCAGGTCCCATTCCTTTTTTGTTGTTGTTACTGCCTCCCCCCCACTGTGTATTCTTCCCCTGGGTTCTTGTTTCCCAGGTGCATTATTTTGCACTTCTTTGCATTGAATCCTAGCTGCCATACTTCTGACCATTCCTCCAAACTTGCCAAGTCCCTTCTCATCCTTTCCATGCCTCCCTGTGTATCAACCCTGTTGCAGATTTTTGTGTCATCTGCAAAGAGGCATACTTTTCCTTCCAGTCCCTCTGCAATGTCACTGATGAAGACATTAAAAAGGACTGGACCCAGTACTGAACCCTGCAGTACCCCACTAGTAACCTCTCTTTCTTCAGCGTGGACTCCATTTACAATTACCTTCTGTGTCCTGTTGTCCAGCCAATGTTTTACCCAGGCTACCACCCTGGGACCCACTCTCAGGCTGGTTAATTTGACTATTAATCTTTTGAGTGGGACTGTGTCAAATGCTTTGCTAAAGTCTAGGTAGGCCATGTCCACAGCCCCTCCCTGGTCTACTACTTGGCCACCCAGTCAAAGAAATCTATTAGATTCGTCTGACATGACCTTCCCGCTATGAACCCATGCTGCCTTGGGTCCTGTGCTCCACTGGCCTCTAGGTACTCAACTATTCTTTCCTTCAGAAGTGACTCCATCACTTTCCCTACCACAGAGGTCAGACTGACAGGTCTGTAGTTTCCTGCCTCTGTCTTTGTCCCACTTTTGTCTTCAACAAGCACTACTGCTGTGCAAAATGTCTGGACCTGAGCCAGCCATCATCCAGACTCTAACCTGATTATCTCCATTGTGCTGCCACCCATGGTCACCTAGGTGGCAGCAGTGCCACGGGGCAGCAAAACACCCTCCCCTAAGCACTACTGCTGTGTCACTAGGCTGGCCCTGTACCAGCCATCATCCAGACCCTAACCTGCTTATCTCCATTGTGCTGCCACCCATTGTCACCTAAGTGGCATCAGTGCCACAGGGGCAGTGTCCCATCCTACCCCAAGTACTATTGCTTTGCCAGTGGGCTGGCCCTGAGCCAGCCATCATCCAGGCTCTAACCTGCTTATTTTTTTTGTGCTGCCTCCCATGGTTATCTAAGTGGCAGTAGTGCAGAGCAGGCAGTGACCCACAATCCCCTAAGCACTACTGCTGTGTCAATGGGCTAGTCCTGTGCCAGCCATCATCCAGACCTTAACCTGCTTATCTCCATTGTGCTTCCTACCATGGTCAACTAAGTGTCATCAGTGTCATGTTAGCAGTGTCCCATCCTACCCTGAGCACTACTGCTTTGCCAAGGGGCTGGCCCTGAGCCAGCCACCATCCAGAACCTGCTTATTTTTTTGTGCTGCCTCCCCTGGTTTTCTAGGTGGCAGCAGTGCAGCAGAGGCAGTGAACCACCATCCCCTGAGCACTGCTTCTGTGCCAATGGGCTAGCTCAGAGCCAGACCTCATCCAGACTCTATCCTGCTTATTTCTCTTGTGCTGCCACCCATGGTTACCTAGGTGACAGCAGTTCAATTGGAGGCAGAGACCAAACCTCCCCTGAGCACTACTGCTGTGTCAATGGGCTCTCCCTGAGCCAGCCATCACCAAGACCATAACCTGTTTATTTCCATTGTACTGCCACCCATGATCACAGAGGTGACAGCAGTGCCACAGGGGCTATGACCAACCCTCCTATGAGCACTACTGCTGTGGCATTGGGCTGGCCCTGTACCAGTCATCATCCAGACTGTAACCTGCTTATCTTTGTTGTGCTGTCACCCATGGTTACCTAGGTGGAAGCAGTGCTATGGAGGAAGCAGTCCACTCTCCCCCATGCACTACTGCTGTGCCCATGAGCTGGCCCTGAGCCAGCCATCATTCAGATGCTAACCTACTTATCTCTGTTGTGCTGCCACCCATGATTACCAGGTGGCAGCACTGCAGCATGGGCATGCATTAGGAGTTCCAGCTACAGAGAGTGTGGTTATCTGGGGGGGATGCTGGACTTGGGGATGGTCCAGTTGCAGGGAGATTTGGGGGTGGAGGGTGGTCAAGGTGTAGGATGGTGGTTCAGCTACATCAAGGGTGGTAAGGAGGCTGGTTCAGCTGCAGGGATATTAGTTGGCTAAGATGTGGAGGGTGGTGTTGTGGTGGGATAGATCATATAGAGTGTAATAAACTCAATAAGACCTATTAGCTGTTGCCATGACAACCATCATAGAAGCAATATTATCATCATCGTCCCTGTCCTACACCCCTAATGCAACTTTCTTCTGGGTGATGGCATGTTTACTCAGTGTTGCCATGGAACCTCTGTGATTTGCAGCTCAATATTGGCATCTAAACCATTATCCTTAACCACACATTCATACTAAACTGAGATTTTGTTTTTATTTTCTTTGTCGACAAACTCACTGGCAAACCAATACTGAGGTTAGCATGATGTCATGAGCTGACATACATGTTTGCCAACTGTGCAGCCGTTATTGATGTGCTGTAATAGCTCTGCAGCAGAACAGATGTCTTTGAATGTCTGCAAGCTGAACTGGAACATAAACTGACTGTGGAATGAAGACCAGATGGTGGAAGGACTATTTGAATATAAAATCTGATATAATAATAAAAAATGTAAAAAGCTAGTTTGATTTTTTTTTTGACATTGCTAAAAAAGCAATAGGGTACTCCCAGGGGTAGAATTTTCCATATGCTAATCACAGCCTAAGGGCATGTGGCACACAGCTTCACCTTGTGCCACATTACACCCCAAGGGTGTGATTTACATATAGTTAATGCAACCCCTGGCCATTCCTTATTGCATAAATAGTTCAGGCCTGCCACAATAGCTTCTTGTTCATCTGTGACCATATTTGATCTTCCTAGGCTCTGTTCAACTTCTCAAACATTGAGTAGAAAAAGCTGGACTTCCATGAAAATGAGATGCTTCATCTTTGGTTGACAACCCTAGGCAAGTAAATGGTTAAATAAGGCCAGTCCTCTAAGATACACCCTTGTGTAATCATCCTTATGTCCCCCTTTTTTGTAGAAATAATCTGGGACCGCTTGAAAAACTGACAGATTGCACTCGTTTGTTGCCTTAAAATCTACTCAGACAAAAACTTCATTTCCCATAACCCATTTGCTTCATGGCAGGATATGATTCTGCAAGAGAGATGCACTTTCTACTTCAGTGATAGGCTGAATCCAGCTTTGGCCAGTTGGAGCTGTTTTGAGAATTCTGGAAGCTATTTGTTGGACATGCCTAAAGAAAAGATTCTACAGATAATTTCAGGTATTTTTTCTAAAGTTTTGTAAAAAATTTAACTCAGAAAGTGTTTATTAATGTAGGAATCGTTCTAAAGAGTCTCTTAGCCAGTTGCAGTCAGTTTAAATACATTGTGTTTGTATCTAGTTGTAAAACTGCTGTGCTGGGTCAGATTGCATTTATGCAGAGTGAGTGGAGGAGGGGGAAGCCTGAGGCTTCATATCCCATGGATTTTGCTTTCAAATGTACTTGTAATGCTGCTGTGTGAATACAGTATGTTGAAAGCCAGGAATCTATGTTACTAGATAACTTTCTCAACCTTGTTGGCTAAAAAACAATCTGGTACAAAATGCCAGAACCAAGAGTAGTTCTTAACAAACTATTAACATTAGCTGAAGAATTTGTGGCTGTGTGTGAATAGCATTTTGTGAAAGTGAACTAATCTATGTCACTGTCTGACATGAATTTGATGTTTTTTATATATACTGTTTCTTTAAATTATTTTTATACTGTGTGGTCTTCAGCCAAAAACTTAATCTATAGTCCACCCAGCTGTAGAAATGAGTGTTTAGAAGTAGGATCACATTAACAATGAGATCCATCCTGAATAAATAAATTACACTAAGAAAGAAAAACTTATAAAATACATAATATTCGTCAGAGGGAATGCAGATTTGTTTTTATTGTAATCCATCCTTTGTCTCTCTCCCCTTGCCTGGCCTCCATCTACCGCTAAAGACTGCACAGTCCAGACATACCTTACAACTACTTGGCCTAATCTGCCGCCAAAGTGGGCAAGTCTCCCTGGAGTAGTTGCAGGTGGTGGGGTATAGGTGGCCATATGGGACTCAAATATAGCTGGTGTTAATCTTCATGACTGGGATAGTTATTCCTCTGCCCACCTGATGGTGGCTAGAATATCATTGCATATCCAGTTTCCATACTGTCTGAAATCTTTCACTCATACTAACCTATTTCTCTCTTTTTGTCTGTCTTTTATAAACAGGTCAACAGAGCCCCCTTAAACCAATCAGATTTTAATCAAGAACTTTGGATCCTTTTTAACCACTCTATTTATTCTTATTTTACAGGTGCTGTGTCTACAGTATGGTTTCCAGATCCTTCCCTATGTTCAACCAGAAGCAGGTAATTACTGCCTTTTCTAAAGTGGGGTGAATTGTAATGTGGGGATTTTTTCCCTCCAGCCCTACTCAGTGAAGTGAAGAGAGGGTGATAGCACATAAAGGTGCAGGTCATCTACTATGTAACTTAACCCATGTAGGGCCTTACAAGCTAGCAAACCAATTTTAAAGGGGAATCCTTAAAAGTAATGTAACAGGACCTTTGGGTCCCAATTAAGAAAAATGCAGTGAAAGGACATTTTTTAATGTACTTACCACTGTTTTTAGTAATTACATTTTTTATCTGGCTGATTCTACAACTTTCTGTCTGCTGTATTTACCTAGTACATGTCACAGTGTCCCCATCCACCAGCCCTCTGATGACAAGACTGACAGACTGAGCCATAGGGGGATCTCTGTGTGCTGACAAGTCTGTGTGTTGACTGAGTTCATTGAAGCTAGGTGGGGTTTAAACTTGTGAAGGGGAAGGGCTGGGGCTTGAGGCAGCTGTTGGCAGGCACACCAAGGAAGGACCTGGCCTTCTCCCCTAGCATGGGGGAAGGAGTGCTTAACAGGGCACCCAACAGTGCATGAGGTAGAGGGAGCTTGCAGTTAACTGGGGGATCTCAGGTTGGGGGATGGGCAAGGGCAAAGGGCAGGGATGGAGAGCATTCCTGATTAATGCCAGGAGCATGGGAAACAAGATGCCTGAGCTTCAGGCAATGCTAGCTAAAGGGGATGTTGATGTGGTGGCAATCACTAAACTCAGGCCACTCCTCAGCATGATTGGGACCTAAACCTGATGGGGTACACTGTGTTCAGGAAGGACAGAGCTGTGGACAGGGGAGGTGGGGTGGCACTCATCATTAGGAATAGCATCAATATATGCAGGGTGGAGGGGCAGAGGGAAACATAGAGGTGTTATGAGTTACCTTACAGGCACCGGGGAAAGATGGTCAACCTGGGGGTGGTTTATAGGCTGCTCATGCAGGCTGAGGAACTAGAGGAGGGCCTGGTGGTGAGTTTAAGAGATAACTGTGGTCAAAGGGAGGGTAGAACTGTGGTGCTGGGTGACCTTAACATGCCAGGGCTTGATTGGGGGACTATGGCATATTCAATGACTTGGAAGCAGCACTTGCTGGACATCTTCCAGGATGCATTTCTATCTCAACTGGTGGCTGACCCAATGAGGGATGTTCACATTCTGGATGTGATCCTTTTGAATTGCAATCTGGTTAGGAATCCAGTTATAGGGGACCCAGTGGTGGGGAGTGATCATGCCACTGTTTGGTTTTCCTTAGACCAGGGGTGAAGGGAAAATGACACTAAAACAGTGATGGTTGACTTCAGGGGAGTGGACTTTGAGGGTATGGTGAGGATCTGCAGGGGGCATTTGGAGGGGTTCAGTTTGGACATAGCCAAAGGCAGCAGGTGGGAAATTATTAGAAGAGGGCTCCTGAAAGTCACCAAGGACTGCACAAAGGTTTGATGCAGATTTGGTAGGGCCAGAAAGCCAAACTGGTGGACCAGAAGTTCCAGGAGGTGGTGAGGGAGGAAAAAGCTGCTTATAGAAAATATAAGTACTCATGAGGTGACATGGATGGGGGAAGTATGATAGGATATCCAAAAAGGTAACCAAGGTGGTGAGATTGGCCAAGGTGAGGATGGAGCAGAGGTTGGCACAGGGGACCAGAAATGGGGAAAAAGGGTTCTTTAGATGTATCAGGGAAAGTAGGAAAGTGAAGGGGCAGATTAGCAGACTGAGGTCAGGGAGTGGGTGGGCCAAGGAGGCCAGAGAGCAGGCGAAGGTACTATTTGAATACTTTGCCTCAGTTTTCACAAGAGATGATGGAGGGCCTACACCATATGGGAGGGGGGCTGGCTGGGCTTGAGGAAGGGGTAGTGCTCTGATGTTGAAATTCCTGTTGATAGGGTGAGGGAGGCCCTTAAGTCCCTGAGAACAGATAAGGCACCAGGTCTGGATGGCCTTCACCCCAGGGTGCTGAAGGAGATGGCAGATGTCCTTGCTGCACCTCTGGTGGACATTTTCTAACTCCTCTTCAGAAAGGTTGGGTGCCTCAGGATTGGAGGATAGTGCATGTCATGCCCATCCACAAAAGCAGCTCCCGGGAAGAGCCAGATAACTACAGACCTGACAATTTGACATCAGTGGTAGGCAAGATGATGAAGGCCATCTTGAAAGAAACATAGAAACATAGAATTTGACTGCAGACCCACCTAGTCTGCCCATTTTCCTACCTAATGGATAGCTACAGATTGTAGTTAACCAGCGGCCAACTTCCTCCTACCCCCACTAGAATTGTCTTATGTCTGTCCCATGCATTATTGGATTCCTCCACTGTTTTTGACTCCACTGCCTCCTCAGGAAGGCTGTTCCATGTATCGACAATCTTCTCTGTGAAAAAATACTTCCTTAGATTACCTCTGAGCCATCACCCCTCTATTTTCAAATTGTGGCCCCTTGTTCTTGTACATCTCTTTTTCTGAAAGATGCTTCCCTCTTGGACTTTGTTGATTCCCTTGAGGTACTTGAACGTTTCTATCATGTCCCCCCCCTCTCCTTGAGAGGCTGGAGATGTTTCTGGAGACATGGAGCCATCTGGATGACCACCAACAAGGCTTCGTTCAGGGCAGATCATGTCAGACAAACCTTGTGGAGTTCTATGATTGGGTGACAAAGGTGCTGGACCAGGGAAGGCCAGTGGATGTGCTCTTTTTGGACTTCAGCAAGGCGTTTGACTCAGTGCCACACCCAAGTTTGCTGGTTAAGCTAGGAGAAATGATGGTGAGGTGGACAGGGAACTGGCTAATGGGGTGGTTTCATAGGGTAGTGGTCGGTGGGAAGGCATCCTCTCCTAGGAGGGTCATTAGTGGAGTCCTACAAGGGACAGTGTTAGGCCCACTCCTGTTTAATGCTTATATCTTGGACATCAGGGATGGTATCAGGAGTGAGATGAGCCTCTTCGTTGATGACTCAAAGCTGCGGGTTGTGGTGGATGGGGAGGAGGGTAGAAGAGCCCTACAGGGGAGCCTGGAGACTTTGGAGAGGTGGTTACACATTTGGAAACTGAGGTTTAATGCCAAGAAATGCAATGTTCCACACTTGGGACTTAGTTAGAAACCCTGATCAGGAGTACTTTTTGGGTGGGGAGAATTTGCAGGTTTCAGGGGGGAGAATCTTGGGTTGGTCATGGATGCCAAAATGAATAACTCTAAGCAGGGTAGGAGGACTGCAGCTTTAGCAGATAAAATGCTCAGGTGCATTGCTAGGGGGTAACCTTGAGGAGATGGGAGGTGCTTCTCCCTTTGTATAACTGCCTGGTTAGACAACACCTGGAGTACTATGTGCAGTTTTGGTACCTGTACATGAAAAAGGACATTGCACTTCTGTAGCGGGTCCAGAGGAGGGTCACCAGGATGATACAGGGTCTGGGAGAAAGATCCTATGAGGAGAGACTTGAGGAGCTAAACTTGTACTCCCTGAAGGAGAGGAGGGACAGAAGGGATATGATCAAGGTCTTCAAATATCTAAATGGAGTGAACAGGGTCAGCCTAAATAAGGTGTTCCAGCTGAGGAGGAAGGTGCCACCAGGGGTCATTACATGAGGTTGATTGACGGGAGGCTCAGGGGGAGACTAGGAGATGCTACTTTGCCAAGAGGGTGGTAGATCCATGGAATATACTGCCTGTGGAACTGGTGACTGTTGATACAGTGGAGGGATTCAAGAGGGGCTGGGACATGTATAAGGGGAAGGTAAAGCTGAGGAATGCCAGATCTGGAGGTGTAACTCTGATGGGGGATGGGTTATGGGGGATTTACGGGGGAGGCGGGGAGGATAGCAAAGGTATCCTGACTGGGTGCTGATTTTCAAGCAAACTCAGTAGACTTTTAGGCCTACTCTGCTGGCATCTTAGTATTTTAGTATGTTGGATTGCATTGCTGTGAAGGAGCACATGATTGTGCTTATTTTATTTTTATTTATTCATTTATTTCAGTTTGGGATTAATACCTTTGAATCAAGGACTCATTTTCAAAGGTTCCACATCAGTGTTGAACAAACATTATGAAAATACAAGGTTTACAGAGAAAAAAAAGAGAAAAAACATTGAAGCATATACAGAGGCAGTAATAGCGACATTTGAACTTATGCACATCAAATTACAAAATATTAACAGATAGACTGATTAGATAAGAGGGGGTTGGGTGGATCAGCTGAAGGTGGCATTGTCTGAGGTGGGAGAGAGAGGTAGAACTTTCAACCAAGTGAGGCCATCGTCAGGTAATTGGAGTAGGGGAGCGGGTTAAGAAAAAGGTGGTATATAGCAGAAAGATGTAGAGGGGTAGGTAAATGGAAAACTGGGGGTGAGGTACTATCACATTAGCACAGGCAGGTGGCATCGTCTGAGGTGGGAGAGAGGTGGAGCTTTCAATCAAGTGAGGCCGTCATCAGGTAATTGGGGATAGGGGAGTGGGTTAAGAAAAAAGTGGTACATAGTAGAAAGATGTACAATAGAGAGGGTTAGTCAAATGGAAAACTGGGGGTAAGTTACTATCACATTAGCACAGGCAGGTACAATTCATTTTAGAGCCAAGGAGAGATTTGAACCCAGCTTTGAAGGTACTAATCTTGGTAGTATCAGTGAGTAGAGCAGGTAGTTCATTGTACCATTTCGGACCTTGATGCAGGATGGAGTTCTGGGCAAGTTTCGTCCTTTTGAAGGGAATCTCCATCTTGTCAGTGACTGCACTATGGATAGATTTTGTTGAGATGGCCAGCTTAAAGTGTCTGCCCAGTGTGGGGGATGTCAGCCCAAGTAGTACTATTTTTAGAAGTAGGCAGGTTTGATATTGCCCTCTAAGATGGAGTGGGAGCCACTCAGTTTCAGTGTACAGCGAGCAGATGTGGGTGTCAAGAGTAGCCCCAAAGTAAGATGACAGGCCTTATTGAGGAGTGTGTTGATCCTGCTAAGAGCAGTTTTTGTGCCCGCCTCATATATAAGCAACCCATAGTCAATGGTAGACAGTATTGAGCTACTGGTGGCTAATTTGAGTGCATCTGGTGTCATTGAATGTCTGTGAAGATAAAGTACACCAAGTTTTATATTTGCAATCTTGATAACAGAGTCAATGTGGTTTGATAAGGTGAGCATGCCGTCAAAGGTAATGTCGAGATATTTGAAGTTAGATACTTGGTCTAGGATTTCACCCTTTTGGTTATGAATACGGAGGGGCAGGCATTTCTTTTTGCTTTGGGAGGTGGTGAAGAGCATACTCTTTGTTTTTTTGATGTTTAGTAGTAGCTTGTTTTCTGTAAACTAAGATTCAAGTTTATGGAAGCTGTTTTGGAGTTCACTTGTGATGGATTGTTGGTCTTTGCCAGTGACTGAGATCACTGCATCATCAGCATATAGAACTGGGCTTGCTGAGCAAGCCATTTGGGTGGAGTTGATGAAGAGTCTAAAGAGTAGAGGACCAAAGATTGACCCCTGCAGAACCCCAAGGTGCACCTCCTTAGCAGCGGACAAGGGTATCACCAATTTTGACTTGTGATCTGTTAGAGAGGTAGCTGCCAAACCATAGTACCATATCTGGGGATAGAACTGTAGACAGAAGGCAACTTAGGAGGAGGTTGTGATTAACAGAGTTGAAAGCCTTCGTGAGGTCAATGAAAACTGATCCAACTGCCTGACCACTATCCGAGGCATTATATAGTTGGGATGAATAATGAACTAGAGCAGTGAGTGTGGAGTGCTTTTTGTGGAAGTCATGCTGTTGCGGGCAGAGTAGGTTATGGTTATCAAGGTATTCAGTAAGCTGCTCCAAGACCATTCTTTTGAGTACTTTTGAAAGGGGAGGAAGGATGGATATAGGTTTATATTTGGATGTTTGAGTTTTATCCCCCGCTTTAAAGACAGGCGTTATGTTAGCTGACTTCCATGTGTTTGGAAATACTCCTGATTTTAGAGAGGCATTAAACACCATGGTAAAAGGACCAGCAAGTTCGTGAAGGAGTAGACCAACCAACTTCATATCAAGCAGATCCGGCCCCATCCTAGTCTTGCCAAGCGCCCTTTTAATATGCTTGATGGTTTTGGCTTTGGTGACATGTCTAAAGTGAAAGGGTGGTACACTTTCCTTGGGGGATCTTGAGGGGCAGTTGGGCATTGCTGAACATGCATATCTTTGAAGTAGTCACCAGGGAGTACACTTGAAAGGACAGTGAACGTGTTGTTGAGCTCATTGGCAATTTTGATGGGTTCCTGTAGGGGCCCCTTCACAGTCAACAGTAGATTTGGAGGGGGTCTTGGGGGCTTTGCCCATTAAGGATTTAAGAGAGCACCAAAAGTCTCTTCCAGAACCCCAGGTTTTGGTTAGTAGATCCTTATAGTAGGGGGCTTTAGCCTGTTGGATGAGTCTGGTGCAGGCATTTCTAGTTGCCATGTAGGTACTAAATGCAGCAGGTGTACCAACTGCTTTTGCTATATGCCAAAGATTGTCTCTGTTCTTCATAAGTCCAATAAGGGAGTTGGAGAGCCAGGGATTGGAGGTTTCCTTAATTGTTTTAGTTTTGTATGGTACAAAAATATCACAAGCACAGTTGAAAATCATTATGAAGTAGTTAAGTGCCTCATTACCATCTATATCCCCAGCCATCGGGGACCGATCCAGTTGTGTCATGCACAGCTTGAAATGTTCAAGTAGTCCAGGCCTCAGGCAATGGTTTTTGCACACCTTGGGTGAACTATTTGTGAAATTGTTAGATCAGGTACACTTCATAGGGGAGTGGTCACTGAGGCTGTCAAGCAGGACAATGACATCAGATATATGCTCAGGGTGTGTGGTCAGGAACCAGTCTATGAGAGAGCTGTTCCCTGTTTTGTAGTTAAGCTGGGTGTCAGCAGTGACCATCTGTTTTAGGAAAAGGCTAGTAATTAGATCACTGGCTTTTGTTTCTTTCTGTGAGTGCCAGTTTATGTTGAAGTCATCTACAACGATCTTCTCCCAGTGGTTACCTAGTTGCTCTTGGCTTGCGATGACATGGTTTAGTCCAGCAGGTTGGTGCCCTGGAGGTATGTATACTGTGGAGACCAGCAAGAATTTATTCTGTGTCCCTATGTTTAATCTGAGGTTCAGAATCTGGGCCTCTTTTGTATTAAGACTGTTATCAAGGGTCTGCACCTTTATTCCAGACCTGACATATACTAGGCACCCCCCCCCACGTTTAACAAGCCTATCTAGTCGGAACGAGTTGTAGCCATCAAGGGAGATAGATGTATCCCGTGTCTTGGGGAAAAGCCAGGTTTCAGTGAGTGCTATAATGTCTGGGTTGATCACCTGCACCCATGCCTGGAATTGTGAAAACTTGGCGGGGAGACTGTTAATACCTTTAAGCCTTAGTCATTTTAGAGTGAGGGTGTCCAGAGCCTATTCTACCATTATAAAATATCTGTCTGAAACACAGGCATTTGATTGGTCATTAACAGTGCAACATGGGAGAATGTTGCACTACAAATAATAAGTACATTTAAAAAGGCCTCACCACCGAGCCAAATGGCTCAAAGATTCATCTAAATGTGGCATTCTCAACAGAACGTCAGCATAGTAAGAAGTATCCATTTTTCCTACCCCATCATTTGCTACCACCCGGCATACTACTGTTGATACTGTGCCTGTATTTCAGGCAGCTATTTTATAAACAATGGTATACTCACACAAAACGTGTAGTCCTCACAACAAGTTGTAGTAAAAAAAAAGGAAAAAGAAAAATATCATCGAATAGTGCCCCCACATATGTCACCCCCCCAACACACCCACGAATAGTGAGAGACAGCAGGCGCATCAGTGGTAGTCAAGCAAATCTCCATACCACAACTGAGAGCCTGAGATCAGGCATTGTCAATGCCTACCTCGGTGTAATAATCCAGGCCCAATCACTTGTACCACCCATGGACTGTAGCCATCAACAATCGCCAGCAGAGCCCTTAGTCTAGTTGAGTTTAATCTAATTAGATGTAAAAATAACATATAAATAAAAATAAAACAGCAACAAAGAGCCATAGCTCCAAAGACACTCACAGTGTCCCAACTGTCTGCTCGCAGCTTCACGGCGCCACCTCCAGCCACTAGAGTATTTCTTAACAGAGTGAAAAAGGTAGATCTGTGTAATTTATTTGAAAATTAACAAATTTAAATAAACCTGCCATAGACAACTTGCTTGTTTTTATTTCATTAATATATGTATTGTTATTTTATATAGCTACTGTGTGTTTCAAATGCTATTAGCATAGGTTAAACAATTAGTTAGACACACTAAACCCAATTTCTTGGTACTATTTTTCTTCCATGCATTAAATAAAACAGATGTTTTACCACTATTAACTGCTTTCTCTTTTATTTTTTTTGTGTCAGCTATTTTATAAGTGCAATAAGACACTCCGGGAGTGTGCATTACGATGTGATTACTGCACTCCTAGAGACGACCGGCACTCGGCCTTCGGCTTGAGCCTAACTATGCCCCTAGGAGTGCAGTTATCATACCGTAATGCACACCCCGTCGTGTCTTTTTGCTTACATAATGAGTGTGCAAATCTTCAGGGTGCATCACTGAGTTCTACTGGAGGACACCAGATCTGGTACTGGATATTCAAAAGTTAGCACTGGCGCTAAGTACTGTTAGCTTGTGCTAACCAGGTTTTGCAACCGGTTTGTGGGTGGGGTCTACAGCATATTCAGAGACCCTTGTAGCATGGGTGATACCACTTAGTACCTGAACACTAACATAATGCAGTGCCCATGCAAATGAGGGTGCCACCTTATACTGGGACAGCTGCAGTTTGAGGTTTGTGTCAGTGGTTAATGGCACTTAAAAGGGTACTGTTTGCCACATTTGCAAACCTAGTCTTAACTGAGCACAAACACCTGTGATGATGGGGCTGTACTGTAGCCACCAGCCACCCCAACCTCCAAACCCCTGTCTCAGTTAAACAAAAGATGCCCTGGTGTCTTTTGGCACCTCCACCCTCTGGAACCATGTCCTGGGTCATGCAGTGTATACTATGCCCTGGTGTCCATTGGTGCCCCTTCCCTGATCATCTGTCACAGAAAATGCAATGTAAGACATGTTGTCTAGTGCCTCCTGATCACCTGCCTTGGTGAGTATCACCCTTGACCTGGTGTCTGGTTGCTCTCCTCACCTCGTGATCACCAGTCTGGGTGAGCATTACTGTAACCCTGGGTTTAGTTGCACCTCCCACTCTCTGATCTCCCATTCTGGTACTGTGACTATCTGCCCTCATGGTTAGCAGCACCCCCACCACCAAACTGTCCCTTTGCTGAGAAGATAGTCAGTGTTGACAAGTGGCCCACACACACACACACACACACACACACACACACACACACACACACACTGTCTGAGTGTTCACACTGCATCTCATATGACAGTCAGTAGAGGAGATAAGAAGATGACTGTACAGGTTTTCATTTAGGGCTGCACCGCATGCTCCCATTCTGCTCAGTGAAAGTGGGGGTTGAGGTGGGTACTATACTGTATGCGGGCAAGGCCTATGTGGGGGCCTAGGACCATTACTGAGTGCAAGCGTGTCTGTCACTCAGCATGTGGGGGTGGGGTTGGGGGTATCACTGGATGCAATGGATTGTATAGGTGACATGGGACAGTAGCTCAGGGGGTGAGGTGTGCCAGTATACACCAGGGCTGTGGGGTTACTCACTCAGATGGATGAGCAACGGTGGAGTGTGCCATGGGACACCAAGGACTGTATAGCAGTCTATTGGTCAGGTGTTTGCAGGATTGTCCATAATTACTGGGGTACATCCTACCGTCCTTGGGATGAATGTACAGGGGGGCACTTGTGAACTAATTTCTCAGCAATGGAACTGTCATTTGGGGAGGTATTGCTTGCAACTAGTAATGGGTCTTATCTACAGGGCGGGGGCTTGGTGGGTGGGAAATACCACTAGACACCAGGGAATTAGTCACACTACCCAGGGTGGTCATCACAGGGCTGGGGTGCCACTAGCCACCAAGGATGATGTCAGGATGAGCAGAAACAGGCTGCCACTTCCAGTTCAAATGGGCCCATATTGAGCATGCTAATGACAACTTTGCACCATGCATGCCCAGTGGGCTCATTTGCATTTTACAGCTGAATATCATGTCACAGGTCCCAGTACTATTTGGTCTGGGGCATAATTCCCCATGGGCTGGCTACAGTCCAGGTCCATGTTGGAGCAGTGCAACTTTACTTAACTGCTGTGCAACACAGGCCGATATTCAATCAGATAGTGCCAGTGCACTATCTGACTTAATATGCAACCTCTGGGTTGGGCAGAAGTACAGCAAAAACATGTGCACTCTGTTTTGCACTTTTTTCAATATTTGGCCCCCAGCATTTCTGTTTTTGCAGTTTTTTTGATACTTTTGAGCATGCAAAAAAACTGAGATAATGTCTATGCTCAGCCTTGATTTTTTTGTAAAACGGCATATCAGTTACTTTGATTGCTCTATTCTTTGATGTACAGTAATCCTCCCTACACTCTCGCGTTGTATACTTCCTTGTCTCAAAAGTAATATTGAGCCGTACAGTTTGTCGACAACACAGTACTTCACTCTCTTTAGCTGGCTGCCTTGCCTCATCTTTCACACTGTCTTTTTTGTTTTGAAAAACATATTGTTGCCTGCTCTGTTTTCTCTAATCCCTGGTGTCCAGTGGTTCCCCCATGGAACCTTTGGTTGTATATTTTGTTGTCCCAAAAGTGGTATTGAGTCGCATGGTGCAGTGATGGCACAACCCTCCTCTGTCCTCCTTGGCCTGCCACCAACTAACAATTGCAAACTGAAAAGCATATCTTTGCCCATTTGCATTTGTTAGCCGGTGCCCAGCTGAGGAGAGGAGCAGTGGGCTGTGCCAGTCATTGACTGTGTGGCTTGATATTGCTTTTGGGCAGATAAAATGTACAACTAAAGCATGTAGAAAGAGCCACTGCATGCTAGGGAATGGAGCAAATGAAGTAGTGATGTGTTTAAAACAAAAATAACAGTGTGGAAGACATGGCAGGGCAGCTGTCTATGGTAGAGAGAGGGTTGTGTCAGTTGTCCAAGATTTAGGACAAAGTTACTGTTTATTTTTTTGTGTTTTTGTTTGTTTGACCCCCACTGGGTGTTACATCTACTATTATTGATCATATCAGCTCCCTCCCGAGCACTGTCCTTTTCTAATCTGGATCTTAACCTCCAGACAGTCCAGACAGTGCAGGCTGCACATTAACTTGGGAGTCAGTGATGTGAGCATTTTAAATCTTGACACATGTTGACTCCCAATTTATAATAAATAAAAAAAAATGTCCAGCTGATCTGATTCAACATTAGAGGAAGCACACAAATATGCATTTAAAACATACATACAATCCAAAAAAAGATGGAGGCCATTGTTTGTATGTATTATTTATTTAAATTAATAACATCACCAAACCATGTCTAACATTTCCTATCTCTTTTATATCATAATCTGTGACTTTGAGAAAGCAGAGGTGATAAATAGCTACTTCTGCTCGGTCTTCACAGTGGAGGGAATGGGGCCCAAGTTGAGAGGGGAGGGAAGGGTAAGGAAGACAAAAGGGTGGATCCTAGCCTGTTCAGCCAAGACAGGGTAAGGGAGGAACTAGGCAGGTTAAAGGTGGACAAGACAATGGGGCCAGATGGCTTGCACCCAAGGGTGCACTGGGAACTGAAGGAGGAGCTGGCAGCACCACTAATGAGGCTGTTTCAACTTGTCCCTGGATACAGTGTGTGTGTGTGCTAAGTGACTGGAACTAAGTGAACATGGTGCCACTGCATAAGGGGGGCAGCAAGGAGGTGGCAGAGAATTATCACCTGGTCAGCCTCACCTCTGTGGTGGGTAAGGTGATGGAGGTACTAATAAAGGAAAGGGAGGTAAACTATTTGGTAGACAGCAGCCTGCAGGATGATAGGCAGCATGGCTTCACCAATGGGAAGCATTGTCAGATGAACCAAACATAGTTCTCTGATAGAGTGATGCAGGTGATTAATCTGGGAGTGGTAGTGGACTTCACCTGTTTGGAATTCAACAAAGCCTTCAACACCATCTCCCATAGAAGGCTGATAAATAAGCTGGAAAGTTTAGGGTGTGATGGAAAATAACGAAGTGGGTGGAGAACTGGTTGAAGGATAGAAGCCAGAGGGTCATGGTAAATGGGGCACACTCCAGAGAGGGGGTGATGAGTGGGGTGCCCCAGGGGTCAGTACTGGGACCCCTCCTTTTTAATATCTATATCAGTTATCTAGTGGACAAGCTGGAGGGGAGAGTGTGACTATTTGCAGATGATATGAAGATATGTAATAGGGTGGACACACCAGAGTGTGTGGAGGCCATGAGGCAAGACCTGAAGATTTTAGAATGGTGGTCAGAAACTTTGCAGTTGAAATTCAATGCCAAAAAGTGTGCTGTGATGCACATGGAGCATAAAATCCTGCAAGCTGCTTATGTTTTTTTTGGGGGGGGTAAAACAACTGAGCAGGAGAGGGATCTAGAGGTTATAAAATCAAGCAACCTTAAGGTAGGAATGAATGCAGCAAAGCAGTGGGAAAGGCAAATGGAATGTTGGCATACATTAGGAGGGGCATAAATAGCAGAAGGAAGATGGTACTGATGCCTCTTTATAAAACCATGGTGAGGCCACACCTGGAGTACAGGATCAAGTTCTGGAGACCACACCTATGCAAAGACATAGATAGGATTGAGAGGGTTCAGAGAAGGGCAACTAAGATGGTGCACGGTATGCAGGGGAAGCCATATGAGCAGAGGTGGAGGGAACTGGTTCTGTACCCATTGGAGACTAGAAGGGAGACGAGGGACATGATAGAAACATGTAAGTATGTAAAGGGGATCAATAAGGTGAGGGAGGGGAGCTTATTTAAAAGGAAGGAGGGGCTAAAACTTAGAGGGCATAATCTAAGATTAGAATGAGGAAGATTTAGAGGCAATGTGAGGTGACATTACTTCATGGAGAGGATGGTGGAGGCCTGGAATAAACTACCAGAGGAAGTGGTTGGGACTGAAATGGTGGAGGGATTCAAGAGGGCATGGGACAGACATAAGGGGTTAGAAAGTGAGGGGAAGGGGAGAGCCTGAGGCATTGGTGATGAGTAGAGGGCAGATTTGATGGGCTATAGGAGTCCTTTTCTGATGTCAGATTTTAGTTGGTACTGACAGTATGCTTGGAGAAACACAAACAAGAAAATTGCCATTGTGAAAATAATTTTATTTATAAAAAAAACATAGAGCCCATGGACATTTTGGTTCAGGATGAGAATTCAGTTCAGGATTCAAATTTGGTTATAATGGCTGAAGAACATGAGTCGGTTATTGAGACACAGTGTGAAGATAAAATACAGAGAAACATTCTACCAAACAGTGTGGATCAGCAAGATGCTGGACATGTGATTCTTGATACCAGGAATAGGGGGAAAGGAATGAAAAATTATGAGTATGTAGACTACAGTCCCACAAAATCATTCAAGCCTGCAAGTGGCAAAAGATGCCAGTGAAATAAAAATTACAACTTTTGAACTGATCTTATAGCTTGGGATTTACTTGAGTTTGAATGTACTAACAATGTAAGTCATGGTAGAGCTAGTTGGTCCAAGACTGTATGTTAAATGAAAAGTATAGGAAACATCTCCTCATTAATGTGTTGCATCTTGCCTGCCATCCACTCCATTAATGGAATGAATTTATAGATCTCCATCCGACCAGTCATTTCTATTGCTTTTGTTACAGCAGCCACCAGTACTGAGAACAGATAAGTGTGAAAATTGAAAGGCTATGTATATATCTGTCTTTTTTCAGTCTGTACAGTGTTTTAGCATTAAATAAAGTTTTAAATTCTTCACATTTTCATCCAATGACATTTAAATGATTTAAGTGAGGTTTATGTCAAGCAAGCTGTTAAACTTTGTATCAGTTGATTCAAGGGTCCTGCAAATTAATGTATTGTTCTTAAATATTGAATTGTGATAGCTTAGCAATGAGTAAAAATAAATTTAAGCATTAAAAAAGAGAAGTTATATGGCATATGGATCAGCCTTTGAATTGCAAATTGTATCCTCCTGGGTCGCACCTGAAAATAGGCACCTGGTTGACTAGTGTGCTTACCCGGTTAATGAAAATAAATAAATAAATGTAATTTCCAGTAGAACTTCAGTTAAGCATTATTTTTAAGTGGAAATTAAGGACATTAATTAATTAATTAATTAATTAATTTAGCTTTGTCAACTAGGTAAGTACACTAGTCACGACATTTGCCTACTTTCAGGTACAACCCAAGAGAGTACAAGGAAATACGGCATAGGACAACATGATACACTTTAGGCAGCTACACAAAGTCAAGGAAAATAGAAGCATCACATAGTCAGTAGGTAAACACAAATGGTCTGAGCATATACATCAAGTCACCAAGGCTGCGAGCAGCGTATTATATACAAATTATATGCAGTATAGGACCCCAAAAAAGTGGGGGCACAGTCAGAGCAATACCTAATACATAGGGTATATACACTGTGTGTAGGACAAAAACCATGCAGGCAGGCAAATCAAAAGAAGCACTAAAAGGTATTTTATTTGGGGGATTAAGATTAAGGGTTGAAATACATATTTTGCAAACCAAAGTAAATAATTAAGGTAATTGTAAGGTTTAAACAGTTTAATTACCTCTAATACTATGATCAATTAAGGTATATTTAAGATTCAGAGTTCAGTGGAATTTCAGGATTTTGTTTCAGTAAATTAATTATATTTTTAGTTAAGGGATTACAATTAAGAGTTAAATTAATGGGGAAAATATATTTAATTTCTGTATTAAGTGATTACAATTAAGTGTACAATTAAGCACTTACAAATACTTAATTGTAAGAATTAAGGGGTGCAGATTAAGTACAAAATCAATTAGAAATTCAGGCTTAATCTGAGGAATTAAGGGTTAAAAAGTAAGCATACAATTAAGTTAAAAATGTCAAAGAATAAGCAGAAATAGCCCCTTAATTTGTGCGCGCTGATTAAGGATCAATTAAGCAGAATGTAAGGATGAAAGAGAGCACAGAAAATGGCTAAATTAAGTAGTAAAATATATTTAATTTAGGTATTAATGGATTACAATTAAGTGTAAAGTTAAGCACTTACAGATACTTAATTTTAAGAAATAAGGGGTGCAGATTAAGTATAATATCAGTTAGAAAGCTATACTTAATTTGAGGAATTAAGGGTTAAAAATTAAGCATAAAATTAAAAACGTCAAAAAATAAGCTGCAATAACCCCTTAATTTGTGTGCTCTAATTAAGGATGAATTACACAGATTTTAAGGATGAAAATCCATTAATTATTCACTTAATTGTCAATGAAGATTTACATGGTAACATTAAGGAATTTTTAATGTTCAGAATTAAGGGATTCCTATTTCATAGTGTGTCACTAAATAAATAATAATAATAATATAATAATAATAACACAATTTATTTGGTTAAGCACCTTTCAAATTTCAAGGCGCTGTACAGTTCACATAAAACAAAATACAGTACATGCGATATAAAATCAAGAAAGTACCGAAAATGCTTTCCCCCACAAAAAAGTCTTTAGTGCCTGCTTAAAACTCCTCACCGTCTTGCACTCCTGAAGCTGATGGGGCAGAGAATTCCAGAGGGTAGGTGCCACAAACCCAAAGGCATGCGCACCAGATGACTTTAGATTAACCCTCGGAATCTCCAGAAACCCCTAGTCAGCTGAGCGGAGCTGTCGCAAAGGGGTGTAAGGAACCAGGAGCTCTTTCAAGTAATGAGGACCCAATCCATGTAGGGCTTTGTAAGCCAAAATACCTACTTTAAAGGGATCCACCACTGTATAGGCAGCCAGTGCAGATCATGCAGCACTGGGGTAATATGAGATCTTCTTGATGCCCCATCAACAAATGAGCTGTCGCATTCTGCACTAGCTGTAAGCGGTGGATATCAACCCCAGAAAGCCCTAGGCAAATGGTCTTATTACTCTGAATTGTGTGCCACTTTTTTAGTGTACTATGTTAGATCTAGTATTATCCACATAGTAAGGTTCTAAATTTTGCTTGAGAATTCTTGTACAAGGAGCAAGGGGTCCCAACATAAGGGTGAGATAACTGGGCCAAGTGACAAAATCAGTTTGGCTTCAATATAGATTCCATGAGCTTGGCAAAACTGACAATTCCATTGATCCACTTCAGCTTTTGATTCAGTTATTGGCATAGGGTAAAGCAGACTACAACTAGGATGGAGAAATGCCTTGAGGTCAGCAATGGAAATTTATTAATCTAGCTTCCGTGTGGCAAGTAGTGTTAGCATAGCACTGCAGTGCATTTTGTTTTGTTTCTGTGTTGTGACGTATTGTGCAACCCTCTAAGACTGCTGTGGTCCAGAGCTGCATCTCAGTACTAGTTAATATTTCTTGCTGAAGCTTAGAGCCCCTGTAGTTTATGCTTTACCTCTATGCCAGTTACTATATTCTCATTGGCTCCAAATTTTCCAAAATATTTAATATTATCATTGCCAACCCCACAAAATAATGAATCAAGAGCTATAAAAATCAAACAGAAGAAATTAAATATATGGCTTTCTATTGCGCTTCACAATATTTTATGATTCATCATATGCAATTACTGTTTTATTATTTATATTTAATGTTTTATATTAAATATAGTAAATAGTTATAGTGGAGAAGAGCAAGGAAAAAGATGGAGATAAGGTAAAGTTGAAGTAAACTGAATTTCTAAAATTTCAAAAGCAGAATGATTTTCACAGATTAATTTTCTGCCTTTCACATAAACTACAGATTTTTTTAATTTTTTATTTTAATTTTTTTGCATTTCACGGAAAATTATTCCTTGGTTTACATGATCCACAGAAAGTTATTCTACAGTTGATATAGAAATTACTTTTGAAATTCTGCAGAATTAAAAAAAAAATTCTAAAAAGCTTTTCAGATCTGGAATTGCCATTCTGCATGAATTCTGTTGGCAGAATTCTACATTCTGCACAGCTCTAACCATGGAGTTGGATGAATCTGTGACAGTTAAGAACTGTGCCCTCATGCATCCCATTTCCATTCAGTTTCAGGTCAGATGAATTTCATTGAGAGATGCACAATATCAAGCTGGTTGGTGATGACAGCACAACCTGGGACTGACACCATGGGAAGACAAATAATTACATGGAGGAGGAAAATGGAGAGGTAACATTGTTGTAAACAGATGGGATGAGCTGCGAAGTGTGTAGTGTGTCATACAACCTCTTATCATCATGGGGTCAATGACTATTACAAAAGAACCATCCCAGGCACTGGCCTCAACATCTGTAGATAAACACTGTATGCCCCCTCCCCCATCCTTTTACCAAACCCGCTCCCTGAATGGTGCTTGATGATTATTAGATGCGGGGTGGATGGGACCACCCCTTGTCAAAAGTATCAAAGATTAGTGATGTCTCTGTGAGCAAAAAATTTAATGTCTTTAATACCCCTCCTGATTTGTTGGGCAATGAATAAGACACCCCATCTATCAGTTCCACACATACAGATTAGATTTCTGAGGCTGAGGAACCTCCTGCTCTTCCAGATATATAAGTGGGCAGGCTTGCTGCCCACTTTGGGCAAGCACCTCATCCTTGCAGCTGCTTTTAAGCTTGAGCTGCCCGCCAACTACAGCGGCGAGACTGAGAGCCTGCCTGCTGCCACCCGCCCACCACTCTCCAAGCACAGGCTTGCTGCCCACTTCGGGCAAGCACTTCATCCTCGCAGCTGCTTTTAAGCTTGAGCTGCCTGCCAACTACAGCTGCGAGACCTGGAGCCTGCCTGATGCCACCCGCCCACCGCTGTCTAAGTACAGGTAATTGCTGAAGCCAGATCTTCAGCCTTCTGCTGCTGTTGCAGCAAAGATCCTGGATTTTTTTTCTGAATTCCTAGTGCCATCTGACTGCAGTGCCCCCATTGGCTGCTCACCATCTTGGTGAATTCCCTGAGTAGCTAGCTCTGGAATCCAGCGTGGCTTCTTTCCCAGGACTGTGCTGCCAAATTTGAAATGACTTTCCCTTGCTCCGGTACAGAGACACGCAATTCTTGCCTAATTGCGTGCTCATGCACAAATTTTGTATTCTATGCTGCCTGGCCTCACTACTAGTGTGTGTACATAATACCAATTACAGCAAAACTGAAAACCAGGATTCCTACTGCTGATTTTTTGTTTGTTTAAGGACTGTTACTAGCCTGTATTTGCTCATTCTGGTAGAAAAAAAAGAGAGTAAAATACTGTTTGTTTGCTTTGCTAGTTTCTGTGTTTTAGCCTAGCTAGACCCCTTAATCTTCCCATTCTCTCCTTTCTGTGTCTCTTTGTGTGATTTTTTTTGCCCTCCCACCACCCCTTCCTCCAGTTCTTAAATACACCTAAACCACTCCCCCTTCTGTGCACCTCCTCCCATTGACCATCTTGCCATACACAAATTTAAAGCTGCAGAACACCTCCAAGAGTGTGGTCCTGCCCCACAGAACTACATTTCTAACTGCCCTTTGCCTCACCATTCCCTTCTCTCCCCCTTCATAAGGCTGACCATGCTAATTCCCTCCTACTACTTCCCTTTGTCCCCCACTCTCCTTTGGAAAGATGAAGCTGGCACTGGCTATAATATGGGCCACCTCCCTAACTACTGCACTAGTATTGACCGACTTCTGTACTACAGTGCTGGCCTGCAATCAACAGCGCCTCTCATTCTTCTCATTGCCCCCCTCTCCACTGTCTCAACCCTCTTCACTGACTACTAGGGATAAGTCCACCCTGGAGTACATCTCTCTCATCCTACTCACTAAAGGAGAACGCCGCCTCCTTGGCCGCTACCTGGCTAACCTCTCCTGGTCTCTCACTATTCCTTCCTGCCCATACATTCTCCTACTATCACTACTGTCCCTTGCAGGGGACATTGAGTGCAACCCTGGCCCAACAAACTCCCATATCAGCCCTTCCCCCAGCATCTGGACAAATGCCCCTGGTCTTAAAATCACACATATCAATGTCTGCAGCCTTCCATCTAAATTCACTGACCTTGAGGCTTGGATTGAGCTACACAAATCCCATATTCTGGAACTCACTGAAACATGACTAAAGCCACACCACACCGAAAACACCTTCAGAATACCTGGCTACTCCTATCTACGCCTCTGCTGGCCAGGCAGGAAAAAAGGTGGTGGTGTGGCCTTGCTCCCAAGGGAACCCCTCTCAGCTAGCATTGTCCTACACTCTGACCCTTCCTCACCTAGTGAATGGCTACTCTCCGAATTGACCCTGGGATCCTGCAAGAAACTCTATATTGACTGCTGCTACAACCCCCCCCCACGAATGGAACCATTGGACTCACCAGCCTCCTCCAAGGCCTGAGCTCTCTAACTCCACATAGGGAATCTATCCTTCTTGGTGACTTTAATCTAAATTGGCTGAGCTGCCACCAGCCTGACTATGTATCCCTGTTAAAGCAGCACAACCTGGTGCAGGTGATCACTCTCCCCACCAGACTTACTTCACGCTCAGCCACCCAGACTCTACTAGACTGGATCCTCATAAACATGGAGGACCGAGCATTACACGCTGGCACCATGGCTGACTCTTTAAGTGATCACTCACCAACCTATCTCCTCTGGTCTTCCAAACTAAAGTGCCCCCCACACAAATACCTATCTCTCAGAAATGTTAGCTGCCCAGTCTCCACAGATCTCCTCGAGGAGGCCCAGTCCTTGGACTGGTCCATGTTTTTTTCCCCTTTCCAATGCAGCCACAGCAGTTTCCGCATTTACCGGGACTCTACTAACTCTCCAGGACCACTTTTTCCCTGTCACCACCAGACGGGTCAGAGGACGGTGCTTGTGCTGGGTCTCTAAAGACCTCCTAACCCTTATGAAGGCCAGAAACCATGCCTGGTCCGCTTTCAAAGCAAACCCCTCTCCTGCCCTCTGGGATGCTTACAGGCACATGAGGAACAAATGTAAACAACAGGCCAAATTTTTGAAACAGACCCACTTCCGCAATCTGCAAAAGGCTAACCTTGGAGGCTCTAGAAAATTCTGGGATTCAATCAGCTCCCTCCTAAATCCCCACCCCAGCTACGCTGCACCACATCTCAACTCCCAGGATGGGCTGCTGACTGACCCTCACAATGTGGCTAGTGCTTTCAACTGTAAGTTCACCAACTTATCCATGTACCTAAATAAGCTGCCAACTGCCCAACCTCAAAGCCCAGCCCTAATACCTGATACACTGCCATCCTCCTCCAGCTCTGCCACTCACCCACAAATACCCCCATTCTATTTTAAGGCCCTCTCCATACATGACACAGTGAAGCTACTTAAAAGTCTACCTAACCACGGCTCCTCCAGATCTGATGGGTTATCTCCAGTCTTCCTTAAGCTGATCTCTCCAGCGATTGCCAGGCCACTCACCTTTGTCTTTAACCTTGCCCTTTCCACCTCCTCCATGCCTGACCCATGGAAGATAGTTAAGGTTATCCCCATTCTTAAATATGGTGACCCTAAATCCTCCAACAATTACCATCCGATATCCATCCTCCTTCATCTCAGTAAACTACTCGAGAGAGCAGTTCACAATCAGCTCACTGAGTACATAGGCAAATACACCCTTCTATGCAACCAACAGCACGGCTTTTGCAAGAATCATTCCACTGCCACTGCCCTCGCCCTTCTGACTGACCATATCCTCTCTAACATGGATAATGGTAAAGCCACCAAGGCTGTCTTCGTCAACCTCTCAAAGGCTTTTGACATGGTTAACCATGCTTTCCTTACCTCCAAGCTTAGCCTCCTTGGTTGTTCTCAGAAAGTCACAAGCTGGTTCACTAACTACCTTACCAATTGCTCACAATTCATGTATACTGGTCAAACCTGCTCCCCCACCCTGCCTGTCTCTGTGGGGGTCCTTCAAGGCTCAATCCTGGGTCCTCTCCTTTTCTCCTTATTCGTTAATGCACTTCCCTTTGACTGCCTCAACTGTCACTCTCTCCTGTATGCCGATGACCATGTCTTCTTCCACAGTGACAAATCCACGGCCGCAATCTCCTCAGTTCTCTTGCACAACTATGCTGTGGCCCACAGCTGGTTCTCAAAAAACCTCCTCTTAGTAAATGCTAAAAAAGATAAATCCATGCTGTTTGGATCTAAGCCCTTTCTGGCCAAAACTAAAAACCATGGCCCTATACACATTCTCACCCCAGATGGCCCAGCTCTGGAGAATGTCAACACCTACAAATACTTAGGAGTACTTCTCGACCCTTCCCTCACTTTCAATGAACATGCAAATTCCCTTGTCAGAAGGTTCCATCAAAAGTTAGGTGCCACCTATAGATTCAGGCAATTCCTTGCCCCTGAAGCCAGACTAGCCATTGTCCAGGGTAATCTTCTCTCTATTCTTGACTGCTGCTCCCCTATTTATGCCAGGACCTCAGCTACTGCCGTGGCTAAACTCTCCGCTGCCTACAACAGCGCCTGTCACTTTGCTTTATTGGCCCCATTCTCCACCCATCACTCTACCCTCTATAATACCCTTGGATGGCTACCGCTACAAAGTCACTTTGACCTAGCCCTCTGCTGCATGGTAGAGAATGTCATCTGCATGGCTCCAGAATCCCCCCTAACTGTTCTTCTGAAAACCAGAACACTCCTCCGCAACCTCCGCTGTAATGGTACTCCCCCTCTAGCTGTTCCTAGGGTATCTACCAACATGGGTAGCAGAGCTTGGTCTGCAGATGCCCCTTTGCAGTGGAACAAACTACCAGCTGAACTCCGTTTCATTGACACACACTCCAGTTTCAAGTCCCACCTTAAAGTCTGGTTGCTGGCAAACTCATTCTGCCACTGCTCCCTCAGATTTGACACCAACCCACACTAGTCAACTCCCCAGCCCAGGGTTTACCCACCTACCCACACTAGTCAACTCCCCTGCCTACAACTGTTATATCATATTTTTCACAGTAATATTTGACTTCCTTGTCTGTACATATTGTATATATATATTTTTACTGAATATTCTGTGTATTACTTACTCACTGGACGATGCAGTCACACATTGTACATTGTGCCTACGATTTGTTTGTTTGTACCAAATTTTCTCATGTCCGATATTGAAACCTTGTATTCACTATTCTCAAATGGACCTGTGCATCAATCCTGTATATTGTGCTTACTATTGTTGCTTGTATCAAATCTGTTTCATGTGTATTACTGTTACCTTGTACTCCACTGTCACTCTGTGCCATATGTTATGGCCCGGGTCGTGTCTGAAAACGGTCCCTGGGGTCAGTGCACTCACCCGATTATCAAAGTCATAAATAAATAAATATCAGGCTCGAAGGAGCCCTGGGAAAAGTAGGCAAAAGCAAACACATTGGATGTTTCCATAAAGAAAAAGAAAAAAAGAAGAAATCTCCCTAAGAGTTTCAGGTGAGGTCAGGCTGGTTCTTTTTTGTCATAACTCATGATAGAAATCCTTCTTTTTTTTTTTCTTCCAATTGTTTAACCAGGTGAGGCACACTAAGTTGAAAGCTTGTTTACAGGTGCAACCTGGGAGCACATGGAAGTTAAGTGACTTGCTCAGGGTCACACAGTATGCAAGTGGGGGCTGTGGGATTCAAACCCAGGTCTCCAGATTTGCAGCTCAGAGCCTTAAACCACTGCGCTATACCTGTCACTATGTACTGTAAATGTTAATAGCATTAAAAGTGACAGGAAAAAAGTGAGCCGTATTTTCAAAACTGATTTCTTTCCAGTCAGATGTAACTTTTATTCAGGACACCAGATTACATTCCACATAAGATCTGTCTCGAGCTGTTAAAGCATGGTATGTGGGGCCCTCATACTGGACAATTAGTCAGACTTGTGTTCTGGGTTAGGCATCCTTTTTCAGAATACTGAAGTACAACTGATTAAGTTAGTCGATTTAGTACCAAGGAGGGTACTTAGTCTTGACGCTAAAATTCATAATATGCTGTACTGGTTTATTAATATATATGTCCCCCCCCCCCAGACTAAGGCAGAAAGAATAGACATGTTCTAGTACAACCTTACTTATTTTCTGTTTTTTAAGATTATTTTTGCTGGGGACTTTAATTTCAGCCTCACACTGGCAGATGGGTATACATGCAAAAACTAAAAAAGTATATTGTGATACAGTATGTCTTGTCTACCTAACATTATCAAAACCTCAAGGCTAGAAGATACATATTTTTCATACCATAAATCAGCCATCCTACCTTGCACAAAGGAGCCTTGCAATGAGAATTGACTTTATTTTTTACTTCCAAAACAATTCAGATACAGAATAAGTTAAATCTGCCTGTAGAATTTTCAGACAATAATTTATTGAGCTTAGAAACGGGGAAAGATACAGGACCCACGTTTGGACCAGGGGTATGGAAACTGAATGCCCCATACTTACCCAGCCAGATATAAATTAAAAAGTAAATATTTTTTTATGGCCAGAAAGTTGGTTCTGAATTTATATCAGGACTCCATGACCTGTTGGACAGATACAAAAACTGATCTCATTGCTTTTGTTTTGAACTTGTAGATTTTATAAAATCATCTATATTGATCTAATTCAGATGCACATTTTCTTACAGCTGGTAGCAGAAGTACATTGCAAAGTACATTCTAGTATAACAAATTCTTGATAAGTTACATTATCATTTTTGCAGATTTCTTACTTCAAGTGCTAAGATAACATTTAAAATCTTCAAATAAGATGAAAAATAATTTTGAATACTTTCAGTATTAAAATAATAGGAAGCAACTGCAGAAGCTTGTGTCCTTAACAGATCTAACTGGAACAGACTTTACTTCTCAAATCAGAAACATGAATAAGTGATATGATGATTTTCCATGCCAAACAAGTTGATAGTTTTTGCCCAGGAAAGACACACTAAGCCAAGGTTTGTTTCAGGTGCATCCTGGGGGCACAGGGAAGTTAAGTGACTTGCTTTTGGTCACACAGTATGCAAGTGGTGGCTGTGAGATTCAAACCCAGTTCTCCAGGTTTGCAGCTCAGTGCTCTTAACCACCTTGTGACAGCTGTAATACTTAGACCCAGAATAAATCAATAGATTCTGTGTTTGATGATACTGGTTCCATTGTAAATAGTAACAAGGACAACAGGTGATTCCCACACAACCACCCTTTTTCAAAGGAAGGTTGTTGACACCATCCAGCGAGATACTTTTTTGAATAATATTTCCATTCCCCCTTACCCTATTGAATTGGCCAAGGGGTTAATGTAGGCCATTGATCCCTCAGAAGCTGGAGCTGTTATCTCTACCCTAAAAAATGAAACAGCACCAGGGACTGAAGGATTCACCAGTGAAATATATAAAATTCTTGCTGAGACTTTAGCACCTGAACTAGCTACAGTCTATATGGAGATTTTAACCTCCCAGAATTTACCACTGGACATGTCAGAAGGCCTCCTTATATATTTATACAAAAAAGGGGACAAAAGAGATTTACATAACTGGAGGCATATTAGCCTCCTAAACACTGATTTCTAGATTTTAACTAAAATTCTCACTGCCAGGCTAAAACCGATGGTCCAACATGTAATATCCCAGACAAAAGCATGTTCAGTCCTAGAACGCACTATTACAGACCAATTAATCCTGTTACAGGAAATCATTGAAAGGGGGTAATTCAAACCCACTGCAAGGTTTGGTGCTAACGTTAGACCAATCAAAGGATTTTGATGCAGTGAATCATGACTATTTGTGGTATAGCTTAGAGAAATATGGTCTGCCTCAACTGATTATTGGATGGTTAAAGTGTTTATATAGAACTGCTACAGTCAAGCCTATTATGAATGGGTGGAAAGGCCCTTTGATTTCAGTAAAAAGATGAGTGTGACAGGGCTGTCCTTTGAGCCTGCCACTAGATGTTTTCAGTATGGATCCTTTATTACATGCAGTAAATTCATCCCCAGATATACAACTCTTACAAAGAGTTGAAGGTGTGAGACCATATAAGGCTATAGGGTATGCAGACAATCTCTGTATCTTGACTGCCACAAAAACTTCTGCAAGAGAAGCTATAAATCTTTAGGTGCTTTTACACACAGGTTTGTAAAATGAAATAAACGTTACCTGTGTGGCGCCGTTGTACTCTGTTGCATTCGGGTTTCCTTTTACACCCTGTGAGTATTCCGTCCAATCTCGCCTCCATTTGTTTTTGCTCCCCCTCGAGTTTGCTGCTCTAATGGCAGTTTCTGCAGTGGTACTGAAATGGCTGTTTTACACAGCCAGATCAACCGAAACACGTTGGTGCAAACCGCAAGAAGCAGAGATTGCAGTTTGGATGAACATTCACCAAGGGAATGAAACAAATGCACTTTACACACAAGGGATGTAATGGAATACTGTTTCCGTAACAGTTATTCCATTACATAGACTTGTGTGTAAAAGCACCTTCTGTTTCATGTATGGAGCATTTTTAGGGGCTACACTGAACCTTACCAAAAGTCAGGGGAAACACCTTGGGATATTAAACCCCCCTGTAAGGAATCTGCTGGCATACAGATAATTAATGATACAATGAAAATATTAGGAATCCCATATGGTACAGAACAAATGGATGACAAATACTGGGAACCAAAGCTTGATGCAGGGGAAAGCTATGGTTGCCAAATGGAAAATGTGGCAGATGGGGAAAAAGAAGAGATTTGTTTTATTCAGAACTTATTTAATCCCACTGTTTCTTTACCTTAGTTTGTGCCCCCCCTCCAAATCTTTGGAAACTACCTAATACAGCATTTATTTCCAAGCTATATGGGGTAGTCACCTGAATCCCATCAAAAGAAATATGTTATGTCTGCCAGTCAGAATGGGAGGTTTCAATATGGTGAATCCCCTAGTCTTTTTTTTTATTCTGTCTTTCTGAGTTCAAACTTTCACCCTTCATTATTTAACACTTATTTATTTATTTATTTAGCTTTTGTTGACCGGGAAAGTGCACTAGACAAATTCTGCCTATTTTCAGGCACAACCCGGGGGAAGAGAATACAGATGAATGGCAACACTGGCAAAATTTGGAGTCCACTCCTTTTCTTTATGTGTCAAACATGGTTTCAAAAATGAGATTCAGGAACTTTAAGAATTTTGGGCACTTCAGCTCTCACCCCCATTTATATTAGGGGAACCTTTCAGAAACTAAAGACCTGGATAATTTCCAGTAGAATAATTTTAACTCTCCACAGGAATTCTCTATATGTTCAGATTGTTGAGAAACATTTTACAGAGGCCATTACTTTCCCTGCATGCCCTCCTTTAATACAGGAACAGCTATTGGATTTATCGAGGAATAATAGGATCCCTCCTAAAATGTGGGGCATCCATTGGTTGTTCTGCCATACAAAATAAATGTAAAAAATCAACCAAAAACACAAACAGGTTGATGAAATGACATGCAATACATCCACTTGTGTTAGACAGCTTGAAACAACTGATCACCTTTGCTTTACTTGTTGTTATATAGGTGGATTCTGGCAGGCTTTGACAGACAAATGGTTGGAACCCCAATTTGCTAATAACATCTATGAAATGTTGTTTCATGGGCATTATCCACAGAGTTGGAAGAGGTGAGACCCAAGTACCCTGCATGTTATTTTCAGTGTAACTAAATGTATGGTTACTACCTTTTAAGAAGCCCAAAGTGAGACATTTCTTACTGAAACATGATTTTTCGCAGGACAATATGTAACCTCCATCAATGCAACAGACTTGTTTTTTTCTAAAGAATCAGAATTATGACTAAGTGTGTAGTATTTTACTTGTTTCTAGTGTTTCTTATCATTTTACGGTATTTTAGTTAAGCTTTTATAGCTTTTTGTAACATTTAGAAGAAAACCAGAAAATATTTTTTTCTACCATAATGTCAGGACTTGTAAAATTTTTCATGTTTTTTTTCAGGACACAGCTGCCCAAATCAGGACTGTTCTGTGAAATTTGGGACAGGTGATAACCCTAATGTATGTCTGGAACTCAAGATGTGTATTCTCCTTACAATAAAAACAGATGTCTCACATGGAATTAATTATGAAAATTACCCTGAAATTACAGCAGATTTATTTTTTTTGAAACACAACACATGAACAAAAATTACTTGGCTACTATGTGGAGGAACATGGTATGGATTACGGACTCAGATGTACCGACTACTTAAAATGTTTAGTTTATATTTTAAACTACTTTTTCCTTTATTTTATGAAATCTATAGTCTTACATTGCCTGTTAGAATACCACAAACTTCTCATGTGAATTTTCCTTATTTTTTTTTTTTTGGTTTTCCTTTGAAAATATTAGTTAACATTTGCTTATGGGATGGGTTTTCAGTTTTTCTTTGTAACATTTGTGATTATTTCTGTATGATTTTGTCCCTAATAAACTCCCCTACTTTCCTGCAGGGGAAACTCTTGTCCATCATGGCAAGATGGTGAACAAGGCAGTGGACAGTGGTGTAGCTGGAGGAGGTGTTGTTGGGGATTCCTTCTTCCTGATTCTTCTTGCGCTACAATAATGTCTGATGTGGTACAAATAGATCTGGAAGTCAATAAGTTTGTGTCAGGGCAAGCTGTCCAGAAAGACAGTATACAGGTGAATGATTCTACTGAACCAAGGATTATGGATATGATCTAGGGTCACTCAGAAGAGGGGTCAGGCTCCATGCCTAAGGCACAAGAGGAAATGCTGCTGAGACAAGCTATGTTGACCCACAAAGCTTTTTTACTGAAGTTGCTTACTGAGGAACCTGCCTATGTTGTCTAGCAAACTACAGTTTCTGCAGGTCACTGCATTCTGACTCTGCTGCTTTTGGTGTGGATTTCTCACAAGCAGTTCCTTCATTCTTTAGTGCCTCTTGGTAGGATGGAGGGACTCCTTTATGGACTTCCTCCCAGTTTTCTAAGGTTTTGACCTTGAAACAGTCCCTAGGGCTCTGGAGATGATGCATGGATGAGGAACCATCTAGCACCTTTTTTTGCACCTCTCTCTCCCCCCTGGCTGACCCCTCCCAGCCACCCTCCTCTGCTGGTCACCATGCCACTGCTTCCTGAACTGCCAATTGACCCCCTGGGTGATCCAACATAACCCTTTGTTGGGTGGGTCCCCCTCCAAGGGATAAGTGCTCAGGGGCACAACTTAGCCCTGAGATCAGTGGTGAGGTAGTCAGCATGGGGCCATCCTGGGCTTAATGGCATGCCAGGGACTGGTGGCCATCATCCAGCTGGCCAGGGGGCATTTTCACATTTGTTTTGGCCCACCCACTACAACCCTGATTGAGCCTGTGGGAGTGGTGACCTGTGTCAGGGATGGGTGGGGGTTTGTGTCAGGATGACACATCCCCACTAACTGGTCACCAATCCACTGGCAGGTGCCATGGCTCTGACCACCTCCCCTGGGAGGAAAGCATCCAATGGATGCTCTGGATCTCCTCCCTGCCAGTCTCTACTCCTGGTACCTGGACTCAGGGCTCGAACCCAGGTCACCAGTGTGCCAAGTGAACCCCTTTACTTGGCACCACAGAGCCAGCTCATCCAGCACTTCTGGTGCAGCTTGGCACCCTGATGCCACATTGCATGCTGCGAGCTGGCTGTCTGTGCCTGATGGTGGTGGCTGGAGGTCCCCCATACCAGTGTCAGCCGTGGACATTATGGTTATGGCGCACAGTATACAACCAGAAATGCCTTCTACTAATTGCAAAGATAAAGATACTGTTCTCCCAACCAGTTGTGAGAAGTGCACTACTGGACTTACTGCAACCTCAGGTGTGATTGGTCCTCCTATGCATGCAGATTTGGTGATGAATGTTTTTCCAACTCTATTCCTGGGGTGGGCAATGTTGCAACAACAGCCTACTTCAAGCTTATCCACTAAAGTTCCAGGTTCTGTTGTCCATGACCATTTAACTCAGTCAGATACTACTTGCACTAAACAAACTTTGTCTGCTGTAACCATGACAATGGTTAAATACAACAGCACTGGAGAGCCTCAGTCTGAACTAGGTGTGTCAGACTCTGACATTTCTAACCTCCCTGACTTCCATCTTCTGGTAGATGATTTAGACAAACAGTGTAATGGGCAGGGTTCTTTGAGCTCGATCTACAACACAGAGAGCCGGATTCACAAAGGGTTGCCTCAAGCTGTGACAATGGCAGCTTGTGGCAATGGCCCCTTCATCCTGGTCCCTTCACCCAATGCAGAAACAAACAGGGTCTAGGAGCCTGCATCCTGCAGCGTGCAGCATCTGTGCAAGGTAGAGAGCAGCCTCCATGTATGCTGCAAGCCGAGGAATGGGGGAGGTGGCAGATGCACCCACAGAACAGAGTTATGGTGCCACCAATGCCTGCTCCAATCCCCATCGGGTGTGGACCCCAGACCCAATCCCTCTAAATATGAATAATCCTCCCCTCCATCCACTCCTGTAACTCCTGGGTAGTCTAGTGGCCCCTCTCCCCCACCCAAGACTGTGAGCCCCCCACTCCCCCAATACCCTGCCAGTGACTGGCACAGACCTCTGCTCACCACCATGACCAGCTGCTGACTGAGCTGTACCAGGAATGCATATTGTACATATACGTACTTGGTGAATGACAGCTGCTGTCATTCACTGAGTGTGTGTATATACATTATAGAGCTCCCAGTACAGCACAATTGGAGATTGGCTGTAGTGGTGTACAGAGGCTATGCCAGTCACTCTTCAAAATGAGGGAGTGGAGCTCACATTGGAGTGGGGGCCACTGAATCACCAGGTTGTAGGGGGCATATGTGGTGCCCAGTGTGTATGGTACCTGTGGCAGTGGAATGTGGGTGTGGGGTGCAGAAAGTGGGCATTGGGGCTGGGGAGGGGGTGTTCAGGCAGCCCAGAGGGTTGCACACCTAGCAGTATTGGGATGGGGTGGGCAATAGCCCACACTGGGTATTGTGGTGACTTAGGGCATGGGGGGCAATGCTGCACACTAAGGGAATGGGGTTGGGGGGAGCCATGGTGGCTCCACAGTTGTGCAGCACTGGCTGCCAATTGGCAACCTCCAGTGGATGGCAGAGACCACTTACACCACCTCATAATGAGCATAAGTGTTCTTTGATGGATGTCCACTGGGGGTTCTTTCTGAATACCAGTTTGGGGAATTTGACTCCCCCCTTCCTGAATAGGGTGCAATTGCTACCATAAACCCCCTTATTCCATGTCTCAAGGAGGTTTCAGGTGCATTGGTGCAGTTGGGCAGAGGCAGCCTGCAGCATGTCGCAGGCTGCCTTTGTGAATCCCAGCATGACACAACTCAGGACGCAAGTGCGACTTGCACCATAGTTTCGGACACAAGTTACCTTGTGTTCTGCATTGCCTTTTGTGAATCTGACCCAGAGTCTCCTGCTGGACAGTTTAAATTGTTTGACTTATTAAGTAAAGTGGGAGCCTGCTCAAAGATGGAATGCTGTTAGGCCAAAATATAATGGGACTTTAGACATGGCACCTGATTGTAGGTTTGTGATACATAGAATATTAAAAGATATTATGGGGATAAGTGTGCATGAATTGTTTGCTTTCATTCATGTTAAGGGGGGAGCTTTTTACAATATCAGTTTTAAGCAAGTACAGTCAATGGAAAAGTTCTGGAACAAATACCCTCCGGCAAAAGATTTTAGTTTGGAATTCCTTTTCTCCTATTCCATGATGAAACCCACTGTTAAAACTATATCATTGTTGTTCAGAAATAAAGGGGCAAACATTGCAGATGTGCAGTACTGGCTACACCAGAGATGAGACATTGTGGACCATCCTCTTTCCATCTTGGATAATGATTTGATCTGGACAGGGAGTTAGAGGGTGAAGGTGCAGCTTAAGCAAGCCAATAATGGCATCTGTCACTTTCCAAGTAGTTTCCATACTGGTAGGGATCGGTATACCTCTCAACCTCTTGCCTCATAAATCAGGGACAGGGCTTAAAAAAAATCAGGGACAAAGATACCAAATCAGGGACACATCTTAAAAATTGGTAATATTCACCTGGAAAGCTGGTAGAATAAGGGGATTAGTGTAAGATGCATTTTCTGAAGAACAGCAAGTGTGTAACTTTGTTTGACATTATTTTGTGCTTATAATCTCCACTGTTTGGTCATAAAAACACAAATGTTATGAGGGACACAGGAAAATTTTGAGGCAAAATCAAGGAGATCCATGAAAATCAGGGACAGTTGAGAGGTATGGGGATCAGGGTCCATGTTTTTACCCGGGGCGGCTTATAAACTTTTTAGCGATATGAATTGTTTGAATCAACTGATAAAAACTACAAATATAAAGGATGGTTACACTGCTGTACATCAGAAAGGGGCCAAGACATATGTACGTGGCATTTTGACCACCAGCATTGACTATTTATTTTTTCTCCAGCAATATAACTGTGGTAAAAGCTACAACCATTCTGTTTGAAACATCCGACCACTTAGCTGTCTCTTGTCACTGTATCCTTGGCAATCAAGTCTTACATACATCACAGTCAAGGTGGAAATTGAAAAGTACTTTCTTATCTGATTCTTGCATCAGCCCAAACTGGGAGGATTTGTTTAGGGCCAGAGTTTCTATTATTGAAGTTTGCAACACTGTAGGAGAACGGCGCATAGATACTAAAATTATTTCAAGGAGTTTATTTTTATTAAACTGTCAGTCTACAAAAGCAGGGAGAGGTATTTTCAGTATTTAAAACTTAGAAAGCAACTGGACTTGTTAATATCATTAGTGCATGAAACTAATCAGCATATGGGAAACCAGATTAAAGGAATCAAAGACAAAATGTTTCAATACCAGTATGACAGAGCAGAGACTTTAAAACTTGAGGTTTAGTTTGGCAAGCAATGAAAAAAAAACACATTACATGTTTTTAAGGGCTGTGCTGATGGCATTAAACACATACATATAGACAACCTTATAGACCCTGTTGATGGTCAACTATATTCTACATCAGGAAAAATCATGGAGATTGCACAGAGGTACTTGGTCCATATGTTTGGGTCTCCATCAGCAATGACATGGGATGAGTCCTTTCTTCAAGATGGTGGTATTCCTAAGGTATCTCTGCAGGTTAAACAAAACCTGGTTGCAGATATTATGGAAGAAGAGATGTTAAGGGCCAAAGGTAAATTACATAATTCTATCCCGGGACAGGATTGCTTAATGGCAGAGCTGTACAAGGCTTTTTCTGCACAACTAATCCAAGCTTTAGTTCTATTATATAATGACCTGCTGCACTCAGGCTCTCTTCCCACTGATATGGTTCAAGCTGTCAAGATTTTATTATTCAAAAAAGGAGATAGGGCTGATATTAAGAACTGGAGAGTCTTCTCAATGTGGACTATAACATTTTTGTAAATATTTTAGTGCACAGGCTATTGAGAGTTGCAGAATGCATCATTTTGTCAGCACAAACTTGTAATATTCCACACAGATCCATTTTTCATAACCTTATTTTTTTAAGGGACTAGTTGGCATCTGGCAACTTGAATTCCTGTTCTGGGTTTCTTCTTTCTTTGGATCAAGAGAAAGCATCTGATTGGGTTAGTCATGAGTATACAGTATGTCCAAAGTTTTACAAATATACAGCGTTCCACTGCATTTCACCTTCTGGATTCAAATGCTTTATTGTGATGCCTCCATAGTCCCATGTATAAATGGGATATTGAAGACACCCTTTCCTGGAAAGACAGATGTAAGACAGGTCTGCCCTTTAAGCCATCTGTTACACATTTTTGCACTCGATCCCTTTATTAGATCAATCCTAGGGATTCCTAAAATTCCTGCCATCAAACTCTCAGATGACCAAGAAGTTACTAAAATCTGTGTTTATGCAGATGACACCTGTCTATGTGTGCAGGATGACTCTGCTGGGACTGAACTGGAAGGGGTATTATTAAGGTTTGAAAAGGTTTCTGGGGCTCAGCTTAATTTTCCAAAAAGTTGAGACATACAGATAGCTCCATTTAAAAAACATGATAATGTTTCACATGTTGCTAATATTCCCATCACTTTGGAAACCATTAAAATAGTAGGACTTACTTTAGGAACCCGGAATGATGTGACTTACAGTTGGGAAGCTGCGGTGTCTGTGGCATTGACACAGGTACGGCTTTGGAATCATAAGACTATTTTTAAAAGGAAGAGGGTTTATTTATTAAAGGCACTCATTCGTCCATTGATCTTCCTCATGGCATATATTTATCTGCTACCTTTGAACATGGAAGCAAAAATTCATAATACTTTTTTCAAGGCCTTTGGACTAGTAGGCTCAACCCCATTAAATGTAATTTTATGTTTCGTGACTATTGTTGGGTGGCGGGGGGGGGGGTAGTCGTATGATAAATCCAGCATGTTTTTTCCATAGCATGTTCATTTATTTTAACCTGTCCACATTGTTAAAATGATTAATTCTACCCTGGCAGAGTATCATGGTGCAATGGTTCATACCTTTGAAAGAGAAATGGAGTCATGGCACTTTTGCAGTATCAAAAGCGACACTGGAAAATTACTCAGGTTTCTATTCTTTCTCACTTTAGAAAACAATTCTACTCAGGGATCCTTCAGGAACATTTTTCTGCAAATATTACAATTACAATTTTGTGATGAGTCTCAGATTTATACAATTTTTTTACAGTTGGTGGATAAATGTGTACCCCTCCAGTTATGGGATGTGGGCTGGATGTCTTGTCATGGCCACTTAGGGGTTTAACATTCTATGAAACACAAATCTGTTGTGCAGGCATACACTAGAAACACAGGAATAGTTTTTTATCTCTTGTCCCTTTGCACAACAATTGTGGTCCTTGTTCCTACAGACCTGGAATAATAAACAGCTGTTTCCAGTTACTTATGAAATACTGATTTTGAGGCTATACCCTGCCAGGCTGAATAAATTACACCCGAATACATTAAGGTTAGTATTTGTGGTATGCAGATTTTATCTCTGGCAAGCCAGGTGTGCTCTCCTCTTACAGCAGAAAGAGTACACAACCATAGAAGTTCTTCAGCAAATTAAAGTATTTTTAAGAACTAGATATCAAACAGAACAATGTATCATGGCTCCTCCTTTGTTTTACAAACTTTGGCAGCATTGTTCCTGGTTTTTTTACCTAATATACATTTTGTTATGATTCTGCTTAATTCCTACTGGGTGGTAACTAAAGCTGTACGGAATGGGAAAGTTCTGAATCAGTGGAATTTCATCAGAAATTCGCAGAATTTTTTTAATTTAGTAATTTGGGTATAACTCAACAACCGTTCAAGCTAGAGGAAACAACAATGAAAGGTTTAGTAGGTAATGATTGGTATCTTCTCTGTTCTTTAGCCCCCCAAAAAAGCTGAGAAACTGAACCAAGTAAATGAAGGGTGTTGGGGGCCCTTTGAAGTAATACTCTCCTACTCAATGAATTTTCAAAATTAATTTTATTCTCATCACCTACATTTCGTTCTCAGATAGAGCTTGTTCACTGGGTTAATTTTTCTTATTATCTGTAAATATACACTTGCATGTTACTCTGCTTTCATTTTATTCATTCATATATTTGTTCCTTATTATAAACTCATATTTTCAGCGTATACATATACCATCAAACAGTTTACTGCTTACAACCTTGCTCTTTTAAATTTCATTCAAAGTCCAGACTACACTTCTTAAATCTTTTTCATCCTAAAATGATATATTTTTTTAAACTTCTTAGAAGTTCATTATTAAAGTGTTGTTGCACTAAAGAAACAGAGTCTGACTGCAGCTATTTTCAGTTTGACCACCCTTTTAACTTAGCAGCATAACTTAATTGCTTGTTTGGGCTGCTTGTGTTGTGGGACGTTTGAAGTCTTTTGTCTCCTGTCCTGTAGAGACATAATTTTGTTCAAGTTTTATATTAGTGTTATAAATTATGCCATTTTAGTATTTTGATATGTTTGTGTTTCTTTTAGTTTGCAAGCTCCTTGGCTTACATCCACAATCGCCCGTTTGTTTTCTAAGGGGAAAATCCTGTGCGTAGCGGCAATGTCACTGAGTGTTTCTTCCTTGGTGCTGCTTCCTATGTTTAAACCGCTCATCTGTTTTGCAAGTTCCCGTGGTGCAACGTGCTCTGACGTCAAACTGAGCTGATCGCTCATGCACGATCCCAGTTGCCTAGCAACTGCATACTATTGCACCTGTGGTGCAATCAAGCGCTCACAAAACAGACTATTCATTTCTTTTATGGTGCATCAACTTTGTGGTTTCTCTTTTGTTTATTCTTTATTGACTTCATAAGCCTTCTGGGGATACTTAGGAGAATCATTCATTTACCATGTGTTTCATGCTTGGGGCTGCTGGAATGATGGAGCTAGTGGTAGCCAGTCAGAATAGATGTTAGTTACTATGAAATGATCAAGGTAATTCATATTTGACCTACCTATTATAAATTTACCAAGATTTATTTTCTTTATTTTTTGACTATAGGTCATTCATGTTTGGTTTTCCTAGTGTCCAGCAATGTTTTGCTATTATGTTATCACAATCATCTTGTCAAACATCCAAAATGTGTAAATCACAATTCAATTTTCATTTAACATTATCTACATCCCTTTTAATACATAGAGGCCCAGATATTCAAAAGGGTTGCACCATGCGCAATAGGGTTGCACCAGCGCAAGTCCGAAAATGCGCCATTCTGCGATATTCAGCAGGAGGCAGGTGCGCCCCCCAAATCACACTGAGCAAGAGCGCAATGATAATGAATGCATGCGCAACTGAAGGGGGAGGAACCATGCATAAATGGCGCAGTGCGATATTCAACAACATGCGCCATGCACAATAGGGGAGCAAGTGGAAGTTGCGCAATAGCGGAAATAAGCCAAAATAAAAAGGAACAAGAGAGAGGCACAAGAACGCTATAGGGAAGGCACATGTTGCTGAACCATAGCCAGCCACACAGGCAACACACACACGCAGAGGGCAGGGCACATGCAGAGGGCAGGACAGAGACAGAGCACCTGGAACCCACAGGAACAGGGAAGGTGTGGGGAGCCACAGCCACAGTGCAGTGCAGAAGGCAGAAGTGCCACACAGCACTGAGGCCACCACAAGAAGGTGTTCCCAGTGCAGGGGAAGTAGCAGCCAGGACAGTGGGGGGAACACAGAAACAGCTGCCGGGGGGAACACAAGCCAGAGACATGGCCAGTGCCACCATTCAGATGGAGGCAGTTATGAGGGGGGTGAGAAGGCAGGCAGCAGGGGGGCACGGCCGTGGAAGGGCCCATTGGTTTTATGCCCCCAATAGGCAGTACCAAGCCTGCACCAGCTTCGAGCTGTACACCGATACTGAGATCATGGGCCGGCACCGCCTGAACCAGGAAATTCTGAGGCAGCACTGTGAGCTGTGCAGTGATGTGATGCAGGCACCCACACGACGGAGCCATGCTCTGTCAGTGGAGACAAAAGTGACAGCTTGCATGTGCCTGCTCACCACGGGTACCTTCCAGAGACCAACAGGGGACATGACAGGCATAACCCAGTCAGCCGCGTCATGCAACCTCACCCAATTCCTCAGCACACTGCTGCCACATGCTGCGGAGTACATCCATTTCCCCAGCACACCGGTGGAGTGCACAGCAAACATACAGGAGTTCCACAGGGTAGCACATATGCCTGGCATGCTAGGGGCAATAGACTGCACCCATGTGGCCATCCACACACCACCTGGCCCCAAAGGGGCCGCATACATTAATTGGAAGGGGTATGCAAACATCAACTGCCAGGTGGTGTGCAGTGCCAGGGGGCACATAATCAATGTCTGTGCCACGCACCCTGGGGAAGCACATGATGCCTTCATCTGGCACCAGTCAGCACTGCGCCACAGATTCGAGAGTGGGGACATCCCCACTGGCCACTTAGTGGGTGAGTATGCAAACCATGCGGAAAGACATGTAGCTTGGGAGGCGCATAGTCAGAGGTGACATGGGTATTGGCCTAGATGGCCCAAGGCAGGGCGACGCTGATCACCAAACTAACTTCCACCCTCTACACACAGGTGACAGTGGACACCCACTCCATCCCTGGCTGTTCACACCATACCGGTGCTACGTGACCCCATCGCAGCAAAGTTACAATAAGCACATGCCACCACACGCAATGTCATTGAGCCGGTGTTCAGGATGCTGAAAGCAATTTCCATTGCCTGGACACGCTCTGGTGGTGCCTTATAGTACAGCCCTCAAAGGCCTGTGGGCTATTTCTGGCCTGCTGCATCCTGCACAACATGACCAATGACTGTGGGATAGCCATACAGGTCGAAGAGGGGGACAGCGATGGGGACGATGAGGACGCTGGTGAAGATGGTGATGGGAAGCCCCCCACTTGGGCGACGGGACCCCTGACTGATCCGGCTGGCACAGCTGCACTGGGACACCATCACAGAGGAGCACTTCAGCCAACCCAGGTAAGTCATGGGGCCATGTGCAACCACCAGTGGCAAAGGCACAACCCACAAACATGCATGAACAAACACCAGAGGTGCATGCCATCAAGGGAAGTGGCTGAGCATGGAACCGCACACACTGCCAGGGATGGGCAAGATCTAACATGGCACCTGGTCTCTCACACACACACACACCCACACACCTCACAAGACATGCACAAAGGGTAGGAGGCACGCCGACCCCGACCGCCACCCCTAGCCACACACATGTCCACAGACCACCATGCCCAGTGCCTGTCATTGTGCATGTGTCAGATGCTGGGTACCATTGCACAGTGGCAGACAGCGCAATGCAGGCATCATCATGCACACACCACAGCGGACAGCAGCTGGGAGGGTGTGCAGATGGAACATGTGTGTGCGTGCAGGGCTGGGTACCCCACCTTTGCATTGCACGCTGAACAACACAATACACACAGGGCAGCATCAGACAGAAGCCATGCTGGGAGACAGGTCAGTCACACGCCACAGTGCCACGGCCACACAGATGCATGGGCGGCCCCTCCGAGACCCGCCAGCAGTGACAGGCTGACCAATGGCCTCATGGGGTGGCACTGACAGTCCCCCAGGGGTTCCACTGCGTGAACATGACCGTGCTCACACAGGGGTCTGCAGCACACCGAACATGCCTGTGCCAGGCGTGCTCCAGGATGCCCTGGCCGAACCCGGTGTCGACAAGGAGGGTGTCGCACGATGCCGGGAACGGGGGGTGGACATTGCACTGTGCGGTGTCTGTGACGCATGGGCAAATAACTGTTGCCCATTGTGGCCATGACAGCTGTGATTGCCTGTGTATGCCTGTCAATGGCAGCGGTCACATCCTCCCACAACCCGGTCCATCCCTGCCAGGAGCAGAGCCGTGTCTGTGCTGCACCACTCCTCTGCCTAGCGCAGAGCCGCACTGAGTGCATCCACCGCCATCACAAGCAGCATCTGCTGATTGACTGAGGCTTGGAGCATGCAGGTGTGCTCATCTAAGAGGTCATCTGCCTGATCGGCATGCTGTCCCTCATGGTGTTCGCGGCCCTGATGGTCAGCACCCCTTCAGGGTGGGCGCTGCACACCAGGGCCAGGCCTGGGCATGTCCACAGGCGGTGCACTGATGCCACCCCCTGACACTGTACCCCCATGGTCATTGGCTGACTGCTGATACTGCCTCTCCGGCTGCTGCTCTCCAGGGCTCAATGGTGCTGCCACAGTGGCCCGCAACAGCCCCACTGTCCTGGACACACACCAGTGCTGCCCCACTGGTGCAGACAGGCACAGGCTTTGACTGTGATGTCACGCAGGCCTCCATGGCGGCACCACCCACAGCCATGCCCTTGATGTCACCTGCTGTATGGCCATCCTGTGGCCCACACGTATCACTGCCCATGATGTTAGCTCCATCATCATCGGTGACGGATCCGGCACCAGCCCGAGTCTCAGCATGCCGGCATCCATGGATGCTGGCATGCTGGGACATGGGCAGGGCCTCCTCTGCACCTGCTCCACCAACATCAGTCCGGATGTCCAGGCAGACCCACTGTCACCCTGACCGTCATATGCCTGTGGAGGTGGACAGGCCCTCCTCCATCTCCATGCTACCACCCTCAGTGGAGAAGCCCACCACCGCTGACCAATATAGTCACTCAGGGGCTGTAAGAGAAAAACAGTAGCATTAATGTATGTGACCTACCCTGTCCCCCTCCCCATTGACAGACCACCCATCTGGAATCCACCACCCAGAACACCCTCGATGGCACAATGCTGCATGCTGCCAGCAACCCGCTCTTCTTGTGGGGTCAGGCATTGCACCTCCGGCTGTCCCCCACCGGTCGCAGACTGTGCTGCCCTGATGGCAGCCACGTTCTCCTTAATTCTGCACCTGTCTGTGCCCATCTTCTTTTTGCACTCCTGCACGGACCACTGGTGGCTGCCATGCAGGTTGACAGCACACGCCACCTCTTCCCATGCAACAGCATGGGCCTGTGGTGTTCCCTGGCATCCACTGAGCAGCGGCTCCTGGTCAAGGTAGGCCTCAAACAGGGCATCTGTCTCTGCCTTGGTGAAGTTCGACCTCCTCTTCCTCCCACGTCTCTGCTCCTCTTCCTCTACCTCACGATCGGTCATTATTCCTCCTGTAAGAATGACAGGTGTTACCTGTGACTGTGCAGTCCCATGCATGTCCCAAACACAACAGTCCACACTCCCAAACAGCATGTAACTCACCACAATAGACTGCAGTAACTAACTATGGCCAGTGCATCCCAATGTCGCAGTTTTATAGCGCAACGTATGCAAATGAGGCGAGGCGCATTTTTGCATTTTTAAGTGGATGCAAATGCAGTGACTGCACCATTGATTGGCTGATTAGCTGATTTGCATATGCCAGCTGAATATCGCACTGTTGCGCTTTGCGCAATTGTGTTGAACGTGCTGAGCCAAGGGTGCAGTTCTGTGACATGCACAGTACACACCTAACTGCGCATGCCCGGGTGATGATGCAGGTGCCTGCCACGCTGCTGATGTGCTGTGCATGGGAGCCAATGCAACGCACAGCCACCATTGTGCCAGTGGCACTACTGCGCTGTTCACATATATGGTGCTGTGGCACTGGGGTGCCATAGGCACACTGGGGCCAGAGCGCTGTAGGCCGCTACAGGAGGTGGCACACAGGCACCCAATCATGCTACACACATTGGGTTCCAATCACGCTGTGGCTGTCCATGCGCGAGAGATACTTGACCCTGTGCCCGACCTTTGCCCCCTAGGTGCCATGCGTCAGGCATGGGTGCACCACTATCGCGCTGTTCTGTGACAGTGCAATAGGGAATGGCAGCATCTGCACGTGTCAGGACCGCGCTGCCGGGCGCCATTTTGAATCCAACTCTTTGCTGAGATGGCACGGAGAAGGGCAGTGAAGTGGAGCCAGTTGGAGCTTGCAAACCTGGTGGCCATTGTAGAGCCCCATGCTGGGGCTCTATATGGTGATGCACCCCTGGACAGGGCCAGGAGTGCAGTTTGGCAGGAGGTGGCTGATGCGCTGGAGGAGGCCACTGGTATCGGGCGCACAGTGGAGCAGTGTTGCCACTGGTATGGGGACCTCAGGCACAGGGACCGGGACCTGCTTGCCCACCTGCAGGCACATGCCAGGAGGGGCACAGTGCCACGGCCAGGTAGGTGCCCCATCCATACACTGTTATTGTCCATACGGGTATCACAGTTGCATGTGTCCGGCACATGGGGGGGCTGTCCAGTGTTGGCCATGGTGGTGGTATCGGGGTGTGGGGTGGATGGGTATGGCCGTGTGGGATTGCACACACATGGGGGTGGGGGGACTTTGCTACCGGATTGTACTGATGTTCCTCTCTCCATGTTTGTACCTTAGGCCCAGAAGAGCGCAGGCAGGTGAGGAAGAGGAGGCGCCACCTGCAGGACCAGCAGGACAGGAGGGGTGAAAGACTGCAGCGGTGCAGGGACCAGCCTGATGCTGGTGAGTGCCTTACATCCATGATTACTATTGCATGCTGTATAACTGAGCAGGCAGCGGGGCATGGCCACCATCCATTGACACCACGGCCATGCATGCAACTTGTTACAGTCAGCACTGTCCAGTGGCACTGCATGTCTGGGAGTGCATCAGTGGTGGTCCATGAGTGCTCCAGGCACATGGCTGTGCCACTGTCTTCACACCGCATAGCCAAGTCATTGTACGGCCATGGTGGTGCTGTGCAGGACATGGGCGGTGGGTGTGTGCAGTGGTCCACATGGCTGTGGCTGCCTGGGTAGGCAGGTCTTGTGGACACGTTCACTGTGGGTGGTCGCACACCATCACAGGGGTGTGGCACATGGCTGTATGCCATGCACAAAATGGGTGTGCTGCAGGTGGCTGGACAGTCACACTTATTGACTCTGCTCCCTCATCCTAGGTGGACAGTGACTACAGGCACTGGAGTGTGGACTGCAGGAGCTGCTACAGGTGGTGAGGGTGACCCTGGAGCTCCTGCAATGAATGGACCGCCATGGGGTGAGGAGGCGGAGGAGAAATCGACGCCATGTGGATGAAGACCGGGACAGACGCTGAACCATCCATGCCCCTAATTACACCTTCCCCCCCCGGACCCACCCACACACCCCTTCTTCCCTCTCCCATATGTTCACCCATGCCCCTTACCCCCCCCACCTGGTATGTGGCCCTTCCCGCATTGTACATAGTTGTATCTAGTTTTGTATTCGTGTTTTAAATACATTTGCTTTGTTATGAAAACTGTGGTGGTCTCTGATTTGCAGCTGGCTACAGATGCTCAGCTGCAGTGGTGTGCATGGCGTCAGGGGTGGTGCACACATGGGAGTGTGTGTGTTCAGAAGGGAACCGCCTATGGTGTGGGCAGGGGGATCAGTCACTGTCTGTGGTTTGTGTGTTGTTCTCTGTGCACTGGATGCCTGTGTGCAGTGGTCCATGGGGCCTGCACTGTGTGCATGGCACCCCTGTCAGACCATCCATGGCCTGTGCAGCTGACACCCTTGCATGTCTGTGATATGCACGGTCTGCTGGCGTGTCAGTGGTGGCTGTCCATGCTGGATAACAACTGTACCAGGCATAATGCCAGGTTGCCTGCCATCACCAGTATGGTGCACATCTGCCTCCAGTGGCACTGTGGCCTCTGCTGTTGTTGTCCCCCCTCCATGCTGTCGCTTGTGTCTGTTGCAGGGGATGTGCTCCAGTGTCTGTCACTTGTGCTCCGGCAGTATGCTGGTGGCATACAGCTTCATGGTGCCTGCGCAGGGTGGCTGGCACACCTGTGCAATGTAAGGGTGCTGGCCATGTGTACACGTCAGCTGTGGCCACACACCAGTGGCTTGGTTGACCTGCTACTGTGTCCCTGTGTTGGTGTGCCCTTGGGTATGGGTTGGTGTTTGGCCATGCACTGTGTTGCATCCAGTGTGGCGCATGCTTCCATGCAACACTGTGTGTGTCTGTGCTGGCTGTTGTGGCCAGTGCTGGGATGGGATGTGTCCTTAGGAGGGTGTTCAGGGTGCTGTACCACTGGTGGTGGGGTCCGGGGCATGCCCTGTCACATCTGAGATACCTCATGTGGCGATGCATGGTTGGTCTCTCAGCTGTACCTTGGGGGGGGACATTCAGGGTGGCACTGTGTATGCTGTTGTTGCATTGCTGTCTGCTGTCACCTGCAGCAGGGTGCACATGGTGGGGCTGTCTTGCATGGCTCTGTGTTGCACAGGGTTGCATTATCACAGTGGGGGTGGTGGCATGCATGGGGTGTCCTGCACTGTTGGGCGCTACTCCTGGGAAGGGTGTATGGTGATCGTGGTGCAGGGTGTGCTCTGCATTGGTGGGATGGTGTGGCATGAGGTGGTCGGCCATCCTTGTGTGCCAGTCACAGCTTGCCAGGGGATGTGCTGGAGCACCATGGCCTGGCTGTGAGTTGGTTGCTGGTATCTATGGGCCGGTGGTTATTCCAGCTCTCCCCCAGTTGTGCAGTGCATGGGGTGTGGGGGACGATGTCTGTTCTGCTGTGTGCTCCTCTGCCTATCTGTGGCATGGGTGGTGGACCTCTGCATCCCTGGTTGTGCTGTTGCATTGCTGCCCTGCTCCACGGGACATCCCTGGTTGCGCTATGGCACATCAGATATGCGCAACTTCACATCCCTGGTTGCACTATGGCACAGGTGGTGCATTATTCAGTTGTCTGCCGGAGGCACATCTTGGCCTGTGCAGTTTTTGAATATCGCACTTCTTGAGCATGGGCGCAGTGGACTTGAGCTTGCTCCTGCTGTTGCACACTTTTTGGGTGCAGTTTGAATATCTGGGCCATAATGTTTCTGCCTCCTTCTTTTACTCTATGGTGATATATTCTTAATGCTGTGTATATTACAGTTCATATTTTGTTGTAACACAATTCTTAATATTTCTGATAAGCATGTTTTCTTTTAAATATTTCATGCTTCTTATATACAATCTCAACCATTTTTCTGCTATAATATCTTATGTACATATGGTACCAGATATTCAGAACTGCGCCCAGTAGGTGTGCAATGGTTTGTGCAGCACAATGCAGATGCACCATAGAAAATGGACACCATATTCAAATGATGCACCAGCAACATGCTCTGGCACAAAGCACACTGAATATAGCAAAGATGCGCCACTGCACAACCAGATGCACTGGAGCAACCAGGAATTCTCATGACTATGCAAGTATGTAGTAGCCAGCAGGCTGAGCAAGCACAACAGGCAAAGGGGAGCACAGGCAGGGCTGCACATGAGCAGAGCACCAGGCGAGCAGTGGCAGACCCGAACCACAAGGGCACTATGGCCAGGACGCACCACAGGGGCACCAGGCCAAGGGCCACACAAGATGCCAGGCTGCCAACACCAACCCATGTTGTGAAGCACACCAACCCACCCACCCCAAAGGTATACCCATGGGCAGGCCTATGCCAGTGCACCAGCACCACAACCCTGACAGGCAGCATTGCAGTGGACAGTGGCACAACCATGGTGCAAGGTTACCAGACACACACAGTGGACAGCAGTAAAGGAGACAGTGATGCACAGGGGAACAAGGGGCAAATGGACTGCAAACAGGCAAGGACACAGGGCACAGCACCGCAGTGCACACCGGCACTGGCAAGGACAGCACAACAGGTGGACGGCAGGGCAGCACAGGCAGGCAGGTACAGTAGGCACTGGACTGCACACAGGGTAGGTGGAGACCCACAGCCCATGGGCATGTAAGACACAGGGACATGGCAAACAGGACTCAGTGCACACAGCAGCAACACCCAAAGGACACAGCAGTGGGACAGAAGGGGACACACTCAAGGGCACAACCCTACAATTGCAGCACAGTGCAACTTGCTGCCTGCAAAGGAGACACAGACACAGATGTGTTAGAAAAATAAAGGTTTACTGCAACAATATCAAATACTGGTGTGCCAATAGGGCACACAGTAACAATAACAAAGGGGGTCAATACAGGGAGATGCAAAGTGGGACAGTAGGGGAAAGGGACTGGGAGGAAGTACAGAGGTGGGGAAGGTGGAACAATCAAAGTGGAGGAGGACAGAGGAAGTCCATGTAACAGCAGGGATTGGAGTCTGAATCAAAGCTGCTGCCAGTGCAGTATGGCCCACAGCCTGCGCACCTCCTGGATCAAAGTCTCTGTTGCTGTCAGCTGGTGCCGTCCCACCCACTGCAGCATAGTTGAGTGGTCAATGCTCCTCTGCATCAGCTGGTGGAGGATCAACAGGCCACCCCATGAGTTGGCCTGGCCTCTGTCTTTGGGCCCATGGCCCAGCCCGACCTAGTAGAAGGGACAGAACAGGTAATAAGTGATGTGTGACAAGGAGGCCATGCCCACCCATGTGTGCACACTGGACAGCTGATGCAGCCACCAGTAGATGGAACCCACAATGGCACATGGTGGACAGCAACAGCTGACCCTGACGCACCCCACAGCCAGACTGCCAGGCCACCCCAGGGTGACATGCACCCACACCTCCACAGTGTACCTCACAGTGCTGGTGCAAGTCTCCCCAGGCAGGCTGTAAACACCCAGCAGTGGTCACACACCATGGGGACCAGTCACACAGACCCACCCTACCAGAGCCAGCACTGGGGTGCCAACATACAGAGGCCTCATGCATGGTGCTGCCACACCTTGAGTATCATGGCACTGGCAGTGGAGGCAGACACCTACCCTTGTAGTGGCCATGCATGGTGGCAGTACCCAAGGCTGGAACACAACACCCTACATAGTCCCAAACACACACAGTATGACATGCTGCACACGCTCACCTGCCCGCCCATATGGTGGTGCAGTTGTGGCACCTCCATAACACTGCTGTCTGTCCTGGCCTGTGGCAGTCATGGCCCTCCTGCAGTCCTCCGGTAATGTGGATGGAACAGAGATACAGACATGGACATGAGTAGCATGCCATGCACAGACCCACCACCAGCACCATGCACACCACTGGTACAGCATGGGATGGTACACTGACCCAGCTGTGGGTGCTGGTGCCTGACCAACAGCACCATACACTGCAAAGGTGCATGGTGGGGCAACGCAGGACACACAGCACTCATCAGCGCTGGGTCCCCCCCGGGCAGCAGCACACACGATGCACCTGTCAGCATAGTAAATGGACACTGTGACCATGCGCAGTGCAGGTGGACACCTACCTGGCTGTGGCACAGCCCCCAGGTGCGCTCTTTCCTGCAGCCAGTGTAGGCGTGCTGGATCATGCCATATCAGGTCCCCATACCAGTGGTGACATTGCTCCCCCATGCATGGCACACCCGCATGGCACTGTAGCCCACCACCACCACCTTGTCCCACACCTGGGACCGTGGCTTCCAAAGGTCATCTGCTCCAAGCTGCTGGCCAGCCACAGGCTCTACCAGGGCCACCCAGGTTGTGCATCTCAACATCACTCCAGTTGAGAGCACATCGCAAATGGGACCCAGACCCCGACATACTGCACTGGTATTGGACATGGTGATAGCGCGACCACTGCAGCCTACATTGCATGCACATGGAAATGCACAAGTACAATGCACAATAGGGGGCAATGGACCATGGCAGCACAGCACAGGGATGTGTGATAGACATGTGCAGTGGACCTTATTGTGCACTACCACACATGCGTACCACAGCATGGCATGGTGGGAGTATGGGGGTCATGCCCATGACCCACGTATGTGCTATGCATGACCTTGTGCAATGTCATGCAGTATTCAGCAATGTGCAGTCGGTGGCATAGCACATCCGGCATGGTTGTACAATGGGGCCAGGTGGTGCAGTGTACCCGAATACACGGCATACGCACTGTGCCACATGCATAACAGAGGAATGTTGTGCATCACACACAGCTGCATGATAGACCACAGGATGGGGTGCTGCCAATGGTGCACATGCGCACCACGCAGCAGCACACAGTGCATGTGCTGGGAATGCGCCAGTAGGTTGCTCCAGCGCATTCATATTGTGCAAGGCGCAACTTTGCAATATTCATCTGGTGTATGCAAATAGCCTTGTGAGGCAATGCAAGACACAGTTGGGCTCATTAGTATCACAATACAATTGCACTGGAGCACATTTGCATGCATTGCTCCGTAAAAGCGCTACAATACAGCACAGGTCACTGACAGGTATTGCAGACTGTGAGGTAAGGAGCAACACACATTGTGAATGGGCTGGCCATGTTGCCAATGCTGCACTGTTACAGGCTGGGCTACCAAGCTTCTGACAGGCCATTGTCTGACTGTCCACAAGTAGCAACATGTCTGAGATGGAGGGAGCTGAGGAGAAGGGGCCTGCACAGAAGCGCAGGCCAAACTTCACAAAGGATGAGCAGCAGGCCCTATTCGAGGCCTACCTTAACAGGGAGCAACTGCTGAGTGGTTCCACGGGCACCACGTAGGACCATGCCACAGGGTGGGAGGAGGTGGCTACCTATGTTAATGCCCATGGGAGGCAATGTGGGAATGCACAAGAGTGCAGGAAAAGATGAGGCTAGACCGCCGATGCATCAAGGAGAAGGTGGCCACCATCAGGGTGTCCTGAAGCAGGATGGGCGGGGACCCAGCACCACCCCTGTACTGATGGTGGGTGAGGAGATGGTGGTGGTGGTGGCCATCAGCCATGCCGTCATTGAAAGCATCCCCAGAGGAGGATTCCAGATGGGTGGCAGCCCCTCACAGCACTGTGAGTCATTGGTGTTGCATGTGGGTGTGGGTGTGGGTGTGTGTGTCACACGGCACCGTGCAGGAGTGATGGTTGCAGTGCTGCATGACCTTTGCGTGTGAGACATGCAGCTGTACATGGTGCACATGGGACCACCGTGCATGGCATTGTCCACCTGTGTGCAGTGGGATGGCAGCATAGGCACTGTACTGTGACTGAGGCACCTACTCCAGAGTGTGCAGTGCTGCTGGCCAACTCCACATTGTTGCCTGCCCAGTGCACCAGTGGCAAGCTGTGGTCCACTTGGACACAGTCTTCAGCACGGCATACCACTGGTGTTGATGCCCTGGGGGTGCACTTGCATGCCAGCCATGTGTTGCTGCAGCACCATGCGCTGCTGCCACCCACCATGGCTGGGCTGGCATGGGCACCATCGGTGGCATGTTCACCCTGCTGTATGCCGCTGCATGGGTGTAAACTGCTGCATGCCTGCACGGTAGTGGTGCACATGCCCCATTGCACTGGCCATGGCTCTGCATGCACATTGCTATCATCCCCACTGATAAAGCTCTTCTGTTTTCCAGCACCATCATGCCTCAGGGGTGAGTTGCAGGATGCCAATGGCGATATTGGACCCGAGGAAGAGGAGGAGGAGCGATCCATGTCCACAGGCATCCAGCCCAGGGACCATCAGCATTGAGGCAGTGTGGGGCTGCTGGACTTCCTGCGCCTTGGTGACGACAACACACTGTCGGACCTCCTGCTCACCGAAGCCCTACCAGTGCTGGTACCCAAGATGCAGGAGGGTGGGGCGACCGACACGGATGATAACATTACACTGATCCTGGATGGCATGGATCTGGAGACACCACCCAGGATACAGGGCCATACACAGGTGGCAGTTACCGCCAGTGGCATAATGGCACCTGTGCAGCAGCACCCTGACCTTGGTCACACAGTGGCATGTGGCACCGCTGCTGTTGCCGGCCATGGGGGGTCACTGCTGCAGATGCCGGTGCCACAGGGATGGCCAAGCAGGCAGTTGGGCAGTGGCAGTGGGCTGCAGTGGCCAACATGCAGCACACCACAGGTGCTGCTGACAGGGCACCCACACAATCTCCACCCTTTGCATGGTTCCCTGTGCAGCGTACCCAGCTGAGGGATGTTGAACAGCATGCCACCACACCCACAGAAGGTTGGCATCAGCCCCAGGATGTGCTAGGTACTGACAGGCTGGACGAGCACACCAGGCTACTGTGGTCATCCATGGACAACCAGGAGATGCTCGGGGCCAAGATACATGCACTGTGGGTAGAGTTGCATCATCTGTCCAAGTGTGGGGGCATTGGATGAGACTAGCAGATTGGTGAGCTCCAGCAGCTGTCGGAGGTCATGACCGCATTGCTGGGCCACATTGCTGGTACCATTGCCTTTGGATTTGCATCACTGGTGGCCACTGGGCATGGCAGGGTGTGTAGGACTCCCTTTAGTGCCACATCGACACCACAGACCCGGCGTTCAGTGACCCCTGCATGGCTGATGCCAGGTTCTGACATGGCCATTCCTGACACACCCAGAGATACTCTCTTTGCTGGGCTTTACATACCCACAAGGACCCAATCATGTTCTCAGGCCTCTACCCCCCCATGAGTGTGTTGTTTACACATCCAGTGGCTGTTGAGCAGCCTGTGATTTCCACAAAGCCCAAGCGTGGCTGCCCACATGGCTGTGGTAGCTGTGGCACCACACGATAGGCCTGCTGGGTGTGCTGTCCCATCCTGCTGCCCACTGCTGTTGACTGGTGCACACATGGCTGGGTGTGCTGTGTGCATGTGGCAGCATGTATGTGTGGTAAGTGGCACATCCTCCATGTGTACTGTGTTGCTGGGCCTTGTGACTTGTGTGTAATGAAGGCAGCACTGTACCAGCCTTGCCTGTGTGTTGGTGCATTCACTCAAATCCATGCCATGTCCAGCTGCATGTGTGTATGCGTGTGCCCATGCCTGTGCACTGTGTTGTGGGTGTGTGGCTGTGTGTTTGTGCAGTCTCTGTGCATGCTGAGTGTGTGACAGTGTCACTGCATGCATATGTGTGTGTGTGTGTGTGTGTGGTGGTCCATGCATGCACGGCTGGCGTGTGTGGTACTCACCTGCAGTTCCCAAAGTGCTCCTGTACGATTGTGGCCAGTGCCTCGTTGCCTCAATAGCCATCCTGGGTCCCTCTTCTGCATCAGTGACTGCACACCCCATCTGGCCTGTAATCCCCATCCTCATCGGTGCTGTTGTCCTCATCCACCTGGACAGCTATCCCATGGTCAATGGCCCTGTTGTGCAGCATGCAGCGGGCCAGAAATAGGCTGCAGGTTTTTGCAGGACTGTACTGTAGTGCAATACTGGACCTGTCTAGGCACCAAAACCACATCTTGAGCATTCTAAAGACTCTCTCAATGATATTACGTGTAGCGATGTGTGTCCCATTGTATCTCTCCTCTGCAGCATTGGATGGGTGCCGGATGGGGATGAGCAGCCAGGGATGCAGGGGGTAGGTGCTGTCACCTGTGTGTTGATAAGACATGCAGGTTAGCACGTGGCATTGCTTGTTCCCTGCCCCTCATCCCTGCCATCTACAGCCTCCCTGTCTGCTCCCACTGTGTGGCATGGGCCTAGTCCCCCTGCACAGCTGCCCACGCACCCCATCCCATGTCATGCTTGCCTAACAGGTCACCCATTGGGATCACCCCATGCTTGAAACTCTGGCACTGGATGGAACTGTGCTAGATGAATGCATCAAGTGTACTCCCAGAGTGGGTGGCACAGACATTGGTGATGCGCCCCATGGCATTGCACATCACCTGGCAGTTGACTGATGGGTACCCCTTCCTATTCATGTAGGTGGCCCCCTCTGGGCCAGGTGGTGTGCAGATGGCCATGTGGGTGCAGTCTATGGCCTCGATCATGCCTGGCTTGCATGCCACCCTGTGGAAGTCCTGCATGTTTGCTGTACGCTGTGCCTGTGTGATTGGGAACCGTATGAACTCCGAAAAGTGTGGCAGCAGGGCAGTAAGGAACTGTGTGAGGAGGTGGGATGTGGTCGACTGGTTTATCCCAGTGATTGCCCCTGTTGGTTTCTCAAAGGATGCCTGTGGCGAGCAGGCACATTGCTTCTGTCAACTTGGTCTCCACTCTCATGGCATGGCTCCATCTGTTGGATGCCTGCAACTCATCATGGCACAGCTCACAGAGCTGAATCAGAATTTCCCCTGTTCAGCTGGTACCAGCCCACGATCTCTGCATCACCGTAGTCCTTAAAGTGAAGCAGGCACAGTACCATCTGTGTTGGGCATATCACCTCTGGGCCCTTCCTTGGCCATGTTGGTGTTCCTCCCTCCTCCTCACACCCCTCATTGCGACATCCATCATGAATGGCCCTGCATCCATCTCAGTCAGTGTCTCTGGCTTGCGCATCTGCTGTGTGTGTGTCTGAGCATCCTTTTACATGCTTACTTCTATCTGGTGCATTTTGTTTGTTGCTCCTGACTTGTGCCATGCTTCTTGACTGAATATGGTGTTGCACAGCTTATTCATGGGTATGCCCCTTGTACTTGTGCCGCATACATTACTGTTGTGCATCTGTGCATTGGATTTTGAGCTGTGCATTCACATTGGTTGATTATAGCTCCAGGGTGCATTTCTGTGGTTGCGCATGTACAACTCCTCTGAATATCAGGCCCTTGATGTTTACACATTTCTGTTTCATTCATGTCAGTAACATGGTTCTTTATTGTATATTTATTTATATTATAATATACCATTTTTTCAGTCCTTCTATATTTAGATCTGGTTGAATCTTTTTTTTTTTTCCTAAAAATGATTTCTCTATTTCTTAGTTCATTCTGCTTGTTGATATTGTCTTTTGTAGTTAGGTTCTGTGACATTGTCCCTATCTTCCATCAATTTGTTGTTCTAGGTACAGATGTTCCAGTTTGTCTCTGTATTCATTCCTATTCTGGGATCCAGTGTTTTCATATAGAAAATCCAGTGCATTTCTGCACCTAATAATAGATCTCTAAAATGTTCACCTCTTTCAGGTTTGGTCACTTTTTCGAGTCCCCAAAATCTTAGTGATGCTCCATTATGGCCTGCTTCTGAAAAATGTGTAGCCACCGGTGAGGTTCCGTCCATCATCCTTATGTCCCCTTTGTGCTCCTGTATTCTAGTTCTGAGCATCCCGCTAGACTGTCCCATGTATAGCATGTCACGGGGCATTGTATAACATATACAATGCCCTCGGTTTTGCAGTCATTATGTTGGTTAATATAGTGTCTCTGTCCTGTATGAGGATGGATAAACACTTGTTTTTTTTTGATGTATGGCTACAGACAGAACATTTATCACATGGCACAATATCTGGTGCTAATGGTCGTAATAGTAGTTGGGGTTACTTGTCTTTTGGTAATTTGAACTGTGATTGCACTAGTTGGTCTTTTAAATTTTTTACCTGTTTTGCAGCAATGATGGGCCAGTTCTGGAGTGTTTGTTTATGATCTTCCTAATCTCACTTACTGTATGGTTACATTTGGTAGCAAATACTACCCTCTGTATCCCTTCATCAGTCCTCCTTGTTCCTGATAGGTCTTTTCTGTCCTTATTTTTTTTTTATGTTATCCTCTGCTTGCTTCAGTATTCCTGATTTGTATCCTCTATTTCTGAACCTCTCCAGCATCATATCTGTTTCACTTTCTACACCCTTTGTTATACTATAGTTCATTTTGATCTGAGTTAGCTGAGAATAGGGAATACTTTTCTTCAATTTTGTTTCATAAAAACTGTTCCCATGCAGAACTGTATTTCTATCGTATCCTTGCGGTATAATGTGGTTTCAATTTTATTATTTTCCATTATTACCATTAAATCTATGTATGGTATTTGTTTTCTATCAAAATTCATGACAAACTTTAAGCTTTGACCTTTTGTGTTCAGCTCTTCATGAAATGTTAGCAGTTCTTCTTGTGTTCCCCTCCCATACCATAAAAATGTTGTTGATAAAACAAAGCCATGTGTGTATTTTTGTGTTGTTCATTGTGTATATGACCGTTTTTTCAAAATTGTCCATATACGCATTAACGTATGCAAGGGCTATTGTGGACCCCATTGCGGTTCCCCTGTTCTGCTGATAAAATGTTCCATTAAACTCAAAATAGTTTCTTTTTAGTATTGTATCAGACATTTCTTGTAAAACCTGGGTTTTTGGTTTACTTCCCCTATCTCTTGTGTCTAGAATATTCCCCTATACACTGTATTCCTTCCTGGTGTGGTACTGAAGTATACAGGTCTGTCACATCTAATGTGACAAGAATACTGCCCTCATTTATACCATTGTCTGAGATGTTTTGTAATTTTAAAATCATATCTGTGGTGTCCTTCACATATGATTTTGTCCCCTCTATCAGTGGTTGTAGGTGAAAATTTATATATCTGGAGATTGCTTCAAAAATGGAGTGAATACCGAAGACTTTTGGTCTCCCCGGTGGGTTTGTTGGATGTTTATGAATTTTTGGTATTGAGTAAAAGGTGGGTATTCTTGAGAAATCTTTTGTTAAAATTCCTTTTTTTAATTCAAGTTTATTGTTTCCAATAATACAGAGCAAGTTACATATCGTAAAAATGTATCCAGTCAAATTTAACAAGAATTTACAAAACACAACTCACTCCCCCCTCCCTCACTCCTTTCCTCCTTCCACCAGCTCACTCCCTCCCACCCTTACTCTCTTCCCCAGCCTTGCTTTCAACCTACTGTATAATGAACATCGCCCCCTGGGTCACCTCTGTTTACATGCCTTTGGACAGATCAGTACCCAGAACACCATATCCACCCTTCGGAGCCATCAGAAATATTGCACTCCAGCTTGTAACAAATTTAAGGTGTGCAATTTCTCCCATGCTCTTGTATAACTGGTGAAACAATTCCCCATGCTCGCACCTAGTTTTTCCACACTTAGATTATATAATACAGTAACTCTCATAGTCACACCATGTAGCTTAGAGGGAGATCATCCAACCAATATCTTAAAACCAACTTTTTGAGGGAGGAGGAAACTTTGGCTCTGTAATACTTCCTTAACTTCACTTCCACACTGCTATAATCCCCTATTAAACAAATTTCAGGAGTGAAGTGATTTTCTATGCCAAGCAGTGGATCAGCCTTGGATTTAATCATATCCCAAAGTACCTTCAATGATGGACAATCTCAAAATATACGACGAAGGGTACCCTCTTCCTGGTGGCATTTATTACATATAGGGCTAGATAGTCATTCTATTTTATGAAGCCTTGTTGGAGTCTGAAACATATTATTCAAAATTTTGAACTGCATCACCCATAGCCTGTCCTGGGTGATGTATCGATAAGTATTTTGACATATAATTGACAAATCACAGGTTCATTCTGGGACTTGCTCTACCAGATACTTAGGTGTCCCATTACATTCCACATAAGCTTGGTCAAATAGGGAAGCATATAACCAGGACACTGTGTGTGGTCCCCACGCTCCTTGAGATAGTGTCTCGAAGAATCTCTCCGGTAACCTTCCTTCCCTGAAACCATCCTGTGCTTGCACTAGCGTGTGTTTTACTTGGTAAACCTTGAATATTTGGTTAGGACCCACGTTATACCTATTAAGGATAGATTCTACCAAAAAAACATCCACCCTCCTGTAGAAGGTCTTTGACCTGCAGACCTCTCAGCGAGGATATCCAAGAGTCTGTAATCACTTTGCCTCCTATTTTCAAATTAGGGTTTTTACATAGGGGTTGATTTTGATTCCTCTGGACTGTGTACCTTAGAAAGGAACTCACTTGTGCATGGATCTTTAGTGAAGTAGCTATTGGCATAAATGGCAATTTCTTAGCAGGGCATTTCTGCGTACAATATAGACAGGCAGTCAGGTCAAGACCTGCCTCCCATAATCAGCTCCATTCCCAATTTCACCCATTAGGGGATATATGGCAAAGAGATCTCTTCTTCTGGTGTCAGCAGCCACTTTAGATATTTGTTAGCACTGCTAGCCCAGTAGTACAGTCTGAAATGTGACAATCTCAGACCCCCTTTGGGTTTGGGACTGGCCAACTTGTGATAAGCTCTTCGGGGAGCCTTACCCTGCCAAATGAATTCCGAGATCACTGAATGGGTCTTTTTAAACCATTTCAAGGGCAACCAAGTATTTAGCATGCTAATGGGGTAGAACACCCTTGGCAGGACGTTCATTTTAATTAGATTTATACATCCCCAGAGAGAAAGAGGAAGTTTATGCCATCTAGACAGATCCTGTCTAATGGCATGGAGGACTGAATCCAAGTTCAGTTGTACCATTTTGGATTCTTTCCTTGCTAACATGATACCTAAATATTTTATTGACTGTGGGATCCACTGTAGGCCCAGTTCTGTAATTACATTCCTCTGTAATTTAGAGTTGGGTGGGAACACAGTGTTTTTTTCTACATTTATTCTGTAGTTAGACATTTTTCTGTATCCTTCTATTATCTCCAAAACTACCAGGAAGGTTTCCTGGGGGTGGATCAAGTGGATAAGAATGTCATCCGCATACGTAAATACCTTGAACTCCTGGGTACCCATTACCACACCCTGTATTTTAGGATTAAGTCTGAGACTACAGAGAAGAGGTTCTAGATAAATGTTAAAAAGAAGGGGGGATAAGGGGCAGCCCTGTCTTGTGCCCAAAAACAGAGGGAAAGTAGAAGAGAAGACCCCATTACAGTACAACCGTGCACTGGGGTGGTTATATAAAGAAGAGATCCACTTAATAAAAGTGGGGGCGGCACTCAAATTTTCCCATCACTGAAAACAGAAATTGCCAATCTACTCCATCGAACACCTTCTCTGCGTACAGAGACATCAGTCCACTCAGAATGTCTGAGTCCCAGGACGTAGAGAAGACATGAGACAGCTTGCGCAGACGGTCCAAGGACATTCTGCCTGTCATGAACCCCACTTGATTCTGATGGATTGTGTAAGGCATAATCTTCACTAGTCTATTCACTAAAATTTTTGCAAGAATCTTAACATTATAGTTAATTAATGATATGGGCGATTGCTAGTAACCTTGTCCGGATCCTTCCCTGGCTTGGGAATAACTATAATGAGGGCTTCAAACAGGTGCCTGTCAATTGTATCTGATTCAAATATGCTTTGAAACAGTCTCTTCAAGCCCAGAGTCAATTGTTTAGCAAAACATTTATAAAAATTAGGAGTTAACCTGTCTGGCCCCGGTGCTTTATCCGGAGACAAAGATTTAACTGCCTCCAAAATTTCTATTTCAGAGATGGGTCAAACCAGCCCACCCTTTAGCTCTTCTGGTACACTTGGCAACTGAGCAGAGGATAGGTACTCTTCTACCGATTCCCTCTTAGGCTGCTGCTTCATAGGACTATATAATTCCCTCTAATAGTGCTCGAACTCTTGCATTATATCCCGGGGGAGTAGTTTAATTGTGTCATCTCTCTCTGGGCTCTAATACTCTGTATGATTTTTAGAGGATTCCTCTGATCTATGTCTCAACGCTAGCAGATGGCTTTAATTTTTCCCCTTGATCTAAATAAGTCACTTTAGTTTTAATGATAGCGTACTCCGCTTTTTCCCTCAGGAGATCACTATACTGGTTTCTGTATCCTACTAATTTTGCTCTGGTCTTGTCCAGGGTAATGGGAGAGAGAGTTTTCTCTATTCTCCTAATTTGGTCCAGAAGTTGCAATGCTTTTTGTTTCCAGTTCTTCTTCCTTTCTGCTGCAGTTATGATTAGCTCCCCTCTTAAAACACATTTTAGAACCCCCCATTCTATGTCACCTTTCCCAGCTAGAGTTAAGATTGTCCCTCTGATAGTGTTCTGTTCTCTGTATAATACTCTCTTTGATCTGGCTAGACTTAAGTAACTGGTTATTCAGTTTCCAAACAGTTTGTCTGGGTAACTTGGGATTGAGGCCTAGGGAGCAACTGACCAGGGAATGATCTGATATAAGCCCAGGTTCTATTACTCATTTTCAAAGACCTGGGAGAAGAGATTGACTCATTAGGAAATAGTCAATTCTCGTTCTGGATTTATGCACCTCTGAAGTGAAGGTAAACTCTCTGAGCATCTGGTGTAAGACCCTCCAGGAGTCACATAATCCTAATTGGTCTGACATATCTCCGATTGCTCCCTGAGCTGGGGTTAACCCTCCATGTTTCTTCCCCTCCTTGTCCAATTCAGAGGAGAAGAGAAGATTCCAATCTCTACCCAATATAATAGGGAGGTTTATGAAAGGTGTCAGAACATTCAACAGGTCCATAAAAAAACCTGGAGAGTCTGCATTAGGCCCATACACACTCCACACTAGTACCCTCATCCTGTCTAAGAGACCCAGAATCAGTACATAATGCCCATTTGGGTCTTTTATACATTGTTCACATACCAATGATGTGGATCTTGAAATCGGAATTGCTACTTCTCTGCTCGCCATACTATCATCTGCCATGAAAACCTGCCACACAAACTGTCTTCTAAACAGGTTAGTTTCCCACTCAAGCGTATGCGTTTCTTGCAAACATATAATGTTCCCCTTCTGTAACTGTATATGTTTGAGAATTTTATACCTTTTCATTTTGTTCCTAGACCCTTTAACATTCCATGAAATCCACTCATAATTACTCCCCATTTATCATCTTCGACATTCAGAACTCATCTCTATCTTGGTTTACTGAGCACACCTTAATCTTGCATTCTGATGAGGCTTCTTCCTGATGATGTCTTTTACCCTCTATTATACTATAAGCAAGGCTTACTCTCCTCCTCCCCTTCCCCCAATACCCTCTCTCTCTCCCTTTTTTCTTTGGTCCCAAGAATGTGTTTCCTTAGCCAGAATAACCTACACACATGTAACTGCAAACAATCCAGCAGGGTCCCTCCCATCCTCCCCTTAGTCCATCCCATCCTATAACTAAAGTGAGTGTAAGCAGTAAAAATAAATTCCAAAATACCCATTCCCCCCACCCATCCAACAAAAGCACACTTTGGTCCATGACTACTATATAACCCACCATCCTGCTCCTGCCCCTGCCTCCCTGTTACCCTATAAACCCCTGCCCAGTAGGTAACTTAACATATTATGAACATGTACCCTTTGTAACACTTCCAACAAACTGCTAAACTTCCCCCGCATCCTTGGAATGCAAACCAAATGGCCCAGGTGACCTTTTTAAATACTGCTCGATTCCTGCCACCTGGAGCTCATTTGGCTTTAGTATAAACCAAAATTAACCTAATGGAGCAGCTCCAGGCCAAGGAAAATTTCTTATACACAGTTAATGACACTGTTACTCAGCCCTCTCCCCAAGCAGCAAACCTATTCAGACCGATCACCAACAATGCGGGCCCCCATTATTAAACCACAAAACAGGATGAAACTTCCCTTCGCAAATGAAATATCTAAAATTAGTCCCCAAGTCCTCTAGTTCAGCATGGAACAGAAGTACGTCTAGGAGGTAACACCCCATGCATTGTAAAACCTAATACAGTAACATGACTCTTTAACTTCAGAGTCCTCTTGGAAACTTTTGAAAATGTAACCTCCTGAACCAAAAACCCTTCCTTCGACCTAGGGAATGCAAAAACAACACTTCATAGGGAACAAGATCCCCCTAGTGACTTTATGCTGTCTACACAGTCCAGAACCAACTGAGGGAGTTTCAGCATGAATGTCGAATCCTCTCAACTTCTCAGGACCTTCCCTTCTTCTCAGCCAGTCCCTGTAGTGGTAATCCAGAAGGGTAAGCAAACCAAAGCACAACTAGTAAAGCAAAAGACTTTCTTCGATCAAGATCTGCTGTTCTCTTGAGGTGTCCTGCTTCCCTGAATAAAGTCGCTAGTCAGGCACAACATGCAGAGTCCGTCTGTGTACCAGACTAGTCTCCACCATACAGAAACAGATGCAGCATCTTAAATTAACTTGTAAAAAAGTTTTCACACAAACTGGTACACAACCTTTTGTTAAAATTTCCACTTCCCATGGTTCTGTCCATTCCATGGTTGAAAATTCCTCTAACATTATGTCAATTTCTCTTTTTATATTTCTCATGGGGTCTACTGCTAAAATCTCATAATTTTCTGTTTTCCAGTAAATGCATACACATCTCCTTATGTTTCACCCTGTCCTGTATACCACTTCCTCCCCTTATCCACATTTTTTATTATAATTGTTTTATTTTTTTCAGATTCTCTAATTCTGTTCTTTCTTTTCTTGTGAGGTTGTTATATTTTGGGTTCATGTTTTCTTTTGTTTTAAATAACTCCATTATCTCTTTTTCTGTTATTTTGCAGAATGATTCAGTTCCATGTTTTTTTTTTCCAATGGGTGGATTATATTTTGATTTACCCTGCATGTTTTGTTTAAGTTTTTGTTTGTATGTTTCATTCAATGTTTGTTCTCCTCCAAATTGTTTTTTTTAACTGAAGATTTTTGTAGAATCTTTGTAGGTTGACCTCTAAGTCAAAGAGGTTGATGGCCTGTGTAGGGGCAAATGACAGTCCCAAACTTAAAACTTTTGTTTCTTCCATTGTTAATATTTTACTGCTTAAATTAAAGATGGGTATCAAGTCGGGGTTTGTAGATTGTTGCCTCTTCCTGTTGTTTGCCTTGTTAGCCGTCCACCTATTCCTCCTCCCCTGCCTCCCTTCCCCCCTTGGAATCCTTCCCCATGTCTGTAAGTATCTCTTTGGTTTCTCAGTTCATATCTGTTTTCTCTGGCATTGATGCTGGATGGCCCTGGTTCCTGTGAATCTGATTGTTGTTGTTGTTGTTCCTCTGGACTTCTTTGTGGGTCCCTCATGTAACTGCTGTCACTGTCTGTGCTTTCATAAGTGTTGCATTGATCGCATGGTTGTTTTCCTTTATTGAATTTCTTATATATGCGTAAACCTGGTTATCTCTATAATCATTAGTGTTCCTAATGATTTTTTTTTATTTTTAGTTTGAGTCATTCTTCATATTCTGGAAGTTTCTGTTTGAAGTCTTCTGGATTCTATTTGAATTCCTCCTCCTACATTTTTAATTTTAATGCCTTTTCTACCAATTTAATGTCAGTTTCTAATGTCTGCCTCTCATCTATGGTTGCCTCGATGAGAGCATACATAAAATCACAGCTGGCCCTATTCCTTATACTGTCCCATGTTGCATCTAGTTTTACTGACTTTATGCCCAAATTTGGTTCTGCATTTATCCTTAACCTCTGGGTATTCAGTTGTATTGTAAATACTGTGTCAGTGTAAGGCCATGCCATTCTAGTGGACAGTTTTTGTATTTTAAATGTTCTGTTTTTTGTGCAAATTGTTTCAGTCCTTCCCCATTTGTACAGACAGGTCCCTGCCTCCTCACATGGCAGCAAATAATCTTTTCTCCTCATCTGTGAAAGTTGCAAAATGTATGGCGCTCTGTACACTCCCACCTATATCAGAAAATGTATTCATGTTTTGGTTCTGCATTATTTAATCTGTTTCTCCATATGAGCAATGCTCTGTGGCTTGATGCTATGTTACACTAAAATGTGGCTGAAAAGCCTACTTCACAATTCTTTCTTTATATATAAATTTGTTGCATTAACCAACTTCCACTATTGTTCACTTTAGCCTAAACAAGCATTTGTCAATGCCGAATGTTTGCTTGCAGGTATTTGCAGTGGTGTTTGGCACGTATGGTGCTTTACCCTAATGCCCTGTGCGATTGCTGGTATTTGCACAATAAATTTTCAGCATGACCTTTTTGTTACCCCCATTGTGCGCTACATAGGCAGAAACACATTTTGGGCAGGATGTGAAAAATGACAGCTGCACTGCTCATAAGGAAGTATGGTAAAATGGCAATGTTGAAAATCTGGAGTGGAAATATTGAAAATTCGCACACCTACGAGCGTGCGTGGGAACTGTGCAATGCATGCTCGTAAAACAGTCATTGTTAGGAATTTTTTCACCAAATTTTCAACATTGCCATTTTAAAACCTCTGCTAATGAACAGTGTCATTGTGATTGTCTTACTGTGTCCCATACATTGATTTTGCACACCAACTGCGCCATTGTGCACTACATGGGCAGAAACACGTTTTGGGCAGGATGTGAAAAATGACAGCTGTACTGCTCATAAGGAGGTGTGGTAAAATGGCAATGTTGAAAATCTGGAGTGAAAATATTGAAAATTTGCAAACTTATGAGCGTGCGTAGGAACTGCACAATGCACCCCCGGAAAACAATTATTTTTAGGAATTTGATCACCAAATTTTCAACATAGCCATTTTAAGATCTCTGCTCATGAACAGTGACACTGTGATTTTCTTAATGTGTCCCACACACTGAGTTCGCACAGCGACTGTGCCATTGTGCGTTACATGGGCAGAAACATGTTTTGGGCAAGATGTGAAAATGGCAGCTGCACTGCTCATAAGGAGGTGTGGTAAAATGGCAATGTTGAAAATGTGGAGTGAAAATATTGAAAATTTGCAAACTTATGAGCGTGCATAGGAACTGCACAATGAACACTCGTAAAACAGTCATTTTTAGGAATGTTTTCACCAAATTTTCAACACAGCCATTTTAAGACCTCTGCTCATGATCAGTGTCACTGTGATTTTCTTAATGTGTCCCATACATTGATTTTGCACACCAACTGCGCCATTGTGCCCTACATGAGCGGAAACATGTTTTGGGCAGGATGTGAAAAATGACAGCTGTACTGCTCATGAGTAGGTGTGGTAAAATGGCAATGTTGAAAATCTGGAGTGGAAATATTAAAAATTCACAAACCTACAAGTGTGCGTGGGAACTGTACAATGCACTCTCATAAAACAGTCATTTTTAGGAATTTTTTCACCAAATTTTCAACATTGCCATTTTAAAACCTCTGCTAATGAACAGTGTCACTGTGATTTTCTTACTGTGTCCCATACATTGATTTTGCACACCGACTGCGCCACTGTGCAGTACATTGGCAGAAACATGTTTTGAGAAGGATGTGAAAAATGACAGCTGTTCTGCTCATAAGGAGGTGTGGTAAAATGACAATGTTGAAAATCTGGAGTGAAAATATTGGAAATTCTCAAACTTACGAGCGTGCATAGGAACTGCACAATGCACGCTCGTAAAACAGTTATTTGTAGGAATTTTTTCACCAAATTTTCAACATAGTCATTTTAAGATCTCTGCTCATGAACAGTGACACTGTGATTTTCTTAATGTGTCCCATACACTGAGTTTGTACACTGACTATGCCATTGTGTGCTACATGGGCGGAAACACGTTTTGGGCAAGATGTGAAAAATGACAGCTGCACTGCTCATAAGGAGGTGTGGTAAAATGGCAATGTTGAAAATGTGGAGTGAAAATATTGAAAATTCGCAAACTTATGAGCGTGCATAGGAGCTGCGCAATGAACACTCATAAAACAGTCACTTTTTGGAATTTTTTCACCAAATTGTCAACACAGCCATTTTAAGACCTCTGCTCATGAACAGTGTCACTGTGATTTTCTTAATGTGTCCCATACATTGAGTTTGCACACCAACTGCGCCATTGTGCGCTACATGGTCGGAAACATGTTTTGGGCAGGATGTGAAAAATGACAGCTGTACTGCTCATGAGGAGGTGTGGTAAAATGGCAATTTTGAAAATCTGGAGTGAAAATATTGAAAATTCGTAAACTTATGAGCGTGCGTAGGAACTGAGCAACGCAGACTCGTAAAACAGTAATTTTTAGGAATTTTTTCACCAAATTTTCAACACAGCCATTTTAAGACCTCTGCTCATGATCAGTGTCACTGTGATTTTCTTAATGTGTCCCATACATTGATTTCACATACTGACTGTGCCATTGTGCGCTACAGGGGCGGAAACACGTTTTTGGCAGGATGTGAAAAATGACAGCTGAACTGCTCATGAGGAGATGTGGTAAAATGCCAATGTTGAAAATCTGGAGTGGAAATATTGAAAATTCGCAAACCTACAAGCATGCGTGGGAACTGTGCAACGCACGGTCGTAAAACAGTCATTTTAAGGAATTTTTTCACCAAATTTTCAACATTGCCATTTTAAAACCTCTGCTAATGAACAGTGTCACTGTGATTTTCTTACTGTGTCCCATACATTGATTTCGCACACCGACTGTCCCACTGTGCAGTACATGGGTGGAAACACGTTTTGGGTGAGATGTGAAAAATGACAGCTGTACTACTCATAAGAAGGTGTGGTAAAATGGCAATGTTGAAAATCTGGACTGGAAATATTGAAAATTTGCAAACGTACGAGCGTGTATAGGAACTGCTCAACGCACACTTGTAAAACAGTCATTTTAAGGAATTTATTCACCAAATTTTCAACATAGCCATTTTAAGACCTCTGCTAATGAACAGTGTCACTGTGATTTTCTTAATGCATCCCATACATTGATTTCACACACCGACTGTGCCATTGTGCGCTACATGGGCAGAAACAGATTTTGGGCAGGATGTGAAAAATGACAGCTGTACTGCTCATAAGGAGGTGTGGTAAAATGGCAATATTGAAAATCTGGAGTGAAAATATTGAAAATTCGTGAACTTACTAGCTTGGCGTGAGAACCGCGCAATGCACACTGTAAACAGTAATTTTAGAATTGTTTCATTAAATTTAACATGGATTTTTGGACTTTTCATCGATGCGTCATGGGCGTTATTTGGGCCTGAATGGTGATTTCGGCAGTGACCGCGCACTGACTGCAAAATCACCCTTCGGGCCCGACTAACGCCATGACAGTGACATCATTCATGAGAAGGGGTCCCAAAAACCCCATGTTGAAAATTTGGCGCAAAAACTCCAAAAAATGCCTGAGATATGCAATAAAGTTGAAAACCCCCTATCTAGCCCATTATACAGCTTATTAGCATTTCCTCCGTTCGCGGTTGGCTTTGAAGAGTGCAGACGTGTTCCCGGTCCACCGAAGATCGTCACGCCGAGCTCTGGAGGTAAGTATGGGATGGAGGGGTGTGGGGAGGCAGGGTGTGCAGTGGGTGGGTGCGGGTTGTGGGAGGGGGACGGGGAGACTGCGTGGGCCAGTTTTTAATTTACAGTTTTTTTTTTTTTACAATTGACGATACAGGATGTTTGCCATGCTGGGGTGGGCTCCCAGCATGGCAGAAGATGGCTGGGGGGGCCGAGGAGCCGACAGAGAATTGGGCACCCCCGCCAAGCAACGCGACATTTGCCACGTTGGGGTGGGCCCCCAGCATGACATCAAAGCTTTGGGGGCGGCGTGACCACAGGCGGCGTGATGCGGGGATGGCAGCGCGGTCTCTGTATGACAGCGGTGGTTTTCTTTGCGCAGACCACAGCTATCCACACCTCACACCTATTGGTGCAGGACTACCACGCCTGCTCAACTGAGCAGTGGATTGCAAGGGAGAGGCACACCTCCGAAGTGTGCTACTCTCCCAAAACGTTTCTTGCGCATGCTCGCAAGCGAACATAAAAAATGAACCAAAAGTAACATGAAACATAATGAAAGGGTTAATGAGTAATGGTTGGTATCTTCTCTGTTCTTCAGCTCCAAAAAAGGCTTAGAAACTGAACCAAGTAAATGAAGGGTGTTGGGGGCCCTTTGAGGTAATACTCTCTGACTCTATGAATTTTCAGAATTTCTTTTATTCTCATCCACTACGTTTCACTCTCAGATACAGCTTGTTCAGGGGGTTAATTTTTCTTATTATCTGTAATTATATATTTGCATGTTACTCTTTCATTTTCTTCATTCATATATTTTATTTCCTTATTATAAACTAATATTTTCAGCATATACACATACCATCAAACAGTTTACTGCTTACAACCTTGTTCCTTTAAATTTCATTCAAGGTCCATAGTACACTTCTTAAATCTTTTTCACCTTGAAATGATATTTAAAAAAAAAAACTTCTTAGAAGTTTGTTACTAAAGTGCTATTGCACTTAAGAAACAGAATTTGACTGCAGCTGTTTTCAGCTTGCCCACCCTCTTAACTTAGCCGCAGCATTCCTTAATTGCTTGTTTGGGCTGCTTGTGTTGTGGGATTGTTGAAGCCTTTTATCTCCCGTCCTATTGAGACATAATTTTGTTCAAGTTTTGTATTAGTGTTACAAATTATGCCGTTTTGGTATTCTGATATTTTTGTGCTTCTTTTAGTTTGCAAGCTCCTTGGCTTACCTCCACAGTTGCCCACTTGTGTTCTAAGGGGAAAATCCTCTGCATAGCAGCAATGTTGCCTAGTGTTTCTTCCTCAGTGCTGTTTCCTATGTTTAAACTTCTCACCTGTTTTGTAAGTTCCCATGGTGCAACATGCTCAGACATCAGACCAAGCTGATTATGCATGTGCGATCCCAGTTGCCTAGCAACTGAACATTATTGCATCTGCGGTGCAATTGGGCTCTCACAAAATAGGCTAATCATTTCTTTTATGGTGCATCAGCTCCGTGGTTTCTCTTTTGTTTATTTTTTATTGACTTCATAAGCTTTCTGGGCATACTTAGGAGGACCATTTGTTTACCATGCATTTCATGCTTGGGGCTGCTGGAACGATGGAGCTAGTGGTAGCCAATCAGAATAGATCTGTTCTTTACCATGAAATGATCAAGGTAATTCATTTTTGACCTTCCTATTTTAAATTTATCAAGATTTATTTTCTTTATTTTTTGACTATAGGTCACTCATGTTTGGTTTTCCTAGTGTGCAGCCATGTTTTGCTATTATGTTATCACAATCATCTTCACATACATCCACAATGTGTAAATCACAATTCAATTTTCATTTAAAATTTTCTACATCTCTTTTAATCCGTATCATGCTTTTACCTCCTACTTTTACTCTATGGTGATATATTCTTAGAGCTGTGTGTATTAAAGTTCATATTTTGTTGTAACACAGTTCTTAATATTTCTGATCAGCATGTTTTATTTTGAATATTCCATTCCTCTTGCATACAATCTCATCCATTTTTCTGCTATAATATATTCTTATCTGCATGTTGTTGTAACACAGTTCCTAATATTTCTGATCAGCATGTTTTCTTTTAAATATTTCATGCCTCTTACATACAATCTCATCCATTTTTCTGCTATGATATCTTAGGTACATATGATGTTTTCATATTTCAGTATCATTCATGACTGTAACATGCTTCTTTATTGTATATTTATTTATATTATAACATATCCTTATTTCAGTCCCTCTATATTTAGATTTGGTTGAATCTTATTTTTATTTTCCCTAAAAATGATTTCCCTATTTCTTAGTTCATTCACATTTCAGGACTGTGTAGTACAGTATGGTCTGCACACCCATTGGCCCATGCAGTGGGCCAATAGGTGTCCAGACCCTACTGTACGATGTCAGTTGACGGGCAGCCAGGCAGCATGTGGGCAGGGTGCTGCCTGCTGCTAACTCAGGGGGTGCTGGGTGGTGAGGGCTTCAGTGGGTGGGTGGGGGAGTACCACTGGACCACCAGGGTGTCATTCAGTATTTCTGCCCCCAAAATCGGGCACTGGAGAGTTTTCCACTGGACCACCAGGGATACTTTCATCATATGCCCACAATCAGGCACTGGGGGGATTCCACTGGACTACTAGGGGATATATTCATCATATGACCATGATTGGGCAATGGGGAGTGGTCCACTGGACCACCAGGGATGTATTTTACCTATGCCTGTGATATGGTGATGGGGGGACACAATGCTTCCTGGGCAGGGAGCATGTGGGCAATGTTCTGGGTGGTTGGGTGGGTGGTCACCCATGGCTGGGTAGCTACTCTGCTGTGCCCTGCAATATGGCAGCTTGCCTGTGGGTGGCCAGGATTTGTTCCTGGATTTACCAGGTACAACTTTGCACCCCCCGGGTGGCGCAAGCTGGACCTGTGCCAGCATATGCGCCGCACATCCCAGGCTGAATATCGGGATGTGCTGCATATGCATGGGCATGCCCCCTGCACTTGCACCGCATACATTACTGATGCACCCTGGAGTTGCACAGTGCAACTTGTCTTTTTGAATATCATGCCAGGGCGCTTTGGTGGATTGCTCATGGTGCACTCCTGTTGCGCCATGTGCAACACTTTTGAAAATCCCACATCATACTGTGTTCTCAGACCTCTATCCAACCAAGAAAGAAAAAAAAAGCTAAAATCCCTCTCTCTCCTCTACTAAAAAAGTGGGGAGAAGTCTATACTATAGAAACTAAGTTATCTGTCACAAACTTTATTTCTATTTTTATCTATAGTTGCCTTCTAGGAAAAGATTACAACCTATTTTTAAAAGGAATATCTTTTGAAATTTCATAACCATTAATTTAAAACTTTCGTACATTTATCCTTCCTTTGTTTTGTCTATATTAATTTAATTACTTTCTTGAAACATCTTTCATACCGTTTATATAACGTAAGAATGACTATTCAGAGAAAGGAAAAAAATGCCAATATTTCTCCCATATGCCTCTCTTTAGGGATGCAAACTTAGTATTTCTAAGGTGTACTAGTCCATCATAAATAAAGGAAAACAGAAAAGCAGGGGACAACTCTTGCTGCTGAAAAATGAACCTACATCTTACTTGCCACATCCAAGATAAGATATGGGCTGCTATAATACTGAGAGTGCTTACATTATATTTCTTCCATGGGGTGGGAAAAAGACAATACAATAATTGTTTTTCTGGCCATTTGGAGAAAGGAAGAAGTTCCCAATGATTTTCCCATAAGGTCCAAATCATAGAAACATAGAACATAGACTTTGATGGCAGATAAGGACTGCTTGGACCACCTAGTCTGCCCATTTCCCTACCTACAGGATAAGCTGCAGATCCTATTTAACCAACAGCCTATTTCTTCCTACCCCCCACAAAAATTGCCTTATGTCTGTCCTGTGCATTCTTGAATTCTCCCACAGTTTCAGACCCCACAATCTCCTCAGGAAGGCTGTTCCATGTGTCCACCACCCTCTCTGTGAGAAAATACTTCCTCACATTGCCCCGAACCACCCCCTCTACCTTCAAATTGTGTCCCCTTGTTCATGCACATCTTTTTTTGTGAAAGATGCTACCCTCTTGGACTTTGTTGATTCCACTGAGGTACTTAAAAGTTTCCATCATGTCCCCCCTCTCCCTCCTTTCCTCAAGGGTATACATATTAAGCTCCTTTAGTCTCTCTTCATATGGCTTCTCTTGCAGACCCTGCACCATTTTAGTTGCCCTCCTCTGGACTGCCTCATCCTGTCTATGTCCATGCAGAGATGGGGTCTCCAAAACTGGACACAGTACTCCAGATGCGGTCTCACCAACTGTCTGTACAGAGGAATAACAACTTCCTGTTTTCTGCTGGTGATGCCTCTTCCTATACATCCCAGTATCTCCCCAGCCCTCCCTACTGCCTTCTCACATTGCTTACTAACCTTAAGGTCATCTGATATGATTACCCCCAGGTCCCTTTCCATTTTTGTTGTTATTACTACCTCTCCCCCCATTGATTAATCTTCCCCTGGGTTTTTGTTTCCAAGGTACATTATTTTGCACTTCTTTGCATTGAATCCAAGCTGCCATACTTCTGACCATTTCTCCAACCTTGCCAAGTCCCTTCTCATCATTTCCATGCCTCCTTGTGTATCAACCCTGTTGCAGATCTTTGTGTCATCTGTAAAGAGGCATACTTTTCCTTCCCGTTCCTCTGAAATGTCACTTATAAAGACATTAAAAAGGACTGGACCCAGTACTGAACCCTGAGGTACCCTGCTAGTAACCCCTCTTTCTTCAGAGTGGACTCCATTTACAATTACCTTCTGTGTCCTGTTGTCCAGCCAATGTTTTATCCAGGCTACCACCATGGGACCCACTCCCAGACTGGTTAATTTGACTATTAATCTTTTGTGTGGGACTGTGTCAAATGCCTTGCTAAAGTCCAAGAAGGCCATGTCCACAGACCCTCTCTGGTCTACTACTTTGGTCACCCAGTCAAAGAAGTCAATTAGATTCATCTGACAGAACCTACCCGCTGTGAACCCATGCTGCCTTGGGTCCTGTGCCCCACTGGCCTCTAGGTACTCATCAATTCTTTCCTTCAGAAGTGATTCCATCACTTTCTCTACCACAGAGGTCAAACAGATAGGTCTGTAGTTTTCTGCCTCTCTCTTGCTCCCACTTTTGTGAAGGAGAATCAAATCCACCTTCCTCCAGTCCTCAGATACCACACCATCCTCCCATGATTTCTTAAAAAGGGTAGTCAGTGGTGTTACTAGTTCTCTCCTTAATTCTTTTAGAATTCTGGGGTGAATTCCATCAGGCCCCATTGCTTTGTCCACCTTCAGTTTTAGGAGCTCTTTCAGAACCCTTTCTTCTGTTAAAGGACTGGGATCTACCCCCCTATCCAGAATGCTTCTGTTAATTTTATTAGGCACCTCCCCTTCCTCCTCTTTTGTGAATACTGAGCAGAAGTATTCATTCAGTATCCCTGCTTTTTCACTGTCCCTCTATACCTGCCCACCATCCATTCTATTCAGCCTCACTATCCCTCCCTTTGTCTTTCTACGCTCCCTGATATACCTATAAAAGGTTTTATCTCCCTTCTTAACTGAGTTGGCTATCTTTTCCTCAGTTTTGGACTTTGCTATTCTGACTGCCCTCCCTGCTTCCTTCTGCCTTAACTGGAACAGTTCTCTGTCCTGCTCCTTTTGTATTTAACTCCTTTATAAAGGGACAGTCAAAGTATAAATGATTTACTGTCTCAATTTTTAAAATGCATGTATTTCTTAAACAAAATCTTTCTGAAAGCTGTTTATGCTTATGGTTTCCCCATGTATTTAATTTTATTGTCAACACCCAGCCTTACAATATCCTACATGTGTTGTGGTATTCTAGCATCTGTAAGTCTTTCTGTTATTTTTTTTCTTTCCATATCTGAAAATTCAAGAAAGGAAGTACCAAGAAAATTATTTTGTAAAATAGCCTGGCACAATCTTTTCCTAGAATCTGGACCACTTCTGTATATTTTATTTGCCAAACACGTATATAATCAAAAGTGTATTCCATTCTGGAAATTATTTATATCTTCTCTTGTTTTTATGGATAAAATGTGAATTTTGCTACTCTAGCAAAATATACTGTAAAGGAACTGTAATTATTGGTTTCCATGGTTTCTCTAAGCTTTGGACTACAGGCTGTAAATTTGTTGCTAAGAAGGTTGTGACAAAAAAGACTACTGGGTGGGGCATACTGACTCCACCTAACTTCATGTCTAAATATAAAATATTTCTTTTAATGGGGTTTAGCCTACTACACCAGAATCCTGTAAAAAAAACAAGCTAATATTCTATTTCAAATTTTTTAGGTAACAGGAAAATGTGGCTAATAAATAAGAAGATTGGAATTAAAAAAGTCTTTATCATAAAGATTATTTTTTCCTTCCCATTTTCCATCTAGACCATGAACTTATTTTCTTCCTCCTTTTGTTTATAAATAATTCCCAGTTATGTTCAGCCATGTTTGTTCCTCCAAAATATACACCTAGAATTCTTTGTGGAGCATCTAAAACTGGAATACCTCCAATACTGTATTTGTGTGTTCTATTTCCTGCTAGACTAAGACAATGCTTTTATTTTTGTTTATACATACTAGAACCAATTATACTTCATAAAGAAACTAATACCTTACTAATTATTACACCAATATACTCATCCAAAAAACAAATGCATAAATCATCAGCATATTCGATTGTTTTTAGGGCTCCTGTTCCTGGGCTCCATATTCCTTCTATTAAGGGGGGGTCTATTTAATACCCTGATTATTGGGTCCAGGGCTAAAACAAATATAATAGGGCTGAGGGGACATCCTTGGTGAACCCTCCTCCTTGTAAAACAAATATTTCCTACCCAGTCATTAACATAGGGTTTAGCATGTGTCAATGCATAACATAATTGAATCCAATTAATAAATTCTCTTGGGAACCCATATTCTTGTAACACCTCCCATAAAAAATCTTGTGAGATTTTGTCAAATGCCTTAGTTTGATCAAAATTAATTAAATACCCCAGATTTTCTTTCCCAGAGTCATAAGTAAATAGTTCTTTTACTAACAGTAAGGCATCATATATGTTCCTACCTGGTATTGAACAAAACTGGGAAGGATGTATTAAATTATCCATAGCTTTCTTTATTCTATTACACAGAAGTTTTGAAAATATCTTGAAATCTATGTTTAATAGCCAATGCCAATTATCAATTAATGTTCGGTCCCTTTTTTCATATAAAAAATCATGAGACCCTCATACATTGAGAATAGTATTCTTTCCTCTGACAGAAAATAATTATATAATGATAATGAAATGTCTGGAATATAAGAGCAAAAGAATTTATAAAATTCAGATAGCAGTCCATCTGCCCCCGGTGATGTATTATTGTGGAGGCTTTTTATTACTACATCTAATATATCAACTGTAAAATCTTGTATTATTTCTTCTTTCTGTTTCTGTGTAAGTTTATGAAGATTAGCTGCCTGCAGAAGCAATGACATGTCATCAGAAATAGGGAAGGGCTGACTAAACTTCACCTCATTATCCTTTTTTAAAACCAACAACATATTTCTGCCTGAAACTAAATGGCCCGTGTTGTCTTTTAATGCTTCCATGTTTTTATGTTGTTTTCTTTGTTTACAATTGTAAAACAGATTGGTTTGATTTTTTTCCTTGTGTTCCAAACTGTTGTTCTTTAATTAAATATTTTTGTCTATTGTATTGTAAATTCACTAATTTATTGTTTAACACTGCTATTTCCTTTATGTCTGTTTTTATCCCCTCATTTATTAATGAGACTAAATGATTTAGTCTCTCTCTCAAAATAGAATATTCATGATGTTTCTTGTATGCCCAGGCACTGCCTTAATATTTACAATAATCTCCAAAACAAATTTTAGAGTCTGCCCACCAATCAATAATTGAATCGTACAAAAAGATTACTGATACTCTGTCATTTATCACCTCTTTAAATTTTTGAAGAAACTCTATGTTCTCAAGTAGACTCACATTGAATCTCCATATACTTCTGCCAGCTAGACCAGAGGGGTGGGGTGTAATTTTGAGATTCAGCAAACAATGGTTAGTAGTTTCTACTACATGAAGTTTAGCATCCGAAATTGGTATTTGCTTCGAAATAAAACAATAGTCAATATGTGACTTTAGTGAGCCTCTAAAAAAAGTTGGATTAATGTTATTAATAAACCCATCTTTAAATGTTGTTTGTTTTAGTATCTGTTTTAGTTCATGTACGTGGCAATATATTTTTTGTTTACCTTACATTGAATGTTAATATTAAAATCCCCCCAAATAATTTGTTTATTCATAAATAAGAAGGGTTTTATATTTTTTAGAAGATCTGTTCTAGCTGCTTTCTGTTGGGGCCCTTATAAATGTATTAGTCTGTAATATATTCCCTTAATATGTATGTCCAATAGCATAGCTCTTCCAGGCTCTATATCAGTTAATTTCTGTATAATAAATTATTTTAAAGTAAGACAAATACTGTACCCAAACCTGCGCAAACATCTTGTCCTAGTGACCAAAAGGATTTTCCCACAAACCAATCCTTTGATGCTTGCAATACTTCTTGATTTGAATATAACCAAGTATCTTGTAGGAAATATATATTATCAGACCAATATTGTAATGCAGCATAAGTGGCTTGTCTTTTAAACTCAGAACGTTTGCTATGCACATTTATATTGGCAATACTTAATGAATAATCAGTCACTATTTAAAGAGGGTTATCACAAGGTTTTTTTTCCTATGAGATCTTGTTACTGTCTTCTGGGCTAGAGGATTTTCTGGTCTTGCTTCTGCTTTTTCTAATGGTGTATCACTCTGGGTGGAATGCAGTGAAGCATCCAAATTGTCTTCCTCCATAATGTCACTCCAACTCTGCAAGGGCTTGTATTGATTTGTTGTGTCCACCGGAGGGTTGATAGTGGTTTTTGAAAGTTTCTTTGTGACTGACGTTTTTTTGGTACTGGTTGAAAACTTTTATTGTTTTGTTGTATGGCAAGGTTGTCTCAAACCCCTTCTTCATGAGCGGGTGCTGGTGGGGGGTGCATTGATGTCAAAGGTTTTGGTGTAGGATCCTTAAGTTCTTTTGGGTGTGGGCCTGGCTGTTGAGGAGATTAAAAAATGTGTTGCTGTGTGTGCGGTGGATATCTCTGATTTCCTGGCTGGTTAGTTGATGTCTGAGTCTGAGTAGCTTTATATATATAAAAATCATGCTCTACAAAATCAGTGGTGTTGTGAGCAGTCCATGGGCAAGAGGCAACACATGCTCTTCAGCCCCACATAAATTGCAGGAGGGGGGACTGTACAGGTGGTAGCAGAATGCCCTAGTGCTACTCAAACAGAACATTTCATTACAGTACAGTCAAAATTTAGATGAGATGAAGACCCACACCAGTAACACGACCAAGGCTGTCCAGGGTAGAAGACTATGCCCCTATCTCTCCCGATATAAAAACAATTAGGCAGGTGTTGTATGCCATCTTCTGTTAACTTTAATTGTACAGAGAATTTCCAACCTCCTGTCCAGAAGCCCATTTTCATCTGTAATTGCATTTGGGATCCCATTAACCGTGCATCTCTTTTCCAGCCAATAGATAATATCTAGCACATTAACACCCTCATTTCTGAATAGAACTGTGATGACTTTTGCTGTGGGTCTGTTGATAGGAATTGCCACAAAATGTTTCCAAAGTGGTGTGTTTCTTATTTCATAATAGGCTGCCCAAAACCTATCTAATAATGCTGTTGATCTGAAGCTAATGTCAAAATTGTGCTCTCCCGGGCCATGTATGAAGGCTCAAACTTCAGAGGGAGTAAAATGTAAAGAGTCTATGATTAATTGTTTTCTAATGTAGTTTCTGTCTGGGGGTATCTCTAAACATCCCTTGTAATAAAGACATGCTGCAAAATATCTCCTAGCAGTCTCCTCCAGTTTTTTAAATAGATTAGCAAAGCTAGTAGGCCTTTCTTTTTCTCCTGGCCTACCCATTTCCCCAGTATTATTCTGTTGATTTCCAGATGTAAAAAAGGAAGAATTACCTTTTGTGTTTTGTGCATTGGTTGAGGCTACAGATGTTCCATCTTTTCTTTATTTTTGATTCCCTGGCTCTTGGATTTCTTCTGGTAACAGCTTGTTATCGCTGTCAGGGATTGCATCTGATGCAGTATCATCAAAGGCCGATGCCATGCCCTTTGATCTCACTGACAATGTGCTACTTCTAGAGCGCAGACCAGCCGCTCCTGTTTCAACTTGTTCTGTTTCCAGGATTGGAGATGAGGACCTGCTTTTTTGTATATCCACATCAGGTATTGGAATGCTTGGGTCAGGAATCCACTCATCATTTGCATATATCCATCCAGCTTTTAAGGCAGATTCTGGTTTCCAGTTTGTATCATCCACTGAAAAAGGCTGCAATATTGAATCTTGTGATAGGGGACTGGGTAGTGCTGCAGGAGATGATTCATAGAATAAACCTTTTTTTACTGGCATTATATTTGGGTTTAGTTCTTTCCTTTTGTGTTTCTTTTCCTCTTCTATATTTAAATCCATCAGTTCTGCTTCAAAGCTAATTTCAGCCTCAGATAGCAGCAGGTCTAATTGTGATTCAGTTCTTAATATATCATTCTGCAACCTTACTTCCTCAGTATTGTTGTCTTTTTGATTCTGGTCTTCTAAAATTTCAAATTCTGACACATGTACTGCTTCTTCTGGTAGAACACAACCTTCTTCTTGCATTTCTGTTGGCAAACAGACTGACTCCATAACTGCAACACACAAAGGGCCCCCCTACTGAACAGTAGAGGAAGTTTTGTATTGTGAGAAAATCGAACAATATTAGGGGAGAGTAAGTTTTAAGAAATCTTTAAAAGTAATCAGGGGATTGACTTAGGGTAGGAATCAATGTATAGACTTAATCCATAGATGGAAAAAACATGTCTATATGCAATTTTGACTCACTACACTATTTAATTTCTATGTGCCTGTAAAAACTAATCATTTTATTTACTTAAACTGTTTTAATATGAACTCAACTGACCAAAGTCTAAGAAAACATCTTAATTGAAGGAACCAATTCCTACCAATCTGTTCTAACCAGTCATAATTTTCCCTCCCCCCTTCTTTTTTCATCATTTTTATGTATTTTTTTCCTCCTTATTATCCTCATCCTGTCATAACTGTTTGTCCTTTTTTTCCCTATTTTATCCACCCAAGACAGTATTTTCATAAAAAAATCCATCTGCTGATTATTCTGTTTTTTGCCTAATTCATAACTATACTGTACTTGTCCCAAAATAACCCTGATGAGCTCCTGTTGAGAAATGTACTGTTTCTGTAACACCCAACAACACCTAGCTGGCCAAATATGGTACTTTAAAATCCTGCAAATTAATCTAAGTGTACTCACATTATATTTCTTCCAGAGGCCATTACTGATGCCTAAAACCAAAACTTCATGGGACATATTTGAGAAGGCTTGATCCTGGGTCATAAAGCTAATTAAATTCCAGAAAGAAATGACAAAAGGGCAGTCAAAAAATAGATGCTCTTGAGTCTCCAGCACCATATTACACATATCTCTAAGGCAATACCTCTCTTCTAGTTTTTTGTGTATATGATAATTTCTAACCCCAGCCTACCATGGCATGCCAACCACATGGCATCCCACAAAGATCTGGGAATTCTGGAGTCTGTTAATTGTCTTGTGGTAACTGTCACATCTTGTGAAGTTCCCGTTGGAAAAGAAAAAGGTTCTGTAAAATGGACTAACACTATTTGTTGATACATGAGCTGTCTTGAAAGAGTCAGGAAATCAGTTATGGTAAGTTTCCAGTTCCTGACTTTTTGTAATGTGTGGCACATATAGGTCAGGATAATCGTGTTAAGCAACTTAAAAGTCCATTTATCTAAGGACCAGATCGGCAGAACCCTTTCCAACTATTCTTGTCCACAAATCCTCCAGTTCTGTGTCCCTTTCCTGAGGCTAGGCACTAAGTTCCCATACCAAAAGATGGAATGAAAGAATACCAGTGGGTGAACCATACCTATACCACCCCGTGAAATAGATCTGTATGTAGTATTCTGTTTAGCCAGATTCAAATGGCTCCCCCAGATTACTCTAAAAAAGGTGTTATACAATCTAGAGTCCAATGTATTGGGCAGGGGGACTATAGATCCTACAAATATTAAAAGTGGAACTATGAAAAGTTTAAGCAAGTAAACCCTCTTTAGTTTAGTGATCTGTAAGCCTTGCCATGCCTGTATACGTATGTCACATGAAGTTAATTTTAATTCCCAGTTGATTTTCTCCATTTCTTTAGGACCAAGCTTAAATCCTAATACACCTGCTTCCTGAGATAATGGTACCCTACAGATCCAATTCATATGTGCTGCCTGTTCAAATACCAGAGCATGACTCTTATGAAAGTTTATTCTAGCACCTGTTTCCTCTGAATAGGCCACCAGTGCATTGTGTGCAATGTCCCCTTCCAATTGAGATTTCAAAAATAAACAAAGGTCATCAGCATAAGCTAAAACTTTAAGGGGGTGAGGTGCAAGGAGAAAGACTCATACCTTCAATATGTCTTGAATTGTCAATATATCTTACCAAGATATCAATGTAAAATGCGTACAACAGGGGACTCAAAGGACACCCCTGCTGCACCCCTCTCCTGAGCTGAATTCATTGGCCAGTCGTACCATTTAAAAGTGGATGGAAATGTGCTGAGCTATATAGTAGCCGAAGACATGCAATAAACTGTTGTGGGATGCCATAAAAAGCTAAGATCTTGAACATAATGGTATGTGATTCACACTCAAAAGCTTTTTCTTGATCAAGAGTAACAACATACCCCTGCAAAATCCCCAAATGCCCTCTAGCAAATACCTCCCGCAGACAAAACAAGTTGTCTTTCAATGTGCGTCCTGGAATTGCACAGTTCTGGTGAGGTGAAATAACTGATTCTGCCATACCACTAAGGTGGTTACATAGTATAACTGAGATCAACTTGAAGTCTATATTTAATAAAGAAATTGGCCTCCAATTGTTTACCTCCAGCCTATCTCCTTTTTTGTATAGCAAAATCAGCAAAGCCTTCACCATTGCATCAGGAATATCCTAATTACGTAAGATATCAGTAAACGTTTCTACCAATAATGGAATAAGGGCATCCTGGAATGTAGCATAAAACTTTGGGCCCAATCCATCTGGTCCTGGGGCCGTATGAGGTTTTAATGTTTTCATTGCTATACAAAGTTCATCTTTGGATATTGGGGTTATCAACCGTGAGGTTTCTCTAGGATCAAGAATCGGGGCATTAACACTAGCCAGAAACTGTTCTAACTCCTCCCTTGTCTGTATCGGGTTCCCAAATAAGGACTACAAGGGATCACAGATCTCCAGGTAGAAGGTCACCTGGGGGCCAGTGACCATCACATGGTATGGTTCAGTTTGGCTACTACATCTAAATCATCCCATTCCAAGGCAAAAATATGGGACTTCAGAGGAGCTGACTTTGATAAGATGGCCTACAGAGTTAAGCTAGCCCTGGCAAAAAGAAACACAGGTGAGGGGGTACAGGCAAAGTGGGCAAGCATTAAGGCTGCAATACTGAAGCAACATCCCATTGTGTTAGACAGAAAAGGAAGTGCAAAAGAAGAAGGAAACCACTTTGGTTCTCAAATACAGTAGCAGAAAAGGTCAGAGCCAAAGGCTGGCCTTCAGGAAATATAAGGGAACACAGCAGGATGAAGATAGGGAGGCATACCAAACTGCCCTAAGGGAAGCAGGTAAGGCAGTAAGGCAGGCAAAGTCCCAAACTGAGGAAACACTAGCACAAACAGTAAAAGAAGGTGACAAGACTTTCTATAGATACATTAGTGAAAGGAGAAAGTCCAGAGGGGGTATTGCTAAGCTTAATGGAGAAAAGGGAGCATGTGAGGAGGAGGACCCTGTAAAGGCATCTATCCTAAATAGATACTTTTGCTCAATATTTACTGAAGAGAAGGTAGGACAGGGCCCACAGCTCAGCATCATGGACACAGGGGGGAGGGAGGTGAGCACTAATCCCTTCACAAAAGAAAGGGTCATACAAGAGCTTGCTAAGCTCAGGGTGGATAAGGCAATGGGACCTGATGGCATACATCCCAGGGTACTTAAGGAGCTAAAGGAGGAACTAGCAGAGCCATTAGCAGAATTGTTTAGTGAGTCTCTGAGCACAGGAGAGGTCCCAGAAGACTGGAGAAGGGTTATGTGATCCCGCCCACAAGAGTGGTAGCAGGGAGGAGGCGGGGAACTACAGACCAGTCAGTCTTACCTCAGTAGTGGGCAAGATTATGGAGGCACCTTAAGGAAAGGATAGTGCAACACCTGGAACCATAGGGCACAGGATCCAAGACAGCATGGGTTTACAAAAGGAAGGTCTTGTCAAACTAATCTAATAGATTTCTTTGACTGGGTAACCAGAGTGGTGGACCAAGGGGGAGCAGTTGATGTCGCCTACCTTGACTTCAGCAAAGCTTTTGACACTGTTCCACATAGAAGATTGATAAATAAGCTGGGTAGGCTCGGGTGGGTCAGAAGTTGGTCAAGTGGGTGGCAAACTGGTTGACGGGCAGAAAACAGAGAGTGGTGGTAAATGGTATACAGTCAGAAGAGATGCAAGTCACAAGTGGGGTACCTCAGGGATCAGTCCTGGGGCCAGTCCTCTTCAACATCTTCATTAGTGACCTTGCAGATGGAATAGAGGGTAAGGCTTGTCTGTTTGCAGATGACACCAAGATCTGCAACAGAGTAGATGATCCAGATGGGGTGGGCAGAATGAGAAGAGATCTGGATAAACTAGCAGAATGGTCAGAAGAGTGGCAACTGGGATTTAATGCAAAGAAGTGCAAAATCATGCACATAGGGAAGAGAAACCCCTGAAGCCACCTATAGGCTGGGAGGGGAGTTGCTAGCAGTCACAAAGGAAGAAAGAGACTTGGGCATCATCATCACTGATGACCTAAAATCATCCAAGCAGACCTCTAAAGCAGTAGGTAAGGCTAGGGGTGTTAGGGTGTATTAGTAGGGGTATCACAAGTCGTAAGAGGAGGTAATAACCTCTGTACAAGACACTGGTTAGGCCCCATCTGGAGTACTGTGCAGTATTGGAGCCACACCTTCACAAGGACATTAACCAAATTGAGGCAGTCCAGAGAAGGGCAACCAAAATGGTGCAGGGACTGCATCAGAAGACATATGAGGACAGATTAACGGAGCTCAATATGTATACCCTTGAGCAAAGGAGGAGAGAGGTGATATGATCGAGGGCATTCAAACACCTTAAGGGCATAAACAAGGTGAAAGAGTCTAACATGTTTAAATATAAGAAAAATAGCAGGACAAGAGGACACAGCATGAGATTAGAGGAGGCCGATTAAGGGGAATGTGAGGAAATTCTTTTTTCACAGAAAGGGTGGTGGATGCATGGAATGGCTTACCACAAGAAGTGGTGGCTATGAATACAGTGCAGGGCTTCAAACAGGCATGGGATAGGCATAAGGGAGCAATACAAATGACTATGAATGGATAGGTCACTGACAGAGCAAAGGCCGAAGGCACATTTATAAGGTAGAAAAAGAAATGGGCAGACTGGGTGGGCCTTACGGTCCTTATCTGCCGTCAACTTCTATTGAATCATTTCCATTATATGGCCAAAATCAGAATGTATTGCACCTGTGTCATCTTTGACAGTCTCCCAAACCTTTGTCCTAACCCTTGACTGACAATCCTTAAATATGTCCAAAGATGCTCTGGTACCTTGGGTTCCTGCAGATTGCTCCATCTGCAAAGATTTGGCCTTAGAGTATAAGTAGGTTTTTATTTCCAGTTTTATTGCCTGGATCTTTGTGGAATAATCAACATGGTCTGCATTTTGTGCCGAAATAAGTTGGTAAAGGCACTTTCTAAGCTTTAAATATTGGAAATAGGCAGGTTTCCCATTCTGTTTCCCACATTTTTGAAATAACTGATAAAGGATTGTTTTTGTGTCCATCCACCAGTCACTGACTGAATCATACCAGGCTACCAATGTTGCTGTGGCCAAGTGATGTTCCTTTACCTTATCTAATGTGTCCGGATCTGTTAATAAGGTATTATTAAGGTGGCAATAACCAGGTCCTAAATTATTCCTTTGTAACTCACCTAGAACTATTTCCAAACTAAAATGGTCAGATATGGCTAAGGAAATAGTTACTGGAGACAAAATAGACCAGTGTTTAGAAACAAACACAAAGTCTATCCTTGAGGATAAAGAAACCCTGTGATATGTATGTCCCCCTGTTTTATGCAAAGATCTGAAAATGTCCTGCACTTCTGCTGTGCTCAGGATTTGTTTTAAAGCATTTGTATTGCAGAACAGTTTGGCTGTAATCCCAGTTTTATCTTTTAGGTCCAATGGACAATTGAAATCTCCCCCTAAAATGAATTTTTGGTGTGTATGTAAGTATGGTTGCAGAGACTGAGGGCCAGATTCTCAAACAGGGCTGCGTTCGGCACAAGCTTCGGCAAACAGCAGTCTGTGCTGAAGCCCCATATGTCAGGGACCCTGCACCAGATTCAGGTACAGGAGGGTTCCCGGAGTTTAAGTCTCCACACTTGTGCCATTCCATCCCTTGTGGAGAACACCTGGCGCATGGGAGGTGTCCATCGCAAGCCTGGTGTGGCATGGGAAATGGCACCTACTGTACATATATGCACAGTGACTGCCACCAGTCTCAGACACTGTGCCATATGTACAGTATGGTGCCAATGCAGACCACAGTCGGCGGCTGGCTGGGCACCAAGGGGTGGATTCCACTAGACCACCAGGTAGTGGGCACCGCAGTGATCAGGCACATGCCCATGCCACATACAGGTGGCCGGGCAGCATCGGGGATGGGGTGGTGGCATTGGGGATGGGTGACAGAACCTGGCAGGATGGGACACCATCAACGAACTGGGGGGCAACCACAGCATACAGTGGCACATAGACTGACTGCCCCAGTGGAACATATTCTAAGTCCCACTACGGCAGTCCTGGTTGTTCTAAGGGCACTTAGAATATCTCCCACTGGTTGCTGTCTGTGAATAGCAAGCTGTAGCTTGCATCAGCACAGTCCACCTAGCACTGTGTCGCAGCACTGTGCAGGGTGCAGGGCTGGTGCAGGACCCTGTTTTCGGCAGGCAGCCTGCGGTTGACACAGGCCACCATTGTGAATTGTGTGAAGGCAGCCCTGGATACAAGGCGCACCTTGCACCATCTCTGTTTGATGAAAGCACCTTGCATTAGATGCAGGGCTTTGAGAATCGTGCCCTGAAATAGCTGCACCCTAGCCTTTTATGTTTGAGGTGCATATACCACCCCAACCCGTAGGTCCTGTGACTGATAAGTGATATCAATAAATAGGGCTCTTCCCAGATCAATCTCAATGATCTTGGTAAGTTGAATGAAGCCTCTAAACAATATCCCCACTCCAGAGCAGGCTTCCTCTCCCAATGACCATATGGATGTGCCCCAAACCCAAGCCTTTTTTACCTGATAGATATCAGCTTCAGAGCGGAGCCTAGTGTCATGTAAAAGACAAATGTCAGCTTGGGTGTCCTTTAAAGCCTGAAAGGTGATGAATCTACGCTTATAATTTTTGATGCTGTTTGTATTCAGGGACTGGACTTTGATACAATTTTCAGCAGTGCTGGGCATTTAAAAGTAAAACCAAGGGGTAGGGGGTATTCAAGATGTTTTTTTCCCTCATCTGTTTATGCACTCTGGGTCTCTTCCCCACCTCTCCCTCCATGTCTGAAATTTCCTTCTGAGGCGGGGCTAATGAAGAAGCCTCAGAATCCTCACCATCCTCCCCAGCTGAAGTTTTCAAAACAGCATATTTGTTGGAATCAGTAACATATTCAGTTCGAGGAAGTTTTGATTTGGGAACATTCCTGGCAGACCATCTCTTTCCTGTCACCAGTTGGTATCCTTCCTCAGTTGGGGTGGCATTTCCCCTAACTGGCTTGCCACAGGAGAGGGCCTTGCCTGTTCTTCAGCAGTTTCAGATGTGACTACTGAAATATTAATGTCCTCTTCTGGAGGTAGAGTCTGACCAGAATGACCAGTAAGAACAACTTCTGTGTCTGCCTGAGGGATGATTGGCTGGGCTACAGGCTGATCTGCAGGTACCTCCGGCTCCTTCTCTGAGCTCAGGTATCTTTGTTATTCAGATTGTTTTTCTTGTCCAGCATGTACCATAGTAACCTGGTCCAAGAAAGAACCGTTATTCTGAACTGCCCACGGGCATTGCAGAAACAAGTGGCCATGATCCTCGCATAAATTGCACTTCGGGGGGTTTTGACATTGATTGCTCGGATGCCCAATTTGTTGATAAAAACTGCAGATTAATGCCTCACAAGCATTACTTAAATGTGAAAAGGATCCACATCTGTGGCACATCTTGGGTTGGCCTGGATAAAAACAGAAGCCTCGGTCAACACCCAAATAGAAGCAACTAGAAAGATGCACCGGGCCCTCCTCCGCCATCTGTAGCTTAACTTTAATTTTCCAACTCCCAGTCCATATGTTCTCACTGTCAGTAATGGGAGAAGGTCTGTCCATAACATCTGCTCATTATTTAACCCAGTACAGGATATCAGACACATGCACATTCTCATTTCGAAAAAGAACTGTAATGAGTTTAACAGATGGTCTTGTTAAAGGAATAGCTATGAAGGGGGACCACACTGGTATCTGTTTTAAGCAGGAGAACTGCACCCAAAATTTTCAAGGTGGACTGGTGTTTTAAAACTAATGTCAAACATGGTATCTCCTGATATGTGGATTAATGCAAAGATATCCAGTGCCTGAAATTGCACTGATTCCTTCATAAGTTTGTGGGCCACATAAACTCTGTCTGGTGGAAATTCCAGTCATCCTTTTTATTTAATACAAACTGCATTTCTTCTAGACCTTGGTACACCTGGATTGGCAAATAAATCAGCCATCCTTCTTCTAGGATATTGCTGGGGTTGAGGGAAAGGGGAGAGCAGGATTCGGGTCAGTCTCATGGCTATGTGCTCCACTAGTCTCTAAATCAGCAGCTATTGTCCGATGATCTATGGAGTCAGTACAGGTCTCAAGAAATCCTGCATTTGTGGATCTCCTCCATCATCACCAGAGTACACACACACGGTCCCAGTCATTGATGCAGGTAATGCATCTGCCACCGGGATCTGCACTGAACATTGAAATAAATCTTCCTCTGTAGCAGGGAGCTGTTCTTCCTGACTACCTTCTCCTTCAATTTCCATCTCTGCATTACAAGAACTATCAAGATTATTGATTATTGATTACCTGGATTATTTGTTTGTTCTGGGGTAGCCTTTGCTTCCTCTAAATTCATTTTCCCTTTAGAAGTTCCCATTTTTTCATTTTGTTCTTCAGTCTCCATAACTTCCTCTTGCTCAGTAGCACTCCTGGATGCCATTTTGGTACTGCAGAAAAAGTGGTCTCCTCTGCTTACAGGAAGCAAGGCTCCCTGCAGACAGAGTAGAGGAATTTTGGGGGGAAATAGGAAAAGCATAATTCAAGAGCTATCCATTCTGTACTATAACTATCAAAGAACTCTGTAACATATTCTACTCCAGAACTTATCTTCAGTATCCATTCTTATTACACATATAGATTTTTTTTCTTTTTTGAAAAAACACTTCCACACATATTTTTTTTCACAATAAATTGGTGCAGGCAAACCATAGTGAATCCATCTTCTTTTTTGAATATTTTCTGCCATCTGCTTCATAAACTTGTCTTACAGAAGTCTGTACATTTTTCCAAAATACATCTGCAAGCACATAACTTTGCTGTAGTACCCATTTGCATCTGGATTGCCAGATAAAATACTTAATAATAGTAAAAATTACCTGTAAAGCATTCGATGAACATGAATCCCAACATGAAGAATATACAGAGAAATTTAGTTCTACATATGTTAATGATGTAAGCCATGGTATTTTCCAAATGCAAATTACTTCATCCCACAACAATTGTACATATGTACATTCAAGAAAAAGATGCTCTTGTGTCTCCAATATGTCCTGGCATGAGTCTTTTGGGCAAAATCTTTCTTCTCTGGATTTATGTTTATTGTTGTTTTTTACATTAAATTTTCCCTGAATGGTCAACCAAAGTAAATCCCATGCAAAATCAGGTATTCTTTTATTTGCCAGCTGTGAAATGGCAGTGTTCTTGCCCTGCTACTGGACAGTGTGGTAAAACCACTGCTTCTTGACAAATTGCATTCATGAGTATCTCTTATATTCTTTGTTTAGGAGCCACTATGACCTGATTACATGGTACCTTCCATTTTATCAATTTCTGAAATAGTGGTTTTACATAGGATGGTATTATATTCACTCTGGAGAGTAATCTGCTCTTCCCTTGTATCCATGCATTCATACAAATTTCTACCCATTCAGATATACTCTCTTGCCATGCCTTATTCTTCAGACCCTGCCAACTTATTATATTTGTATATAAGAATAAACTATAATAGAAGGCAATGGGATTAACCATCCCTGTCCCACCTTCTTGAATTAGTCTATACGTAACATCCCTCTTGATTGAGTTCAGATGATTCCCCCAGAAGGCTCTAAAAAAATACTATATAATCTAGTCTCTAACTGTATTGGAGTTGGAAATATAACACTAATATACAGGAATATAGGTAGTAATAACATTTTTATTAACAATATTCTTTTCCATTTTGAGATTTGTCTATTAGCCCAGGATTTAGATAAATTTTCGGCCATATCCATTTTCCTTTCCCAATTCAAAAGAGATAAATCCCCAGAACCAAACAATATCCCTAAAATAGTAATAGGATCCTGGGTTAAAGTTGTACCAGCATATGAAATTTGAGACAGGCCAACTCCTCCCAATTGTAGGCCTATACTTTTATCTATATTTATATGAGACCCTGAGGCCTCTGAATATTTCTCCAACTGATGTATAATTTCTTTTTCTACAGTAGTTTTTTTAAGAACCAAAATTATATCATCCGCATATGCCATTACGGATATTGGGGCTGTATCTACTGTTAATCTAGTACCCTCTATCTTTTTATTTATCAGTATTGCATGTAATAGTGGATCAATGCAATAAACATAGAATAAGGGACTCAGGGGACACCCCTTTCTTACCCCTACCAATTTGTTCTCTTTGTCATGTCCACCCATTAACTTGTGGAATAACATGTGCTGACCTATATAAACCTTTGATCCACTTCACAAACATTGTCGGTAATCCAAAAAAATTCAAAGTTTTAAATAAATAACTGTGAGCTACCGAATCGAAGGCTTTTTGCTGGTCCAGGCTTAACAAAAACCCTTCTACTGTACCTGTTTGAGTTTTTTGAAAAAGTTCTCTCAAACTAATCAGATTATCTGTTATTCCACATTTTTCTATGGAACAAGTTTGGGCCATACTAATTAAAGTGCAAGAAACCTGGCTTAACCTTTTAGCCAGAATTTTCCCCCGAGTTTTAAAGTCCGTATTCATAATACAAATAGGTCCCCAGTTCTTCAATAAATCCTTATCCCCTTTTTTATAAAGAAAAATCAACTCAGCAATAGATAAATTATCTGATATCTGCTCTGACTGTAATAATTCATTAAACAATTGAGTCAGTTCTGGTAATAATTGATTCAAAAAATGTGTATAAAATTCTGGAGTTAAGCCATCAACTCCTGGGGAAGTACCTTTTGCCAAGAAGGAAATTACTAATCGTACCTCTGATTGTGATACTGGTACTATCAATGCTTGTTGTTCTTGTTCTGTCAATTTTGGAAATTAAATCTGTGATACATAATCTTCCTCATTCTTCACTTCAGGGGGTGTTCCTAAGGTATCATAGACATATTGGTGTACTGTATTCAGAATACCTATCTTAGTACTATGTATAGTCCCCATATTATCTTTCAATTGTACAATTTTTTTATTTCCCACTCTCTTTTTATTATCTTTGTAAGGCTCAAAAGTTTGTTTTTTCCCTTCAGTACCAAATCTTAACTCCTGCTGTAAAGTTTTAGCTCTGTTATATTGAAGTTTATACATTTCTTTTTTTATAAGTGAGATTTGTATAATCTATTTTCAGGGTTTCTGTCTTGGAAATTAGAGAATGGAGTTGTTTTCTAAGGTTTAAGTAAGTCAAATAAAGGTGTGTACTGTTTTTCCCAGCCATTTTCTGAAAAAAAGTTATAAAATGCCTTTTGGAATCTTCCCACCAGTCAGCATATGTGTCATATAGACATATAACTGATTTCCTTGCTACCCACAATTGTTCCCATTTTATATTTGTATGATCTCCACCAGTAGTTCCGCATTCAGTCTCCAAGGAGATTTCCCACAAGGTGGTCTATTACCCCAATCTATCCCTATTTCAACTGCCCTATGGTCAGAGAAAGCTATGTCCCATACCTTCCCTCGGATAACCTCTATAGAATTTGAAGTAAAAATAAAGTCAATTCTAGTAGAGTGAGACCCTCTAATGTAAGTAAAGCCTCCCTTTTTCTGTATAATCTTATATGACTCTTGTAAATTAGAGGTAGAAAGAATCTCTTTTAAAACTTTACTATCACAATAAATGTTGTTAGTTAGAAGCCCCCTATCTTCCCTTGCTATACTGTAATTGAAATCTCCTCCACAAATAAGTGACCTGGCAGTGTGTAAATAGGGTTGAATTTTTTTTAAATAAATCTATCCGATTTGTCTTACCCTGAGGTGCATACGTATTTATCAGTCTCACTCTGGTGTGCCCATATTGAATATCTACAAGTAGAGCTCGACCCTATTCTATCTCTACCAATTCCAATTCTATCTCTACCAATTTGGTAACTTTTAAATCAGGATTAAGAAATAAAATTCCCAACCCGTCACAGGTATCCAGTCCTTGCGACCAGAAAGAAACTCCCTTAGTCCATAACCTAGTGGCTTGAGCAATCTCATATAGGGTTTTAAGTTGAGTGTCCTGTATACATACAGTATAATATCCACCCTCTGATGTGAAAGAGGTGACAAAACAGTCAACCTTCTTTCAGTATTTTTTGTACTGTTAACATTTAAAGTTAAAACACTAAGGGATGTCATAAGGAAAACAAAGGAGTGTTACTCAAATCAGCTAGAGCTGTCAAGATTGGGATCTTGTTGTCCATTTTTTTCGTACTGTGTCTGTGGAGCTATTATCATCCACCCCTGAAGGTTGATCCTTGGTAAAGGAAGAAACAGAGGAGGAATCTGAATCCACATCATCAGAGTCTTCAGTGGCCAAAGCTTTATACTGGTTCATCGAGGTCCATTTGGGTGTGCCCTGGGAGATTTTTCTTTCCTTTCCTCTAGATCTGACTGTACTGTCCATCTTAGCTTGTGGGCATTTTTTATAGGTGATAGTTTTGAATGGGGTTTCTGTATTAACTGGGAGGGAGGCATAGATTCTGGGACAACAGATGGATCTATGTCAGTTTGTAGTGCAAGCAAGTCAGTGTTGTCTACCGTCTCCATTTCCCATTCCATGGTATCCAATGTTTTGTTATTCTGTGATAAGTCAGAGTGATCCTGAGCTGTAGGTTCAGTACCTTGTTGTTGAATTTCCTCAAAAGGTGGTTGTGTCTTACCCTTTGTCTGTTTTTCTGTTATATCTGGGTTTGGTAATACCACCATTTATTTTTCTTTGTCTGTCTCCTTCTGTTTATGAAGTTCTTGCATCCTATGTGCTGAGGCCACAGCACAGCCTTTTTTTGTGCCTGAGTAATTAAAGCATCATGTGTGGATACATCCTCCCCATTATGGGAGGCCCAGGGACACTTAACATAGGAGTGACCTTTCTCCTCACATAAATTGCAAGGGAACAGATTTATACATGATGCTGCAAGATAACCCAGTTCCAAACAATGAGTACATTTTTGGGTATCACAAGCATTACTTTAATGTAACCTAGAACCACAGTGATGACATGATTTTGGCTGACCAGGGCAAAAGAGGGATCCTCTGTCCTTCCCCAGGAAAACACAACCTGGAAGATGTGCAATACCTGTATTCAACATGAAAAGTTTACATTTTTACCCTCCATCCTCCTGTCCAAATTTGCTCTGAATCAATCACAGGGACAGGTTGTTCAAGGACTTCACATCTTTTCTTAAGCCAGTATAAAATATCAGATATATTCACACCTTCATTTTTGAAAATAATCGTGATAGTTCTTACTGCAGGTTTTGTTATAGGTATAGCCAGAAAAGGGGTCCAAATAGGAGAATTTTTCATTCCATTATATTTCACCCAGAATATGTCCAAAGCTTCCACAGTTTTAAAGCTTATCTGTATGTATGACAGCAAATATCTCAGAGGCATAACATTTCATAGAATCCTTCAGTAAAGTCCAGCCTACATACACCCCATCTGGAGGGGTCTCTAGGCCTCCTTTATACAACAACCTGACTGCATTTCTATGAGGTGCTGGTTCTCCTTTATTTTTAAATAGGTCTGCCATCCGAAGCATAGGTTTGAACAATTTCCTTTTATTAGGATCTTGCAAGTTTTGCACACCAAGCCCTGCTGATAAAGTCTCCTCCTGTCTAATCTGTTCAAAACTGGAAGTATTTGGTGATTGTAACCCCTTAAGTATCTCTGAGCTTACATCTGCTGCATTAGAACCAGACTCACTAAGTGCTAAACCTTCTGTTGATGTTTGAATCATTACAGCAGGAACAGTACCAGAATCTATCTGAGCCTGAACAGAGTCCTTACTTTTACTTTGTCCCACATAGTGAAGTACAGCTTTTTTAGGTGATTGTATGATTTTACCTGCCGGCGTAATTTCGACCTCCTCATACCGTGCAACAGCAGGATCCAATGGGTCAGGTTTCCAAGAGCCGTCCTTCTCTGGTATCCACCCTGCAGCTTGAAATGCATTGCCAGGCCACCACATAGATCCTCTCCATGAAAATTGAAATCCCAAAGTTTTTTTTGCACTTTCTTCTGTACAGGAAGCTTTGATTCAGTCACCCGCATTGAAATCTCTGGTAACTCAGCAGGTAAACCAGTGTTGACCGCAGTCACTGAAAAACTGGGTGTGGCAGCCACTCGCTGCATCTGCACAGCTTTGCAAGTCCTACCCAATTGAGAAGGTGCACTCACAGTGCTAGTTTCAGGTTCTCATCTGTCCGATCCAGGAATTAAAGGCAGTTGCACTGTAGCAGTAGAAAACACAACCCGTACGGCTTTCTCCTCCGTCTGAACCGATCGGGACTCCTGATTCATCATTACCATACTAGATGGACCCACTACAGGTTCCTTCAGCATGTCTTTCACCAAATAAGAGTCATGTTCAGTACATTCCACATCCATAGGAGAAAACAATATCTCCTGAGAATCTTCGGTCTCTAAACAAGCCGAGGTAGGGGAGGAGACCCGCTATCCTGCCTCTCACACATCCATGCACTCCGAGGTGTGGCATGAAGTGGCAATCTTGGCAAACAGCCAGCATTTCCCCCTATGTCAGAATAGAGGAATTTCCCCAGTGTCCTGGCCAAATGTCCCTCCATTCACTAAAAATACCACCAACAGCTTTATCTGGTTCAGGGTCAGTTGGCATTCATCTGTATCCTCCTTCCCAGGGTCATGCCTGAAAATAGGCAGAATTTGTCTAATGTACTTACCCAGTCAACAAAAACTAACTAAATAAATAAATAGAGAATACTGGCTGAGTAATCATGCTGAATCAGTGTGTTCTGCCACAGAGGGGTTTATGATTCCAAGTGAGAGGTCCACAGGAATCATAAACCCCAAGGTGGCAGAACACACTATGTTTCAGTGAGATTGAGAAGGCAGTATTTTTCATAGTGTATGGTGGCTGCCTGTAGTGGGAATAAAGACACACAGACTGCTTCATTTTTTTTGTCTACTGTTATTCATTCTTTCAACATTAAGCATAGATACAAGCACAACGGTTCTCTGTAGGTGGTTAAACAAAACAAAGGAATTTATTTAAATTATTACAAACAACATGTCCATGTGGATTTCTTCCTTTGAATGTACTCTTCTAAATGATTGCTGTCTTATGCTGATCGCTGACTACCTGTGTTAAAAAAAAGAAAAATAAAGAGTTTAACTCTATCTTATTTCCCTCAGTCATTTCCCCTTGCCCATATGCACTTTGAACACTACCCTACGCAGACAGTGTCATGAACCCTACCACATGGTACTGACCTCATTTTAATTTTGGATTGCATACTTATTTGGTGTCTGAAGATGAAGAGGACAGCACATGGACACGGTGTCTTTTCGGTTCTTTTTTCCTATCTATTAAATTAACAGTTACGGTGACTCCTGCTGGAAAATGCAGTTGCTGCCAAATAAGGTTAGTCCTGGGGTGATTGAAGACAGAGTTTCTTGAGAGGAGTGAGTACTGCTCCCTGCTGTGGGGCGGTCAGGCACTGAATTTTCTTTATTTTTTACTACTTGGGACAGATTTAGGCAGGGAGTGTTATCAGGGGGCACTAGTAATACCTGCAAAAATCACTGAATTGTGTTGCTGCTTCACCTCTGTCATTACTGAATAGTTATTTATGGAGGTAAGATTTCTGTGGCCTGAGACTTGGGTGACTTCTGTAGAGGGGACATTTCCTTCAATTAATCTTTAGATACAGGTTTTTCTGGTGGAGTGGTTTGTTATTTTTTTGTCTACTGATAAACCAGATGCCACTTTCATTTCCCTCATTAAGGATCGTACTTTATTTTGACCAACTGTCATGCTTCTGAACCATAGAGACCCTGGCTTGCCTGGGACATAATTTGTATTTGGTGTCAGGTAAAATGGAGCATCAGGCTCTGCCATTTTTGTGGGTCTCTGCTCAGCATATTTAAGGTATGCAGCTATTGGATCCCTGGCTGGACTTTTTGTGTTAGCATACATGCATGGCTTTATGGGCCTGACATCGCAGGGGTTTTCACCGGTTCTAGTTTTTGTTTGCCTCTCATTATATTGGATGTGATGTTTGCCAGCTGAGTCAACACACAACTCCAGATCTCCCCACTTTAGGCAATAGTGCTCCCTTCTCCAGAGGGCGAAGTATAAACCGATGTTGAAAAACACGAAATTTAATAATGCTGTGGGGTTGTGTAGTCCTATTATTGAGGTGCTTTACAGAAGGTCTATGTCCTCGTCAGTCAGAGCTTCAGCTTTATGCAGCTTAGTTCCTTTGCCCTGCCACTTTAAATGCTTTTGTTTCACTTGTAGTGTTTTTAACATTTCTTGAAGATCTGTCTGATTCCCATGGAATATGTAGTTGCCGTACTTGGGCTTTAAAAGATGACGGTCGATACTTCCAAGGAACCCATGTAGGCTACTGGATTAATATTCTGTCCCATCTACATGCTGTATTTTGTAGATAAACTTGGCTATCAAGAGATCCAGTTCAGTATGTGGTATTTTTTGTATTTCCCTATGCTCGGCTATGTCATGCAGGAATGATGTCAGCAGTCAGATGTCATTTGCTGTTTTTTTGACTGTCTGCTGGTTTTCATTTCCCAGCATGAACTGCTCCCTTTCACTCATTTGTTTGGAAAAAATTGCTGTGGCCATGTTAGTGTTTTTTGAATGTTATTACTAGCGGAGGTTTCTTACTCCGTGTGGCTTTGGTTGTGTATTCGATTTTCTTCATTCCAAATGAATGGAACACTGTTCTGCACGTACGGTCAGTACAGCGTTCCATTCATTTGCTTGATCTATGGATGAGCAGTGTTTCGGTGTGCTAGGATTTTTGAACAGAACAACGTTCCACCATACACTATATAATCTTTTTGTAATGCTTATAGAATGATCTAAATATGGAGAGAATTAGAGAAGAGATTTTTTAGTTACAGAGGTTCAACATTTTACTATGTAAATATTTACAAATCTTTGTGAAAACTATCAAAAATGTGGATGTTTGTAACTTCTTTGTTCATGCATGCATAGAGTTAACATTTGACATGCATATCCATGGTCTGTGTATCCTGGTGTCTAGCACAACTGGATAAATTGGTAAAGCAGTTTTAATTTTTTAGAAGAAAAAAATGATTAGTAACATTTTCTCACATATTTATGACTGCAAATTCTGTAGATGAAGCATCCAGAATTTATTTTTGTGGAATTTAACATTAACAATGTGCATGTCACTACTTCATTTGACAAGCTGGGCTGAGCTTTTTGCAGTTCTGCTGTTACTTACTGGGTGAGTATTCCCCCCCTTGTCTTTTGGCATAGCCAGATTGATTCAGTAGAACTACTGATCCCACTGATATCATCTTTGTTCTTTACAGTGACAAACTCCCTTAAAAGATGAGTCACCTACTCCTTTTCCTACCAACCTACCCTGTTGGAATAGCCAGAATTGTCTTCCCCCCTCTACATCTTTTTGAGTACCTCTAAGTCCTAGACTTGATTGTATACCAGGCTCCCTGGATCATACATTTACTAGATATGATCATTTAATATCCTGCATTCAGGTTGGAATTTTTGACACTCTGTGCATTCTTGCTCCAATCTGGGGATCTACCACTGTTGTGCTATCAACTCTGCTGTCCATTTCTTTTTTTTTTTTTAGTTTTATATTTTTGGGTCCGGTTCCCCTGATCTTTGGGCTCCATCTGCCTGCATCCCTCTTGCCCAGGCTTACACCCCTGGGCAGGGTGCTGAGGGGCTTCCTACTCCTGACTGGACATTGTGGCCAAGCCCCAGATTATCCTTCGGGTTGGGGTCATGAGAGTGGGACCCCCCCCGGTGGGTGCCGGAGGCAGTAGGTGGAAGAACAGAATGGGCCTTCATGCTGGGGGACTGGCATTTTCTTTTTACTTGCTGCTCTGTGGGAGGGATGTGCAATGATGACAAAGTATCTGCCCCACCCCCAATGTATTGTTGCCAAGTGCTGTGGTGCCCCCAGCCTCCACCAGGGATCTGTCAAGCACCAGACACTCAGCTCCTCCCTCCCCCTGGAGAAGGAGAGCAGTCCCAGGAATGCTCAGTCCTTCTCCCCCCCCGCCAGTCCTCCAACTACCCGGGTCTGTTCCCGAACCCAGGTCACCAGCATCGCAAGCAGAAATCTAACCATTGTGCCAGCAGTCTGGCTCAGCTGTCCTTTTCTTGGTGAAACTGCATTTAACTCCAGAACCTGATGACCCCCTGCAATACCTGCCTGTTATATCCCTATCCTTTAATTAGAACCCCCCAGATAAGGCAGAGTGAAATTAGAAAATTCCAGTTTTATGGAAATTGTTTATGAAATTCTACAATTTTCTCACAGACTCATGGGATTTGACTTGAAGAACAAATGTTGTTTTGCAATTTCTCACAGCAAGCAAGTAATTAAATTGGCACACCCAGTCTCCTTGTAAGGTCTAAGAACCTGGCAAATTTAATGGAATTGCATTCTCTAGTTTTAAAGTTTCTGGGGTTTATACATTTGTAGTTTACATTCTTTCAAAATTAAATGTTTAAATGTTGTAAAATTTGACTGCTTTTAATTCAAGCCCATTTAAAGCTGAAAATATGAACTTTTTCAGTAATGTCCATGTGATATAGTAGTTTAAATATTTCAATTCTGGTTAATTTGGATATGTAGTTTTAGAATTAGAGGGAACTAACCAAAATTAAAATTTTGTCAACATGTTTGGCAGGCTATAATGCAGTCCCATTTAAAGCTAGAAATCTGAAAGTATGTGCATATACAAATGCAGTGATAACCTGTATACCTGGCAATTTTTGTAATATTTCAATGACTCCTATCAAAGCTATACCAAAATTACAGAAATCCAAATTTTAGCAAAAGAGATGGCTACCTATAACTCAGCTCCCATTAAAGCTTGAGACTTCAAACATGGTGCATATATGCATTCTACATGCTTCTCTAAATCCTGATATTGTGGAGAAATTTGGATAAGAAATTTTAAACTTATCTCAAAATAACTGAAAATTAAATTTTGATTAAATGTTTAGCCACTCATAACTCTGTTCCTTTCAATCTACAACTCTGAGATTTGGTACCCTTTTGTATGCTATTGTGTACTGCTTATGTTCCAAATGTGGTGTTATTTGGATGTGTATTTTTAAAATTATAGTGGAATAACTGAAATTTAAAAGTTTGCTAAATTCCACAGAATTTTCATGAAAATTCTACAGAATTCTGCAGAATTGGAATGGTCATTCCATGGGCAGAATTTTATATTCTATACAGCTCTAATGGTAACCATAGCTCCTCAAGTACAATTTTTTTTGCATGACTGAACATTTTTTTCCTTTTCCAATGTATATTTTCTTTTTTTCTAGGTTCAATATGTTCTTTTGACATTCTGTAATTTGAAATACCTTTTGCCTTTTTTAGTAATGAGAGGAGAATACAAATTAATTTTTCTCTACTCTGGACTGGTTGCAATTTGTGCAGCAGTTTATTTTCAGCTGACCGTTGTATGATAATCATATATATATATATTTTTGTTATGTTTATTGATTTGTTCAGAACTGCACTGTTTTGTTTTGATTCAATAAAAAATGCCACTTCTCTTCCTGAGTGGGGAGCTGCTCTCCATCTGTCCAATATGGTGGACTACAGGAATGGTGGTGGTGGAGCTGATGTATATGCAGGACATATGACCTCCTTCCCTCCCTGCATGTCCAGCACAGGTGGTCAAGAGTACAGTAACAAGAACTGATATAGGATTGCATGGCAGTTCTGAGCACAGCACATTGTCTGATATTTCAGACCTTGAAATGAGCCCAGTGGAACGTAAACTTCATGCCGTCATGAATGAACAGAAAAGTTACCTTCTGGCATTAACTGCCAAAGAAGCAGTTAAATTTTATATGAAGAACGAGGAGCTTGTAGCAGAAAAACAAGAGTGAGAAAACTATAATGTCTGGAGAATGTCTAGCTGACATTGACATGGATACTGTAGGTTCTGCTGGAACCTCTAGGATTCTGAAGGAGAGTGAAACTAGTGGAAAAGGTAGGCAAAAAACTAAAAGGTTAAAAAGCAAATTCTACAGTTGCAATGGAGTAACTGACAACAGGGAAAGATACTCACCAGAAATCCAATGTGCTATTAGGGTTAAGACAAGGGAGAAGGCCCAGATCACAACTATCAGTAGGCTTGGTAGAATCCACCACTGAGTCTTTCTGATGAGTAGACAGTGCATTAGTAAATGTTGACTGAAAAAAAAGATGAAACCAAGCAGTAATTACCTGATAAAACACACAGTCCTGTACCAGGAGAAGGGCAAAGATCAGGACATAATATTATTGAAACTGGATCTGCTAGGAGTTTTACACTATCAGTAGAGCAGAAAGAACCTAATAAACAGGTACCTACACTTGTCATTTTTACAAAAAAAGTAGGCATTATAGAAAATGTGACTGTAACTGGGGCACCTCATACTTGAGGTAATAGAGTTATTGAACAATGTCAAGGGGCTCTTAATCAGTCAGCTAAACCTTCTGAGGATAATGCATATGTGATAAGTGTGCCAGAGAATAAATTTCTCCCACAGATTTGAATTTGCATGCAGGCACAGCTAGCCCTCATATTCAAAAACAAAATATGGTACATGAGACTGATAACAAAATCATTCACTTGGAAGAAAAAAATAAGAGGACATCCCTCCCTTGCAGCTCGGTGAATGTGACATAGTATTGCTGCCCCAGGCGGAAAAAGGCCACAAGATGGTATGCCTCAGGAATCTGTTTCCCAGTCCAGGAGTTTAGATTAAGAATCAGCTGGTGAAGGGTCAAGCACATGTAATCATCACCAGAGTTGAGGAGATGGAATAAAGAATGAAGATATAGAGGGTCAACATTTGGAAAGTGGCTCCTCACGAGTATAAGCTGAACTGGCACAGCAAAAGTGAAGGAGATTTCAAATGTCTGACCATTGTACATTAAGCCAGGCCCCAGCTCAGAGAAAAAATGCTGTTCTGCTCTGTTATAGGGGAGACCAGGATTCACCTGCAGATCATATTTATGTGGGATGCATTTTATTAAAAGACAATGCATTTTTCTCAACAAAGATGCATATATACACTCCTGGAGATGTTCTTTTTAATGTTATCTTTCAGACCCCAACAAACCTGGAAAGATGCTGGGCAAAGTATGATAAATTAAAATATATAGAACTATGGATGCCTTTCAAAGCCATACCACTCACAAAGTCTATAATTCTGACAGTTGCTATCCTGTTTAAAAATGAAGGGGTATTGGAGAATGTAGTGTATTTGTATGTATAATCACAATAATTACAATAAAAAGATTAACTATAAAATGAAGGGGTTAACATTTTTGATATTACACACTGGCTTTCTCAAACATGTGAGATTCTAGGCCCTCCAGACCCTATCACAGATGACAAGTAACTAGGGACAAGTGGTTGAGACTCACAGTAAAATTAAAACAAACAGATGCATGAATCCAGCATCTTCCCAGTTGTTTTTTTTTTCTATGGAAAGATAGGGGCCAGTTCTTCTACCACGATCAGGCTAAAACCTGTTTTAAATGTAACATCCTTTCACTTAAGTAACGCCTATGATTGAGTTTGTTGTAATTTGTGCTTAGAGTATGACCACGTAAGCATGTGTTGTGCAAATAAACTGAGATGGAACTTCTGCAAAGAGCCTGGTCATTCATATAGAAAATGCCAGTGAGCAACCAATAACAGAGGGGACCAGCTAGACCAGTAAGAATTGTTGACTGCATCTCACAAATCTAGCATTAACATAAGGCAACAGATGGCTGCACAGAGAATTGTACAACATTCTAGCCTGACATCACTTTGAACTGTTGAACAAAATTATGGTCCCCCTCAGACTGCTCCTTAGATAACACCCCCCCCCCCCACAGACTCCAGTTGTAGAGGAGATACAACAAACTGCAATTGCACAGCCTGGCTAATTGAAGAGCAAGGAACCAAAGAAAATATTGGTTCCAGAGGTTGGAGAAGAGGTTCCAGAATGTACTATTGTCTCACAACAAGATCCCCAGGAGATGTACACTCAGGCAAAAACACCTGAACTCTGGCTGCTGAGGCCATAATGTCACTACCAGAAATGACAGTAGGGACCAGAAAAAGAACACTAAGAAGACAACAGTCAAAGACATCAAACATGTTAAAGAAGGAAAAAAACAGTACAGTAATTCCATTGGTTAATACGTTTAAGACCATGGCATCAGACAAGGAGAACTCAGATACCGATGGGGATTCAAAAGCATCTTCCTCAACACTCTTCTCAAAGACTGGCATCCTTAGAACCAAAAGATGACACCCAGAATTCCACATTATCCAAGAAATAAAATATTCCACCAGGAACTGGAACCCAAAATGGAAGATGTTTTGCAAACCCACCATAGGTATAACATCTCTACAGGGTTTTTTTCTCTAATCCTTTTCCTCATAATATGCTTTCTTCCTCAGATCTTAAAATTTTAATTGTGTATTACTGTGAAAAAGACTGCCCATTGGGTCATCCTAGCTTACAGGGCAGTTTCTGTCAGGGATTTCTAATTCTCTGCCACCACCTGATTTTTACCATGAATAAGGAAACCACCCTTTTGCCCACTGCTCAACTTCAGGAAGGTCAACACAATAACTATTGGTATAGTGTACTTCGGAGATGGACTGCAAACAGAGTTCAGCAGAAATAATAAAAAGTACCTGGTCAATAAACAGGCAGTCACTGGTTCTATCAAAAATAGATTCTTTACTAGAAAATACTACAGGTATTTACAAACAGGATATATTTACAGTAAAACAACAGATTTACAAGTTTATTAGGAATATAAAATAAAGTGACTTAAACAGACAGTTGATGGTTAGAAAAATCTGAGCTTTCCTCACCTAAAACTCTTTACCTGCCCTAGCCACAGAAGACACCTCCTCTAGCCTGTGCTTCCTTACCAAGCTAGTTCCCTGTGTCACGGCTCCCTTTCTTCAGATGTTGAGTGTTTCAGAGAGAGAGATGACCCCAGTTCTCCAAGTTATACTCTTCTAGCTGTGGGGAGTGATCTCACCCTTTGAGTGACAGTTTTCCACAGTCCCTCACCTCACATGAGTGTGTGTGTGTGTGTGTGTGTGACCTCATCCTTAGCATGCCCTCACTATCTCTAAGGTTTTATGACATGCACCTGGGTCCATTGTCTGACATGGGAACATATCCCAGAAAAGACTCCCCACTGCAATTATGGCATTATTGCCTCCTCCCTCTTTACCTGGTCAGTGGTTCCCATGAGAATGCCAGCACCTCTACAGTGGGTCATCATTTCTCATAAGCTGCCTTTACATGTGACCTGGAAGCTATCTTGTGTGCATCCCAAACATAACCTGTAATATATGAATATTTAAAAAGAATAACTGAGTCTGGTTCCATTTACTATTGCAATTAACAACTCATGATAGAGGAGCAAAGGTAGGAAAGCAATTTTTTGATTCTAATCTTTTAAACAAGATCTTATCTCACGCTGACTTGACTGGTGCATATAGAACAGCACATAAAATAGAATGTTTTACTTATCACAAAGGCTCCAGTGGAACAAGAATTGATTTTGTTTTTGTATTCCACTACCTGAAGTTTCACAAGACTATTTTCATTACAGTTGAAATTTTGACCATTTATTGTTAGGTGTACAAGTGGTTTAAGAAGAGGGTATTGGAAATTGAATTCCACTTTGCTAGAGAATAGCTTTGTGAATGCAAAGGTACTTGATTTTTTAAATACAAGGAAATCAAGGCCTGCCTGGTGGTGCTGAGGGCTGAAGCACTGGACACCTTAACTCACGTCACACTGGTGACCTGGGTTCAAGAACAAGCCTAGGTCATCAGAAGGACGGCACGGGGGAGGGAGGGAGCAGGATTGAGCAGCTGAAAGGCAGCTCTCCTCTCCTGAGGAAGTCTCTGTCACCCATTGTAGTTCCACTGCTCCTGGATGGAGGTCCACAGGCAGTGCAGCCGAGCTGGCGGAAAGCAGTGGGAGGACATCTCATCACCATGGCGTGCTTGTGCCTCCACATACAGGCACACAGACAGGCAGGGTCAGGAGAAAACAAGAGTTAAAATGGGAGGTTAGAATATAAATAAAAAAAAATACACAAGGAAATGAGTGGCCTTTCTGTACGACGATATAAGTAGTGGGTAGGAAGAGACTAAGATGGACCTTAAAAAATTGTTTAAAAAAACACTTGAGTAATATTACATGTGAGGAATATAAGAAATATCTTTCATTGAAGGCACAGCTTGTGGAACAATTGTCTTTGGTAAATGAAGGAGTGGTGAACTACACTGTTCAAATGACTAATTTTAAACAAGAAATGAAACAACTTCAGTACAATAGAGCCACCTCTCTATTAATGAAACATCATAGCAGTACACAAGGAAAGATTGCTAGTAGAAATATTTCTGAAAGCTGTAAAGCTAGAGTCACTAGCCAGACAATTAAGCAATTATGTGACACAACAAGGGAGGCTAAAAAGTCCCATAGTGACAGTCCAGATTTAGTGCATAAATATTTCAAAGTTATATTTGGTACTCCAGATTCCAGTCTTTTTTTCCACAACCTCTTTTTTGAGTCCTTTAGCATACCCAAATTACCAATTAGAGAAGAAGCTGACCATTTAATACAGTCCATTGCACTTGAGGAGTTCAGGACTGCTATAACAAATATAAATAACAATACAGCCCCAGGAAAGGATGGACTTACCTCAGAATTTTATAAAGAAATATATAGATAAGATTTATCAGATGTTACAAGTCTGCTTTACCTAGATTTTAGAAGGTGATCAGCCAAAGTCAAGTTCTGTAGAGCAATTCCGCTTTTTTATTTAAAAAAGGGGATCCTTTGGGCTTAAAAAAATAGAGACCGTTATGTAGAATAAATACAGATGTCAAAATATTAATGTAACTTTTTACAGCGAATTTGACATAAGCTGCTCAATATCTTTTTTTTTTCAATTCAAACTTTATTAACAAGTTTTTCCACAATTTTGAGGCAGCAAATATGACATGAACAACTTATTTAAAATACAATACTCAAACTGCTCCCACCCTCCCACCCCCGCATACAGCAGTATTATGCCTCCTTATAACAAGAGTTCTTAAGACAGGATGCTTATGTGTACAGGGATAATCAGTACATAGCGAAACTTATATCCGAATAGTCATAATCAGGGTGTGAAGGGGATCCCAGATGTGTGCATAAGCTGGTAATCTATTGTGGAGACTAGCTATAGCTTTCTCAGTGCAAAGGTTAGCTAGGATTTCATTCACCCATTCCTGGAATGTCGGGGCAACCATATCTTTCCAATGACGTAGTGTAAGTTTTTTTGACAGATAATGCAATCATGGAAATGTGAAATCTCCTAGCCTTAACCTTGGTGGAGGACAGGTCCCCCAGGAGACAAATATCAGGTGTGAAACAATCCTGCAAACCCAATAAGGGGTCCAGGTTGGTTTTAATGGTATCCCACAGAGAAGTTATTTTGGGACACGACCAGAATATGTGAAGGAGTGTTTCTTCCCCCGGGAGCATCTGATGCATACATTTGACTCAAGAAGGCCCTATTTCTTTAACTTGACTGGGGTATAATACATATTGTGTAAGATGTGATACTGCATAAGGCGCAATCTGTCTTGGGACACATATTTATGACAGGACTTCAATAAGACCTGCCAGTTGAAAGTATATTGGGGAAAAATAGATCCCCAGAACCTAGTCAGTCCGAAGGAGCCCCCATACTGTCTGTGAAACAAATCCTGATATAACTTAGAAATGACACCCGAGGACCCTAATAGGGAAGAAGTCTCTGGAATCAATGATCTAACAGACTGGCAAGGGGGGGGGTGCTACCCAATACCGTTTTAAGCAAGTGCTTTAATTGGAGCACTTTGAATTGCGAACATGCTGGGATATTAAATTTCCGGATAAGTTCAGTTACTGGAAGCCACTTTCCTTTATCTTCCAAAAAAGTGGATACTATCCCTTCACCCAGCTGAGGCAACCATATGCAGGGAATCGACTGTTTATTTATAGTAAAGGCTGGAGAGTTCCAGATGGATTGGGACAGGTCCAAATAAGGAGTATAGCACAGGACAGATCAAAGCTGCGCATAGACTTTTAAAGAAGTCATAAAGGTGGGACATTTCTTAGCACCTTGTAAATGAGACACATTGACATAAAACAAGGTTAGGGGATCTATATTCATAGATCGAATTAAGTCTAGTTCTATTTTGTGCCAAGTCAGTCTCAAGTTCTCGGGGCCCAGGCAGACCCACTTCAGACATTTAGCCAAATGGCTGGCCCAATAATAAATTGCCAAGTGAGGGATAGGCAGTCCCCCATCCATTTTAGAGGTGGCCAGCTTGTGGTATGCCAATCGGGGGTATTTATTTGACCAAATAAAGTTGGTGAAAATTCTATGCATTTTCTGAAACCAGGATAAAGGGATAAATGAATTAAGAAAAGAGAGGGGGTAAAAAATTTGTGGGAAAATATTTATCTTGATTATGTTAATCCGGCCCCATAATGAAACCGGGAGTTTGGACCATCTATCCAGATCCTGAATGATTAACTGGGAGAGAGGCTCCAAGTTTTCTTTGAATCATGCTGAGGGATTATGTGTTAATTTGACACCCAGATATTTTAACATCCGGGGTGCCCAACACAAACCAAAAGGGGTAATATCGGCCTTGAAGACCAAGCTGCTCAATATCTGATAACACATTACCAGTCCTGTTTGATCATGGGGAGAAGCATACACAGTAACCTTATTTTAAACAGGAACTTGTTGAGGGAGTGAGAAAAAATTCTTACATGGTTACCTGTTGTCAACAGATCAAGAAAAAGCATGCAGCACAATATCTCATGCATATTAGTTTAAGGTTTTTGAAAAGGATGGCATCCTACTACACTTTTGTGATTGGTTAAAAGCTTTATATGATAAAACTTCATTTTGCTTCTCTCACCTAACTTCACATAACTTTTTCACGTCACTGTTTCCCTTCCCTTCACTACTAATCCTCTCCCCCCAATCCCGTTCTTGGTCTTTCTGAACTGCTAATATCCCCATTATTTCCTCCTAGGCTGGAAATAACTGAGCCCTCCCATCCTATACCCTTCACCATTCCCAATCCATCCTGTTGCCCCATAGACCCCTATTTGTGGTCACTGCCACTTTTACCCTTCCCCTTAAGTAAGCCACACTCCTACCCTCTATACCCTCTCTTACAATTAACTCCCCTTTCTGCTGAAGTTAGCCGAAAAGTAGGGGGTGTGATGTTTGGTTGGTAATAAAGAACTGAGTAGATGGAAGTCACATATCCTGTCATCTGTGATGCCAAGTGAAGTGAGCCAGGAGATCTGAATGTCAGGCTACTCCAATACACCCACCCGGTTGGTAAGGCAGTTCTTTTCCTATTTGGCTACGTGTTGTAATTCTTCGCCAAAATGGAGAGGCAGGAGGCATGAGTGGAGAAAAGGAACTAGTTTATTGGCAACTGATCATCGCGGGTAGGGACTCAAGAGAGGGACAATCATATACACACAAGCTACTACTTCACTATAGGAAAGAGGAATAATCAGCTGTAACAGCTACACTGTAAGAGCGTCTTATTTCTATTTTTCTACCTCTCTGTAAGAGGGAAAACTCTACAGCATAGAATACCAGAATGGATCAATCGACTGTAACAGCTACGCTGTAAGAGCATCTTTCTTATCTTCAGATATCTACTTCTAACCCTGAGGTGCACCTCTCCCTAAAACTTAGGTTTTCAGAATTACAGTCATTCCAATACTACAAGAAGAGTCTATGCAATAGATGATCGTCAGTTGGTGCACGTAACTTTCTGTCAGTGAAAGAAATGTGGAAACACTCCCCTGGTCTCCCAGTGAAATATGGAACCTTGGTGGAAGAGCTAAGGATGCAGAGAGGATTTAACAGACCAGAGGTCCTCAGCTACATCCCACCTCTCTAGGGTTGCCAGAAAGGAATACAAGATCTGGCTGCAGTCCGCTTCTAGACTGCCAGAAAGAATAGGCGATGCAAACCACTTGGCCACAATCCACTTCTGGATGGCCAAGTGAAGGGATCAAGAAGAAGAAGAACCAACCAACAGTCCGCTTCTGAACTGCAGGTATACTCTAAGCTGATGAATACACTGAATCGGGAGAATCAGAACCTCTGGACCACTCTTGAACTCCAGGCAAGCACTCCCCATGGACTGAAGACACACACTGGCTGACACTCCCACTGGATCAGGACCTCTGGACCACTCTTGGACTCCAGACAACCACTCTTTCTGGGTGTTGAAGTGTGTCGGTCTTCTGAGTTCCAAGGCTGGATGAGCCAAGGCACTCACCAAAACAATAAATCATACATACATCGAACTGCGACCAAACTTGGAGCCCATGGCAGGACGAGCCAGGACACACTGAAAACAACAAACTGAACATCACTCAGAGAACTGACACTGACAGGCTGATCGGTACTCTGCTGCAGACATGAAAACAAGAAAACAGATGGCAGATTTCTGCACTAGGCCAAGCCATACTGGGAAACTGTGAGAGGAAAATAACAAATGGGACGATGCAACTTTGAGGCGACTGCGGTGTGGCTCTTCTCGGATTGGCTGTTGTCTGCTTCTGGATGCACTGGAGGGTGATTCTTGAAGGATAGGTGAAGACTGACAGGGTTGCATTGGGGTGAAGTGATTCTGAAGACAGTTGAAGATTGATTCAGATGGTTATCCAGTACCGAAATGCTGGCACAAAGCAATGCAATACAGTTCTGACACTCTATAATGTTCGTAGAATGACAAATAATGTAGGAAAATGCAAACAGAGTCTCAATTCCTGCTGTAGTGGTCAATAACTATATAGTCTCAGTGTCCAGACCACAGTAAATATACAGGCAATTTATTGTACAGATTCAACCCTAGCTCGAGTGGACCTAACTCTAATGAGGTCCCTTCTAGCTAAACTGGGTTCTCCTATTACAGTGGAAACACTACAGTGGGGAATAGGCTCTCGGGAAGGCTATACCAAAGATTGGCAACTGAGCCCCTTTAACTCTGGAGGGCTTACATGGCTAGCTAGGATCCTATTAAATCTGGGGTCACTCCTATCACTGGGCCCCTAACACAGCTGTGGGCCTAAATAGCTAGCTATGGGTCCTGGGCCTTGTGATACCCCTGCTTTATTACTATTGGGCCCGGTGCCTTCACTTTGATGAGCCTCATGCCCTTAATATCACTGGATTGGCTTGTCCTAACTCGCTAGGCCGGGGTAGCCCTTTATTACTACTGGGCTGGCTTGCCCTAACTTGTTAGGCTGGGGTTGCCCTTAGTACCACTAGGTTGGCTTGCCCTAACTTACTAGGCCGGGGCTGCACTTTACTACCATTAAGCTGGCTTGCCCTAGCTGGCTAGGCTGGCTAGCCCTTTACTGCTGCTGGGCTGGCTTGCCCTAACTCACTTGGCCGGGGTAGCCCTTTACTACTGCTGGGCTGGCTTGCCCTAACTCGCTAGGCCTGGCCCCTACTTACTGCTAGAGCCTGGTGCCCTCAGTAGCACTGGGCCTTGTGATACCCCTGAAATGGGCCTGGTGCCCCTCTTTAACCTGGGCCTGGCACCCTTCCTTTACTGGGCCTGGTGCCCTGCTTGAACTGTGGGCCTGGCACCATCTTCATTAAATCACGGGCCTGATAGCCCTCTTTATTTCTTTGGGCCTGGATTGCCCCTTTAATTTTTCAATTTGCCCAGGAGTGGCAGGGCCCCTTTAATTTTTCTGGCTCTCTGGGCCTACTGCCACTCTTCTGACTTTGTCCCGCCTTGTTCCGGACCCTTTCATTAATATTGATAGGCCTCTTCAATGGCCTTGCTTCCTCAGCCCCTCCCAATGGGCATTGCAACACCCGCCCCTCTCATTAATTATTAAAATACTGGGTCATTCTGACCCGATCCTCCCCTCGGCACTCAGCCGCTCCTCTTCTGTGCTAAGTGCAGTCTATTTATTTTAAAAAAAACAATCTCTTTGTTTTGTAGGCAGACAGCACAAATCGTGTGCAGCCGCTGACTCACCACTCCTTCCTGGGCTCTGAGGCAGATTGGGAGGTGGGAGGTATCTTTGGCAGTGGGAGGGAGATTCGGCAGGCAGCTGGGAGGACAGCAGGGGGGCCTAAGACGGCCGACTGAACAACCGGCGATGCGGCACTTGCAAGCCGCCGACAGTGGACCAGAATTACTTTTAAACTAATTGGGAGGCAAAATAAATAACAAATGGGGTTCACAGCCCAACGACTGAACCAGATGCTTTTTTTCTTCTTCTTGTGATGTCCCGATGGCACCACCGACTGTGCCGTCCACTTCTGAGGCAGTCTTCAGGTGCTGGAGGCAGAGCAGGAGCACAGACAAGTTCTCGGAGACAGATTCAACAACAGGTAAGCCTCTTCCCTTTCCCCTAAACTTGCTGTATCCTCCCTCCTCAACAGCTACCCTGAAACACACAGAAAAACTGTTTAACTTTTGAAACCAGGACTCTGGTTCCAGAATGGTTAGGGTGGAATGCTGTGCACGAGCAGCCCAGCACAGCATTCCATCCAAGCCATTGTGCTGCAGCTGCATAAAAACTCTCTTTTCTTTATGTACAGGGTGCACAGGGCACCTTACAATGTATGCTGAGGGTAACTGGGGAATTACTGGGGACCCTCTGGCTTTGGCATATTACATATTCGGCCCCACTGAAAGATACATGTCCCCATGTATCCTCCTAAACCTTTGAGAATACACCATACTTTAGAGCTTTAAAACTTTAAACATTTTTAACTTCTTACAATTTAGCATTTCTACTATTTAACACTTCTACCATTTTAACATTTCTTAACTGTCAAATAATCTATATTCTAACTTTGTACTGTATTTTGCTTTATTTACAGATGACCCTTATGAGATTATCGGATTTCTTCTATCCACCGTCTTGGAGGAACACCTTTTGTTGTACATGCGGAGCTATGTATAGAACTTTCTGTAGACCTAGTAGAACTGAGATTAAACATTGTAATACCTGGCAACCAAGGCCATTCTATAGGGTCTCCAGGAGTAGTCATATCTATGTTTGTGTGCTCTTGCCTCTCCCATCTGTTTGCTTTGTCATCTTGACCACTGTCTAAACGAGAGGGTTGAAATGTACAAGGCTTTAAAAGGTTCCAGTGTACAATTTTACTAGCGTTTCCTCCTTCTGTTCTGACTTTATATACTAGAACTCCTGGATATGGAATTTCTGTTATCACATACGGTGTGGGTTCCCACCTAGATGCAAGTTTATGCCCTATGGTATGAGTGTTTTTTAGCAGGACTCTGTCTCCTACAAATAAAGGTACAGCATGTGCCTTACGATCATATTGTTCTTTTTGCTGCTGTTGTACATGTCTCATTTGCATTGACACAATGTCTGCTGCTTCTCTAAGTCTATGCTGATGTTCCTCTACCCATAACGAGGTTGGTTCCTCAGTTTTTCTATAGGTCGACTTTACATCAAGAACCATGTCCATCGGAAGTCTCCCATGTCGACCAAACATTAAATAATAGGGTGTGTACCCGGTAGAGCAGTGCACCGTATTGTTATACACGTAGCAGAATTCTGGAAGTAATTCAGGCCATTTTGCTTTTTGCTCCTCTGACATTGCTCTTAACATCTCTAGTTATATGCAGTTTGCTCGTTCACATACACCATTTGTTTGCAGATGATATGGGGCGGTTCTCAGTTTTCTGCAGCTGTACATAGAACACAGTTCTTTAAATAACAAGAATTCAGATGCACCACCTTGGTCAGTCAAAATTTGTGAAGGGTATCCGTATGGTTGCACAAAATGTCTCCACAGATCTTCAGTTGTTATCTGAGCTGACAAATCTCTTATGGGTACTGCCACCACGAATTTGGTATAGTGATCAATAATCATCAGTACATACTAGCATCCATTTTTACTAGGTGCAATCTTCAAATGGTCTAAGGTAACAATCTCCAAGGGTTCCTTGGTTACAAATGAGTGTAAGGGTGCTTTCTGTTTATTATCTGCCTCTCTTTTAAGGTTACAAGCCATACAGTTTTCACACCACTGTCTAATGTCTTCTCTCATACCTATCTAATAAAATCTTTCCCTGATCATTTTCTCTGTCTTTTGGTGTCCAAAATGACCCAACCCATTGTGGTAAGCTTCTAATACCATATCTGCTTCTGCCTGAGAAATAAGGATCTATATGATCTCTTCTCTTGTTCTTGGATCTCTGGTTTTCCGTATCATTTTCCCTTGATCTATGCTGAGATATTCTCATTGTCTTAACAGTTTGGTTAATTCTGTAGGTGGTGTCTTTCTTTCTTGGGTTTTTACTGCTCTCCTCATTCTCAGTATCTCTTTGAGCGTTTGGAACAAAGGATTCTGATTCTGTAGTTGCATCCACAAACCTGTTCTTTTTTCTGCTGGCACTGTTGATGTTGTCTCTGCACTCTGATCAGTAGTCTGCAAGTACTGATAGCACAATTGTGCTATTTTTGCTGGAATACAAAAAAATGGTGGCATTTCCAAATCTTTTCTCTCAATCTCAACTGTCTCTTCTTCATCACAATTGGGCAATCTAGATAGAGCATCTGCATTACCATTTGCCTTTCCTGATCGGTATTTTATGGTGAAATAGAAATTAGCCAGCCTGGAAGCCCAACATTGCTCTAATGCCTAAAGTTTTGCTGTGTTGAGATGTGCCAGGGGGTTATCATCTGTGTACATGGTGAATGAAGTAGCCATGAGGTAATGCCTAAATTTCTCTGTCACAGTCCACACAAGTGCCAAGAACTCCTATTTAAAAGAACTGTACCTTTCATTGTTTCTCTCTGAACCCCTTAATCCTCTGCTGGCATAGGCGATTACCCTTTCTCTTCCTTCTTGTACCTGAGAGAGCACCGCTCCTAGGCCTTTGTTACTAGCATCAGTATAAAGGTGAAAAGGTTTCTGGTAGCCTGGGTAAGCGAGCACCAGTACTGTGGTTAGTACTGTCTTCAGATGGTCAAATGCAGTCTGACATTCTGTCGTTCAATTCACTAGACTATTTTTGTTGATTTTGCTTCCTTTGGAGTGCCATAACAGTTCGTGCAAAGGGGCTGCTTGCTTGGAAAAATCCTTTACAAATCGGCGATAACTATGTATAATCTTCCTGTTAAATTCCAATTTTACTGTACTAACTGCTTGTCTGTATTATCTTCCCTAGATCCATAACATGGAACCTTTGTAAAAGAGTCTTGTACTCAAAGGATGTTTCTGAATAATTAATTAATTAAATAAAATAAAAAATGTAGCTGTCGAGGTTGCCACATTGTAAAGTGAGAAGTGAAGAACTTCACCAGCAAAGTTCCTGTCAGGTTATTCGCTTCACACTTTGAAAAGTGTCACTTTATATATTGATGCACTTTGCTATGAGTTGCAACTTCCCAAAGCACTTCAGGCAGTAAAGTTTTTGCACTTTGCCCACCTCTATCTCTGGTCTACAGAATATGCTTTCCACAATATATTCACCTCATAAAGTAATATTTCACAATAGGTTGATGAAGGCCAGTATTTATAGTCATCATGTATTAGTTTTGTCTAATCTAGGATACTTTCCTATCTTAGTAATGTATCTGGTATATAACTTCATGAAACATTTTTTTTTAATTTGTACAGTTCTCTAATCCAGTAAGTGTATTTGCCTGACTCCTTCCCAGCAGACATGTTCCCACACTATTAAACTCCTGTACCACAAGACAACAGTAAACAAACTGATAAACATGCAGTGTTACTAGGAAGATTCCATTCACCTAAAGCTAACTTCCCCAGTTTTGTTTGACAACCCCCAGGAAATGAATATCTAATACATAATTTTGTTTAGTTTTGATCCACTGATGATACATCAGGCTAATGATTCTCTGGATTTTTGCCACTGATGCAAACCTTGAATTTGTCTGCCTTTCATTACAAACTGGAAATAAACATACATTATGTGTGTGTTATTTAGAGCTCTGCAGAATGTGGAATTCTGCCAGTGGAACTAATGTTCAATGGCCATTCCACTTTCAAAATACTTTTCAGAATTTTTTTTTAATTCTGAGGAATTTTGAAAAGCATTTCTATGTAAACTGCTGAATTATATTCTGTTCTTCCTGTGGACTCTTGCCTCCCATCCTCTGCTGTTTTGGTCAAAGCCCATTCCTGTTGAAACAAGCATGCAAGTGACAGCCACAGCTGATACAGTCATCTTGGAGGCTGCCCATTCAGTTTTCCACCTCCATTGTTCTCTATTCCAATTTTTTAAAGTGCCTCCAGATATCTGATACTTTGCCATGTATATTGCTGAGCATCCACATGGTGCTTGCTGCTTCTATCTGGTCAATGCTGTAACTTGCTTTGGATCTGTTGTCCTTCGACTCATCACCCAATCTGTGTATGATCTCCAAGGCCTTGGAGGAAGAGTTGTTTGGACTACTTCATCTTGACTTCTGCTTCCTTAAGTCCATTTTAGAGGCCTTTTTCCAAGGAGTTTTTTTTTTTTGTTCTGGCCCATTTCAGTACTGTATGGCTCTAAATAAGGTGACTGCATGGTATTATAGCTGTTTGTTGTTTAGGATAACTCTCAATTGTAGCTATGAGGAACAGGAGCTCTTGTTTAAGCTGCCATCTTGGTTGCTACCCCAACCAGAAGTCATTTCCCTCATCCTTAAAACCAGTTTGCAATGCTGCCGCCCAAGGCACCATTCATTATAGGTGTTTCAGCCAGTGACATAATTGGCTACAATCAGTGAGGGGCTTCTGATGATGATACTGATACATGCATGGTCTAAAGTAATAAGGACCAAGCAGCCAGTAATTTTTGGGCACCTAGTGTACCAGTTGCTTTGTCCTTTAGAAGAGGGATAGAGTCAAGGGGTAGAGGGATAAGTAGGAGTTTTAGGAGACAGAGTTCAAAGTTGGTCCTCCTGGTTCCCCAGGAAAGGTCAGAGTAAAAAGGACTGCAGTATTTAGCATCTGTACAAGTGCCGTTGCCAAAGTTTGAGTCTTGGCGACTGGGAGGGATCCCACTGACCCTAGCTTAGTGATGGGGTGCAACATTGGTATGGCATCTTTGGGGCACCATTGGGAGGCAGAAAGGGTCCACATGCCTTGGTTCAGTGTAGGACACTATGGTCAGAGTGGCACAAAATCCTTTGATAGGCTATCTCTGCCGATGACATGGGGGCAGAACAAACTCAGATTTCATCATTGGGTTTGTTCTGCAGGGGGTTTGAGAGGGATCTGCTAGTGGTAGCCATGTGTTTTCAGGGCCAGATCAGTTGATAGGCTTTTGAAGGAGAGGTGTAAGACAGTGGTACTGAGTAAAGGTATACCTTTGCCAGGTATCTGGGGACCAAACCATGGGTCCCTGAGTGCCCAGGTCACCCACTTGGGTCCACTTGGTGGACTCACAGGATGGCCAGTCTTGAATCTGAAGGCATCTGGGCAGATGCTTTGGGTGGGTGGGCCTGGCAAGGGGTGTGTATGGCTGCAAATGGCTTGGTACAGTAGTAGCGAATTCCTGCGTGGGCATCCCCTCAAGAGATGTGCACAAATGATTTGCAGGCCTGGACCCTATTCTGAAGGTACAGTACCACAGGAGAAGAACTGCACTGAGCTGTTATCCAGGCAGAAGCTGATGGAACCATCTTTAATGGGAACTTCGGAGAAGTAATTGCCTGGGGTAGCAACCAGACAAAGGTAATGAGCACATGCTCCATCTCTTAAGAATAGACCAAAGTTCATTAGGGACTATCCTATCCATAAAGGGGTACCAGAACCAGAGCTAAGAATGGTATCTGAAAGAGTATCTCTATGGGGTAATGGTAGCTCTCATAGTGGTAGGAGAGGTGCCTATGGGCATCAAAGTAACAGTAAGGAAAGTGATTTTTGCCTGTGTTTGTCAAAAGTCCAAAAAAGAAGTATTGCCCAAATGTAAATGAAATATGATATGGGGCACCAACCCTAAATGTGCTGGAAATGAAGTGCAAAATATGAACTACCACTGATCCCAAATTTCCCATGAGCAAAAGGGACTGCATGTGAACAATCTATCTGGTTTGGAGAGTGATTATTAATGTGACATTATATAGAAGAAAATGGATGGGCAATAGTGAACAATGCTGTGTTCACTTTGAGAGGTTGTTATGGCAACTAAATGGGCCTTGAGAGTGAAGCTCGAGAGGTCTACAGTTGTCATGACAACCTCTCAAAGTGAACACAGCATTGTTGTTCACTGTTGCCCATTCACTGTCTTTTATAGTGTATGGGCAACTGTGCAACAACAGAGAATTTCTTTAGAGTGAACAATCAAGTAGACCTCGAGAGTGAGTGAACTTTCTGGTTACCAGTGTTGGTTAAGTTACTTTTTCTATTACTTTCTATTTCTTTTGAAAACTTATTCCAGGAAGCTCTGTGCAGTCACTAACAAGGATGGATAAGTACTAGAAAAAGTAATACACCTTACAATTATAGTTATTTATTTCTTTTTATACAAAAACAATACAAAAATAACAAATAACTAAAAAAATGAAATTTTTTGAAAGTAATATGTTAGTTACTAGTTACTTTCAAATAAATGTGCTCAGTTACAGTTATGTATTTCTTTTGTATAAAAAGACATAAGTAATTATAACTGTAAGGTGTATTACATCTCCCAGTACTTCTCCATCCTTGCTAGTGACTGCACAGAGCTTTCTGGAACAAGTTTACAAAAGTAATAGAAAGTAATAGAAAAAGTAACTTACCCAACACTGCTGGTTACACACTTACTTGTATGGGTATTCTCAAGGTCCAGCTGAGTGATTCACTCAGACAGTGTTTCCATTAAACTCAGATAAGTTTTATTATTTTGTTTATTAGATTACCATAAATTGTAATATACTTTGTGGAATTAAATATTAATTAAAAAAACATCAAATTCATTTTTTTCTAAAGTGGAGTATCCAAACTGAATAGTGGTGGTGGACATCACTATACATAATTAGCAGTTTGAAATGACTGCCAGAAATGCTGTAAACCTGACAACAACTAGAGCACATTAGAACAGCAGTCCTCTAGCTTGTTGGCATCGGTCAAGCATCAGCATTGAGAAAGGTACCTGGAAAGAAGAACAAAAACATAATTAATCATTATTTATTCATAAGAGAGCCAGGGGGTTGGGAATGGATGAACTTACTTGGCTGCTTGTCATCTTCAAACGAAGTATCATGGAGCACCGCAGCTTGACACTTTCTGCTGGGTCCGAAGTAGTTGTTGACATGCTGAGTGACTCCTTGGTGAAAGAGGCAGTTGTCACTGAACAAATTAAAGTTAATTAGTTTCATTTAGAGGATGTTTTTTCACAGTTTCTGGTACAATGGATTTTGGTGCCACTGTGATGTTCACACAGGAGTTTGAACAGGAGGGGAATTGGGTCTCATTGGGGCGTTTCCCTGCAAAAATAAGAATTTGTCTTCTGCTTTGCATCAGACAAGTAGCTGTAATTATTAATTGACTGCAAACTGTGGTGGCCTGGCACTTACTGAACTTCCATTGGTGGGACATCATTATCTACTAGGCATTGAATTGAAGTTTTTTCTGGAGAATGGTTTGTTATTTGTTTGTCATATGGCAGTCCTGATGATAATTCTATACTCAGCATCATATTCTGAATTTTGGTTTCACCAAGATGCATGATTTTATACCACAACAACATCCCTGGTTTATAGTTTATGTAGGGCACTAAATAGAAAGGTGCATCTGCTGACAACATTTTGGCACATCTCTGACTTGAATATTTTTTGTATGCTGTAATAGGGTCTCTATCAGGGTTACTAGGATTTGCATACATCCTAGGTTTGCTAGCTCTTATGTCATGGGGATTTTCCCCTGTTCGTGTCCTTGTTTCTCTCATTATAGTGTAGGCATTCATTGCCATCAGTGTCTGTTAGACGAGTTACAGTAGGTCCCCCCAGTGAATGTTGTACTGCTCAGCTGTATGCAAATTGAAATACAGTCCATTGTTGAAGAAAACCATATTATTCAATGGCAAGAAAGAATATTGGCCTGTGATTGGTCAGTCTGGGGCTGGACCCATGATATTATCCTAACATAACATCATGGATCTAGTCCCATCACACGCATGACCGAATCACAGGAATAAAAATCAATACTCATCCCATTCTGAAGCAAAGAAAAAGCCGTTTGAAATCGGCATTAAACCACTGCCCTGCTGTACTTTCAAACCCCACTCGGCGAACATACATTTTTCCCCCTGCTTTCTACCTTCACCATTTCAGCGAGTCATCACTGCCCTCCCAATTCACAACATAAAAATGTAAAATAATGTTTTAAAAAAAAAGCCATAACCATAACTTAAATCTGATTTCTCTCCATTCATGAGCGCATGTGCACAAGAGTTCATTCCGCACTTGCAGTCACCAATCACCTCACTGGCCATTAGGCCATGTTGCTTAGTAACATACTTCTCAAATGAGTCACATGGTCCACTGTCACAGTGGCCAGTGGGAGGGTGCAGTAGCTAATATTCATGCTCTAGAGGCACAAATCTGTCACAACGGAAGGTGACAGAACAGAACTGCACTCACTCCACTCACCGATCAGCTTGCTGTCTGCCTTAGGATCGGCTCCACAGAAGTTCCTTCCACTCTCCTAGCAGTCCTTGCTGACACTAAATGTGCATGTAAGCACTTGCTTATATATCCGCCATCTACTGTCTTCAGTCCTTTCTCCCAGTACCGGGAAAAGACAACAGTTGTAACGTGGTTGGGAGGTGGGGGGAGCTCATCTCTTCAACTTCTACACTACACAGCAAGATTGTGGGAGCATTGGGGGACAATGTCTCACCTTCACAGGGCGATACAGAGAGCATGCTGAAAGATGTGGGGGTGGGGGACTTGCGATTCCCAAGTTGCTAGCAGCAGTTACTCAGTAAAGATATAAGAAATAAAATGAAAACCTGAACTTTAAAAATAAAAAAAAAGATAAACAAAAACTACAAAGGAACAGGGCACAGTAACAAACTGAGCACCATTAACAAAGGTCCTATGCTAAGGAGAGTTGCTTAGATACTAACAGGACTGTAGAAACACAGCTCTACCCACAAAGTAATCCTACGGCCTGCGGCCTCGTGCCTAATCACCCCAGGTGTGACCTTATCCCAGCACGATACACACCCTGTCGTGCATTATTCTTTTATTAAGTAGTAAATTGGAGTGTTTAAACCTAATATCTCACTGCTGAACAGTTTTTTAAGTGTCAGAAGGAGACAGTGCATCTCATCAGTTTGGCTTATTATTCTTGCCTTATTTCTTCAGAAACTTTTGTTTTGCAGATAGAGTGGCCAGTGTCTCTTTAAATTCAGTTTGCTTGCCATGAAATATAGTGTGTCTATAGTTAAACTTCAGAAGATGGTGATCTATACTGCCAAGTATTCCTCTTAATTTGCTGGGCTCATATTCCCTTCTGTCTATTCTTTTAATTTTGTAGATTAATTCTGCCACAATTACATCAAGTTGTGCTACAGGGGATGTCTGTGATGTTACACGCCTCTCCTATCTCTGCAAGGTAGTTTTGTGATAGTTTCACATCCAATTCAGTTTTTTTTAACTTAATGGCTATTCTGCTGGACCTGTATGAACTGGTGCCATTCTGTGCTGTCAGTTTTCAAAAATACCAAGGACGCCATCACTGATCACTCATTTTTCTCCTCAGAACTGACAGATGAAACTGTCAAAGGAAAGAAATGAGTGATCAGCACAGCTGTCAGGGTAAGATGAGCACAAGGCCATTCCATATTGTTGTACCATTTCAGTGACTTACTCAAGATGGTACAACAGCAGTTTGATGTCACCGCTAAGGTACAACAACAATAGGAATTTATTGAATTCCATTAACAAACATGCTGTCCCATACAGTATAAATGTTTCTGATACCTGGAGTAAATGGAGCAAGGCTGTGCATGCTTAAAGTGTTTGCAAGAGGGCTCCCAGTGAAGCATAACACCTAGAGATCCCTAGACACAGTAGTCACCCTGGGCCATGGCCACTTCTCATATGGGCACATGAGACAGTCAGCAGGAGAGGCCAAAGTGGTGGTGTTGGGGGGGGTACAGGGCAAATGGTCTTTGAGCCTTGTTTAAAGGAATCATAGTTTGTGGTCACTGCAGTCTATCCATTTTCTCATTAAAAGGGCTTTTTTTGCTTAAGTACTTTTGAGAGTGGCACTGAAATATCTGTGCATTTTGCATTCCAGCATCCACAGTGCCATGCTATTGTAGCCCCTATAGGGAGCCCTGACCCTCTTAGATTCTCCTTGAAAATGGGCATCTGATGCTCTTAGGGCTACCCAATCAACACATTTTAAATAAAAAATAAATAAAAGTTATGTGGGTCAATGAGACTTCAAAACATTGACTGTTAGTCCCTTAGAGGGCTGGGTCAGTTAGTCTGTTCCAGAACTCTAGGAGGAAGAGCCACCCGACTGTAGCTGAAAAGCAGCAACAAGTTGCAGTCAGTCTGGGGGAGGTGTTCACCAGCCATCCAGTCCCTCCTCCATTTGATGAACCTCTTTTCCAGTGAGTGTAATCCAGAACAACCATAGGATAGCACGGTGGATGCCATGGAGTGAAAACTCCAATCAGGGGAACCCCACCATCCCTATGCTGTAGAAGCCAGAGAGAGACTGTTGCTATAAAGAAAGTAGCAGGGCTTTGTATACTAAATATTATTTTCAAAGATGAACTTTATGTCTTTTCAACTAACTGATTTAGGCACCCAGCAGTGCCCCACTCCCTGCATCTGGCATGTGGGGTTTAAAGTATGACCCTGTGAAGTAATTTGGTAAGGAACCCTCTACTCACTGGGGTCAATTCTTGAGAGATGGTGAGAGGCAGCGTCTGTGGCCTCAGACACCTAGAGGAGTGTTTGTCTCTACATGCTTTTCTAAATTGGGTTGGTAACCCACAGAGATGCCATGAAACATTGGCAAACCCCAGAAAAGTGATTAATTTGGCCTTAGACTCTCTGCCCATTGCGGTCAGTTTTTGGGACTGAGTGGCAGGTGACAACGGTGACAACCTTGGACCCCCAGGGGTGCCTACCTTCCCCTGCCTTGCAAATTGTGGATCCTCTCCCCACTGGATTCAACCCTTCATGTCTGTTTAAGATTACTGGTGAAGACATTGTAGAGGTAAGGGCCTGGAGCCTTCTGCCTTAAGTGTCCACAGGGCAGCTGGTATAACAGCTGTGTACTAGGTCTAGCAAATGGTTGGATGGTGGAATTCCTTGGGCAGCTTTATGGAGCCAAATGCCCTTGCTCTGTCATGAAGTCTGGCAAAGTACAAGTATAAGGCAAATAGTATAAATAAAAGATGCCCCTGTGTCTACCTTCTGTGGGTCTGGATGAATATCCCCGTAGGTAAAGGAAGACATCCTAACAAGTATCTGTCACAGAGTTCTCATTCAGATAATGAAAGGTATGGTTGGAAAAGAAGCAATATATAGTTCTATGTTGTATGGGGGGGAGAGAGAGAGAGGGAGAGACAGAGATAGATTAGATTCATACTCTAGTGGTTTGTGTGCAGCTCCTGCATCAATTCTGGACTGTAATATAAAGGGAATTAGATGGTAAAAGGACTATAAAGTGTACCTCCCCAGTGGAATTAGTAAATCCATAAGGGATTTGGACTGGGGAAGGGTATACAACCCAAATGAAAGCATACCTATTGAAATTCATGTGTTTAGAAGATGGAAGAATAAATGGGATCATGGTAGGCTTTATTACTGTTCTGGACATCCAGTTATTATGTTGGGGCTCCTTGTTGTTGCTAACCCCTTGTTTGCAGCCCCGTGCAGCCCAAGATTACCTGAGTGCCTGGGAGGTCATCTCAAGTCCTGTGAGGTCAAGTAAGTCACTATGTGTTTATATGCTACCATCTCTAGCAAGATTCCATCTATACCCGTAGGCATGGTTAGGGGTCACATTATCATAGCTGCAACTACATACGTAGTACATAATTTTAATCATTTAACTATGTACTTTACAGTGGTACAGTATTACCTGTTACTCAGAATTACCCAAATTACCATGTTTGGAAGCTATGTTAACAAATTACTCAGTCAAGACTGATAAATTAGAGAACCCCTTGCTCCAAGGTGGTTTCCTCATTAACTGAATTGACTTCCACTAGAAGTACTGTAGCACAGGGTGGTAGCTGTTATGGCATGTATTACATTGGGGTTTATGCTGTTCTTGCACTATTGCTATTCACTGCATATCAATTTATGTTTTGGTCCCTTTTAATTGCTACTTGTGTCCCCTTATGTCATAGTGAGCCAATGAAGAACCCCTCAACCCCTATATTTATTTAAAGCTTATTAGTTAATCTTTCTAGCTATATACTGTGTGACAATTTGGTGACATATGTTGTTTGGTGGGAAAAGGAAGGCATAGAGGTCATTGTGGTGAATGTTTTAATTTTAGGACTTTATTTAAACTGTCACATTCATGGCCCCCTGATCTATAAGTAATTAAATCCTTCTTCAAAGTGGCATCCATGGGAAATATCCATAGTTAAAGCTTTTCAGGCATGTATTACAGTGGTGTGTCTGACCTAGCATTTGGCACCAAAAGGCTCTTTATTTAACCGTAATGCCCCATGGCAGCCTGACAGAGTGAAATCATGTTAGACCACATGTCAAACAACCAATAATGCCCTACAAAATAAGTAAGGACAGACCTTCAACCCTACACTATTCATTGGCTTGACCATCAGGAGAAGTGCAGAACTAAACAACATGGCCTGTATGCACGAAGGGGCAGAGTGACTACACGCTGCGTTCTGGGGCACATAGCCACTCCACACTCATTGTGCCCCCCGCGTGGGATGCACCAAAGGGGGGTATGCAGCTACAATGCACCTGATCCCCACCCGCATGGACCACAAAGCACCGGTTCAGGTGAGGGGTGTGCCAGCTCTACACATCATGCATTAAGGAGCATAGTGCTGGCCGCGGGAGGGGCAGAGGAGGGTTCAGTGTATGCCAGGAAGAACCATACCAAAAGCCTCAAATGTGCCCCATGCACATAGCAGGGACCTGCATGGACAGGGCAGATAGCTCACCCACTCACCAGGACCACTGCAGCCATACCCCACATGGCCATCAGGCTCCACCAACCCCCACACAGACCAGTGGGCTGCCCCCACCTGGCGCCCCCAACAAATGCACACTCCACACTGGGGCACCTGGCCAGGGATGCACCCCCTCCCATAGGAAGTGGCCCTCCGGGCATATAGTGGGGTACATTCCCCCCACCGCCGCTGCCTCAGTACCTCAAGCCCACACCATTCTGGCATTCCACTCTGTTGCTGCATCACAGGGGGGCCAGCAGCATTGCCATTCACTCTCCTCAATAGCCGCGGTCCCTCAGACATCTGCGGGGTGCACTGCCAATGCGCACCCTGCTGCTCAAGGGCTCCACTCTATGACCTGTTCTGAGCATCTGATTGGATGCCTGACTGGGTGCTTGACTCTGCCCCTGGCTGCCCTGTGTTGTCCTGTGCATCGGGGGCAAGACCATGGACAGGTGTCCAGTGGTCATGAATACCATTGGTGTGCACCTGTCCACACTTGCGGATCTCCATGGGCAGGATACCGCCTCTGGCACATACTTCCCACTCCTGAGTGCACAGGGGCTATGTGATTATAACCCTTAGATTAATAGCATCAACCTGGGAACATTATAAGCCATTTTTTTAGACTTCAGTATCAATGTGCATCCAACTGACAGTTGAAAAAAAATAAGATTTCAAGTTGCCAAGGGTTAAAGCAGCAGTGCAACAAAAAATATTATTTCAAAAAGCTAATTTTCTGCTATGGTTATGAAAAATATTGGCAGAACTGTTGATTTGGGTTTTCTGGATGCCTCCTATGCTGTGTACTGTACATTTATATTTTTGTCTGGATTCTTACCCTCCTCAGGTCCTCAATATTATTTCTACACAAAATTTAGGTTATTTTAAAACTTTAATAAAATTCTTAAATGATAATGGAAACTGAAAATTTCACCACCAAAATAAACTGGAAGACATACAGCATCGATTAGGAAGAAAAAAGGTGGGTTCAAATTTTAGCCCATTATATTTCATATCCTTTATAATACTCCACAGTCAAAACCATTGGGTATACCCCATCCATCCTATTGGGCTGACTGAGGACAGCCCCCTTGTCCCCTCTGAGAATCTCCAGTTTACTTCGTGCACCAAGAGAGGTTGGTTGTAATCCAGATCTGCTCCCAACGTCTAACAACTCATTCACATAAGGCACAATATTTTTTTTAAATTTTCATAATGCAGCCTGGTAGCCAAGGCCTTTTTAAATGTAATACAATGCTATTCTGCAGAATGTTGCATCTATTATGCTATCGTCATGAAGAATTAGACATACTAGAATTCAAGAAATAACTGACTACTGTTGTGTTCATCAATCTGGAACAGATCTCCCTCCTGTAGTGTGACCTGATTTCAAAACACCCCACCATATTATTTGATGGCCAAAAGAAAATATCCCCCGATGAGCTCATCTACGCTAAGGTACAAGTTTTAGGTACAGTGCCCTAAAGTTCAAGCCTAGCCTTTGAAGTCCCTCCTGGAGTGCTCTTATAGCAGCGAGTACACATCTGGAAATTTCAGGACTTAAAGGGGAAGAGGTATCTCCCATAGCATCATCTCCCAAAGCAGACAACATCCCCCTTTGTCTCTGTGGGTTCCCTCTTGCTGCACATGACTCCTGACAAGAAACGCAGGCCGAGGACCTCCCAGAGCCATCTCAGTCCCACATAGTGCAGGGAAAACAAAAATAAATCCAGTACCGGCAATTACTGATTCATCATCTCATGACCTCTGTGATGTCAGAGGGCCAAATTCTGTATCCAAGGCCAGCCGAGAAAAGACCCGAGAAATCCTTGTATGGGCCACCCCTCCTCCAACTGATTCTGTCCTCCCTGGTCTCGGTGGGCAATAAAATAACATCTTCTCCACCCACTGAGACCTGTAGCAGCCATACTGTTCCCTTACTCCACTTGCATCCCAGAATGCAGAGTGACTCCCACAAGACTGAAGGTCTACTAGCAGTGCATACAGCACTTGCAAGTCTCACAGGGAACTCGGACGAGATCATGGTGGCCAATATTGGCTGGGACTCCGTGTGTGATATAGGCACACAGAACTAAAAGCTCTGTGTATAGGCCAATCCCAAATCTCATCAAATCCTGTGAGATTTGTGGCAGCCATCTTACCTAGGACTACAGTCATGCAACCCATAGCCAGCAATATTACTTATAGGGGCAATGCATGGTGTTTTCATTTGGATAACAGCAACTGGGGAATAAAACAGTTCTGATTGTTGGGTCAATCTGCTTTTAACCTATGGGGCGTGTTAAGACTCAGAGCCCATATCTGATACAGTTCTCTTTGTGTCAAACCAACAGATCAGCAACTAAAATGAATGACATGAGAAAACACAGAGAATGTGGAAGCCTCTTTACAGAAGTCGATGAGGAGGACACAACCTGTGCATTGTGCACACTGACGGTCAATTGGGGCTCCGGGGAAATGGATGAAAGGCTATCGGACTCTGATACCCCACCACCACCGAAGGCGCCAGTAGCGTTGGATGCTAGCCAAGCACAATTACTATTCCAACTCCTGGAATCCCTTAAGGCCAGCAGCCCCATGCCAGCACCAACCAGACTGAGTAGCCAGTGGGAGGATACCATGTGGAAAAGGTCACATTGGGAAACAGACAGTACCACAACTGAAACCCCAGGTGACCCAGATGAGGACACCACAGGTAAATCAACCAGAATGTGCCACGGGGACAACATTGATGAACTTAAAAAAATGGTCACTTCAACACTCAGAATCAAGCAACAGCTGAAGCAGCCCTCCACATCAGAGGACTCCCTACTGTGAATGGGAGAACCAGGAGAAAAAAATCCACTTTCCAACTTACAAGACCATAGAAACCACACTCAATAAAGAATACAATGCTTCTGAACCCACCAGGCTTCCAGACAAGAATATGGTACACAACTGGTGCCCCCTATTGCAAGCAAGAAGTGATCACTGGGGAAAAGCACCAAAAGTACCACCATTCCAATACAGAGCCAGTGGCACTTAAGGAGCCCATGGAGAATAAAATCAAAGAACACCTCAGAAAGATTCTTGAAGTGTTGGGCATGTTATGAGCAGCCAATATAGTCCTGTGGTTCATGAGTAGAGCCCTCCATAAATGGGTAGACATTCTGACTGAGGATATACCAGAGGACTCTCCCAAGGCCGATGCAGCAGAATGTGCAATATAAGCTGTAAAATGCTTTATGGATGCTTCCTCGTACATCCTAAGATTTGGGTCTAGAACAGCAACCCTAGCGAACAAGGTCAGGAGGGCATTGTAGCTTAAATTATGGCAGGAGGACAACGAGTCCAAAAGTGCATTAACAAAGTTGCCATTCAAAGAAGGAACCTTTCTCGAGGAGGGCTTAACCCCATATCTCAAAAACTGAGGTGGCAAGCAAGCGCAAGGGGATGAGGACATCTATTTACCTTCGGACAGGTCCTTTCATCCTAAAGAGAAACACTTTAAATTCAGAAACCAAAGCTACAACCCCCAGGGCTCCAGACAATGGAACCAGAGACCCAAATTTCAGCATAGAGCATACAGCAACAAAACCAGGAACAACACCAGCAGACAGTACGGCAATGGCGGACAGAAGCCAAATTTCAAAAATCAAAACAATGAAGGCAAGTGGGCCCAACAAGCCCTCTATAGCAGGGAGACTACAAAGGTTTGTGAATCAATGGGCCCACACAATATCCGACAAATGGGTGAATGAAGTAGTGGCAAGAGGATATACAATAGAATTCACCACCAAACCGTTGCAACACAGACCATTGGTCTCCCCAATACCAAAGTGTCGGGAGAAGGCACTAGCAATAAATCTAGCAATAATTGACCTGTTACAAAATGGGGATATTTCACAAGTCCCTACAGAGGAGAGACACAGGAGTTTACTCCTTATTCATATGAACATACGAACATACGAAATGCCAGCAGAAACAGGCTTCACGGTCTATCGAGTCTGCCCAATTGTGCAGCAAACCCCTCAACTTGCAGCTGTCCCAAAGAAAATGAGGGGAATGTGACCAGTTCTGAACCTAAAATATATAAACAAATTCACGACATACAAGAAGTTCAAGATGGAAACGCTCAGGTCAACATTGCTAACGATCCAGCCAGGGGACTATCTGACATCAATAGACTTGAAATACACATATCTTCATATCCCAATCAGGAGATCACATCACAAGTATCTTCAGTTCAACATATGGGGGACCACTATCGGTATACCTGCCTTCCATTCAGACTGGCCTCTGCACCATGTGTGTTCACCAAACTGCTAGTAGTCCTGGCAGCACACCTAAGGAAGGAAGGAAGGAGTCCACGTCATCCCCTATCTGGACTAGCTGTTGCAGGCCAGAACAACAGAACAGGCTTAATACAGCACCAGCATAGTGGTACAATGCCTGCAGAATCATGGGTGGGTGATCAACATGGCAAAGAGTCAGTTGACACCCTTGCAGTCCCTCACTCACTTAGGCATCTTAATAAATACACAGCTCAACAGAGTGATCCCTATGGAGGACAAGGTAAACAACATCCGCAGCCTGGTGAACAGACTTATCCACAAACCCAACAGGGCAGTATGGGACCACTGTACATCCAATTGCCAGAAGTAATGGCAGCTCTAATAGACACTGTACCATAGGCCAGGCTTCACATGAGAGTACTGCAATGGTAACTAATCGAGACATGGGATCAGATCACCCAAAGTTTCAGCTTCCAGTAACACCACAAGCAAGAATACTCAACACCCTGCGATGATGGATGCTACAAAAGAACATAAAATGGGGCCACCCACTGGCACAACCCCCCCCCCCACTGCAATAGTCACCACAGATGCTAGCCTGACAGAGTGGGGAGTGACTTACCTACACCATGTCACACATGGTTGTTGGTCACAGAGAGAGGCAGCACTCCCAATAAATGTCTTGAAGATGAAAGCAGTGCAACTAGCTCTGGCATTTTTTGAATCCCTCATTGCAAACAGGGCAATTCTAGTATGGTGTGACAATCAGGTGACTGTGGCCTATCTAAACAAACTAGGGTGCACATGGAACAAGGTAATGATAGCGGATCACTAAAAGTGCTTCACAGGGCAGAGCGGAATGTACTGTCAAGCACAGCGATCTATCTGGCTAGCTCAGCCAGCACAGAGGTAGATTGGCTGAGCAGAGCAACAATGAACAAGGGGGAATGGAAACTCAATGAAAGGGCATTTCAGGAAATCTAGCAGAAATTGGGACCACTGCAAATAGATCTCATGGCCTCCCAACAGAATGCCCAACTGTCAAACTACCACTCCAGATTCTCAGACTGCAGGGCCCTGGAGGTAGACATGCTCTCAGTGCCTTGACAATTTAAATGAGCCTACATGTACCCCCTGACCACCATGATACACACAATTCTACACAAGATAAGGATCACAGAAGCAGCAGTGGTATTAGTTGCACCAGACTGGCCCAGGAAGCCATGGTACTCATTGATATAAGCAATGGCAGTAGACTGACCAATGCCTCTACCTCACTGGCTGAACCAAATGAGTCAAGGTCCAGTACTGCACCCAAATCCAGCATCACTGAAACTGATGGCCTGGTTGCTGAAAGGAACAGACTGCTGACTCTGGGCTACCATACCAGGGTGGTGGACCATTTACTTCAGTCCAGAAGACACTCCACCAGTACAACTTATCAAAGACAATGGCAAATGTTTCACAAATGGTGCATTGAAAAAGGAACTTCTCCTTTAGTGGCAGGCCTTCCAGACATTCTGGACTTTCTCAATGATGGAGCAAATAAAGGACTCAGCCAAGCTTCACTGAGAGTTTAAGCTTCAGCAATTTCTTCCATAAGAGGCCCACTACCAGGCGTAGGATCTATAGGTTCACACCCAGACATAGTAAGACTGCTCAAAGCAGTGACACTAGCCTCCCCAAGAGTAAGACCAATATGTGCACCCTGGCAGCTGAATATAGTACTAGTAGCACTACAAGGTCATACCTTCCAACAAGAGACACTACACTGGTGCACTCTAAAAACAGTGTTTCTGGTAGCCATCTATTCAACCAGAAGAATAAGAGAGCTGCAAGCACTGTCATGTAGAGAATCTTTCCTGATATTACACAATGATAGGATCACTCTAAGGATAGTCCCTTCATTTCTACCCAAGGTAGCCACCACATATCACATGACCCAAGAGGTCCAACTACCATTCTTAGGAAGGGAACAGCAAACTGATACAGGGATTCTCCACCCTCTGGTTGTAGATCACCAGTTAAAGAAGTACCTCAGTATGACTAGCAGCTCACGTAATACAGATAAGCTGTTCATACTGACCACGGGAAAGAGGGATGGCAAGGCAGCTCCATGAACTCTATTGCTAGGTGGATCAGACAGACCATAGTCACAGTTTACAGGGAAGCAGGCCAGGAACCACCAAAAGGGATCAAGGCACACTCCACTAGAGCAGCAGTGACATCATGAGTACAGAGGGGTGAGGTCTCTGTACCAGACATATGCTCAGCAGCAACTTTGTCTTCCATACAAATTTTCACCAGGCATTATTGGCTAGGCGTAGCATCTGCTGAAAGGATCTCATTTGCTAGGGCTATGATAAGGACTGGTATACAGAATATATGTGAACCACATGTTCTGCCTTTTGTCCCACCCAAGGTATTTATACTTATTCACACACTGCTACTAAGGTCCCAATGGTTTTGACTGTGGAGTATTATGAAGAGTACAAAATATAATGGTATTTACTCACCTGGTAAAGGTGATTATTTGAGTACCCTTTATAGTACCCTGCAACCCCACCCAGGGTGGCAGATGTGGGCATTTCTAGATACCAACGGACTGGTTATCATATCTGTCACTAGGAAGAAGGTTACAATGTTATGTATGAATAACCTGTTTTTTTCTCCAAAGTATAATGCAACAGATTCAATACCATGTATGTTATTTTTTCTATTGAATAAATGAGAATCAAGATTAACAACACTGCCTCTATAGATAATCTGCCACTATGCTACAGCACAGTCAGGACTACGAGGCGTCAGGCAGAGAGAACAGCGTGCATAAGGGATACTGTTATTTTTCCCTCTTTCTTATGCTTTGTCATTTTCTCTTTTGCTATTTTTGGTCACTATCTCTAATTGCTAAGGAGGACTCACACTGGAGATTCTCAGGTGGGACAAGGGGGGACTGTCCCCAGTCAGCCCAATTTTGATTGGATCATGCATCATCCTGTAGGATGGATGGGGACTACCCAATGGTTTTGACTGCAGAGTACTATAAAGGGTACTCAAATAATCACCTTCACCAGGTGATTAAATACCATTTTCATTGCACTGCTGCTTTAACTGGTAGGTTACTCTAGACCTTGGCTTTCCTGGAGTCAAAAGCATTTAGACCCATTGCAGTCTTTGCCTAGGGAATATGCAGGCAATTAGTGTCAATTAATTGCAGAGTGCAGGTTCTATTGGGGGCCCCAGCTGGAGGGCAAAACAATCAGGGTATTTATTCATCCCCAGACTGTGCACAAACCAGTGCCATGCAGGTTCATGATATTTATCAAGAGTGAGTTTAGCTGGGAGTATAACTGGCATTGATGGAGTTGAGGGGTCTGCCATCAGAGCACATGTGGTAATGCTGCTGCCAAGACTGTTTTTATTTTCATTGCAGTTCTAGGGCATGGGCAAGATAACAGACTAGGAACCTACAGTCAAGAACTGGTAGCAGGCCCTGCTGTGCAATAGTAACTCTGGTTTCATGTGTAAAACAGATGTTGATTCTGTACAGCATGCCAAGTCTCATATATGCTTTCACTGTTGTTGCGTAGGTGTTTTGTTTTTATTTTTTATTCTTTAGTAACCAGGTTAAGTCCTACTAGGCACAGGTGCTGCTCCCAGGGATGGCCTGGGAGGTTAAGTGACTTGCTCAGAGTCACACAGTATGCAAGTGGAGGTTGTGGAAATCAAACCCAGGTGTGTCTGCTAGATGTACCAAGCTCATTCACATCTCATTACTCTAACCTCTAGGCTATACTGACAGCCCCAACCCCAGGTCTGCAAAGTAAGGGTGCACTCTGGATGCACCACTTGATATTTAACATAGATTGTACTTTCAATTTGTGTGCTGTCGAAAGAAAGGAGACTGAAAACATTTTTGTGTTTAACTGTTTGTTGCCAACTGTGTTTGTTGCCAATGAGGATAGCCTTTGTTTTGCTTCTGTTCAATAGAAGACCTTTGGCTTTTAACAAGATATGTACCATTGGTTGCATTTAGGTGTTCTGCAAAGGTAAGGGTGGAGTCTAGGTGCACAACATAATATTTAAAATAGGTAATGCTTTCAATCTGTGTGATGTCAGAACAGAAAAGGGAAGAGTGAAGACCTTTTTCATATTTTTAACTGTGTTCGGTGCCGAAGAAAAAAGTCTTTGTTTTGCTTCTGTTTAATAGAAACCTTTTGGCTTTTAACCAGATCTGTACTCAGAGCCATATCACAGGCTGCAGTCAATGACACTGATGTATGAGGCTTGGAAACAAATATTGCTTCATCTATGTATAGCAGAATGCTGGAGTGCTTACAGATGTTTGGCAGAGCCTTGATGAGCAATGAGAAAAATATTTGACCTAGGATCACATCTTGTGGAAACCATGTTTTACCACTGGGGTACAGGACAGGGTTCTTTGATACATTTCTACCTGAGTGTGGCTTGAGCTGTACAGTAGTCTTTGACCTTTCAAGGAGATTGGCCAAATCCCAGCTCTGCAGGTTTCTTTTTTATTTAAAATGTATTAACTTCCAACCATAACATAGCCAAAGGCACAGCAGTAAAACATAGCAGGAAATGAATCAGAACAATTAAGCAAACCAAATAGTAGTAAACACATGACATCCTCCCACCCCACCCCACCCATGACCTCACCCCTCATGAAGCCAGAAAGTAGACAAGAACATTGAAAGAAATTAGACAGGTGCAGTAAGCAGCTCTGCAAGTTTTGTAATTGTTACTTGGTGGTCAACAATATCAAAAGCCTTGGCTAGGTCCAGGAACATTTGCCCAGTCAATATTCTTTGCCTATGGCCTGATGAAACCCTACAACAGATGAGATGAGAGTTGTATAGGTTCCATGGTGTTTTCTAAACTAAAGTCATATTTATTGGGTAAAAATGCCTTGGCTAGGTCCAGGAACATTATCCCAGTCAATATTCTTTGTCTATGGCCTGGTGAAACCATACAACAGATGAGACAAGAGTTGTATAGGTTCCATGGTGTTTTCTAAACTAAAGTCATATTTATTGGGGGAAAAAATGCAAATCACTTTTCCAGCATTTCCCAAAGCTCTGGCAGTAGAGCGATGGGTCTAAAATGACCATTCTCTATCATTTCTTGGTTACTTAGTTCATTAGGAAAAGAAGGCCATTACTGTCTCTTTATAAATGGGTACAACAACCTTTTTTCCAGAGGACTGCACCTGGCCAGTAGGAAAAGAAAGCTTACATAAATCAGTGAGTGACTTAACAATTGTCAGCATGGTGACTTTAAACAATTTTGTGGTAGAGAGTCACTACCTTGTGTTTTGCTGTCATCAGTTTTGTAGAGAAGCCAATACCTTTCACTCTGAGGTAAAACAAGCATTTGTCAATGCCGAATGTTTGCTTGCTGGCATTGGCATTGGTAGTGTAGGAGTTACAGAGCTGCATACTAGGAATGGCAGTGAAGTATTGAACAGAAGCCAAGCTCGTCACCACCCTGCAGATAGTGACAGGCATTGGGGTGTGCCTTTGGGTCATCAGGCATAACGGACATGCCATTTCACTACACCCTACCCTGCAGACACCGACAAGTGTCATGGTGTGCCTTGGGGTCTTTGACCCTTATGAGCACGCCATTCCATCAGGAAATAGGATGAGATAGGAGAATGGAGTGAACTTTGGGGCTGAAGAGTCCAAGGCACACCTCGATGCCTCTCACTGGCTGCAGGATGTGTGTGGCGGTGGAATGGTATGAGCATTGTAGGCAATAATCCCAAGTCACAGCGCTGATGCCTGTCTTTCTGTACAGGTTGGGGTGTTATGGTCGGAAACCCTAACGCCTCAGGCATTCATTGGTATTTTCACTCCAAATTTTCAACATTTTTTTGGGTGACCCCCACCTCATGAACAGTGGCAATATCAGTTTGTTAGCTGAAAGCTGCTTTTGCACAGTGACTACGGCATTTGGCACCACAGGTGCAAAAACACATTCCGAACAGGATGTGAAAAATGACAGCGGTACTGTTCATGGGGAGGTATAAAAAAATGGCAATGTTAAAAATCTGCTTTGAAAATATTAAAAAAACTGGTGAAATCATGAGGGTGCATAGAAACTGTGCAATGCACACCCGTAATGTAGCTAGTTTGGGGATTTTTTACAGCAGATTCTTAACACAGGCATTTTGGGACCTCCGATCATGAACAGTGTTACTGTGATTTTCTTTATCTGTCCCGAGTAATGATTTCCCACAGTGACCACACATTTCTGTGTTGAAAGTGTAAAAACACATTTCGGCCATGTTGTGAAAAATGACAGCTGTACTGTTCATAAGGAAGTGTGGAAAAATGCCACTGGTGAAAATCTGGACTGAAAATATTACAAATTCATGAACTTACAAGGGTGTGTGGAAACTGCACAATGCTCACTCATAACACAGTCATTTTATGGAGTTTTGTCACCAAATTTTCAACATAGCCATTTTAAGACCTCTGCTCATGACCAGTGTCACTGTGATTTTCTTAATCTGTCCCAAACATTATTTTTGCACACTGACTGCACCATTGTGCACTACATGTGCGGAAACACATTTTGGGCTAGATGTGAAAAATAGCAGCTGTACTGCTCATAAGGAAGTGTGGTAAAATGGTAATGTTGAAAATCTAGCATGCAAATATTACAAATGCGCAAACTTGCCAGTATGCATAGGAGCTGTGCAACGTGCCTCCTAAAACAGTCATTTTTGGGAATTTTTTCATCAAATTTTCAACATAGCCATTTTAACACATCTGCTCATGATCAGTGTCACTGTGATTTTCTTAATCTGTCCCAAGCATTGATTGTGCACATCGACTGCGCCATTGTGCGCTACATGCATGGAAACACATTTTGGGCGACGTGAAAAATGACAGTTGTACTGCTCATAAGGAGGTGTGGTAAAATGGCAATGTAGAAAATCTGAAGTGCAAATATTAAAAATTTGCGAACTTACGAGCATGCTTAGGAAGTGTGCAATGCACGCTTGTAAAACAGTCATTTTTAGGAATTATTTCACCAAATTTTCAACATAGCCATTTTAAGACCTCTGCTCATGAACACTGTCATTGTGATTTTCTTAATGTGTCCCATACATTGATTTACGCACACCGACTGCGTCATTGTGTGCTACATAGCTGAAACACATTTTGGGCAAGATGTGAAAAATGACAGCTGTACTGCTCATAAGGAGATGTGTTAAAATGGTAATGTTGAAAATCCAGAGTCGCGAATATTAAAATTCGCGAACTTGCCTAGCGTCGTGAACTGTACAGCATGCGCTCATAAAATGAGTAATTTTTAGGAATTTTTTCACCAAATTTTCAACATAGGCTTTTTGAGAGCCCACCTCATGAACACTGGCACTGTCGTTCCATTAATCAGTCCAGAAAGGTGATTCCGTGCAGTGAGCGTGAAATCACCCTTCAGGCCCGATTAATGCCATGACAGTGACAGAATTCATGAGGAGGGGTCCCAAAAACCCCATATTGAAAATTTAGTGCAAAAATTCCCAAAAATGCCTGAGATATGCATCAAAGTTGAAAAAACCCTATCTATTACATTATACAGCTTACAGGCATTTCCTCAGTTCTTGAGTGGCTTTGAAGAGTGCAGGCGTGTTTCCGGTCCACGAAGATCGATCACTTGGATCTAGAGGTAAGTATGGGGTGGGGGTGGGGAGACAGGGTGCACTGTGGGTGGGCAGGGTGAGATGGGGCCAACGAGACCGCATGAGGACCATTTTTCTTTCAGGGACCTTTTTTAAAGGAGGATGATCGGGACATTTGCCACGCTGGGGTGGGCTCTCAGCATGGCATCAGAAAGGCTGCTTGGGGGGGCTGGAGCCGGCGGGGATTGAGCACCCCGTCGGCCATAACAATTTCTGCCACACTGGGGTGGGCTCCCAGCGTGGCACCTGGAAACGTTTGGAGGCCCGGAGGCGTGGGCCGACGAGTTGCTGCCGTCGGCGGCCGTACATTGTTTGCCACTCTGGGGTGGGCTCCCAGCGTGGCAGCGGAAGCTTTGTTTTTGGGGAAGTTCTGGAGCCAGCGGGATTGGGCACCCGTCAGCCATATAGTGTGCATCAGGGGCGCACATGAGCACGAGCATGCAAAATGCAATGCTTGCGTGCCTCACGTGCATCGGGGGGAGAGCTCTGCTCACTGAAGCGGAGCTCTCTCTTTTGACTGTATGCCACTGCATCCAGAATCTCGGATGATGGCACTATGTTTCTTGCACATGCGTGCAAGCAAACATAAAAAAGGTTTCTGTCTGGTGGTGTCCCATTCTGATAAGCATTCTGTATAGGTTAGAAGACCCCACCCCCACCAGCTAGCTGTCTATGTTTTCAGAGGCCTAATTAAAGGATTAAGTAATTATTAAGGAATTTGTCTGAGGCACATCATTGGTTATGTGGGATGGGGACTAACCGTCTTGGTTTTAAAGGAGCAATGCATGACAGCAGTAAAAATTTTGACCTATACTTTTTATTTCATTTTAGATTTACTTTTGTTCCTTGACTTGTATAATACCCTTTTTTCCCTATTTTAGTCTGCTTTACCAGTACAAGTTTAGACCTAATGGCACCCCAAGCAGAAATATATGTGGTGCACCCTTCACTGTTCCCATCCTCTCCTCCCTTCTTCCCTAGGTACATCTAAAAAGTGGTAAATATGCTATGTAAACAAAAGTGGTAGCAACAATTTTGTTTTTTTACAGTAACACTTTTTGCATTTCAAGCTGGTATGTGCTTCTACCTTTTAATTTACTGCACCCCTTCTGTGCTTGCTCCCCAAGCATCTGCTTGGTTTGCATGTGCCTAACACTGCCTCTGTGCTTTTCCTTATTCTTTTACAGTTTAAGTAATAAAAGAAGAACCCCTTTTAATATGGGTTGCACCTGGTTTTCTTCAGTATTCATAGAATCATAGAAGGTGACAGCAGAAAAGGACCTCATGGCCCATCTAGTCTGCTCCTTACCCCACTAGCCGGACCTACCATAACTTGAGGCACCTTATCCCCATGTGTCTGTTCCAAATGGTCTTGAATCCCTTTACAGTCTCTGAGTTCACCACTTCCTCTGGAAGCCCATTTCAGCTCTCCACCACCCTATCCATGAAAAATTGACCTCTCACATTGCTCCTGAAGTGCCTCCCCAGAGCCTCAGTCCATGGTCCCTTGTTATGTTTCCTTCCTTCCTGTGAAATAACTTCCCTGTGCCTCCCTTGTTCACTCCTTTAAAATATTTAAAGGCCTCAATCATGTCCCCCCTCTCCATTCTGGTCTCCACTGTATATTGCCCCAACTCCTTGCATATTTGTATGTTTGCCCATCATCCCCTGCACCATCTTGGTTGCCCTTCGCTGAACCCTTTCAATTGAGTCTATATCCTTGTGCAGGTAAGGCCTTGAAAACTGGACCCTGTACACAAGGTGTAGCCTCACCAGGGCTTGATATAGGGGCATCAAGACCTCTTTATGCCGGCTGGTGATACCCTGCCTATACTAGCCAGCATCCCATATGCCCTCCCCACCACCCTTGAGCATTGCTTCTCTACCTTAAGATTGCTGGAGACTGTTACCCCCAGATCCATCTTGTCCTCTGTCACCCTGACTCTCCCCTCTCTCAGCATGTACTTGGCCCCTCGATTCCTGCATACCAGGTGCATAACAGCACACTTCTTGATGTTGAATTTTAGCTTCCAGGTCTCCGCCCACTCCTCCAGTAGTCTCAGGTCCCTTCTCATGTCCCCCCCCCCATGGGCATCAACTCTGCTACAGATTTTAGTATCATCTGCAAAGAGGGCCACCCTCCCTTTCAACCCATCTGTGATGTCCTATATATAGATATTGAACAGGAGGGGTCCCAGCATTGATCCCTGGGGAACTCCACTCCTCATCTGCCCTAGTCCTGAGTGCACCCTGTTTACCACCACCCTCTGACTCTTTCTGCCAACCAGTTTTCACCCATCTTGTTATTTTGCCCCCTTCCCCCATGCTATCCAATTTGTTGACCAGCCTCTTATGGGGCACGGTGTCGAAGGCCTTACTGAAATCCAGATAGGTCATGTCCACTGCACCCCCCTGGTCCATTACCTGCTTCACCCAGTCAAAAAATTCAATCAAACTGGACTGGCACGACTTGCCCCTAGTGAACCCGTGCTGTCTATCATCCAGCAGACCATTCACCTACAGATACTTCGTTACCCTTTCACCAATGAATTCCTCCATGTCCTTCCCCACCACTGTGGTTAGGCTGATGGGGCAGTAGTTTTCCCTCAGCTCCCTGCTTCCCCCTCTTGTGGATCGGTACCACAATCACCTTTTTCCAGTCCTCTAGCACCCTACCAGTGTCCAGGGATAGATTGAACAGCCTCGCCATTGGGGCAGCCAGCTCCTCTTTTAGTTCCCAAATCCCCCCTTGGATGCAGGCCATCTGGACCCATGGCCTCTCCACCTTCACCCTGGCTAATTCTGCCCCAACGCTCTCAATGGTGAAGGGATCCAATACCATCCCAGAGTCCCCCCCTCTCTTTTCCAACTCTCGCCCTCTTACTCCCCCCATAAATACTGAGCAGAAACACCTGTTCATGTATTCTGCCTTCTCCCTGTCCTCCAAGTGCTCCCCTCCGTCCCCCTGAGCATTTCAATCCCCTGACCGGCCTTCCTCCTCTCCCCCACATATCTAAAAAATGTCTTCTTCCCTCCCCTGGCCTGATTCGCTATCCTTTCCTTCTTTTCTGCCTTAGCTCTTCTAATGACCTTTCCGGCTAGCCACCTTGCCTCCCTGTAAACCTCCCTGTCGCCCCCCCCGAGTATTCTTGTATCTCCTGAATGCCCTCCGCCTACCACCTACTGCCCTTGTTACATCCCTACTGAATTAAAGCAGCTTCCTCCTTCTAGCCCCCCTTCCTGATGCTTTTGATGGATGCCTGTGTAGCCTCCCGGATCTGGTCCCTGATAGCTACCCATAGTTCATCTGCATCATTTATATTCCCTAATCCTTCCATCACCTCCCTTATCAGCCTTCTTAATTTGTTGAAGTCTGCCCTCCTAAAGTCCAGCACTGTTGTGTTGGTTCAAGTCCCCATCTTCCCTGCCCTCACCTTGAACCCCGACAATCCTGTGGTCACTTTTCCCTATTTTTTCTACCACCACCACCACCTCTTCCACATTCTCACCATTAGTCAAGACCACATCTAGCAGGTTGCACCCCCTGGCAGGCTCCATGACCAACTGTTTCAGGAATACCCCACTTAGTCCATCCACTGTCTCCCTACTTCTTGTTGAAGCTGCTTCAGGAATGGTCCATTCCACATCTGCTAAGTTTAGTTCACCTATCAGTAATGTATCCCCCTTGAGAGCCATCCTGTCAATGTCCTTCAGCATCACCTTATCCTGATCTTCTCCCTGCATGATTGGTCTATATTTGACTCCCAGTCTCAAATATTCCCCTGCCTGCCTGCATAGCTTCACCAATAGAAGTTCCGTAACCCTATCGCCCTCCTGTCACTCCATCACCTGTATGTCCTCTTTGATGTAAACAGCTACCCCCCCTTCTTGTCCTTCCTAAACAGCCTGAAGCCTGGTATAGCTGTCTCCCACATGTGGAGGTCCTTCCACCAAGTCTCAGTTATTGCTATGATGCCCAACTTGTTATGCGCAATGATTGCCACCAGGTCCTCCATCTTATGTGCCAGGCTCCTAGCGTTCACCACCAAGCCCTTCCACCAACCTTACCCTTCCCTTGTTCCCCTCTGCTTGCCAACACCTTGATCACCAGTCTTTCCCTGCGGGGGGGGGACCTAGGGTCCCCCAACTCATTTATGGTATGGTGTGGATTTATATCCAGCCCCCCTGCTCAATTTAAATTAAAATGAAATTATTTTTCGAAAAACTCCCCCATCTGACACTTCAGTATGTTGAGGTGTAACCTGTCCATGGGAAAAGAGACTTTCATCCTCCCAAGTTGCCCCCCCAGTCACCTATCATCTAGTACCCCATCGGTGCACACCATTCTGCTAGCCAGCTCTTAAGCTCCTGCATCCTTTGCTTCCTCTCAGTACTAGCTATCAGTATTTGCAATACCTGTGAGAAGGTTAGAGATCTGAAGTTCAACCTTCCGCAGAATCTAGCTAAGGCCCTAAATCTTGCTTGCACCTCCATGAGACTATTACCTGCCAGGTCATTAGTCCCCAAGTGGAACACTAGATGTGTGTTCCTGTCCTGGTCCCCATCCCATGAGGGAATATGGTGCACAACCTCTGATATAGTCATCCCAGGTATGCATTCAATCCATGTCCCTCTTTTTCTGCCTCGCCACTTGTGAATCACCTACCAGTATCACCTTGAACCCTCCTTGTTCTGGCTTGCTTGTGACAGTGCTGTCTTCCCCCTTGTTGACCTAGTGTTGTGTACCCACCCTGCTGTAGCAGTCCCCACTCCTGGCCCCTTGCCCTGATCCATTGTCCCTTCCCCTGGTCCCTTGTCCTTACCGCATGCCCCCTTTCCTTCACCTACTCCTTGTACTCTTTCCCCTCCCTGTATTGAGTAGAGCACAGCACAATCTGCACTGTGGTGGAAAAGTACATCCAAACCCTTGTGACATGTGCCTATTCCAGAACAAAGGCCAGATACGACGGAAATCAGCAGACTTAGCCGGAATCACATGACTTAAGTCACAATAGCGGGTGTAGAGGTTACGCATGTCACAACACAACACCAGTATAAAGGTACACAAACTGCAGACATGTTGCAGGGAGCAACATATGCGGAAGCGATGGTGCAAGCTGGGACTGAAGCACAGGTGGCAACTGCACATAAGCAGAAATGCAATTTCACCAATGAGGAGACTGATGAGCTCTTCAATGAGCTTGAGGCAGAGGCTACCCTGCTCATGAGCAAGGGTGGTTAGCGCGAAGTGTGCAGAAAGTGAAGGGAGGCCTGGGAAGATGTCTCCTCAAATGTAAGTGCTGTGGCCAATGCCAAGCACTGTGTCAGGGACCTCCAGAAGAGGGTAAATGACCTGAAGCACCATGCGAAGGTGAAGAAGGCACACAATAGGCGGCAGGCAGAAGCCACAGGTGGTGGGCCACGGGAGGACAGATTGCTGAGCTCCCATGAAGAGAGGATGCTCACCTTCCTGAGCTAGCATAGTGTCCATGAAGACATAGACCTGGACACAACATGGATGGCAGCAGGGACGGGTAAGTGGTGGACTAGCTGATCCACACTGATGAAAGTGTGTCATGACGCATGTGCTGAGGAGCATTGGCGGTGCAGCAGAGTAGCACTGTAGTGCATGTGGGCCCCAGCCTCCCATGGCAGCATAGCATGTAGTGCAGTCAGTCTGTGTGGAGGGTATGGGCACGGGCAGGTTGCCAGAATCAGGGTGACAGGGTCACCCATGGCATGGATGATGGGGTGGTGTGTCCATGGAGTAGTGCAGTGTCCTGCAAGGGAGACCTCATGGCAGCACTGTGCACTGTGCTATGTGCCACCAGTGCATGCACTGGACAGTGAAGCAGGGGTGGGTATGGTTGCATGTGCGTAGGACAGGACATGGTGGGGTAGCACTGATACACTGTTGTCACCCTACAGGTACAGCAGCAGCAGCAGTGGACACAGGGGTGGAGGACATTGGTGGCACATGCAGTGAGCCAGAGCAGAACAAGATGCAGCCAACCATCCAACAGACCACTGTTATGGACCGCCCAGGCAGCACAGACATAGTGGAGCTGGATGTAGCCCCGACAGCCATTGTAGATGAGCAGCAGGCAGTGGCAGGACCCCAGCAGGAGGATGAGGGATTGAACCTGTGTGACCTCTTCACTGTGGGCAGCATTGCAGACAACATCACCCAGGACCTGAGCCTGGCCTCATATGAACGTCTGAAGGTGACCCTGGATGAGGCATCACAGTCCCTTCAGGACAACCATGTGGACACACCCACTGACTATTCTGCATTCTGCAGGACTCTGGTCACAACCCATAAGGAGCAGGCGGAGATGCTGGGCTTCATTCACCTAAGCACAGCTGACCTTCACATGGCAATGGAGGAGCATATGGTCATCCTCATTGGTGCTATTGAGTCCGGGACATGTACCACAGAGGCAGGCATGGGGAGGCTGGTGGACACCATGGTCATATCTCATTCCTGTGTCGGGGAGCAGATGCAGGTGCTTACCCAACTGGAAATGGTCGTGAAGAGGTTGGTGGCACAGCAAAGGAGGCACACAGACATTATTGCCACGGCACTACACAGCGCACTGACAGCTCAGCCTGTGCGCCACACTCAGTGGAGGGATGTTGCTACACAGGCATCACATGTGGAGCAACACCACCAGCAGGATGATGGGACACACACCACCACAATGGCTGGGGGCACACACCCACCTCCAGCAGAGCAGGCTGTGCTACCAACAGCCCCAGGGGCACATATGTGAAGCCGCCAACACTACCACTACCTCCCCCACCAACAGCAACAGCACCACCACCACCACCAACAGCATCACCAAAGCCACCACCATCAGCAGCACCACTGCCACCACCATTGCCACCAACACCATCACCACCACTGCCACCCCCACCACTACCAGTCTCACCACCAGCGCCACTGCCTCCACCAACAACACTCATGCCACCAGCCACCATGGCCATGGGGCATAATGCAGGAGCCACCAGCCACAGGACCAGGGCAAGACGGGGTGTGGGAGCACCTGTGGACAGGAATAGGACACAGCAGAGGTGGCATCACCAGCTCTGGGTGTGGAGGACAGCAGTGAGCCCACAAAGGGACAGGGAACTGTGCCAGGACCAGCACCTGTCATCACAGGAAGGTAGGGCATGTGACGGAAAACTGTGGTGGTGCAGGGACACATGGACAGTGGGGGACCGGCAGCCATGCAGTAGGGGCAGGGTGGGCCCAGTGGTGCCACAGGGCTGGATGTTCCCACACCACAGGGAGTGGCACAGGGCATATGTGCTGCTAAGTGCAGATGGACCAAGCAGCAGCAGGAGGACTAGTGACCGTACCTGTATGGTGCGCCACTGCAAGGGGTGGTGGGCACTGTACATAACGGCACAAGGGGAGGGCACTGTGGGTGGGTGTGTGGTGTGTGTGTGTGTGTGTGTGTGTGTGTGTGTGTGTGCGTGTGTGTGTCTGTGTGCACTGCATGCAGGTGTGCAAGTGATGTTGGAGAGCACAGTTCGGGTGTCGATGATGTGTAATATCACTGGGTGTGGTTATGTGTGTTGAGGGGTGCTGCACTAATGTACTGTACCACTGTCACTGTTCCACAACCTGTTCATAGTAAAGCTTGTTCACTGGCTATCTGTGTGGTGTCACTGATTCCCACAAGCTGTGTTAGGGCTGGCTGCATGTAGCATACAATAGGTGTCTGAGATGTGCTGCTGACTATGTGCATGGCCTGAGTCACACAAGCACATATACAGCTGCAGGCTGTTAGTTGTCAGGCTTACCATTTACATGACTGCACCTACCAAAGCCATTTCCACACCTCTGCGATGTCACTGATGCAGGCTTGAAACATGCAGGCTGCAACTGCAGCCTGCGGTAGCGCAGTGCACAAATGTGGTTAGCATGTACGCATGCAGCATGTGTGTGGCACCACTGTAGGCCGCATATGGGGCCTGTACATGTGCCATGTTCTAGGTGTGGTCATGTAGGCACTGAACAGGCCACACAGAGCGTATGCTGCACAGTGGCAGGAGAGGCAGACAGGGCTACCAACGTTTAAGAAGCCCAAAGTGGGACACACTTACTGACACATGAAAATTTTCAGGACAATATATTAACCTGACAATTGCAACAGACATGCTTCCTCTAATCAGAGGTAAGACTGTGGGATGTAGTGTTGTAGCCATTGCTAGTGTTTCTTATAATTGTAAGGCAAGCTAGTTTAGGTATTAATTGTCATGTAGCATTTAAGGGAATGTCAGACAATATTGTTTTCTACTATAATGTCAGGACATGAAGCATTTGTCATGTTGTTTTGCACTGTACTGGGACATGGGGTGGGGGATGTACATTCTATATATCGGGGGCTGGTGGGGTGCTCATATTGTTTGTATCCAGGGTGGGTGGGTGGGTGGGGCTGTATATACTGTTCTGTGGTGGGAGGATTGTTTACATTTTTGTATCTGGGAGACGGTATATACTGTTGTGCCTGTGTGGGGACTATTCATACTGTATGTGTCTTGGGTGGGAGGGATATTTTCTACTGTTTGTTACTGGGGCCATTGGGGGACTGTTCATATAAGTTGGTTCTGGGGCTAGTGGTGTATTGTACATAGCGGTGGACTCTGGGTTAGTTAGTGGGGGGGGGTTGTGGATTGCTGTTGGTATTAACATAGAAACATAGAATTTGACGGCAGATAAGGACCGCTTGGCCCACCTAGTCTGCCCATTTTCCTACCTAACAGATAAGCTGCAGATCCTAGTTAACCAACAGCTTACTTCCTCCTACCCCCACTAGGACTGCCTTATGTCTGTCCCATGCATTCTTGAATTCCCCCACTGTTCTTGACTCCACAACCTCCTCAGGGAGGCTGTTCCATGCATCCACAACCCTCTCTGTGAAAAAATACTTCCTCACATTACCTCTGAGCCGTCCCCCCTCTATCTTCAAATTGTGCCCGCTTGTTCTTGCACATCTCTTTTTCTGAAAGATGCTACCCTCTTGGACTTTGTTGATTCCCTTGAGGTACTTGAAAGTTTCTATCATGTCCCCTCTCTCCTTCTTTCCTCAAGGGTATACATATTAAGCTCCTTTAGTCTTTCTTCATATGTCTTCTGGTGCAGACCCTGCACCATTTTAGTTGCCCTCCTCTGGACAGCCTCCATTCTGTCTATGTCTTTGTGGAGATGGGGTCTCCAGAACTGCACACAGTACTCCAGATGGGGTCTCACCAACTGTCTGTACAGAGGGATAACAACTTCCTGTTTTCTACTATTGATACCTCTTCCTATGCATCCCAGTATCCCCCCAGCCTTCCTTACTGCCTTCTCACATTGCTTGCCCACCTTTAGGTCATCTGATATAATTACCCCCAGGTCCCTTTCCATTTTTACTGTTGTCAGTATCTCACCCCCCATTGTGTACACTTCCCCTGGGTTTTTGTTTCCCATGTGCATTACCTTGCACTTCTTTGCATTGAATCTGAGCTGCCATACATTTGACCATTCCTCCAACCTTGCCAAGTACCTTCTCATCCTTTCCACTCCATCTTGTGTATCAACCCTGTTGCAGATATTTGTGTCGTCTGCAAAGAGACATATTTTTCCTTCCAGTTCTTCTGCAATGTCACTTATAAAGACATTAAAAAGGACTGGTCCCAGTACTGAACCCTGTGGTACCCCACTAGTAACCTTCCTTTCTTCACTGTGTACTCCATTTACTACTACCCTTTGCGTCCTGTTGTCTAGCCAATTTTTTATCCACGCTACCACCTTGGGACCCACTCCAAGGCTGGCTAACTTGTGTATTAATCTTTTGTGTGGGACTGTATCAAATGCCTTGCTAAAATCTAGGTAGGCCATGTCCACAGCCCCTCCCTGGTCCCTGGTCCCTATTGTTTGTGTGTTGTTGTGTTTGCCTTTACTACTGTACTTTGTTTATATTGCGTACATTAAATTATATCTTTGCATCCCTGGCTCTGCATATCTGTCTGTGGTCTGCATATGCATGTGCCTGTGTGAGTGTGTGTCACCGTGCATGTGCAGGCACACATGTCACAGAGCTGTGCTGTCGCATGTGTGTTCACATCCTGCACATTGTACCTGTGTGCTGACTGTCCATCACACAGCCTTGGCACACACTGGTGAGCATGCCCGCATGGTGCATTGTGTGTGTGCAGCAGCAACCTGTGCCAGGTCCTGTTCACATGCCACCACACTGTGTATGTCATGCCTGTGTGGTGCCCATGGGCCATTAAGGCATCATTCCACCCAGGGGCACGGTGGGCCCTGTGGTTGGCACCAGTGGCACAATGCAATGGTGCGTACTACTGCCATATGTCTGCAGGTGTGTGCTGCCCAGTGCTGTGTCCCTGTTGTGGTTGAACTGTTATCATGCATCAGTGGCCATGGCAGGTGCATTGTGCCTGGTGGTGCCATTCACTCGTCATTGTGCCACTGTCCCGTGTGTGTCCCGCGTCCACCTGTGTCTGCATGTCCATTGATCATGTGTGCTGTGGTCCTCTGTGTGTGCCCAGGGCACCTTCTGCCATGGCTGTCAGATGCTGTACAACACACATGGCCACTGTTACAGCTCCAATGCAGCCACGTGTATCGCATGGCATCTTGCAGACAGTATTCCATCCTCCTGTGATTCAGCGACTGTGCCATGGATGCCATGTTGTTGTTTGTGTTGCATTGCACCACACTGTGTCCCCCATACTGCTGCAGGTGCCACCATGGTGGTGGTGGTGGAGGTGGCCATATGCCGCCTCAGAAAAACTGCTGTATCACCTCTTGTCTTGCATGGTGTCCCACTGTTGCACCACTTTGCAACATGTGTCCTGCCATGCCGTCAGGCTCTCCATCTCCCTCCTGTGGTGTGCCTTCCTCCTGGTCTGTGTTGGGCATTAGTACATGGTGTGCCAGGGTGATATTGTACAGGATGTAGCAGGCAAGCACTGTCCTGCAGGCCATCACAGGGCTGTACTTCAGCACCCCCCCCAGGTGCTGAGGTATCTAAACCGGGACTTTAGTAGGCCGAAGGTGCACTCGATGATTGCTCTTGTGCTGGTAAGGGCCTCATTGTATCGCTCCTCAGCTGCTGTCTGGGGTGTCCTCACAGGTGTCATCAGCCATGGCATCTGGGGATATCCACTGTCACCTCTGGTGGGGGGAACAGGTTAGCTGCCTGTTGCTGTGTGCAGCATTGTTATCAACATCTGTCTATCCTTTGCATGGCACACACAGCCTCATGCATATGCTCACACATGCAGCCACACTCTCAGTCACACTCATGTCCTTGGCTGTGTCCATGTACTGTATGGACTTACCTTAGCATTGTGTGGCTCTCTCAGGCCTCTGTGTGTTCCACAGTGTGTGGTTCATGGCCCTGCCTGCATCTCATGTGTGCCGTCCCACGTTTCTGCTTGGCCATCACATCTGTACGCTGCATTGTCTGTGTGCCTCGTGCCCCTGTTGTGCCACTGTATCCACTCACACTCACATGCACTGTCTGCCATTCATGCACACACAGCCTCTGGCACACATTTGCAGGTGTCATTCCCCCTGTACATACCTACAAGCCATCCACCAGTGATGTCCCCTCTCTCGAAAGCCTTCTGTAGCCCACAGTTCCTGTATATGTGGGAGTCATGGCAGGAGCCAGGGCACTTGGCCACCACATCTAGAATGCTACATCCGCTGCCACATACCACATGGATGTTCATTGAATGGTACCCATTTCTATTTATGTATGCATTCACATACTTGGTTAGGTCCCTGATGGCCACATGTGTACAGTCGATTGCACCTAGCACACGGGGGAACTGTGCCACATTGTAGAAGGCCTGCTTCACATGGCATTGCTGTTGGACATCCCATAGGAAGCTCATGTGCTGCATGGTGCACCACATGAGGGCCGCCAGGAACCTCCTCAGGTGCTTGGACACCACCAGCCAGGATATGCCACTGTGTCCCCTGTGGGCATTTGAAATGTGCCCATGGTGAGGAAGCACAGTGCTGCACTAACATGCACCTGCAGTGGCAGTGGGTGTCCCCTGTCGCTAGTACTGCCTAGGTCCCCACTCAGGTCCTGGCATAGCTCCCTGATGCAGCTCTTGGTGAGCCTGTAGCATGCTATGCTATGGTCTTTGGTCAGCTCCTCATAGGATATCTGAGGGTGTCTCACTCTCTGCACCAGTGGCCTTGGTACCATCATGGGCCACTGTGGCTCTGTCTCCTGGGTCCTGCCACAGCACCTGGCATGCCAGCATTCCCATTGCTCCACTAGCATAATGCCCAGTAGGGCTGATAGTGCTGACATGTTGTGCTGTGTGTCACATTACACTGCTGTCTGCTGTCTATGTTGGGGGGTTATATATATGCTTGTACTCTAGTTAGACCTACTACTCCTTGGTCTATGATACATCTTGCTTTTCTGATGTACTTACTTACGCTTCCTGTTCTGTAATTGTGCTTCCATCATTGTGGTGCACATGTTGCAAACTGCATGACGAAGTGGCACATGCTTTGTTTGGCATAGTTTTACTATAGCAGTTCAACAGCGCTAGCACCGACATCCCCCACAGCGACAGCCACCCTGCCGACTGTTGGCATGATAGCTTCAGGGATTTTGGTGCTTTCTATTAGGGGGCTGTGCCCCTAGACCCCCCCAGCCATGGGGCTCTTCCTCCTACACATCCCAGTCTCTAGGATTCTAACTCCGAGTTGGAGTTGGACCAGGGTGGGGCCCTACACTGGGAAATGCACCACTGGTGACTTCTGCGCACCAGCACAGAGACTTGCCACAGGCAGGTGATTTCTGTCGCTGTGCTGGTGTTCCCTGTGGTGGTGGTGTTGACCTTGTGTCGGCACACCATTTTGTGGAACTGTGTTGTAACTTGTGTTTGGTGTAGCAGTTGCAGCTTGCGGCATAAGGGTCCTTTTGGAATCATGCATGTTGCAAGTCGCAGGCGTAGCTAGCGATTTGCACCATTCAGTGCTGATGTACTGCATTTACATCCTGCATATCTGTTCTGGAATCAGGCCCACTGTATCTTATGGTGCTCTGCTGTCATCTGTTTGTGGTAAATTCCAGGTAAATAAAATGCCTGAAGCAGCAGTTCATGTTATCCATAAAAAAGGCAGACTCTACCAGTTTTTTCCTCTCTTAGGAAGTGTTTAGACTCCCATGCTGTTTCAGACATTTGAAGTTAAATAACAGTGTCATAAAATAATAGTGTAGCTGCCAACCAGCTAACATACTGTAGGAGGGAGCTATTATGGATCAAGTGGAAGGTGGAACCATGGGGCATAAGTGGAGCGATGGGGTACTTTGGGTAAAGTAGTTACAAACAAATGTGACTTCTGCAGAGAGAACTTGAATGTGGCAGCAAGGCTTCTTACTGCTGAGCAGTAGTCAGAACATATAACTCACTGTACTCTATGCACTTGCTGCCTGTTAGACAGAGTACTGTGGGGGAGGGGAGATTGTTTAACCAGGAAAGGCACACTACCCAAAGTTTGTTTCCAGATATGACCTTGGAACTCTGCTGTCTCCTTGTGCTTCACAACAAGTTTCCTCTCTGCTTGGAGGGAGACTGAGCCTGTAATAAACTACTGCTCTTTGGCCTGGAGACTTTTGGGTAGCAGCCAGGAACAGTGCCAACAGGACGCCGTGGTCTCAGGGGGCGATACCCAAAGCGCCACTACCACAAGAGCCAGAGCTCAGAAACACAGACACACAGTAGAAGAGTGAAACACTCTACCACACAGTAAGGGCACCTCCTAGAGACATCAGCAGCAGGACTGCAAGCCCCAGTAGGCCTGCAAACAGGGGAGGCACCACCAAAAGACAGCCTGCACAGCAAAGCAAGCACAAGATCGCTCACAAAGCAGGCCATGGCCTTGCAATGGCAGCATGAAGCAGAGGGGAGCGCGGCCAGGAGACAGCAAAGGCAGCAGTACCACTGCTGCTGCAAAGAGAGACTGTCAAACAGTCGGCAACAGGAACAGAGGGGCAGCAGTGTGTGCCTGCACCACCCCACAGCACACAGCGGTGGACCAAGCACATAGCACAGACAGGCAGAGTGCAATACAAATTCCCCCCATGATTCCCAAAGCAGACACAGACATCTACTGCAAAGCACATCACATGGCAGGCTGGGACCACAGGGCACTGCACAGGCACAGGGAGCAGCATGGATGACAGTGCTGGACCACGGGGAGCATGGCCCAAAGACAACAAGGACATGGGGACAGGGGTGTGGTCACACCCTGCCAGATATGCACCCCAGGCAGGAAGGGTGTGTGGCAAGCTGGACTCAGGGCAAGGTGCACAGTCCTATAACATTACCAGGTACCGCAGCCCTATCAGATGGGACAGCATCATGACCATGGAGGTACGTTATGTTCCAAACCAGAAGGGCAAGCCTATGGCTGTTCATAATGGTTACATGTACCAGAAAGATAAGGACGGACCTGAGAAGGTTTACTGGAGGTGTGCAGAGGTGTGGATATACCACTGCCTTGCCCACCTGCACACAGTGGATGACATGTTGGTGGCCACCATCAGGGAGCATAACCGTGCCCCTGATGCAGTGGACATTGGTGTACAATGCATCCTGGGAACGCTTTGGGACAGGGCATGGCAGACATTGGACAGCACCTCACAAGTCATCATAGCAAGCACGTTGGGCATCACTGCAGCTGTGACCAGTTGCCTGCCCGGAGAGTGTCTGTTGCATCAGATGGTGCAGAGTGTGTGGCACATGAAGTATTGCTGGTCAACCACCCCGCAATTCATGGAGATCCTAACCATCCTGGAGGAGTACACCCTTGCCTCTGATGTCATGCGCTTCCTCCTTTATGACAGTGGGAGGGAGCGTGACCGCATCGTCATCTATGCCACGGACCGTGGCCTGCAGCAGCTGGCCAGCAGTGTGGACTGGTTTATGGATGGCACATTCAGGGCATGCCAAAACCTGTTTGGCCAATTATACACCATATGTGCCATACATGCCGGTACAGTCCTGCCTGCCATCTATGCCCTGACGTGCACCAGGTGGGTAAAGACCTACATCCATCTGCTGGGCCAGCTGAATCTGCACAACCCGGCCATAGCACTGGCCATGGTCCTGCTGGACTATGAGTGTGCCAGCTGGTGTGGGGTCACCACTGTATTCCTGGAAGCTCGTGTCCGGGGCGTGCTTCTTTCACTACTCCCAGGCCCTGTGTTGCAGGTACAGCAGCTGCCAGATGTCCTGGCAAGATACTTCACTGACCCTGACTTTGTGCTGCATTTGCGGATGCTGCTGGCACTGGCATTCCTACCACCTGCCAATGTGCCAGCAGTATTTGAAGAACTGCGGGAGTGGGAGTAAGTGGCCACTAATGAGGAGGTCCTTCAGCCCATACTGCACAATGTGGAGGACAATTGGATCGGCCATCCCACTGGGTGCTCAGGACACAGACTTGCCCCCTTCCCCATTGAGCAGTGGAACTGCTATGAGGCAACCCTCCAGGGCCTGGCATGAACCAACAATGAAATGGAGGGGTGGCACAGGGCCTTTAACACCCAGGTTGGTGCATACCACCCCAGCATCTGGCACCTCCTTGAGAGCCAGAGGGAGGAGGAGGAGTATCTGACCACCATTAGAACTCAGCTGGTGTCAGGGGTGGAGGCACCACAGCCCCAGTGATGGTACTGGGACCCTGAGGCCAGAATTCATACCATCGTGGATGAATACAGCACCAGGAGCCACTATGCCTACCTGGGCAGACTGGCACACAGTTTCACATTCCATGTGTGACTGGCCACATAGTGGCCCCTGGCATGCACCACCCCCTGTAGCCTGCATTCCGGCTATGTGGTCATGTCCGCATGGTGCACAGAGTGCGACCCTTCAACACTACCCAATGTGGGCATGCCCTTCTGGGGGTGCCCGCACATCCACCACATCCCCTGTAGTCACCCATTTGACACAGCTTGCATGCCATGGCCTACTCACATCTGCCAGGGGCTGTCTGCACCTGCTGCCCCCCCCTTTTCTGACTGATTGTTGCTGTACCCCCAGGCTGTGCCAACTGATGTGCTGTCCATCCTTCCTACACACTGTGCATGCCCGTGTGTGTGCACCGCCCAGTCCCTGTGTGTCAGCTGACCACTACAGCCCCCACCATGCCTCTCATGCGTCCATGCCCTACCATGGCCAGCATGGGCAGTGCTGCCCACCCGTGCCCCTGGCCTCTTGCTCTGTGTGTTGTGCGCTGCACTGGTGGCCCATTCCATGGTGTGCTTTGCCCCATCTACCTTGTGGGGCTCATCGTGTGCTCAGTGCCCTTCCATCCACCACCTGCATCAGTCACACTTTCCTCTGTTTGGCGTTTGTGTGTAGTCACCCTTGCGTCTTTCGCCCATTCCCTCTCACCGTTCTCAGCGGTGCCATTTCAGGTGTGCTTATATCACAGAGATCCAACTTTCATCTCTATTGAAATGGCTATGCCATTGTGAGTAGAATCAATCAGTTACCATGCCAACAGACATTTGATTATACAAAGGCACAAAACATATAGGATAGTGTTTGGGTAGCCATACAATATAAGGCTATTCTGTCAACAAGTGGATACAATGCCAACTGATGACCTCAAGAGCAAAGCTCGAGAGGTCCCCAAGTTGGCATTATATCCACAAGGTGAAAGAATAGCCGAGTAGTGTATGGGTAACCATACACTGCTCTATATAGTGTATGGTGACTGCAAAATTTAAAAAAAAGCACTAATTTTTTCGCATTTTACAAGGGCTCTGCCGACCGCCCTTGATTAAAAACTGCTGGCCAGCACATGTGCATGCTATTCGCACACAGCACGGGACGACGAATCACAATGGCTGCTACAGTCCTTTATATTATGGCGTCCTCACTAACACAGAATGAAAAGTCATTCTGCATTACTGAGGACATCACCACTGCAGCAGAACAACTTTTTGCAGTGTGTGGATTTCCACGCACCACTGCATTCCACCATACACTATTTTATACTACTTAGCGAGGGGAAGGGGATGAATCAACTTGGTCTTACTGTTTTAATTAATTCTGAGGAATGCTGAGCTTTACTATCTAGACCATCGGGGGGGGCTAAGTGAGGCAAAGACTCATTTTTATTTGCTATATATTTATTTATGTTTTTGCATTAAAAAGAGGGAGGAACATTAGAGCATATATAGTGCACTACAAAATACTCCGCACTAGTGAAAATATTGGTATGCTCTGCACGTAGGATTATATTGCACCATTCACTTATTATAGTATTTTTTGTTGTCCAGTGTCTAAACAGTTTGAAAACTGAAATGTGGACTTTACAGAGGTTCAGTGGTCATTGTACTTGTTTGAGAACATGTGATACAAGGTTCAAATCCTACCCCTGCAAGTCTCTGCCCAAAAACTACACAGTAAAAACAAGCAAGCAAACATTAGGCATTGACAAAAACTTGTTTTATATTTTTTTGCATTATCTCGTATTTACTTTGTGCAATATTAAATTAAGGTGTCTTTATTACTCTATGCGTTTCACCTTGGTTTTCAGTTTAAAATGGAAAACTGACTGTTTTTAGTATAAATTATAAAAAAGTAAGTGCTGCTAGCTTGTGCCATTAGGGGAGGTACTGAATACATAATTTAGCTGCCCACATCTTGTTTTCCCCTCTTTTTATGGCTGTGGGTGGAGCCTACAATCATTTTGCTATCTGTAGCTTGAAAATGGAGTTTCGTGGAACACATTTTTTGGGACTTTTCAATATATCCTTTCACATCTACAAATCACTATGACAACTAAAATAAAACAATCCCTTCTTTCTGTTTAGAATATTGAAGACATAACTCCAAGCTGCTTATCTGATGGCCATTAGTATTGGTTGCCTATTAAGCTGGAGATCTGTTTACCCCCTTTGAAATGCAACAGCTTGCACATTTAAATGATTAGCATTTAAACATTTTTACTACTAACTTCAGTTGCAGATGAATATCTTTCAAGAAGATTCATACCTCATAAATGTTGTCCTTTCCCAGCAAATGTTGTAAAGATTTACACTTTTTTAACCTCTCAAGACCTACCTGATAAAATGCCAGGTCTTCAGTGACCTACACAGGCTAAATACATACATTTCTTTTTGATAGAAAAGATCCAGAAGCAAATGATGTGATACCTTTTTTTGGACCAACATAGATGCTACACAAAAAAGAACAAAGTGCTCTAGCTTTTGGACCAACCAGATCCTTCTTCAGAAACTTTATGACAGTTATTTAGAAAATCCAATACTATCAACATCCAGATAATGCATAAAAAACAGAAATAGTTCTCATTGGTTTAACATATACATTTAAAACATAACAGAAGATTACTTCAGATAAGCTAACTATCACCAGTCTGCTTTTAGCTGAGAAACCCTTGAAGGTCAAAGGTTATCAAGAAATATCAGCAAGCTGAGAGTTCTTCTCACATAAATTTTAAAATCAATCAATCAATCAAATCTTTATTTAACCAGGTGAACATCATTAAGCAAAGCTTATTTGCCAGATGGACCTGGACAGGATACAATAACATTACACAGCACATTGAACACAATAAAATCACACAATATTTAAGTAACTAACATAGTCAGGGCTAAATATAATACACAGGGTAATGACAGTGGTAGCGCATGAGTACTATATACACATATGAGCAGATAAATACAGGTTATAGTCAAGATTGGACACTATGGTGTGGTGAAGGCAGAAGAACAAACATGAGGGAGAGAGGGCAACAAGGGAAGTTAGGAAGCTGATAAGAAAAGAAGGGAGTTGTGAAGGTTAAAGAGGGAGGAGGAGGGTAGGCAGGGGAACCCGTAAGTGTCATAGCAGCAAATATTGATACAAGGGGCAGGGGTAAGGACAGGCTTCAGATAAGGAAAGTGAGGAGAGGCAGTAGGTAAGGTGAATGCCCCAGGGTGAGGGAGATAGGGAGCATGTGAACAAGAGCTAATGCTACTTTAAGACAACTGAAACCTACACAATAGAGCAGGCTACACAAGGAAAAGCAAAAAAGGAATGTTATAAAAAGGTTAAAGTGGGAGAGGAAGGGGTCAATGAGACAGGGTAGTAAATGTAATATTTCATCAGACAGGTGACCAGCAAGTCACTGAGGCAGTGAGGGGGAGATCAGGAGAAACAATTGCAGGTTTCCTTAAACGAACAAGCAGAGAGAGTTTTAAATGCTGATATGCTGATGCTGTGAGCCAATTTCAAGGTTTTTTGCTGTGTGTTCCAGCACACAGGTAACATATGGCTCACGGAAGCCCTACCAAAGTGTGATTTGACCATTGGCACTGCCAGGTGGATATAGAAGGCACTTCTCAGCATATACATACCTATCACACTTAGGGGTAAACAATCCAAGACATACTGAGGCAGCTTCATGGCGATAGCTCTGAAGGTTCAGAGGGAGGCATTTCTCTGTCTTCTGTAAGAGAGTGATGTCCATCCCATTGCATTGTATAGAGAGCAGTGGTGTGTATTGTATAGAAGATCGGTAATAAATCTTAGGGCTGTATGATAGAGCGTGTCCAGTTTTGAGAGCACAGCAGCTGGACCCTGACTGTACAGAAAGTCTGTGTAATTCAGGAGGGAGAGGAAGGTGGTTTGGACCAGTCTTTTCTTGGCATCTCTTGTAAAAAGTTGCTTAATCCTATATAACAGGCCCAACCTCTGTCTAAACTTTTTTGACAGCTCTTCGATGTAGTCGAGAAAAGAGAGTTTGTGGTCAATCCATACCCCCAGGTACTTAAACTTGGATACATACTCCAGAGGTTTGCCAAGAAGGGTGGGGATCAGAGGTAGTGTTCCAGGTAAAACCAGATATCTTGAAGGCACAAGGGGGGAGAAGAACATTGCCTCAGTTTTTTTGGTATTTAGAAGTAGCTTTCTGTTAAGAAGCTGATGTTGCAGAAGATTGAAATCCTGTTGAAGGTGACTGCAGGCAGCCCCAAGGGTAGGTCTACTGGTATAAAGAACTGTATTATCTGTGAAAAGATGTATTGTATATTGGCATTTTTAATGCAGGCATCTATACTGTTAATATGTATTGCGAAAAGCAAGGGGTCCAGTATCGAACCCTGTGGTATGCCTCTCAGGAGGGGCTTAAGTGGATAGAGTTCCCCTTCTGCTTTGACCTGCTGGAGCTGATCTACTACATAATTAGAGAATCATTTCAAGGAAAGGTGGTCCAGTCCAATGTTTCTGAGGGAAGGGAGAAGCAGGTCATGGTCGACAGTATCGAGTGCCTTGCTAAGATCTGAGAATGCTGCACAAACAAAGTTTTTGGCATCAAGTTCACATTGCCAGTCGTTCATAATTGCCAGTCGTTCATAACCTTAACAAGTGCTGATATGGTGCTATGCCATGGTCTGAAGCCAGACTGCAAAGGGTTAAGGAGATTATATAATTCCAAGTAATTCCTTAGTTGTAAGCTCACAATTTTTTCTAACAATTTAGACAGGATGGGAGTAAAGAAATAGGTCTATAATTGTTTAGGTCGCTGGGGTCTCGGGATTTAAAAAGGGGAATAACATGCACAGTTTTCCGTATGGAGGGAAGGACACCCTGAGAGATACATAGATTTAAAAGGTGGGTAATTGGCACAGCCAAGATGTGATAACCAATTTTAAGGAAGAAGGCGTCAAGTAGATTTACTCCTACACTCTTCCAAGTATCCAGCTGCTGCAAAAGATCTTCAACCTCTTTTGGTGATACAGGTTGAAGGGAGAATGAAAAACTCGTGATAGGGACTGCGAGGTCCTGTATACCAACTTGGCTGCGGAGCGCACTCGCAGGGGAGGAGTCAAAGGCTAGGCCTGCAGTAGAGAAGTGATTGTTGAGAGACTCAAGGATGGACGGATTATCAGAGATTGTAATGTCTCCAGGGCAGATTTTCACTGGCAGGGCATTTCTAGATAAATGGCCTTCCGCTTCCTTTAAGGTGCTCCTAAACTTAGCTGAGCAGGTAGAAGCAGCGTCAAGTTCTGCTCGGTAGAAGTTAGCTTTAGCTTCTCTGACCATCTTGGTGCAATAGTTCCTAGCCTTCCCAAATGATAACCAGTCTGCTGGGAGCTTGGTTTTCCTGCCATTTTTCCAGAGTGAGTATCTCTCAAGCAAGGTGGACTTTAACTGTGTTGAGAATCATTGGCAGGAATTTTTCTTGGCACGAATTTTAACTATGGGAGCATGTTTGTCTAGTACCCCCAGCACAATTTCCTGGAAGATGTCATAGGCCCTGTTCACAGACTTTGCCAGGTAGGTTTTCAAGGAAGCATTCCACTGATAACAAAACCTTGAAATACTATTCTCCCCAATACATGTAAGATTCATCCTTGCTTTCTACTTGCTGCTGAGCCCCCAGCTTGCACTGTCACTAGTATTAACTCTGTTCTGCTAGAGCTATCAATGTCTAAAATCACTGGTTCTGCACATTGGTGCTGACTTGCTTCCACCTCTCTGCTGTACTGTTTACTGGGATGAGGCTTCACCTTATGACCGGGCCTCATTGATTATCCTTGTACCTTGTTTTTATTGCTATGTATTGTATTACTATGCCCATTTGTGCTATATGTTCTATTGTGCTACTGTATTATTTATTCTGTACTTACCAGGATCTCCTTGAAAATGAGCTTGCTCAATGGAGTTTCACCTAGCTAAATAAAGATTGATTGATTGAAATAAAGATTGATTGAAGATGAGCTTACAACTTTTATTGCAATGTCCTTGTGTTTTAAAGAACAGTCAATGAAAAGCAAAATGCTGAAATTAGGTCTAATTGCAAGTTGAAAACAAGCCCCAAATTAAACATACACACATATACACATACATACATACATACAGTACATACACATATATGCATGCATAAACACACATATATACATACACATATATATTTAGATAGATAGATATATTCATACATATACACGCATACATATATAGGTCCGGATATTCAGACTGTGCCAGGCAGTGGCGCAACCCTGGGCGCAGCACAACTGTGATGCACTGGTGCCAGGTCCAGGTGATATTCAATGGGGATGGGCCATGGCACAGCACCATTGAATATGGCATGGCCAGCACACATACTGCGCATGGTGTAGTGGCACTGCGCCAGTGCAAGCCACAACGAGGGAGCACAGGGTTGTGCCAGTGCAAGTGCAGTTGCACTAGGTGCATCACCCACTATATTCAGCAGAGGGCATGCAAATGAGGCCATAATATATGCAAGACACAAATAGGGCCATTTATTTATTTATTTATTTATGAGTTTAACCAGGAAGGCATACTGAGCAGTGCTGCTCAATTCCAGATGCGACCTGGGGGTTAAGACCCAAGACAATAGTACAAAACACTAGGTACAGATATGATACAAACATTGAAATTGCCATCTGCCATACAGACAATCAGTAGATGGATACAGACAGTAGGAAGATTGAATACATGAAGCATTTTTTTAGATGGTTCACCTGAGCTCAGGTTCACAGTTTTAATACATAATTCATCATTAGATATAGCAAGAGCAGCTGGAGGAGAAGTGTGTGCTGAGTAGGCGATTGCGATGGCTGGGGTTTGGTGAATGTCTTATATCAGCTGGCAGGGCATTCCATAACTGTGGGATACGGTAATTGAAAGTGGCCTGACCTTTGGTTGTGTGCATGAAGCCTGCCCATTTGTATGTTATTATGGCCCCATTTGCATGCTTTGTGCAGGGCAGCCTGGTGACTTGTGCCTGCCTGGTGCCCTGCACAGCATGACATGTGCTGTGGGGATCATGGGGCATCACCCACCCCATAGCCGTGATCACAAGGTATATGTTTGAAACAAACTCCCTGGTAGCTAGTGCCCCCCCAGTCCCTGATATATATCATACATGACCATCCTTGGTGGTCTTGTGGTCCCCCCCACCCGATTCCCCAATACATGTTATGATGGCCGTCCCTGGTGGTCTAGTGGAACCCCCCCACCCATTGCTGCAATCATGGTAAATGTAAATTACAACATTCCTGGTAGTCTAGTGGACCCTCTCCCGTCTGAGTTTCCGATCGTGGTGAATAGCCCATATGTACTTCCCTGGTGATCCAGTGGCACCCCCTACCCTCCACCCACACAGGATCCCTTGCCTACCCCCTGTCCCCCCATCATCAGCAGGTGGCTGCATCCACCCACATACCACCCAGCCACCCACCGATTGTTGGCAGGTACAGTATGGGCTGTAAGCCCATGGTCCCTATATGGACCAATAGCTTAGGCACAGATACTAACAGTCCCAAATGTGGAATGAATCATTTACATATTTGGGACTGTCTAGGCACAGTATGCCCTGTAAGCCCATACTATACCTTTCATTCGGCAGAGTGGCCGGCAGTCAAGGATGTATTTGCAGTCAGCCTGCCTACCTAATGGGGAGCAGAGTGGGCAAGGTCCTGTGTGGGTGGGAGGGTGGGGGTGCCACTGGATCACCAGGGTAGTATGTGTGGGCTATTTATTGTGATTGGGGACTATGGCAGGAGGGGGGCCCAGTAGACTACCAGGGAATGTTGTAAGTTACATTTACCGCAATCACGGCAATGGGCAGGGGGATTCCACTAGACCACCAGGGATGGACATGAATAATATATCTTGGGGAATCAGTGACTGGGGGCCACTAGACTGCCAGGTATTTTGTTTTATATGTATACCGTGTGATCACAGCTACAGGTGAGGGGGTCCAGGTTTGGTGTGTGCTTGTGGATGTTGTCCTGGGTGGGTGGATTGCCACCCAAGGCTAGGCTGCTGTGTTGTGCCCTGCGGTACTGCAGCTCACCTTTGGGTGGCTGGGAGTTGCTCCTACTCTGCAAGGGCTCAACTTTGAGCCCCTCTATGCAGCACAATGCAGGGTTGTGCCAGCATATGCACTGCACATCCCGGGGTGAATATCAGGATGCCGCATGCATTATGGCACCCCTGCGCGGCATACAATTACATTGCACCCTGGTGCATCGGGAGTTGCGCTGTGCCAGGAAGCCTTTTCAATATCCCACCAAGGCGCAATGAGGGGTTGCACCGGAGCAACTCTATTGCACCAGGCACAACCCCTTTGAATATCTGGGCCATGGCATACAGAGGGTTTAAAGTGAAGTTTACACAAAGTGAGCAAATGTTTCACACAAAATGTAATATACAACTTAGCTTGAGACATTTTCCCAACAATACTCTCAGCCAGTTAATAAACTGCATAAATTTTAAAGCCTTCAGTGTTGCAACAGGATTTAAATCATGATAATATCAGTTGTACACATAAGTGCCAAATAAAAAAAAAACTACTTGTTAAGGACCCCTAAGAAAATGAGACCATGAGCCTGATATGTACAGATTTCAACACAGTGTCAATGTATAACAAACATGTACAGAATCAGTCTAAGGAATCTAAATAAAAACTCTTCGGAATAAAATCCCCCAGCCACCACCTTTCCACGGGAAAGATAACCAGTAGGAATGAGATATATGTACAAGTCCTAATACATCATCATTCACACCAATATTTGCAATATTTACCCAAAGGGATTAAACCATTTATGAACCCCCAAGTAAATGAGATATGCATCTTAATAGGAACAGATTTAAAAATGTGACAGTATGTGATCCAACCACTGACAACAAGTAGAAGGAAGTAAATGTTCACTATATATGAGAACTGAGTCCTAGCCACTGTAACAGCATTATGTCATCTGCCTGAATAAAAGCCTACTTAAATATCACCACAATAGCCACACACACTATACCCACAAAAATCACCCCAACACCCATATACAATTACCCCATGCCACACTCCCCCCACACATACATGTGTGTACACACACACACACCAAAACAACACACACAACAAATACAATACAACACACACACACACAACACAGACAACCAACATACACACATACACACCACATACACACAAAACAACACACACACACACACACACACACACACACACACACACACAGTGCTAAGGTGAGAAGCCAATATGTAGATAACCAGAAACGAACAAAATCAAAGGCTCGCTGGAGAACTAAAGAATTTATGCCCATCCTTTAAAGTAAAGATCTGTGTAAGTTTAAGTGGACTAATGTAACATATATATATATATATATATATATATATATATATATATATATATATATATATATTTTTTTTTTGACAGAAAGGGCTGCAGCCTGCTCCCAAACATAACAGATAAGAGCTACTGAGATCTCTTACAGTAAGAAAGTGTGTGCATGTGTTGGGGGGGTGGAGAAACAGTCAAACTCTGTCAAGGAGACCTCATCTAATGAATTAACTGTTGACAAACCATGAGTGATACAGAAGCAAATGATTTGATACCTTTTATTGGACCAACATAGATGTAACAAAAAGAACTTCTACCATTTATAAAATTCCTGATCAAACAACGGCAAACAGAAACATTTTTTTTTTGTAATTTTATAATATGATATACTAAGTGTGTATTTACCGAGTTCCTGGATCAGGACCTTGATAAAATAACAACATTCACTTAAGATTCCATCCGGTAGACAGAAAAAAAAGTCTATAAGAATTTGTCTGAAAACTAACAACTATAACATGCAAAAATAGCATATGTGTGTGTGTGTGTGCATATATATGTGTGTGTCTCTATTTGCAATAAATTTGTTGAGAGGCATAACTAGTATCTTTTGAAAGACTGTCTGACTTGTGATTACTAATGTTGAGTATAGTTCATGAAATAGTGAGCTTGATATTTGTTATTTCATATAGTCCCCCATTATGCATTATGCATAGCATATAAATCCAAATCATTCCAAGGCCATCGTGACATATAATACTAATACTGAGCAGCAAATCAGAGCTCTTTTCCAAATAAAAGGCTGCTGATATAATAAAGAACAAAGTCCTAAATAAAGAACTAGTGGCTGATGGAAAAAATTACAGGGATTTATACAGGGATTTGATTCTGCCTTTGTGGGAAAAACACAGAGAAAATAAAGGTCTTACAGAGTAATGGTTATTTGGATCAGGGAGCACTGAATATTTCTCATCCTATATTTTATATCCTGGATAAGGCTGGGGAGATGCTACATCTCATTGTTACAGGGATGTTCATTTACACATTTTTGCACTGTATTTACTGAGGCTGTCACAGATTAGATGCAATATCTTGTTTTCAGTGGGGTCATGATTTTACCATTTTCATAATGTATTTATTCAGGCCACCTAGTCCAGAGGTCCCATATTCAAAGACGATAAGCAATGCATCCCAGTGGAACAGGGAGATGTGTTGCACAACTCCAACAATGCACAGCAGTATGATATTCAAATGTGTGGGATGCACTGGCCTCAAGGGAATGGGTCAGGGCTCACACAAATGGTATGCTGTTCAAGTCAAGGGTGCAATCCCATTCAAATGATTTGCTGCAGCATATTCAGTGGGAATGTGCCCCTCACAGTCCAGAGCACTGTGGCCCACAGTTAGATCACAAATAGTTGATCTAACCCAGCCAGTCACCCACAGGCAGGCTGCAGATGTACACCTAGGTGCACAGCAGCCTGGCTGCCCTGGTGCACTAGAGGTACCCCCCTTTCCATCCCCAGTCTAGTCAACTCCTTCCCTGAAGAGCTCCATAGTGTAGGGTCCCCAGATCCAATTGCACCAGAGGAAACCATGGTCCATATCCATAGTCTAGAGGACTCCCATCCACTGCCCCTGTACACAGACACCCTCACTCCTCCCATACCCAACCTGTTGCAAAGACTGGCACAGCTCTCCACACCCTACCATGGCCAGCCATTGACTGCAATGAACCTGGGCTGGGGACCTGCAATCTGGAATGACCCAACTGCCTGTACTGTGTATTGGAGAACCATACCAGCTGTGGATCCACTAGTGTATACAGCCATGTGCATGTCCCTGGCAAACTGAAGAGGGAATTTGCATACCTCTAATGCATGCCTTGCCAATACTATATCTTTCTGCTGTCATACACTACTGAAATCCCACACTCTCCCATTTCCCTGTGTAACATGCCACCCTCTGGACTGCTGAAGTATTCCATGTGCCATGTGATGTGGTATCCTCTAATGCCACTTGTAGTGTATGCTTCAGGCTATAGATAGTTCATTCATAGTTCTCCAATTTTACAAATGAATAGGAGGTCAGCTGTAACATGCCTGTTTTGGGACCTGTGTGAGTGGGTACAGCATTGGCTGTCACAGACAATGAGCAGTGCAATGGCACCGGGATGATGGATCCGCATGCCAGTGCTTGAGGAGTATGGCCACTGGGTGTTATCACCCACACACAGCTCATGCCTACGTATAACACATTCCAGCATCCAACTGTGAGTGCTCTGTCACCCACCAACAGAATAGGTACGATCTCATTACAGAGCCAGTCGTCACAATGGGATGGGTGGGGGGCAGTGAGGGGCATGTCTGTGCACCATTGAGGGGAGCAGAGGCCACTACACTATGGACGTGGACAGTAGGTGTATTGAGGTGCAATTAGGGATAGCACTGGGGTCCCTTCAATATAGAACCAATAGAGCCTGGACTCTGGTGCAATTGTTGCTGATGGAATAGGTGAGAGGGTTCCACTATACCACCAGAGACTTCAGGGCCTGTCCCACATGGGAGCAATCAGGGTTGGGGCTTGGGGGTGAGAGCTGCTCTGGCACATTCATCCCCCTGCCAACATGCAAATGGTCTGGTAATGAGCATACATAAGGCCCCTTTGCACCCTGCATGCTCAATTTTGTTCATTTACATTCTTGGGCTGAATATCACCCATGCCACACATTCCCCCAGAATGTATTCAGTCAGGTTCACCCTGGATGCACCTGACTTGGCAGCTGCCTGCACTGTGACTCCCATCCAGGGTCACATCCTGTTGAAAAGTAATGATGAAGCCTGCCAGGATGAAGTGCAGTGTCACAGGTTTACTGCAGGACAAAAGGGATTAGCTTCCTTTGAAACTGCATTGTTTGCTGCAGTAACTCTACCGCAGAATTCTGCAGTGCTGTGCTTCATAATGGAGGGCTTCACTATATGCACACCCTGAACCGGTGGTGCATTCTCTTTGAATATTGTATCAGTGCTGAATGGCGCACCCCATTTGTACAATGCATCTTTCTGCTCATACATACATCAGGTACTTAATATATCCCCCCAGATGTAAAATACTGTTTTTAGTGTGTTCTGATTTTACACAATGCAACATAATATTGTGCAGCTGTAGAGCTCCACTGAAAGTAAGATGCCATTTTATTCTGTGAACTATCCAGGCTAAATATATAGCAATCAGCAGGCATATTCCCGGAAAGCACATTGTAAAAATGTGTAAAAGGAAGACCACATTGAAACTGCCTCTTCACAGATCTGCATTGTGCAATTCGTTAGAAATAATGGGTGAAAGCATACCAAAAGCTCTTCACATCCATATCGGCTCTGACCAGATCATGTTAATGTTTGTGATAAGCTGTGCAACAGAAGGATTGTAGTACTGAACTGCATAATGCAAAAACAGAAATGACTAAATAGCAAATACAAAAAGCCTCTTTACCTCACTATGCCGCTCTCCAGCAATGACTGACAGCACCAAGTCTGAAAGGTAACAAGAAACCAACTAAAATTATGACAGTGTAGAGTGAAGCAATATAGAATACTGAAGTACTTAGAGGTAGCAAGGGTCAAGATAGCTTTCTTACAAGAAACCCACCTGTTACAAGATGAAAATAAGGGTTTAAGAAGAATGCAGTATGGGGAAGTTTTCTCAGCACAGGGAACCACTAAAAGCAAAGGGGTTTCGATTCTACTCCATAGGTCAGTACCTTTTGTTCCTAACAGGGTTCTCTCTGATAAAGAGGGCAGGTTTGTTCTGGTGATTGGGAAACTATATAGAAGGGATGTATTGCTCGGTTGGTTTATGGGCCTAATTCCAATAGTCATGATTTCTTGTCCAACTTTTTGAAGGTTTTATTACGCTTTAACCATTTGCCTATAATCATAGGGGGGGACTTTAACTTGACTCTTGACTCTTTATTAGATAGGTCTTCAGGGCTTCGTAGGTATGTCACCCCGGCCATTTTGGCTTTAACTGATTTAATGGCGCGAATGGGCCTGGCAGATGTTTGGAGGGTTCTCCACCCACAAACAAAGGAATATACCTTTTACTCTCCGGTACATAAGTCAGGTTCGAGAATCGATTACATATTTCTGTCCCGTGCCCTGCTCAAAGGGGTTATTAGCTCGGAGATAATGGCAGCCCCCCTATCAGACCATTCAGCTGTGGAGGCTGTAGTTTCTTTTCCCTCTGCGCTGGGCAAGGGCAGTAGATGGAAAATAAATAATCAATTGCTTAGAGTACCCAAGGTGGTTTGGTATCTGACCTCTCAGTTGGAGGAATTTATTTCCTTCAATGCGAGGGAAGAGACTTGACCAGATATTCTCTGGTCGGCATTCAAGGTATACATGAGGGGTCTCCTAATAAGTCAGGCCACTAAGAGGAAAAAGGATATGAATGCCTCTATGTTGGAGCTGTTGAGGCAGATTAAAGAGTTGCAGGCAGCTCTAATCTCCAACCCTCAAGAAGAGACAGAGATTAAGTTAATTAAAAGAAGGGAGGAATACCTTAAAGTACTGGGAGACCAAGCTGAACTGGCCATCATCAAAACTAAAGCCATGTACATAGACCAAGGTGAGAAGCCTGGTAAGCTTTTGGCCAGGTGGCTAGCACAGCTAGAAGCATCCCGGCTAATTGAAGGGGTTAGATCAGAGAAGGATGGATCTATAAAAACATCCCCGGAGGATATTGCCATTGTATTTCGGAACTATTATGAATCATTGTATGGGGGTATGCAGTTACCCCCACTGCAGAGTGACATCCAAGAATATTTAGACAGGATACCACTTCCTAAATTGGAGGAAGCTGATAGCAACTCCCTTATTGCTCCTATTACTCATACTGAGATTGAGGCTGCTATTAAAGCTTTACCTATTGATAAGACGCCTGGTCCTGATGGCTTCTCGCCTAATTTTTATAAAACCTTTTCTTCTCATTTGATTCCTCTGTTAGCTAACTTATATCGCATATTCTATCTGGAGCAGAGACAGATAAATATTTGTTTGAAGCGTTAATAGTATTGATTCCCAAACCTAATAACCACTTGAGAACCCAGGTATTATAGGCCATTTCCTGTTAAATTATGATATAAAAATTTTAGCTAAGGTCTTGGCCGAATGAATTAGTAACCATTTGCCATACTTAATTGGCCCGGAACAAGTTGGTTTTATGAAGGATAGATCCTCAGCTGATCACTTTAGGACATTGTTGCATGTCTTCTCGGCTTCCGAAGAGACTGGTCTCCCGTTGGCACTGGTTTCTTTGGATGCTGAGAAGGCGTTTGATAGGGTTCATTGGGCCTTTCTTTTTCAGACGATGATGAAGGTGGGTTTTCCTGGAAATTTTGTAGGATGGATCAAGGCTCTATACTCAAATCCGTTGGCAAGAGTGGCTTGTAATGGTGCCATATCAGCGCTCGCCGTACTACAGGTGGGGCGAGACAGGCTGTCCCTTATCTCCCTTGCTCTTTAATCTGTATTTAGAACCCTTAATAAGACATACAGTTTTTAACAGAAGATCAGCGGATTACTGTGGGGATCAGGTAATAAAGGTCACGGCTTTTGCAGATGATCTGCTGATTTATGTGTCCAACCAACTACATCCGTCCCAGCGTTGCTAAAAGCAATCAGGGAGTTTAGATCATTAGCCAATTACAAACTAAATCAAGAGAAAACAGTGGTGTTTCCCCTGACCAGTGGAGTTTTCAAAAAAGATATAATTGATTTGGGGTTGGGTTGGAATTCTAAATCTCTTAAATATCTGGGGCTCATTTTAGTAAAAAATCCGGATCGTCTTCGCCAACTTAATTTAGATGCCCTAATTCAGAATATAGATTTAGATATGAGAAGATGGGCACAGTTTCCCTTATCACTTTGGGGCAGGATAAACGTCATTAAAATGAACATCTTCCCTAGGCTTTTTTACCCATTATCCATGCTCAACATTTGGATTCCTCTGGCGTGGTTTAATCGACTCCATAAATTAATAGCCGACTTTATTTGGAATTTCAAAAAGGCAAGGATGTCATACACCAAATTAGCGCCGCCTAAAACCCAAGGAGGATTAAGGTTACCCATTTTGCTTTATATCATTGGGCAGCTCAGATTAACAAGTATGGTAGATGGTCAGGTTCACCTACGTCTGCTAACTGTAAAGAGTATGTTCCTCTTTGGCTTAATCTTGAGGTTGCCTTAGTTAAAAAAATGGGTCTCAACCCTGAGGCCTTGTTATTTACCCCTCTGAAATTATCTCCCTTCACTAAGGATTCCCCTGTAGGAGTTTCCTTAAGGACGCATAGTCAACTTTGTAGCTACCTGAAATATGATTATAGTATGGATGGTTATCAACCTATGTTGGGTAATCCCCACTGGCTGATAGGAAAGAAACCCATTGTTAATAGGTGGTTACCTAATATTGGGGAATGTCGATTAAATGACTTTTTAGATGAAGTAGGTAAGCCTTGCACAACTTCTCAAATACTTAGTAAGTTTAATTTGCCAGTAAGTGGGAGTTTCAAGATATATCAGCTGCGTCATTTGATAGTCCAGAAAATAGGACTGAACGGGATTACCCCATCCAAAATAGACTTTTGGGGCAGTGTTAAGCCCTTAATAGGCACCCCTCATGCAGTTTCAAAAATCTACTGTGTGCTACTTCAATGAGCCTTCTCTGACAACTTTACCCCTCCATCCTATTGGGTTCGTGCCTTTCCTAATGTCACTCTGGATTGGTTGCAGATTTGGAATAATTGTCACAATTTTTTGAAGCAAGACTCCCTCAAATTGACACAGTTCAAGATATTACATAATATTTATTACACCCCTCAAAAACTATCCGATTTAAAGGTAATGCCTGAACCCATCTGCTATAGGTGTGGTTCTAGGGAAGGTGACCTTCTGCATATTTTTTGGTTTTGCCCAAAAGTCGCTCCATTATGGTCTGACATTAGAGATAAGTCTTGTCTGTTGTTGGGTTTAGAAGAGATGTTTAGTCCAGAGGTTTGTCTGTTAGGAATGATGGCAGATTTTCCGGTTACTTTGAGAAAGTTTCATATGTCACTGATTTCCATCACAGTCAAGAGGCTTGTGCTTAGACATTGGAAGGATCCTATCAGGATTTCTTATCCAGAATGGTTATCAGAGCTGTTAGCTTCACTCAGGATAGAAAGAAGGATAGCTATTCTGCACGATCAATTGCCTCATTATGAGAAACTCTGGTCCCCGCTAGCTACTGCTTATTCTTGACTATTGAGAGTCAGAGTTCCTAGTTCGATTTTGTATTAGGCAGCACCTTGTGTCCGGGTTTCTTTTTGTTGGGGGTTGTGGGAGGGGGAGGTCCTAGGGGAGGGGGTCGTAGAGGCAATTGTCTGGGTGTGTTTTGTTTTACATATGCCTTTTGGACAAATATGCAAATGCAAGCTATGTATTCTTTCTCAAGTTTTGCCCATTGCCTCTGTGTTATTGTAATTGTAAAATCTAATAAAAAGTGAATGGCAAAAAAAAATTATGACAGTGGATTCCTGAAGCAATCAAAGCATAAAGTTACAATAATACTGTAGCATCCAGCACTTACAATTAAAGTAACATATGCAGCTCACACTGCGTAAAGACAGCAGCTAATAGGTGTAAAGGCTTAGTTATGCACCAGTTACTGTACATTATATGGCAAACCTTGTGTAATACAAATATTAGAATAACATATTTCCACACACATTAACTCTTTTTTAAAATAATGAAATGTTTGTAGGAGCAATGTCCTTTGGACATTTTATATAGTCAATATATATAAATCATCCCAAGCTGACACCTGAAATCCTTTATTTATGGTGTTATGTATTTCAGGAGTTGCTTTTCTCCAAAGTTAAAGCCAGCATCTCTGTTTGGAAAAACGGTGAGCTGAGAAATCACTAGCACATGGCAGTCTGCAGTCTCCTGGCTCCCCACGCCAGCAAAGCAATCATAAAGAATGTAGTTTATTATTAGACACAAACAAGTCAGTCAGTCTGGTGTGCAGCTGTTATTGTTCTTTACTTGATATTTTAAACTAAACCATAATGCATATTTGCTTTACACCAAACAGAAAAAAAACAGCATTCTGTACACAACAAAACTGCTCAATGTTAAAAACGACTTAATTTTTTTTCATATATGACTAGTTCCTACTATGGACATAAACGTTTGTTTTCTTTAATTTTTAAATACAAATCCAGTTTGCTTTATTAAATAAAATGTTTCAGCAATTCGTTTTAAGACTACCACCCAAGTTGATATATTAATGTGATTTTAAATAAATGTTAAGTATTGCACAACCCAAAAATTACAGCCATAACACCAGCAACCAAAGGCATTTATTTCTTTTAGTGACAAAGTGTAAGTAAGAAAGTGAGATCCTAGTGTGATGATCCCTTAAAAACCAAGTAATATAGTGCATTCATAATACTGTACCATCTTTAAGGGAGTGAAAAAAGTGTAAGCGCTGAACTCCTGACAATCTTCACTTGGTCCCATGTTTTGAAGGGATTCCTGCAATCAAATAACAGCAAGGATAAGATACATTTTGTAGTCCTCCTCTCAGTAAGTGAAAAGGAGATTTGAAATGCAAGACTCCAACCAGACTCATTAACTCATTTCACTTCTGTCAGTAGTGCAATAATCGATAAATTCAATGTGTACTCAGTTCTCAGATCAAAATTAAAAATCAGATTCTGATCCAGGACATAGATGCTGAAGTTTCCCAGGGACATTCTATAATATTTGTCACACAAAACCTTTATTTTTTAATAGTGTCATAAAGTTTGTAGTGACATCAGTCCATGGGCAAGGGTTCGAGCCTCAAGGCCAGATACAATTTGTTCTGAGCCAACCACATGTTACTGATTAGACTTTTAATTTCAAAAAGTAACACAGAAACATAGAAACAGAAACATGGACTTTGAAGGCAGATAAGGACCACTTGGCCCACCCAGTCTGCCCATTTCCCTACCTACTGGATAAACTGCAGATTCTAGTTAACCAACAGTCTACTTCCTGCCACCTCCCACTACAATTGCCTTGTGTCTGTCCCATGCATGTTTGAATTCCCCCACTGTTTTAGCCCCAACAACCTCCTAAGGAAGGCAGTTCCACGCATCCACCACTCTCTCAGTGAAAAAAAAATTCCTCACATTACCCCTGAGCCGTCCCCCCTCTATCTTTAAATTGTGTCCCCTTGTTCTTACACATCTCTTTTTCTGAAAGATGCTACCCTCCTGGACTTTGTTGATTCCCTGAGGTACTTTTGAATGTTTCTTTCATGTCCCCTGTCCCTCCTTTCATCAAGGGTATACTTATTAAGCTCTCTCAGTCTCTCTTCATATGGTTTCTGATGCAGACCCTGCACCATTTTAGTTGCCCCCTCATCTGGACTGCTTCCATCCTGTCTATGTCCTCATGTGAGATGAGGTCTCCAAACTGCACACAGTACCTCCAGATGGGGTCTCACCAACTGTCTGTACAGAGGGATAACCACTTCCCTTTTTCTATTTGTGATGCCTCTTCCTATGCATCCCAGTATCCCCCTGGCTCTCCTTACTGACTTCTCACATTGTTTACCCACCTTTAGATCATCTGATATGACTACCCCCAAGTCCCGTTCCATTTTTGTTGTTGTTAGTACCTCCCCTGCTACTGTGTACTCTTCTCCTGGGTTTTTGTTTCCCAGTTGCATTACTTTGAACTTTTGCATTAAATCTAAGTTGCCATATGTCTGACCATTCCTCCAACCTTGCCAAGTCCCTTCTCATCCTTTCTACCCCTCTTGTGTATCAACTCTGTTACAGATCTTTGTATCATCTGCAAAGAGGCATACCTTTCCCTCCAGACCCTCTGCAATGTCACCTATAAAGATGTTAAAGATGACTGGACCCAGTACTGAGCCCTGAGGTACTCCACTAGTGACCCCCCTTTCTTCAGAATGTGTTCCACTCACTATTACCTTCTGTTTCCTGTTGTGCAGCCAGTTTGCAACCCAGGCTACCACCCTGGGACCCACTCCCAGGCTGGCTAACTTGATTGTTAATCTTTTGTGCGGGACTGTGTCAAATGCCTTGCTAAAGTCTAGGTAGGCCATATCCACAGCCCCTCCCTGGTCTATTACTTTGGTCACCCAGTCAAAAAAATCTATTAGATTTGTTTGACATGACCTTCCTGCTGTAAATCCATGCTGCTTTGGGTCCTGTGCCCCGCTGGCCTCTAGGTACTCAATAATTCTTTCTTTCAGAAGTGATTCCATCATTTTCCCCACCACTGAGGTCAAACTTACAGGTCTGTAGTTTCCTGCTTCTGCCTTGCTCCCACTTTTGTGAAGGGGAATCACATCTGCCCTCCTCCAGTCCTCAGGTACCACCCCATCCTCCCATGATTTGTTAAAAAGTGTGGTCAGTGGTGTCACTAGGTCCTCCCTTAGTTCTTTTAGAATTCTGGGGTGAATCCCATCAGGCCCCATAGCTTTGTCCACCTTGAGTTTTAGGAGTTCTTTCAGGACTCTTTCTTCTGTAAATGGACTGGTGTCAACCCCCCTACCCAGAGTGCTTCTATTGTCTGGTTTAGGTAACTCCTCCTCATCTTCTTTTGTGAATACTGAGCAAAAGTATTCATTCAGTATCTCTGTCTCCCTCTGCCCACCTCCCCTCTCCCTTATTAATAGTGTGTGATTCTAAGGGCTCAGCTACAGCATGTAATGAATTTTATGAGACTATTGAAGAATAAAGATTTTCTGCACACATCTTATACTGGAATCCAGGGGCCCAGTTCCAAGATGGATTATGCATGTTGCAAGGTGACTTGCATCAAACCCAATGGCACAAGTCACACCTTGCAACATGCATTACACCACCTGCAATTCCAAAAGGTGGCCTGCAACATGACGCAGGCTGTCTGTGCCAAAGGTGGGCTATGCCACAGCTATGACAGAAACCTCCTGTGACATGGCACAAGGGGGTTTCCAGCATCCATTGTGGCCATATTCCAAGTGGCTGGCTGAAGGAATGGCAGGTTGCTATTCCAGGAGGAACCCTGGCAGACAGTGGTCAAAGTACGATTAGACCAGCTATTAGCTGGTCTAACCATACCCTACATCCACGCTCTTATGCTCTGTCATTGGCTTGTTCTGAGGTTCTGTACATTCTACCAGAAGTACTGTACAAAGCTGCTGTTCCTCCCACAGCAGCACTCCACTTTCAGATGCTTGCCACATTTTTTATTTCTTTGATTTTTGTTTCCCATTGCTAAGGGGTTGCCAGGGGAAGGGGGCTTTGATATCCTGATTATCTACACCTGGTCACAATCAGGTCCTATTATGATCCTCATTTTTCTTTTTTTGTTTAACATAATTGGAGGTTCCTTTCCAGTTTGGATATGCACAGTGTTGGCAATTATGATTCCTTCATTCTATTTTCAATAATCATTGTAAGACCTCTCAGGATCCTGTTTATATTTATAATACTGTAGATGTTGCAGCATTGAAGAACAATTTCTGTTTTCAAACCAGGCACTTTTGAATTTTTTTTTAGGATTCACCCCGACCGTTCTACTGTTGAGATGAACACTGGTGCGCTTGCAGAAATGGTACTGCAGTCTTGTTTGAGGATCATAAAAAGTTTGCAAGCAGAACATTTTCTTCTGTTCTGCAACATCTCAATTTGAGATAGAAATGCCCTTAATGAAAAAACATTTAACTTCAAAGTGCAAAACAGATGCAGACATTACAAACAAGCCTTGTCCATCAGCTGTTTAATCTTTTTTTTGTAATGTCTGTCAGTGTGCCACTGGCTGATTTCCCTTTTTAGCCTTCAACAGTCACAGATCACAGATGCTAGATACATTTTTACGTTCGCATGCGCGCATGCGCAAAGAACGTTTTGGGAGAGTAGCACACTTTGGAGGTGTGCCTCTCCCTTGCAATCCAGTGCTCCCTTGAGCAGGCGTGGCGGTCCTGCACCAATGGGTGTGGCAGCTGTGTATGACAGCGGTGGTCTTCGCTTCAAAGAAAACCACCGATGTCATACCAAGCACTGCATCACGCTGCACTCCTCGCGTCACACGCTCCCCCCACATCATGCCAACCCCCAAAGCTTTGGTGCCACATTGGGAGCCCACCCCAGCGTGGCAAACGTTGTTTGCCGATGGGGGTGCCCAATCCCCCGTCGGCTCCTCAGCCCCCCCGTGTAGTTTGCCGACAGGGGGTGCCCAATCCCCCGTCGGCACTTCGGCTACCCCCAGCCATCTTCTGCCATGCTGGGAGCCCACCCCAGTGTGGCAAATGTCCCACGTCATCTGTTTTTTTTTGTACCTATAAATCGAAAACGGTCCCACGGCGCATCTCCCAGTCCTCCCTCCCACAACCCACACCCACCCACTGTGCACCCAGCCTCCCCACACCCCCCTCTTACCCCATACTTACCTCTGGAGCTCGGCGCAATGATCTTCGGTGGACCGGGAACACGTCTGCACTCTTCAAAGCCGACTGCGAACTGAGGAAATGCTGGTAAGCTGTATAATGGGTTAGATAGGGGTTTTCAACTTTATTGCGTATCTCAGGCCTTTTTTGGAATTTTTGCTGAATTTTCAACATGGGGTTTTTGGGACCCCTTCTCATGAATGATGTCACTGCCATGGCGTTATTCGGGCCCAAACGGTGATTTCGCAGTCACTGGACAGTCACTGCATGAAATCACCCTTCAGGCCTGAATAATGCCATGACAGTGACATCATTCATCAGAAGGGGTCCCAAAAACCCCATGTTGAAAATTTGCTGCAAAAATTCCAAAACATGACTGTTTTACGAGCGTGCATTGCGCAGTTCCTACGCACGCTCATAGGTTTGCGAATTTTCAATATTTCTACTCCAGGTTTTCAACATTGCCATTTTACCACACCTTCTTATGAGTAGTACAGCTGTCATTTTTCACATCTCACCCAAAACGTGTTTCCGCCCATGTAGCTCACAATGGCGCAGTCGGTGTGTGAAATCAATGTATGGGGACACATTAAGAAAATCACAGTGACACTGTTCATTAGCAGAGGTTTTAAATGGCAATGTTGAAAATTGGTGAAAAATTCCTAAAATGACTATTTTACGTGTGCGTTGCGCGGTTCCTATGCTGCGCTCGACATTATTTCAATTTTCAATATTTCCACTCAGATTTTCAACATTGGCATTTTACCACACCTCCTCATGAGCAGTACAGCTGTCATTTTTCACATCCTGCCCAAAACGTGTTTCCACCCATGTAGCGCACAATGGCGCAGTCAGTGTGCAAAATCAATGTATGGGACACATTAAGAAAATCACAGTGAAACTGATCATGAGCAGAGGTCTTAAAATGGCTGTGTTGAAAATTTGGTGAAAAAATTCCTAAAAATGACTGTTTCACGAGTCTGCGTTGCGCAGTTCCTACACACACTCGTAAGTTTGCTAATTTTCAATATTTTCACTCCACATTTTCAACATTGCCATTTTACAACACCTCCTCATGAGCAGTACAGCTGTCATTTTTCACATCCTGCCCAAAGCATGTTTCCGCCCATGTAGCGCACAATGGCACAGTCGCTGTGTGAACTCAGTGTATGGGACACATTAAGAAAATCACAGTGTCACTGTTCATGAGCAGAGATCTCAAAATGGCTATGTTGAAAATTTGGTGAAAAATCTCCTAAAAATAACTGTTTTACGAGCGTGCGTTGTGCAGTTCCTACGCATGCTCGTAAGTTTGCGAATTTTCAATATTTTCACTCCAGATTTTTAACATTACCATTTTACCACACCTCCTCATGATCAGTACAGCTGTCATTTTTCACATCCTGCCCAAAGCGTGTTTCCACCCATGTAGCGCACAATGGCACAGTCGCTGTGTGAACTCAGTGTATGGGACAAATTAAGAAAATCACAGTGTCACTGTTCATGAGCAGAGATCTTAAAATGGCTATGTTGAAAATTTGGTGAAAATTCCTAAAAATAACTGTTTTCTGACGTGCGTTGTGCAGTTCCTAACACCGTTGCTAAGTTTCAATTTTCAATATTTTCCTCCAGATTTTTAATATTGCCATTTTACCACACCTCCTTATGAGCAGTACAGCTGTCATTTTTTGCATCCTGCCTAAAACATGTTTCCGCCATTGTAGTGCACAATGGCGCAGTTGGTGTGCGAAATCATTGTATGGGACATAGTAAGAAAATCACAGTGACACTGTTCATTAGCAGAGGTTTTAAAATGGCAATGTTGAAAATTTGGTGAAAAAATTCCTAAAAATGACTGTTTTACGAGCGTGCGTTGCACAGTTCCCACGCATGCTCTTAGGTTTGTGAATTTTCAATATTGACACTCCAGATTTTCAACATTGGCATTTTACCACACCTCCTCATGAGCAGTACAACTGTCATTTTTCACATCCTGCCCAAAACGTGTTTCCGCCCATGTAGCGCACAATGGCGCAGTCGATGTGTGAACTCAATGTATGGAACACATTAAGAAAATCACAGTGACACTGTTCATGAGCAGAGGTCTTAAAATGGCTGTGTTGAAAATATGGTGGCAAAATTCCTAAAAATGACTGTTTTACGAGTGTTCATTGCGCAGTTCCTATGCACGCTCGTAAGTTTGCGAATTTTCAATATTTTCACTTCAGATTTTCAACATTGTCATTTTACCACACCTCCTTATGAGCAGTACAGCTGTTATTTTTCACATCCTGCCCACAACGTGTTTCTGCCCATGTAGTGCCAATGGCGCAGTCGTTGTGCAAAATCAATGTATGGCACACAGTAAGACAATCACAGTGACACTGTTCATTAGCAGAGGTTTTAAAATGCCAATGTTGACAATTTGGTGAAAAAATTCCTAACAATGACTGTTTTACGAGCATGCATTGCACAGTTCCCACGCGCGCTCGTAGGTTTGCGAATTTTCAATATTTCCACTTCTGATTTTCAACATTGCCATTTTACCTCACTTCCTTATGAGCAGTACAGCTGTCATTTTTCACATCCTGCCCAAAACATGTTTCCGCTTATGTAGCGCACAATGGGGGTAACAAAAAGGTCATGCTGAAAATTTATTCTACAAATACCTGCAATCGCACAGGGCATTAGGGTAAAGCACCATACGTGCCAAACACCACTGCAAATACCTGCAAGCAAACGTTCGTCATTGACAAATGCTTGTTTAGCACTGTGTTTTTCATTTCTTTGATTTTTGTTTTGTACTGCCAAGAGGTTGCCAGGGGAAGGGGCGGCTTTGATATCCTGTACATCTGATACATGTACAGTACTTCTGTCCTGCAACATCTTGATCTGAGATCAAAGTGCCCTGAATGGAAAAAAGAAGTTTTATTTCATAGTGCAACATAGATGCTAAAAACAGTATAAATGCTTGCCGCATTTATTTATTTATTTACTTATCAGCTTTTGGTGACTGGTTAAGTGCATTAGGCAATAATCCTGCCTATTTTCAAACACGTCCTGAACACTATTTTGAACTGTGACAAGGATCAATATGATGATCCAAAATGCATCAGGTGTTTTACCTATTTTTGGCTTTTGTGTGGCGCTATGGGATTAAGCACATAAACACTACATTTTTGGAGCACCTATCACCATATGCAGGTTACTTGCTGGGGACTGAATATTTCAGACTAAATCGCACCTACTCGGTGGTGATAAATCATGACAGCCACCCAGTGGTAAATCAGTGAACTGCATTTAAGTGCATTAAAAACAACTGGAATTTACAGCAGAAACAGAATACTGCTTGTCTACCAGCCCTCTACTGTGCCACGGGTTGGGGATACCAACTGGTATAATGTGGTGCAGATCAACCTTTCTATAGCAGTCACTGTAGGTAGCACCACATTGTGTTGTGTTTTTGATTGTAATTTTGTTTTGCCCTTCTATGGTAGTTTGATTTGCTTATTTTGGGTGACCCACCTCCCTCTACATTCAGTTTAAAGTCACAGCAGGTAGTTCTTTATTTGTAAGCTGGGCCAGTGTTTTAGTGCCTGTTGTGCTGAGGTGTAAACCATCTTTGCCATGTAACTGTATTTTTCTCAATAAAGTTTCCCCACTGGTTGATGAAATTATGCATTCAATAGTTTTTTTTCTGTATGTCCTTTTTACACTGGTGAGATTCCAGATACCACAGCCTGATGACTGTTACGTTTTATTAAGTCACTAAGTTCCACTATTTCTTCCACAATGTCCTTCTCATGATCCATGTTGACAGGACAGTATTAATACCGGTGTGTACCACCACTGTCTGTTTGCCATCTCCATTGCTCTTCACTTTTGGGAGAATTGTTTTTATATGTTTTACTTTAGCTTCAGGCAAACTGTTTGCCTCCCAATGCATTTTATCATTCCCACATATTATACTACCAGTCCTTCTCACTATTGAATCTCCTATTACTGGGACATTTTTTATTGTTCTTTCTTCCTTGCTGCTCTCATTTGTGTGTATGGGGGCATATCTATCTGTTAGAGTTATGTTCTCATTACCCATAACCCTTCTAACCTTTTTTGTAGGATGTTTTGTTTCCATTGTTCAGTCTACATTTTCTATTCCAAGTCCTTCTTTACTTATACTAAGGGTCAAAATAAGGTCTATTTTTTATTTATTTCCATTTTGGATTAATACCTCTGAGTCTGGGACTCTTTTCCAGAGGTTCCATGTCAGTCAAATACAATACAGTAAAATACAATGCAGGGCATACCAATACATATTGAATCACACATATGGTACAGATAATTACAATTAATGTTACAACAACAAAATAAAACCAGTGGAACTCCAGTGTTACTGAAGGGAGTTCCAGAGTACATTTGATCAACACACCGTGAGTGTGGTTAAACAATCTTTGTGAAGTGCAGAGAGACAGACAGGTTGTGAGGATCCCTGCAGTCAGTGGAGTAGTTTGCAACCAGAGACTTTGTCGGGGTAAGACACAGGAGAAATTCAACCAGTAGGCTTTGTCAGGAAAACATGAGGCAGCATGGTGTTGAGCTTAGGGAGAGGGAAGATGGGGCAGGGGGTAAGGGGGGTTGGAATGGAGCAGGTAAGGAAAGAAAGAGTGAAGGAGGAAATTGAGGGATGGAGTGGAGGGAGGACGAGAACAGTAAGGGGTGTAGGATGGGGTTAGGGGAGATTAGGGTGGAGATAGTAGGTGACCATAGTAAAGTGGAGCATCAACAGACCTTTTTGCACTCTAGGTGGGACCATAACCCAGGTTTAAACTGACTGACCTTGGTACACTTAATGAGGGTGGTAGGTAGCTCATTTAACAGCCTGGATCCCTGGTAGAAAGAGATGTCTGGGCAAGCTTTGTGCACTTAAATGGCACCAGGAGCCCCTCTTTCATTGCTGTTCTGGTTTGTTGTGTGGGTTGTGCATCTTTGAATAGTCTGCAAGTTGATTCTGGCATAAGCTCTAATTCTGCTTTTTTACTAGTAGGCAGGTCAGGTATTGTACCGAGGTGGAGGGGGAGCCACCCTGTTTCATTGTGTAGGGTACAGGTATGAATCAAGTGGTCAGCCCCTAGGGTCAATTGGCAGGCCTTACTTAAGAGAGTTCTTAACTCTTTAGGGCAGTCTCAGAGCCAGTCCCATAGATTGGCAGGCCATAGTCTATTAAAGATAAGACAGAGCTGCTATTGGCTAGTTTCAGGGTGGCAGGAGTCATTGAGTTTTTGTGGCGGTAGAGAACACCCAGTTTTATATTTGCAGTTTTGACAGCATGGTCTGTATGAGTGGTGAAACTGAGTGTGCTGTCTAGGTGTACACCTAGGTATTTAAACGTGTGTACCTGTTCCATAAGATCTCCCTGATGGCTTTGTATCAGCAGGGGGCTGTACTTATTCTTTTTTTGTGGTACAGTGAAGAGCATGCTTTTAGTTTTTTTATAGTTGAACATCAGTTTGTTCTGAGTGAACCATGATTTAGGTTTATGGAAACTTTCTTGTAGCTCAGTGGTGATTGATGATTGCTCTCTGCCAGCTGCTGAAATGATGGCATAATCAGCGTATAGCACACTATGTGCTAAGCAGGCAGAAGGAAGGGAATTTATAAAGAAACTGAAGAGGAGTGGACCTAGGATGGACCCTTGTGGGACTCCAAAACTCACCTCCTTAGGTTCTGAGTGTATGCCATTAATTCTGACACATTGCAACCTGTGGGACAGATAACTTTCAAACCAGGTGACAGTATCAGTGGACAGGTCTATTGACAACCAGTTTAAGAGAAGGCGATGGTTAATGGTGTCTAATGCCTTTGTGAGGTCTATAAAGATAGACCCCAATACCATCCCTTTGTCCAAGGCATCATAGAGTTGGGAGATGTATTCAACCAGGGCAGCAAGGGTGGAGTGCTTTTTTCCAAAAACATGCTGTTGTTTACAGAGTAGGCTGTACTTCCCTAAATTCTCTGTGAATTTGTCAGAGACAACCATTTTAAGGGCTTTGGATTTGGGGGAGATTGATATGGGCCTGTAGTTAGCTGTGCTATTTCTATCACCTGCTTTAAAGACCAGGGTGACAATCGCTGCTGTCCACCTGTCAGGGAACACACCCAAATGTAAGGAGGCACCAAACACTTTTGTGAGTGGGTCTGCTGTTTCAGTGGCTCCCTGTGTGTAAGTTCATACTATGGTGTAAGGAGCCGAAAAGGCAGTGCGCCAATGTTTGCTCCTGTCATTCACCAATAATATGAGGTGCAGTTTCCATCTAGGATATACGAGTCTAACCAATTGTTTTTTGTTCCAGCTAGCTATGACCTCCACTGGTGGAGTATGCCAAGGAGACACCACCATCTGGGTGTAGAAAGCTTTCCTTTTATTTGTGTTAAATCTCCTGGGTCTCAGCTGTAGTGAGTGTTCCTTAGTGCTCATTCTGTCATTTTTGAATTCTAAGTTCAGTTCATTTGGCAAACAGTTGTCTTGCATAATATCATAACATAAAAGTAGGTCTCCCCAAATTCTTCTAGTTTCAAGAGTCATTAGGTTTAGTTTTTGTAAGCACCAGCAAACAGGCATAGTTCTTTATTTATAAATCAAATTAGTGGTATGTCTCTGTATTTTTTCTATTTTATCAATACTACCCCTTGTGATAGGCCACCACACAGGGCTTCTGTAATCCAGCAGTGTTCTAACATAGGACCCATACAAAGGCATTATAACCTGTTCAATTCTACTGTGAAAATGTTGTTTTATGGTCCATAGCACTTTTTTAACTTTTGTTATTTAGTTATTACAGTGAGAGTCATAGGCTAGGATTTCATTTATTATTATTCCTAGGTATTCTTCCTTGTTTGATACCCTAAGCGGTAGCCCATGAAGGAAATACCTTCATTTTGTGTTCCTTCTCCTCAGGTGCATAACACAACACTTGACAGCATTGCAACTCATTCCCCTCTGGACGGCCCATTCCTGGATGTTGTCTAAATCTGTTTGGATAGTGACAATGACAGCATTATTGTTTACTGTACCTGCAAGTTTAGTATCATCAGCATTTCAGCATACTTGTTTCTGTTTCAATATCTCAATTTACTATCATTGTTTGGTATTTCCACATCCCTTGTTCTTTAATCCTTTGGTGCCTCATTCATTAATATTAGAGTATTCTCTCTTACATGTTCTTTTAGGGCTTGAACTGGATTTAATAAATGCCCCATTTCAATACATTTAGGAGAAACGTAAGTGGTGTCATTACAGCTAGTTATGTTGGTGGTGTACATTAAGCAGTTACAACATTTTATTAATGTTTCTTTGTTACAGAAACTATTTTTTAAAAGAATGAACTTACGTGCAACAGATACTGCCCCCCTGAAACAACAAAAGGTGTCTGGAAGCAAATGTACAGAGCCCATGTGTATATCATGACTGTACAAACTCGAATGAAGCCTGGCTGCATGTACTGCAAAGTATTTAAAAAAAAATCACTCCAGATTTGGTTTATAATTAAAACATTTTTACTCACATGTATGTGCCATACATCTAAAACACCACCCTGGCCTCCAATATTTCACACAACAGGTATACAAAGAAAGCTGAGAATACTGATGAAAACCTGGCTTGAGTCATATTAAAAGGAGCACTCCTTTTATTATTTTAAATGTGGAAAAAGTGCAACAGCAGGTTCAGAATCAGGACAGAAGGGAATCATACAAGTCAGGAGATAACAGGCTATCTAAAATAGAATAAACAAGCATTTGTCAATTCTGAATGTTGTCTCGCTGGTATTGGCATTGGTAGTGCAGGAGTTAGAGATGCATAATAGGAATGGCAGTGAAGTATTGAACTGACGCCAACCTCACCCCACCCTGCAGAGACGGCAGGTATTGGGGTGTGCTTGAGTAAAATCAGCTATAATGCTCATGCCATTTCACCTCACCCTACCCTGTAGACACTGACAAGTGTTGTGGTGTGTTTTGGGGTCTTCGGGCCTTATACTTACCCCATTCCATAAGGAAATGTGCTGAGATGGGTACAGTATAGGAGAATGGGGTGAACTTTATGGCTGAGTACTCCAAGGCACACCTCAATGCCTGTCACTGGCTGCAGGGTGGGGGGGTGGAATGGCATAAGCATTACAGCCGATGATCCCAAGTCACACCCCTGACATCTGTCAATCTCTACAGGGTGGGGTGTTACAGTTAGAAACCCTAATGCCGTAGGCGTTTGTAGGGATTTTCACTCCAAATTATCAACATGGGCTTTTTGTGCCCCACCTCATGAAGAGCAGCACTATCAGTTTGTTAGCTGAAAGGTGGTTTTGCACAGCAGCTATGCCATTTGCTGCCACAGGCATGAAAACACATTTTGGGCAGGATGTGAAAAATGACAACTGTATTGTTCACGAGGAGGTATGAAAAAATGGCAACGTTGAAAATCTGGAGTAAAAATATGAAAAATTGTTGAAGTCATGAGCATTCATAGATACTGCATAACACACACCCGTAACCCAATTATTTTTGGGATTTTTTTAACCACATTTTCAACATAGACATTTTGGGACCTCCCCTCATGAACAGTGGCACTGTGATTTTGTTAATCTGTCCCAAAAGTTGATTTCCCACAGCAACCACACCATTGTGCACCACAGGTGTGAAAACACATTTTGAGAAGGATGTGAAAAATTACAGCTGTACTGTTCATAAGGAGGTGTGAAAAAATGCTAGTGTTGAAAATCTGGCATGAAAATAATGCAAATTTGCGAAGTTACAAGGGTGCGTGGAAGCTGCTCAACAGTCATTTTATGGATTTTCATCACCAGATTTTCAACATTGGCATTTTAAGACCTCTGCTCATGAACAGTGTCACTGTCATTTTCTTAATCTGTCCCTAAAACCGATTTCCCACAGTGGTCATGCTATTCTGCGCCTGAAGTGCGAAAACACATTTTGCCCAGGATATGTAAAATGACAGGAGGTGTGGGAAAATGCCAATGTTGAAAATATGGAGTAAAAATGTTACAAATTCATGAAGTTACGAGCATGCAAGGAAACTGTGCAACGCATGCTCATAAAACAGTCATTTTAAGGATTTTTTCCACCAAATTTGCAACATAGACTTTTTGAGAACCCATCTCATGAACTGTGGCACTGTTGTTTTGTTAATCAGTCCTGAAAGGTGATTCCATGCAGTGACCACAAAATCGCCTTTCAGGATGGAATAATGCCATGACAGTGACGGAATTTATGAGGAGTGGTCCCAATAACCCCACGTTGAAAATTTGGTGCCAGAATTCCCCAAAACTCCCGAGATATGCTCCAAAGTTGGAAACCTTATTTATGACATTATACAGCTTACTGGCATTTCTTCAGTTTGTGGTCGGCTTTGAAGAGTGCAGACATGTTCCCGGTCCACCAAAGATCTTTGCACCAGGCTCCGGAGGTAAGTATGGGGTAAGGGGGTGTGGGGAGGTAGGGCATGCAGAGGGTGGGCACATGTGGAGGGAGCAGGAGAGACCACGAGGGACTTTTTTCTTGTTTCACAGGGAAAAAAAAGACAACGAGGGTCGGTTTTCTTTTTTTGCAGGTGTTGCTTGGTACAGTAGGGTGGGCTCCAAGTGTATCACCTGCATTATGGGAAGGGGGACCATAGCTGATGGGGATTGGGCCCCTCTGTCAGCAGAGAAAGGGTGGGGGTGCATGGTGCTGAGGGTGATTGGGCTCCCCCTCGGCACACAGCACAAATCGGGGGAGGTGGGGACATTATGTCAACAGGGAGTGGGGTCCTCCATTTGCAAATTGAACTGGCCAGGGGGGGACTGAAGTCAACAGGGATTGGGCCCCCCATTTGCAAAGAAAGACTGTTGGGGGCGCATGATGCTGAGGGGGATTGGGTACCCCCTCGGCACACAATTGGAATGGGAGGGGGGCATTATGCTGATGGAGAGTGGGCTCCCCATAGGCAAATTAACTGGTGACAGGGGGATTGGACACCCCTGAAGTCAGCATTGTGCGTGGCAGCACTCACTGCTGCCATGTTTACTGGAAAACTTCTCCAGTAAAGGCACATCGGGAGGCATGTTATTGTGCCACTGCACGATGAGCTTGCCTCTCATTGCAGTGGCACTTTTGTTAGATCTGGTATTTACGTATGCCTGGTGTCAGAATCTGCATGCTGGCTTACTGGGGAATGAGGGACTCACCTACTGATGCATGCCCTGCATTCTCCCACAGTGAACGCACCTCCAAATCTGCTATTACTGCAATATGTTTGTGCAATTGCTGGCCTTGACCAGCATAAAAGGTGTAAGTCAAACTTTAAATGTTATGCACTGCTGCTTTAACTAGGTTACTTATTCCCTTCCAAAAATTTTGACTTTATTGATTTATTTGGGAATTTTTCGCAAGGGATACTTTTATTTTGGTGTAACACATATGTAACAGAAAATAGTAGATTACACTGAGCGGATTTTTTTTTTATTTAATTCTGATTAATTAATGTTTTTCTGCCTGTAAGACAGTTTTAAAAAATATCCCCCAATGTATTTTTAGATGGTTCTATCATTTGTCTAGCTGATTTATTTGCTGTGTCAGTGGCTCTCTGTGTGTATTTCATCCCTGGATACAGTACTGCTACTATATTAATGAAATTGAATTCTGTTCTGAACTGTGCCTGTGTTTTGTACTACTACTTGTAATACCTATTGATTTTGTGTTACAAGTTCTGGAGTTTATCCTGATGAATAATGCATTTGAATTTCGGAATGATTACTATTTACACAAATGTGGGACAGCTATGGGTGCCAGTATGGCACCAAGGTATGCAGATCTTTTTCTTGGGTGGTGGGAACAATGTGTTGTATTAAATCCCATTGAGAATCCATTTCACTGCAACATATATTTTTGGAAGAGCTACATTGATGATTGCGTATGAATTTGGATAGGAGACCAGGAGAAGATTCTATAATTTGTAAGCTGGCTAAATGTGAACAATTTAAATCTGAAGTTCACAATTGTACCAGATAAAGAAAAACTTAATAACAGAAAAAGGAATCAACACTAGGTGCTTCAGGAAAACCACAGCTACAGATTCTGTATTAAGGGCAGAAAGTTCTCATCCACCCAGATTAAGATTCCATACTATACAGTCAGATGTTCAGACTGTGGAGAAATTGTGACGCTGAGGAGGCCTTCCTAGAACAGGCCTTTGAACTTGAAGGCAGATTCTTAGCACAAGGTTATTCTAGGGACATCATATTAAAAGAAGAAGAAAAAGCTCATGCACAGAACAGAGTAGATGTACTAAAACCTGGAAATAAACCTTTCAAAACATATCAAATGAATGCTCGGTAACTTTTGTGAAGTAATACAATGGGCTGGCAAGACACATTGGTAATATTATATTCGAGAACTCGGGCATTCTGATGGGTGATAATGAAGTTGAAGAAGCAGTTGGGGAAAAGCCAAGAATTTCTTTCAGCAGATCCAGAAACATTAAAGATTTGGTAGTGCATAGTAGGCTTCCAGTCCCCCTACCACCCGCTTTAGGAACTAGCTGCCAAGCAGAACAGGTGGTTTTTATCAATGCAAAAGATGCAACATTTGCCACCATGCCAAACTTGGTAAAAGATTTGTACATCCCCTTTTTGATGAAATTACAGTAGATCTAGAACAATGTATAACATGTGACACAATGTTCACAGAATATACACTTTGCTGTCCATGCAAAAAAAATATATGTAGGGTGCACTGTAAGACCATTGAAACAGTGTATTCATGAAAACAGAAGATCTATATTAAACAATAGATTTGATACACCTGTTGGTTCCCATTTTTATAATTGTCACAACTCTAATGCTGATTTAACGTATTTTATGGACATTGAGAGCATGAAGTCAAAATGAAGGCTGGGAACAGAACAGAACAAATTACCTATTAATGCGGGAAAGCTTTTGGATCTGTACCTTAAAATCAATGTAACCAAATGGCTTAAATAATGCGTCGAGCATCAAGCCTTATTTATTAGATCCTTCAGTTGAATATTGCAACAAGCTACAAAATAACAAAAAAAAACAAAAGCTAAAAAAATATGGGCCTCACTGCCCCATTAGTAGAAGAAGAAGGATCTCGTGATGGTCACCTTTTATTTTTACAAAACAACATTTAAAATACTCAGATTTGGTTATGTATACTACCAAGTTGTATTTTTTCTATGGAAGTTCAATAGAACTTTATATTTTAATATTTTTGTGCAAATACTAAGCAGTATTCAAACTATAACAGTAATCCTTCCTGTGCCAGTATTCTTTCAAAAGAATAGGTTACAATCAGTACTAAAAAAATTGCATAGATGTGGGCCTCACAGCCCCACTGGCATAGTAAGGATCTCAGTGTGGTCCCCTTTTTCTTTGTAAAAAAATTCTTCAAAATAGTGAAAGTGCTTTGTATTATGGCCTGTATTAATATCCCATATCCTGAGATGTTGATTTAAAAACAATGGATATTAATGTATTGAATATCAACAATATAATTGACACATTCATTGTACATTTTATGCATGTAACATGCGACTTTTTGTTCTGTTTCTGCAGGATCTATATTCTCTGCCTATCTCTACAATTTTCACTGGGAGACATCGAGTTGATCGCAAAGCTGGCAGATCATTTTCAATCCCCCCTCCCCCAACTATTCTTTTTTTTTCAACTCAAACTTTATTAATACATTTTCCATGATAAAAGGCAGTTACATTGAGAATGAGATGCAATACAGCCATTTATGAGGACATAACTGCCCAACCCTCCCATCCCTGCCCTCCCTCCCCTTACAGCAGCAACTAATCCATGAATCCCCTAAGTACTGAGCTCTTTCCTTAAGGACCTGTAGGGCATTTTAGAGTGTGATATGATTACTACTGAGCCAGTAAAATTAAGGAGTGAAGGGGATCCCATATTTTGATATATACTGCCAATCTGTTATGAAGACTGGCAATCGCTTTTTCTGTTCGGAGGTTGGCAAGAATTTCGTACACCCATTCTTGAAAGCTTGGGGTGCACTTGTCTTTCCAGTGACGTAAAATTAGCTTCTTGACAGACAAGGCAATCAAAGAAATATGAAATTTTCTTACTTTAACTCTAACAGAAGACAGGTCCCCTAAAAGGCATATATCAGGCGTAAAATACTCCGGAAGGCCCAGTAAAGGATCCAGGGAAGTCTTGATTGAATCCCATAAAAGGGACATTTTGGGACAAGACCAGAACATGTGAAGAAGTGTTCCTTCTTTCTGCAAACACTTAATACATATATTGGAGTTCAAGAGACCCCATTTCTTTAATTTTACTGGAGTGCAATACATGTTATGTAATATATGAAATTGTATGAGACGCAATCTGTCTTGAGAAACATATTTATGGCAGGATCTCCACAGGGATTGCCAATCCAGATGATACTGAGGAAGAATAGAGTTTCAGAATCTCGTGGGTCCGAAAGAGTCTCCATATCTTTTGTGAAACAGAACCTGATATAATTTAGATATAACCCCCGAAGATCCAGTAAGTGAAGAAACCTCAGATATCAGGGAAGGGACAGTCTGAGGGAGGGGTATTACCAAAAACTATTGTGAGTAAGTGCCTTAACTGCATAACTTTGAAATGAGAGGGAACCGGAATAAGACATTTCTTAATAATATCTCCTACAGACAGCCATTGCCCCCCCCCCATCCACTAAAGAGAGTAGTTTCCCATCTCCCAATTGGGACAGCCATTTACGGGAAATCTGCTTCTTGTTAATAGTGAAAGATGGGGAATTCCAAATAGACTGAGCTAAATCCAGCTATGGGGTATAATGCAAAAATGAACATAATTGTGCATATACCCTTAGTGAGGTAACTACTGTAGGGCATTCTTCAACTATACGCACCTGAGAGATTTTAAGATAAAATAATGTGAGGGGGTCCAGATTCTTAGACCTAATTACATCCAATTCAATCCTAAGCCAAACCAGCTGTTCTTTTTCCAGGCCAGGAGATATCCATCCCAAGCATTTTGCTGAATGACTGGCCCAATAGTATATAGCCAGATGGGGAATCCGCAAACCCCCCTCAAGTTTTGGAGCTGCCAGTTTGTAATAGGCCAAAATGAGGATATTTATCAGCCCAAATAAATCTAGTAAATGTGCCATGTAACTTTTTAAACCAGAGTAATGGGATAAAAGTATTGAGAAGAGATAAAGGGTAAAAGATTCAAAGGAATATATTCATCTTAATTATGTTGATCCGGATCCATAATGATATGGGAAGTTTGGAACACATATCAAGGTCATGGATTATTAACTGTGAGAGCAGTTCAAGATTTTCCATAAACCATGTTAGAGGGTTACAGGATAGTTTAATGCCCAAGTATTTAAATGACCTGGGAGTCCAGCATAAATCTAAGGGAATAATGTCATTCTTGAATACTTTATGGTTTAATGGAAAGAATGAGGATTTACTGGCATTCAGTTTGTAATTGGACAGGTCACTAAATCTTGCTATTTCATTCAATAAAGCTGGTACAGAATATACTGGATGGGATAGATGTATCAACAAGTCATCCACATATGCAGTGACTTTAATTTCATGATGCCCAACTCAGATGCCTTGTATAAAGGCATTATTGAGAATATTTTGGATGAGAGGTTCCAGATATAAATTAAATAACAGAGGAGATAAAGGGCAACCCTGTCTAGTTCCTGAATGAAGTGGAAAGGATTTGGAGAAAGCCCTGTTCCCAGAAATCCTTGCTGTAGGGGTTTTATATAATGCAGCAATCCAGGATATAAATACAGGAGGGAATTGAAAAGCTTCCAAAACTCTGAACAAAAAATTCCAATTCACACGATCAAACACCTTCTTGGCATCCAGGGAAACAAGACCTGCAGGGAACTCAGCATCCCTGGTAGCCAAGAAGACACGAGATAAGGTGTGCAAATGATCAGATGATGAGCACCCTTTCATAAATCCTACCTGGTTTGTACCTATTAACTCGGGGAGAACTACAGTTAACCTATTGGCTAGAATCTTCAAAATAATTTTTATATCTTGGTTTAGAAGAGATATAGGTGTGTAGCTTTGGACAAGCTCAGGGTCCTTATCTGGTTTAGGGAGAAGTAGAATCAAAGCCTCAAAGAAAAGAGGGTCTACCTCTGCCCCGGTTAAAATATATTGGAATAGGCGATTAAGTACTGGTAGTAGAAGATCCCGAAACACTTTGTAATATAGGGAGGAGAATCCATCAGGGCCTGGGACTTTATCTGAGGGTAATCCACTAATAACCTCAGCAATTTCCTCCTGTGATATAGGGGTGACCAAAATACCCTTGTGTTGTTCTGAAAGGGAGGGTAAATGGGAATCCCTCAGATATTTCTCTGTACTCCCAGGACAGGAAGGATACTCTGTATCACTGTACAGTGTTTCATAGTATAGGGCTAATTCTTGTACTATCTCGGTAGGAGATAATTTCAGAGACCCATCAGCTACTGCCCTAATTGGAGGGATGAATCTCACAGATTCTTGTTGTTTAATACGCAGTGCCAATAGGCGCTCCGCCTTCTCTCCCTGATCCGTGTAACTAGCTCATGTATGAATAATAGCTAATTCTGCTTTTTCCCGAAGTAACTCTAGATATCTCTCTCTCAGCACTAAAAGCTTCCTCTTGTCTTCATCTGGGGCACTAGCCGAAATATTAATTTCGAGAGACCAAATTTGGGACAATAATGACAATAGTTCCTTCTCCTTTGCCCTTTCCTACTCACCGCCATGCTAATGAGGATCCCTCTCATGTAAGCCTTAAAGACCCCCCACAAAAATTCCAGTTTTGCACTATCTAAAGGGTTGGATAAGAAAAATAACTCAAGTTGCTCCCTTGTGAGCTTGCAATATTTAGAATCTTTAAGAAGTTGTTAATTAAGCTTCCATCTAGTTTCCCTATTTGGTAAATTAAGGAATGCCACTTTGCATAACACCAGTGAGTGAGTGATCAGAGACAGGGCCAGGTTGAATCGAGGAGGTCTTGACCTCAGGTAGGAGAGCCTAAGAAATAAGAATATAATCAATGCAGGACTGCAAGCCGTGCGCCATTGACCTGAAAGTGAACTCCCTAGTATCAGGATTTAGGATGTGCCAGACATCACAGAGCCCGCACTGATCCATTAAGTCCCTAAAAGCCCTCTGTCTGAGAGAGACCACAATTGGTCCACTACCTGACCTGTCGAGATTAGAATCTACAATTTGACTAAAGTCGCCCCCCCCCCCCCAAATTATCCTAATGGGAAGCATTGGCAGGATAATATTTATGAGTCTTATAAAAAACCCTTGATCATCCATATTAGGGCCATATATGCTACCAAGTAAAAGTGGAACTGACCAGAGAGTGCCTTTAACTAGGATGAACCTGCCCTCAGGGTCTTTAATGACCTGTATAGAGACAAAGGGAATACCCCTATTAATAATAAGCATGACCCCACAACTATTAGTAGAACCCTGAGTGTCATAAACCAGCCTCACCTGTTGCCTCCTTAACTGTAAAGCTTCCGCTTCTAATAAATGGGATTCCTGTAGGAAAGTTATCTGAGAACGTAATAAGCATAAGTATTTGAGAATGTGATATTGTTTGGGTTTTTTCCTGATCCCTTAACATTCCAAGTAGCAAAAGTCACCTCCTTGGCCAACTAATAGTAGTTATTGAACTTAATAAGTTCAGCCCTGCACTCAGGATACAAAATACATGCAACCATACTCCAAGAGTTGCTGCTGTAAAGCCCTCCGAACCAAACCCCCCCCACAATTAACCCATTCCCTCCCCAACAATTCCATTCCCCTAACAAACCCCAAGCCCCCACCCCACACTGCCACAAGCAACATTTAGCAGAGTACTGGATCTTCAAACAACATGAAGTCTTGCTGTATTATGACATATGCAGTGAGTCTCAACCTTCAAACTGCTCCGGAGGTGAAAGAGTTAACTTTCCATGCCAGGCATGGAATGCTGAGCTCGAGCGCGGTTGAAACCCTGTCTGTTGTTCTTCAAACTCAAACCATCAGATTCTTTACTCCACCTCACTGAACAGTAGCTCCGGAGATTTCTCCTTCTGCTCGGTTCATTTTGTTGGTTAAAGTATTGTTTTTCTCGGTTTTCGACCGAATTTAAACCGCAACCAGTCGATTCAGACTCTGTCTGTGGTATTTGTGAGTACTAGATAGGTTTTACATTAATTTCTATTCTGTGTGGAACTTGTAAACGGTTTATCGGTTCGGTTTGAACTGATCAGGTTGTTTAAAATATCTTAATCTGTCTTTTAGAGTGTTGTTACCAGTTCTTATCGGTTCTAAAAAAAACGGATTTTATTATGTTTTTTTCCACGACCCGTGACATGGTTGGGAACCGATAAGGGGGTCTTACCTGGTGGATTGCCATAAACGGGTAAGTTTGGTTAGGACTGGCACTATGTCTGAGAAACCCAAAAGAAAAACCGGGCCCACTGGGTTTCAACACTGCAGTGTGTGTGGGGAAGTCTTTGCCAAGGCTGACCCCCACACCACCTGTGTTTATTGTCTGGGGTTTGACCACCTCAATGCAGACTGCCAGATTTGTAAAGTTTTCCTGCAGCTACCCTGGAAAAGAGAGTTGGTAGGCTCAGGGAAAGGGAGGCCAAAAAGTCCGCTGAACCGGATGGCCAGCCCGGTTCGGTTCCAATCAAACTGAAGGGAGTGCCCTCTGACCAGGGCGAGACTTCCTCAGGTAAAAGGAGAGCCAACTCTGAGGAGTCGGGTCCAGCAAAAAGGACTAGGAAATCAGCTGGTGTGGAGCCAAAACTTTCCTTTCCAACTGCTGAAGAAATAGCCAAAGCGATAAAAATTGTCCAGTCGCTTTCCCCGGTTCCGACCAAACCGGCATCATCGGGTAAGCGCCCGGTTTGGCCAGTTCCACCGGTTCAAGAGTATGATTTAGAGGAGTATTATGAACCGGAGGAGGGGGAAGAGGAGTATGAGGAGAGTGAATGTGGATTTGAAAGTCTGGATGTGCCCATTGACCAGAACATCTCCACAGACAGACCTTCAGGAGTGTCTCCTCCTAGGTTTTCTGAGTTCCCTTCTCATTTTATATTTTATAAAAAAGTGGCTGAAACCCTCCAGCTTCCTATGGAGGAAGCTGTGGATGATCAAGAGGAGCCTGACTATGTGGAAATGATGGATATCCCAGAGTCTGGAGACTGTCTATTCCTTGCATAATCTTTTTGGAAACAGGCTTTTAAAATTTTAAAAGCTCCTCACACTATACTTCCTGTTGATAAGAGAATGGACAAGAGGTACACATTGTCAGGCTCTGATACGGAGTTCCTTACACAACAATGCAGCCATATTGGGGTAGTGCAGGCTGCAGCCTGTGACAAGGCAAATATTCCCTTGGCTTCACACCTCCCCCGGACAAGGACTCCAGGAGGATTGATGCTATGGCAAAGAAATAGTACATAGCAGCATCCTTGGGAACTCAGACAGGCAAATTATATGGCTTTTGTTGCTAGATATCAGAAATCCAGATGGGATACTGTTATGGTTCTAGCAAAACAGGTCCCTGGCCAGCTTGCCAAGGAGCTGGAACAGGTGGCTGCTGATGGTATTGAGGCATCCAAGGTGCAATTCCATGCTGCAGTGGACTCTAATGATGTGTCATCAAGAATCATGGCTACATCTGTGGCACTTGAGAATGGCTTGGCTCAGATGTACTAGCCTGTCACAGGATATCCAGACTAAGGCCATGGATTTTCCTGTTGTGGGTAATTCTCTGTTTGGGAGCAGACAGAGAATTACATGAAGAAAATGGATGATATAGGACCACCTATAGGAGTGCACAGGCCAAGGAAAGGCAGGCCACTCCTCAAAGGCAGCTTTCCAGGGGCAGGGGCAGGGGCAGGCCTTTTCATAGGTCTTTTTACCAAGCCCAGGCCTCCTCTTCTGCTTATGCCCAGAGGGGGTTCTTTAGAGGGAGAGGCAGACAGGGTACAAGCAGGCCTGCTTCCACCCCTCAGCCCAAAGCCCCTGCCAAACAGGGACCCTGATGGGGTTGCCAGGGCCGATTCTGAGCTACCTGTAGGGGGCAGGCTGGCTTACTTTGTCCAGGGCTGGAAGTCTCTGACATCAGACAAGTGGATCCTGGAAGTAGTAAGCCAGGGACTGGTTCTCAGCTTCAAAATATTTCCAAAGATGAGAACCAGATCCTTTCCACCTGCAAATCCACCACAGGCACTTGCCCTAGAGGCAGAGGTCTCTTCCTTCCTGGCTCTCAGAGCTGTGGAAAGGGTTCCACCCCTATACCAGGGCAAGGGTTGTACTCCAGGTACTTTCTTACCAAAAAGAAGCAGAATGGCGGCCCATCCTGGATCTCAGATATTTAAACAAGCACCTTTAAAACCAAAATTCAAAATGGTACTCTGGGAATTATTCTACCTCTCTAAGGCCAGGGACTGGCTAGTGTCCCTGGACCTCAAGGATGCCTACTTCCATATTCTCATCAGAGGCTCCCATCAAAGTACCTCAGGTTCGAGCTGCCCTCAGGCCATTACCAGTTCAGAGCAATGCCCTTTGGCCTCTCCTCTGCTCCAAGGGTATTCACAAAATGCCTGGCAGTAGCAGTTGCTTCCCTAAGAAGGGAAAAAATTGCCATCTTCCCTTACCTGGACGACTAGCTCATAGTAGGCCAGTCTCCAGACCAAGTCAAGTTACATCTACAGATAACTCAGCAACTGCTCACCTCTCTAGGTTTCCTTCTGAATCTTTCAAAGTCAGTTCTACAGCCTGTCCAGCTCCTCACCTTCATAGGCGCAGAGCTGAACACAGAGAAAGCCAGAGCCTTCCTTCCTTTGGACAGGGCAAGGACCCTGGTCTCTCTGGCCTCCTCATTTACCCTGCAGGTCTCTTGACCAGCAAGGCATTTTCTACAGCTCCTGGGGCACATGGCTGCTTCTACAGCAGTAGTGCAGGGAGCAAGATTTCAGATGAGGGACATCCAGTTCCATTTGAGAGCCTTTTGGTCTCAAAGGAAAGACCCTCTAACCAAATTGATCCCAGTGACTCGAACCCTGATCCAGGCCATTCAGTGGTGGCAGGATCAGAGCAATCTGAGACAAGGGGTTCCTTTTGTCACTCAGTCTCACTCCTTAATCCTTACTACAGATTCATCCCTCTTGGGGTGGGGAGCTCACATGGGTGACCTCACTACCCAGGGATTGTGGTCCCCTCAGGAATCTCTGCTCCACATCAATCTGTTGGAACTCAGAGCAGTTTTTCTAGCACTTCAAGCTTTCCAAGTCTGTTCAGAACAAAGTTGTACAGGTCAGAACAGACAACACCACCACAATGTGGTACATCAACAACAAGGGGCACTTGGTCTATGGCCTTGTGCACCAAGCAATGAAGTTGTGGTCTCTGGCTTACTCCTGAACACCTCCCTTACGGCAGTTCACCTCCCAGGCAAGGACAATGTCCTGGCAGATGCTCTCAGCAGGATTTCCCAGGGCCATCACAGATGGTCACTGGACCCCCTAGTCTTGGAGGTGATATTTGCCAGATGGGACACCCCAGATAGATATTTTGCAGCTCAGACAATCACCACTTCCCTTTTTTGCTGCAGGCCCCAGTGTTGGGCTCAGTCCTCTGGATGCCTTAGTTCTCAATTGGGAAGGGACGTTTCTCTATGCTTCCCCCCTTCCCTCTGCTGTTCAAAGTTCTAGTCAAAATCAGATCTCAACACTGCAAGATGATCCTGATTGCCCCAGACTGGGCCAGACAACCCTGGTATCCACGCCTACTGTTCTTAGCAGTCCATTTTCCCTGTGTCTTCCCAGGAATCACAACCTGTTAACCTGTGCTCAGGGAAGGGTTTGGAACCCGAACCTCAAATCTCTCAATCTCAAGGCCTGGCTCTTGAACAGTTAGAGTTTGCTGATTTACACCTCTCCCAAGGTGTAATGGATATCCTGAAAGCTTCTAGGAAACCTTCCACCAGGGCTACTTATAATTCCAAATGGAAGAGGTTTTCCATATGGTGCTCTGGAAAGCTTATTTCCCCAGAATCTGCTGATTTACCCACAGTCCTGGATTATATGGTCCACTTAAATACCCTGGGGCTGAGACCAGCTACCCTAAAAGTGCATCTGGCAGCTGTGTCTGCTTTTATTTCAGCAGGTAAGCCCTCTTCTCTTTCAGCTCATCCTGTATTCTCCAAGTTTTTCAAGGGATTGCTTCACACCAACCCTCCATTCAGGGACCCTGCCCCTGCCTGGGATCTTAATGCTTGCATTGCTCAGCTTATGCAACCCCCCTTTGAGCCTTTGTCTTCAGCAGAGCTTAAGTACTTGACTTGGAAAACTGCATTTCTGGTAGCCATCACTTCTGCCAGACGCATAAGTGAATTACAAGCTTTGTCAGTGGAGCCTGATTTTATCTCCTTTCATAGAGATAAGGTGGCCCTCAGGACTAACTGAGAAGTTCTTGCCTAAGGTGGTTTCAGATTTCCACCTTAATCAATCTATATCTCTTCCAGTGTACTTCACTGACCATTCCTCCTCTGGCGAGAGAGGCTGCACAGCTAGATGTGAAGAGCCCTTAGTTACTACATAGAGTGTACCAAGGGTCACAGGTTTGACTCCCTCAATTGTTCCTCACTTATGGTGAGGTTGGTAAGAAACCTGCCACCAAAGATCCATTGCCAGGTGGATTGTCTCTTGTATCCAATTCTGTTATGAAAAGCTGGGTAAAGTTCCTCCCTCAGGCCTGAGGGCTCACCTCTAGAGGTACAGCTGCTTCCTGGCTGCTGCCAGGGACATCCTATTCTAGAGATATGTCAAGCAGCTACCTGGAAAACAGTGCACACTTTTACCAAGCATTACTCCCTGGACATCCAGGCTAGGAGTGATGCTTGGTTTGGCACAGCTGTGCTTCAGAGCCTATTTCCTAAGTAGGTTCTGTCCCTCCTCCATGTAGGTACTGCTGTGTAGTCTGCATATGTCATAATATAGCAAGACTTCAATTTGTCTGAAGAAAAAAATTACTCACCTTAGTAATGTTGTTTCTTCTAATGGAGTCTTGCTATATTATGACGTCCCCCCTGCCTGCCCCTCTCAGAACCTCTGTTTTTGGTATGTGGGTGGGCAGTGCAGTGTTGGCACTTAATAGATGCCCACCTTGTTGTTTTCACGCCTCCTTTTTTTGGGGTGACTTGGTGTTGTGTTTTCATTTTTTGGGTCTCCTGACTTGAGTCTTTGTTTTGGGACCAAAAAATGTGTTCTTATGTTTAGTAGCCAGTTGGCTAGTGTAGGTTTACAGCTTCCACACAGGGCCTCAGTGAGTTTAGCTCATAAAGATCTGACGGTTTGAGTTTGAAGAACAACAGACAGAGTTTCAACCGAGCTCAAGCTCAGCGTTCCATGCCTGGCATAGAAAGTTAATTCTTTCACCTCCGGAGCAGTTCGAAGTTTGGGACTCCTGCATATGTCATAATATAGCAAGACTCCACTAGAAGAAACAACATTACTAAGGTGAGTAATTTTTCCTTTTCCTCCATCTCCCACCTCCCGATAATGCACCTCTGCTAATGATAGTCCAACTTATATCCCGAGGTAAATATTTAAATTGCAAACAATATTAGCTAACTCGCAAACAACTAGAGAGCGGTCCTGGGCTTCCAGTGCATGCAGACGCATGAATATTAACTTGATAATAGAAGAGAAAGTAGGGTGAACTGCCAAACTCATAAATGTGCCAGGCAACCTCGAAAACCTGAGTGAAAATTAGGGGTTACCTTGCCCCAAGAAAGATCTTTACAAAAACCAGAACCAGATCGAGAAACTAATGAAGGGGAATAACCCCATCTTCAAACTGAGAACAGAGATCGAGAAAAACATTGAGATCGAGTACCCTAATGAAAGAAAACTAATAAAAAAAAAACAAGTCTTCCCTGAGACTACCAGCCCTTAACTCTGAGACTTCCCCGTGAAAAAGTTGAAATGGTGAAAAGACTGAGAGAGAGATCCTTCTTGAATTAAAAACCACATGGGTGTGCATTACTTATGCATGATACGCCCTCTTGTGACCACCACCCGATCCTGACAGGGTGAGTAGGAATAACAGAGAAAGCCCAAGACCGATCTAATTTCCAGCAAACCATAATGTGAACACTAATCCTAGAATCAACAACCCAAACTGTCCCTCTGTATGCAATCCACAAAGCTAGATACAGTGGAGTCTAAAGCTATATTCCTAATTAAGCCAACCCCGAGAACCAAAAAGTCTTTGCCCTGAGCAGAAGTTAACATTAGGAAGTTAAGGGTTGAGAGGTTGTTAGCAGGTAGGTCATGCACTACACAGCCCAGTCCAGATGAGAAAACGGAAACATCCAAATACAGCTTGCTGAAATTATCTTCTCAGAGAAATAGAAAAATAACAGTTCCAGTAGATGACTCCCAGCAGCTCCTCAACACATGAACAAGGCCTCTCAGGGCTCTCAGAACAAGTCCGGTAGCATGGATTTAAGGCTCGACAAGGCAACTTCATGATCATCATAATTAAACCAGGATCCATTTACAGAGATTTGTAACCAGGTCGGGTATCCCATCCTAAATTTCAAACCCGCTGCAATGATCTTAGATACGATGGGATGAAATGCTTTCCGCTTCAGATGAACCGTTCCAGGAAAATCTTGTGCAATTCTCAGCTTTGTATTCTCCCAACGAACCTCTTGTAAAGTTCTCACTTTCTGCAAGAAATGCTGCTTTTCCAGGTAATTCAAAAAGCGGCAAATAATAGGATGGGGGGGAGCATCCGGAGAAGGCTTTGGTTGCAGAGACCTATGAGCTCGCTCTATAATGTATACTGGGCCGAAGGGAGAGGGGCCAGCAACCTGTTCCACCAGCTTCTGTGTGAATGCTACAGCATGTTGGCCCTCTTCTCCCTCTGGTAGCCCTAGTATCACAACATTATTTCTGCAGCTACGGCCCTCCAAATCTTCAAGTTTAGCCTTGAGACAAGACAGCTTCTGTCGCGTAGACATCAATTCAGGATCCAGACTCTCCAGCTTCCTCTCCATCGAGACTATTCGAGCTGTATTATCAGAAACCATTAATGAGACTTCATCCAGTTTTCTAGAGAGAGAGAGTTTTCAGATCAATCGCCATTTCTTTCATCTCTTCACGAAAAGGTTTAAATTCTTCTAAGAACCTATTAAGCGTTAAAGGTTCTTGTTCCCCAGCTTGACTCGTAGGATCAGGCTTATCTGGCCCACTCGAGGCCCGGGATTTCTTTGGGTCCTTTTCAGGAATAGCGGGGGGGGGGAGTTCTGTGGGGCTTTCTTCATATAAGCCTCCATCCGCCAATCTAGCATACAGAACAGGCTCACAAGATGTTTAGACAGTAGAAGAATTTGAGAGCAGAGGAAGTAGAGAGAATTAAGTGTCTAAAAAAGGTGATTTAATAATCGGGAGGCAGGAGCTTAACGGAGGAGCTTCTACTCAGCACTTTGCATCACGTGATCTCCTTCCCCCAACTATTCTGACCTCCTTTGTCTTTTTCTAATAAATTGGAAAGTAATAAGGAATGCATTGATTACAAATGACTAATACAGTATAAGTCAACATTGTTAAATGAATGCATAAAAAGAGCTAGCCACAAAGTCTGTCTAGATACTGTTTTTTCTATTTTTTTTTATTTTTTTTTGTTTGCTTATTTAAATACTTAACTACATAATTGATCTTTGTATAAAAAGACTTGCACATGATTTCTCTGTACTATGCCCCCAATGAAGGGTTTTCACGCGAAGCACCGGGGCAAGTGAAGTGTGGTATGTTCAGGAGATGCACTTAATTTTCAGCAATAAAGCTGTTTTATTTGCTTTATTTTGTGAGTCGGTGCATTTATTTGTATAACTACTGGAGTGCTTTACTTTTAGATTTTAATGTTTTGTTTTAATATCAAGCAGTCCTTCTGTCAGCCATGCTATGATGCTTTCTCTACCATCCTCAGTCTGTTGTTCCAGAGTTAGTTGGACGGATGACCTTTTTTTCCCTGCTCGATCTCAGTTTTTTTATTTGAACTCCTGAATTGCTGTCCTAACCCCACCCTCCAGTCTCAGGTTGCTGACTGATCTAGAAACAACTGCTCACCTCCTTACCTCTGTTCTGTTCTTTCCCAGGTTCCTCAGAGGCTGTGCTGTTGATACCATCTTTGTGGGTCTCGAGGGCAGGCTGGTTCTCCAGACCCTCCCCTACCAACCACATCCCAATGCTGGGCACCTCCAGTTTACCCCCAGGTACAGTCCTCCTGCTGCTGCTACTCTACTCTGCTCCAGCTTGCAGCGTTGCACTGTATATGGCACCACTGCACATGTCACACCCACCAACCCCAACCACCCTCCCACCCAAAAGGGGTCATTGCTTTAAAGGCTCCCAGAGCACTACAAAACTAATCAGCTCACTTTTTCTCACCCACTCTGTAGGATACTTTGGTATCATCCTCTCCACTACCTCACACCCCTCACTTTACCTAATTGGACTCTCCCTTACTTGTTTTCTGTGCTCGCTGGACTCACCCTTAACTATTTCCTTCCAGCTCACTATCTTGTGTGATCCATCCATACAAACACTCCGCTCATCACATATAACAGTACACTAATGTTGTTTGTGCTATGCACCATGACCTCAGCTGAACTACAATTGGAACAGTGGTCTTACCTTCTTTTCTAAACAAAACTGTCCTGTCCTATACTGGACAACTTGAACTTCTCAAGCACCGGTGGCACCAGCCCAGCCCTCTTCCCATTCTCTCCTGTCTTGTAACTCCCCTGCAGGAATCAGTTTGTGTCACTACCATACTCTGCCCCCACCTAGTTCATCTATTTGCCCCCGCTTCAGATTTAGGTGATCCCCAAAAACACAATAAGCAGTAGTAGTAGTAGTAGTAGTAGTAGCAGTAACATCTTTATTTATACAGGAGGTAAAGAATATCACCATTAGGGCTATAAATACCCTTTTTACAAGGTGTTCCTGTAAGATGGTACCTTTCATATGAGTTACTCATGAAAACATAACAAGAAATACAAACACTGTTATAAAGTCATAAGCTAAAAATACAAGAGAAATACAATTACATAATAATAAACAGTAGGGTCTTGAAATGATCTATGCTACTTCACCTGTTACATTCACATCTATAATTCAAGTCTTGCTTCATTGCCATTTTAAAGGCCAGTGAAGATATTTCTAACTTTTTTGAGTTGTGGAGGAAATTCATTCTAGGTGCAGGCTGCCTTAAACTGAAAACTCATTTTGCCATGATTATTATTTATTTTTGGGACAATAAAATCTCTAGCACCCTTTTTTCTTAATTGAAAACTGATTTTGTTTTAGTAGTTTGCGTGATAGACATATTGGTTTGTTATTTTTAAGAATTCCATGAATCTGAGTTGCTCATATACCCTTTCTCCTTATTTCAAGTGGACTGCAATCTAGACTTGCATACATTGTGCAACAATGGGTATAATAGTCACAATGGATATAATAGTCACAATTTAAACAAATCCTGTTAACCTGATGTAACTAATATCCTAATTATGAATGATGGCAACATTATACAACTATCACTTAAGAGCTCTAAATACCACCTCAATGAGCATCAAATACTGTTACTCCTGTTAATCCTCGCTGGTGATATCCATCCTAACCCTGGTCCTTGCGTCCCTTTAGGATCTGATGGAGGATACCTGACAGTGGCCAATGTCACCATTAGTGGTCTCCTAACTAAAGTGGATGAGCTAAGATTAGGGACATCAAACTCTAATTTTGACATCCTTGTGGTCAGTGAACCCTGGCTAACCCCTAAAATATCAAACAACGATGTTAGTATTGATTCTTTTTTTCCCCCAAACTTTCTTTATCCTCCCATCACCAGTCCCTTAGACTTCTCTCCAGAGAGGCACTTGGAGTAGCCCAATCCCACCCAGCCTGAGGTCCTCCTGACCCTCTGCTTTCCAGAACTCTTCCCCAGCTCCATCCACTGCCCCACCCCCTGGCTCTGAGGCCCCTGGGGGTAGGACTGCCATTAATTTCTCCAGCAGTCTATCTATAGTCTTGAAGGGCTGCTGAGAAGTAGAGAAGAGTCAGAGACCTGGCCAGGTCAGAGCTAGCAAAGGGTGTGGTGGTCATCCACTGGCTCCACCTTCACCTGTCCAGGTGCTGGGGTATTTCCTCTTTTCTAGTTCCTGGAGGCATGGATGTACAATTGTAACCCCAAGGGAGTGCTATCCCAAGGGCTACTTCCCCTGCCTGCTTCGCCACTAGCAGGTTGAGGGGCCTGAATCCAATGGCAGCTGCCTCCACCCAGAGGTCGGGGTTGAAACAGTCAAACACGACTTGGTCACAGCCCTCTGGGTCACTGCAACCCCCCTTTCCTTCTGCTAGTGGCCCACGGACACTTCTTACCCAAGGATTACAACTTACACTTACCCCCAAAGTGGAATGACCAACTTGGTGCCGAGGACCCCCTGCAAAATAAGATACAGTGACACAATAACCCATGGACAAGAGGGGAGCACAAATATACAGTTCAGACAGTATACCTTGCAAACAACAAATCTGATTTATTGAAGGGGAAAGAAACACAGGTGAGGGAAATCTGGTTGATTAGCTAAACACTCAACTATATCAGGGCACTGTGCACAGGCCAAATCTATCAGTCACTGTCTTTGGGTGCCCAGGCCTTACAAGGCTAACCTATTCAGTGCAGCTGGTTGGGGCCCTAATAAGGAAACAAGCATTTGGTACCTAGATTTGATTTGTAAGAGCCCACAGGCACAATTCATGCAGCCACTGAAACAGCCAGACAAATCTTTCCCTCAGAAGGAACATCTGACAGGGAGCTATCCTGATTTAGTACTCATGACTCCTGCAGAGAGATTCCTCTCACACCACTGCAGGACTTGGCCTGTGATCCAGATGCTGTTCCACACATTTATAAGTAACACAGAGGGGTACCATACCAGGCAGCTGCTCCAAACTCCCGATCACTTTCACTGATCAAACCAGGTGAACAACGCAGCCTCACTTGTCCAGACAGACCAAGCATGATTAAAGCCGATTCTCCAGTCCTCTACAGGTTGAGCCTGGTAGGTAGCTGTAATCATACAGCCTCCTCTGTCTGCACTCCTCCACAGATCTTGCTCACTCCTTACAGCAATTCTGCTGCCCGACTTCCTGGCCTGCGCACACACTTCCCGCACAAAAACTTGCACAGCGCAGGAGCCAGAGCTCCTTCTACCTTCACGATCACCAACGACTCTGCCCCTTGGCAGTTTGGGCAGGGAATCTAGTTCGGGTGCCACCCGATCCCATTGGAGGGCTGCATATGCCAGTCACTCAATACTGCCCTCATTGGTGCAAAAAGGTGCCATAGTTCAGAACTTCACTTCCCAGAATTACTGGCAGTATCCCCTATGGCCAGCCAGTTCCAAAGAGAGTCCTGATTCTGGCTGGTCGCTCAATATACCATTTTAAGCACACCTCCCTTCCAATTGGATCCAAAAGGCAGTTCTGATCCAAAATGGAGGGACAGAATACACAAAGTCCCACCTGCAAGGGAAACAGGTTAAATAAACAACAATTTTACTGCCACACTACATTCATTCCAGAAAACAGTTACATCCTTCAACAATGCTCCCTTTGCTCGCTTATCGATAGCAGAAACAGAGCGATTCAAACAGTAGATCGAGTGGGAGTCGAGCAGTAAACCCACAGCGCCCCCCCCAAAGCTAACAAAGCCTGCAGGCAGGCAGCTCTTAAAGAGACAGTACCAGAGGCTCTAAAAACACTCACCGCGCCCACATTCAAACAGCATTATGTAGAATGCCAGTTAGGCAGGGAGCACTTATGCAAGCTCCGGGAAGGCTTTTAGGAACCCCCATTTGTAGGGGGGGTTACACCCTTCCTGGCCTGGAAAGAACTTGGCATCCGTGTCAAGTAGTTACCCTTAAATCACTTTAAGGCAAAACAGTTTAAACTGACTGCACATCAGACCTTTGGTTACAGACACTAGTACTGTATTGCACAGTTTATTATTGTTTATACAATATTACATATACAGACAACCTTTTTCATTTTAAATCAGGTCATTACTTTCTTCCCATGACACGTGGAAAGAGGGAGCCCTTCCCTATCAGCTACCTGTGGGCTAACAGGGGCAGGAGTATCATACTGGCAGGGCAACACTAGCAGTCTGGAGTCATCCCCCAAGGTTAGTTTGGGCAAGGAGCTCGGGGACACGTACACTCCTTTATGTACCACATTCAAAAGCAGAGCCACAGGCTGGCCCAAGGACTCATAGCTCAATCTCACTACAGGCCGTACTTCTCGGCCAGTTCGTCTAGGATTCTCGGGGAAAATTTCTGAATGCTCAGACTCCATCCCAGCCCTACTTGGAATGGCTAGGGAAACCTCTATAGCAGCAGGGAACCCAGAATCCATGGTACCTTCGGAGACAGGGCCCTCTATTTTGGAACTCCCCCTACTTGGCTCAGCTGAGGATATTTCTGGTACTGCCCGGGAACTATCAGGGCACTCAAAATATTCTTCTTGCATATCACCATTTGCCTCCCCCACAGCACTTCCTTCATTTGAGAAATCAGACAGTTCAGCCAGTCCCAATGAGCTCATAACTTTGGATTTAATACCACTCACTTCTCCCTCCAGGATCATTGACTCCAGAGACAAAGCTGGGGGCTCAGACAGTCCAGGAAGCCCAGCCTCATCCCTAGGGTTGATTAGAGGATTGCCTCTAAACAACTGACTCAGTTCATAAGAGGGGTAATATTCAGGATTACACTCACTGTCCTCAGAAACAGACTGGCAATCAGCTTCAACGGAGGGGGGTGGAGAAGGACTCTTTAGTTTGATTTCTGGGGAATCAATCAGTCTTAGTTTTTTCTTGGCAGTGGCTCTAGTCAGAGGCCCGGGGGGGGGCATTTGGTGGTTCAGCCTCTATCAGAATCTGTCCGATTGGCAGCAGATGATTTCTGAGTATAGTTTTCACATCTTTTGAGTTGTTTTCAGGCTGCACTTTGCATACAGATAAATCTTCCAACATTCCTACAACAATATGAGGAAGGGGATGCCATCTGTCAGCAATCTTATGCTTGCCATGCAGTCTCAGATTCTTCAATAGCACTCTATCCCCTTCTCTAAGCTCCATTGCTTTCACTTTTTTGTCATACCTTTCTTTATTGGCTAAATTTAGTTTTGCAGCCATGGTCTGGGCTAATTGGTAGGCATGGTTTAGTTGGGCCTTCAGTTTCTGCACATACTGTAGATGATTAGCTGCTTGAACCCCATCAGGAGAAACTCCAAAACAGACATCTACTGGCAGCCTAGCCTCTCTCCCAAACATCATTCGATAGGGGGGGAAAATCCTGTGGCATCACTTTTGGTGCAGTTATAAGCGTGTACTAGAGTGCTAATCTACTGGCTCCATCTAGGCTTATCCTTAGGTTGCAAGGTGCCCAACATGTCAAGCAACGTAGGGTTAAACCTTTCAGGCTTAGGATCTCCCTGGGGATGATAAGGAGTAGTTCTTGACTTTCGTACCCCCCACAAAGATAGCATCTCTTTAATCAAGCGGCTCTCAAAAACTTTCCCCTGATCGGAATGGATTCTTTGAGGGGCCCTATAGTGGACAAAGAAATTCTCAACAAGTACCTTAGCCACCGTGGTTGCTTTCTGGTCTTTAGTGGGGAATCTTGTGCATACCGGGTAAAGTGATCAGTAACTACCAATATATTGCTGATGCTTCTCTGATCTGGTTCTAGACTTAGAAAATCAATGCAGACCAATTCCATGGGGGCACTAGCAGTGATGTTAACCAGGGGGGCAGCCCTCTGGGGCAGGGACTTTTTTTGTAAACATCAGCTACAAGTCCTGATATGCTGTTCCATATCAGCACCAATTCTGGGCTAATAAAACTGGGACCTCACCAAGTCAAGGGTTCTGTCTATGCCGAGGTGTCCCATGTGATTGTGTGGGGACCGCAACACCAGTTCTCTAAAAGCAGTGGGCAGCACCAGTTGTTGTTTGTCTACTTGCCCCTCTATATCTACTGTCTCTCTGTATAATAATCTATTAATCAGTTTCAACTTGGGACCTTCTTTGTATAACAGGACAGTTCTCAGGTCAGTGGAACGCAGTTTTGACACATCTTTCCCCATGTGCAGAGCCTCCAGAGCAGTTTTTTTCATGGGGTCTCGGGACTGAGCCATCCAGAGACTATCATTGAATTGGGGCAACGCACTAGTGTCTAATGCAAAGAAATGACAGTAAGCAGCAGGAATACAGTTCTCAGATGGCCCCAGACAGTCCACCATGCAATCCACAGTATCAGGAGATACCTGTTCCTCCTTGTCACATTTTTGGCAAAGTGCTTTAATGGCAGGTTCGAACAACCTGACCCAGTTGTCTCTGAACACAGACCTCCAGAAGAGAGCATCATTGTCTATGTGGTTCAGGCCTGCTCTGTATACAACAGCATAATCATAGGTAGACAACGCAGAAAGCCACCTATGGCCAGTGGCATCCAACATAGATGAGGTCTGCACATAGGTTAGAGGATTGTTATCAGTCTTCACCAGTATCTTAGCACCATACAGGTAGTCATGAAATTAATCAACAAGAACCCACTTCAAGGCCAGGAACTCTAGCTTGTGCACTGGATAGTTCTTTTCTGAAGGAGTTAGGCTCCTGCTGGCAAATGCTACGGGTCTTAGACCATTTGTGTGCTCTTGATATAGCACGGCCCCCAATCCTTGTAGACTGGCATCAGTATGAAGAATGTACAGCCTGGCAGGGTCAGCATAGGCCAGCACTGGGGCATGGGTAAGTTGATATATAATATCATGGAAAGCTACCTCACAATCAGCAGTCCAGTGGGTTCCAAACACATCATTTGGATGGAAATATTGTTTCTCAGTCTCAGAGGGCACAACTTTCCTATACTTTTTGTGGGTTGGAGGATACCCTTGAGAAAGGCTGAGTAGAGGGTGGATCACTCGAGAATAGTCTTTGATAAATCGTCTATAATACCCACAAAACCCCAGGAACCTTTGCAGTTCTTTCAAATTCTTTGGCTGAGGCCAGGTAGTCAAAGCTTCCACTTTACTGGGGTCAGTCTCTATGCCTTCAGTGTATACTATGTGCCCCACATATTTCATGGATGTCTAAAAGAATTGACACTTATAGACAATTTGAGACCAAAATCTTCCAGTCGATCCAGGACTTTGAACAACCTGCTTTTATGTTCCTCCAAGGAGCTGCCAAATACTATGACATCATCCAGGTAGGCTAAACACTCAGCATGTTTGCAGTTCATTTGCATCACCAGGTAAGAAAAAAGGTTTGTCTCCCCATACGACACACAGGGTTAATGCCAAACCTCACCCAACAACCAACACACCAAAATCTGGCTAATGGAAAATCATGTACACAAATGCTCACAGCCTGGGAAATAAGATCCCAGACCTGCAGGCAATAATGTCAGAGGCTAAACTGGACATAGTAGCAATTAGTGAGACGTGGTTTACCGAACCACACACTTGGGAGACTTCAGTACCTGGCTATGTATTGTTCAGAAGAGACTGAGGTGCAAAAGGGGAGGAGTGGCCTGTATGTCATGAAAATAATACAAAGCTACAGAAATTCGAATACACATAAGGAGCCAGAAGAACTGTGGGTCACCTGGAAACAGGAAATGGGACAGCCATAGAACTGGGGTTGTCTACAGGCCCCCAGACCAGGGGAGGACATAGACAGATTACTGTTAGAAGATATACAAAACATGACAGCTAAAGGGAGGTTCTGATAATTGGAGACTTCAACATGCGGATACAGATTGGTCAATACCAGCAGGAACATCTGCCAGAACTAGACACATAGTGGATTCCCTGCAGGGGGAGGGCCTCAAACAACTGGTACAGCAACCCACAAGAGACAGGGCTATCCTAGATCTAGTACTGACTAGCAAGGAATGGATCACAGATCTCCAGGTAGAAGGTCACCTGGGGGCCAGTGACCATCACATGGTATGGTTCAATTTGGCTACTACATCTAAATTATCCCATTCCAAGGCAAACATATGGGACTTCTGAGGAGCTGACTTTGATAAGATGGCCAACAGAGTTAAGCTAGCCCTGGCAAAAAGAAGCACAGGTGAGGGGTACAGGCAAAGTGGGCAAGCATTAAGGATGCAATACATGAAGCAACATCCCATTGTGTTAGACAGAAAAGGAAGTAAAAGAAGAAGGAAACCACTTTGGTTCCTCAAATACAGAGCAGAAAGGTGAGAGCCAAAAGGCTGGCCTTCAGGAAATATAAGGAAACACAGTGGGATGAAGATAGGGAGGCATACCAAACTTCCCTAAAGGAAGCAGGGAAGGCAGTAAGGCAGGCAAAGTCCCAAACTGAGGAAACACTAGCACGAACAGTAAAAGAAGGTGACAAGACTTTCTATAGATACATTAGTGAAAGGAGAAAGTCCAGAGGGGGTATTGCTAAGCTTAATGGAGAAAGAGAGCATGTGAGGAGGAGGACCTGTAAAGGCATCTATCCTAAATAGATACTTTTGCTCAGTATTTACTGAAGAGAAGGTAGGGCAGGGCCACAGCTCAGCATCATGGACACAGGGGAGGAGGTGAGCACTACTCCTTCACAAAGAAAGGGTCCTACAAGAGCTTGCTAAGCTCAGGGTGGATAAGGCAATGGGACCTGATGGCATACATCCCAGGGTACTTAAGGAGCTAAAGGTGGCACTAGCAGAGCCATTAGCAGAACTGTTTAGTGAGTCTCTGAGCACAGGAAATGTCCCAGCAGACTGGAGAAGGGCTCATGTGATCCCGCTCCACAAGAGTGGTAGCAGGGAGGAGGCGGGGAACTACAGACCAGTCAGTCTTACCTCAGTAGTGGGCAAGATTATGGAGGCACTCCTTAAGGAAAGGATAGTGCAACACCTGGAATCCATGGGGCACAGAATCCAAGGCAGCATGGGTTTACAAAAGGAAGGTTCTGTCAAACTAATCTCATAGATTTCTTTGACTGGGTAACCAGAGTGGTGGACCAAGGGGGAGCAGTTGATGTCGCCTACCTTGACTTCAGCAAAGCTTTTGACACTGTTCCACACAGAAGATTGATAAATAAGCTGGGTAGGCTCGGGGTGGGTCAGAAGTTGGTCAACTGGGTAGCAAACTGGTTGATGTGCAGAAAATAGAGAGTGGTGGTAAATGTATACAGTCAGAAGAGATGCAAGTCACAAGTAGGGTACCTCAGGGATCAGTTCTGGGGCCAGTCCTCTTCAACATCTTCATTAGTGACCTTGCAGATGGACTAGAGGGTAAGGCTTGTCTGTTTGCAGATGACACCAAGATCTGCAACAGAGTAGATGATCCAGATGGGGTGGGCAGAATGATAAGAGATCTGGATAAACTAGCAAAATGGTCAGAAGAGTGGCAACTAGGATTCAATGCAAGAAGTGCAAAATCATGCACATAGGGAAGAGAAACCCTGAAGCCACCTATAGGCTGGGAGGCGAGTTGCTAGCAGTCACAAGGAAGAAAGGAACTTGGGCATCATCATCACTGATGACCTGAAATCATCAAGCAGACCTCTAAAGCAGTAGGTAGGCTAGGGGTGTTAGGGTGTGTAGTAGGGTATCACAAGTCGTAAGAGGAGGTAATAATCCCTCTTTACAAGACACTAGTTAGGCCCCATCTGGAGTACTGTGTGCAGTATTGGAGGCCACACCTTCACAAGGACATTAACCAAATTGAGGCAGTCCAGAAGGGCAGCAAAATGGTGCAGGGACTGCATCAGAAGACATATGAGGACAGATTAACAGAGCTCAATATGTATACCCTTGAGCAAAGGAGGAGAGAGGTGATATGATCGAGGCATTCAAACACCTTAAGGGCATTAACAAGGTGAGAGTCTAACATGTTTAAATATAAGAAAAATAGCAGGACAAGAGGACTCAGCATGAGATTAGAGGGGGGCCGATTAAGGGGGAATGTGAGGAAATTCTTTTTCACAGAAAGGGTGGTGGATGCATGGAATGGCTTACCACAAGTGGTGGCTATGAATACAGTGCAGGGCTTCAAACAGGCATGGGATAGCCATAAGGGAGCAATAAAAATGACTATGAATAGATAGGCCACTGACAGAGCAAAGTCTGATGGCACATTTATAAGGTAGAAAAAGAAATGGGCAGACTGGATGGGCCTTGCAGTCCTTATCTGCCGTCAACTTCTATGTTTCTATGTTTCTAAGTTCATATCTCCCACAGCACACTCCATCAAGTGCTGGAAGGTAGCAGGGGCACCAGAAATCCCTTGAAGCATCCACATAAACTCATAGAAGCCTGAGGGGCAAATGAAAGCAGTCTTCTCTCGATCCTCCGGAGCCATCGGGATCTGGTAGTACCCACTGCGAAAGTCTAACACTGAGAACCATTTACTACCATTTAGACAGTCCAAGGCATCCTGAATGTGTGGCATGGTATACTGATCTGGTATGGTTCGCCTGTTTAAGGTGTGGTAATCCATACACATCCAAACAGTTCCATTCTTTTTCCTCACTACTACAATAGGTGAAGCATAGGGGCTTCTAGATTCTTGTATCACCCCAGCCGTGAGCATCTCCTGCAGGTGTCATCTCACATCATCTATGTCAGCAGGGACCAGGCGTCGAGATCACTCATGGAAAGGTCGCTCATCCTGTAACCGAATGTGGTGCTCAGCTCCTTGCACACATCCTACATCCCACTCCTTCAAGGAAAACATCTGCTCCTTCTGAGCGAGCGTTTCACTGATCCTTTTTTTCCATTCTGCTGGCAGTGGGGAGTCACCAAAATCAATCAAGTAGGGGTTCACTTGATCACTCCTCCCGGAAGTCTTGTTGTTGGGAAGAACAGCAGTATACACACAGTGCACTGTAACCAGAGTGCAACCTCGCTTTCCTCGAATCTCTCGATCCGATACATTGTGCACTTGAACTATTACTCTTCTGGTGAAAGCATGGGCTCTAGCAGGCAAAATGCTGGGTTTAACCAGCAACCCCTCTGGCAATTTTCCATCGCCTGGTGCATCCAGCATCAATATTTTATTCTTAACATCCTTCTTAATCTGGACCTCTCCTTGGAGAACACACTGAGCATTCGGGGCTTGCAGCAAAGACTCTGGATCCTTCTTCCAGACAATACCCACCAGGCCTTCAGGTTCCTTCTGGCTGGCCTTTCTCTGGGTTTCATAAGCCTTCTGAATCAAGGCTGAAATTCTGAGAGCTTGCCCAATTCTGGATCTCTGTTTTTCGGAGCACAGCTGTGCAAAGCAACCAAACATATGAGAGTTGTTCTGATCAACAAGGGCACCCCATCATACAGTCCGGTGGGGGGACACTCTAATGCCAAGGCTTCCACTTTTCGGCCACCCCAGCCACAGAAGTAGGAAAAGACAACCAGATCTGGATATACCCAGAATATGGGTAGGCCTTATCACTCAGTCCCCAAACATGTAGTCCATCCAAAGGCTGCAGAGGCACTTCAGGCAAGTGCTTCCAATACCAGTCCTGAAACATAATGGTCACTTGGGAACATCTGTCCAACACAGCCCGGGTGGGTACTCCATTCACTCTCATGGTGGTCTCCATTGAGGAACCCATGGCATCAGACCATTCAAGGGACATGGTTTTGGAGTTTGCTTGGGCATTGGCCCAGGTAGCAAAACTCTTCTGAGGAGGCCCTCCCTGAGGTCTGGTATGGGCCTTGCAATGCTAGGCTACTAGCCTGCTGTTGACCCTCCTTAAGTTCTCTGGTAACAGGCACTCAGTCTGAAAGTGTCCATCCTCCCCACAGTGGTAGCAGAACTTAGTATCTCGGGGGTCTTTGTTGGGAGGGAGATATCTTGCCTGCCGAGAGGTGTCGTGGGTTCTGGAGGGCTCCTCTTGACTAGGTTGTTTGTTTCTAGATAACTCACGTTCTCCAAATTTGGAGGGGTTGGCAGCAGTTTGTTTCAATTCTCTCACCATTTCCCATAAATCTCTAATCTCAGCCTTCAAATCACTCTCCACCTGGGGATCAGAGGAAACAGCATGCACCCCCACTCCACCCTGGGCCTCTGGGGGCACAGGAAATTCATCAGGCCCCTTGTTCAATCCCCTCGAGGGGGGGGTCTCATCTGGTTCACTGGGCTCAGGGTTCTGGCATAGATTCACGACCCCCACATAGGGTTCCCACCCATCTTCATCAGTCTCAACTTCTCAAATCTCTCTCATCAATTGGCAGTATTCCGGAGGGGCAGCCCATCGGTCATGTAGTTTGAGCATCAATAATATCACACTGGAAAACCTGGCAAATTTCAAGATATGATCTAGGCGGACCTGATTTAAATCAGGGGCAGTTACCTCCCCCCTTTAGAAAAGCTTTTTGCAGTGCCCTTTCCACTCTGGTAACAAAGGCTGACAGTTTCTCATTCCTCCACTGTTTAGCTGACTTGAACTTCCACAACAAGTCTTCTCCAGTTTCTCTACTCCCAAACACCCCTCCAAGGCAGAAAGGTACTCCACTGCAGTGGCTTTGGGGCTAGTAGCCACAAGAAATGGATGGCTTCCAAAGCTGGGCCCCTCAGGCTCTCCATCAGTCTCTTTTGTTTCTCCCCCTCAGAGCACTGCCACTGTTGGACTAAAAGGGTAGCATAGTCCATCCAAGTCTCCAAATCATCTACTCCCAAGGGCACAGGCACAGTACTAGAAAAATGTTTCACTCTCTGATAGGAGTCTAACTGTATGGGGGGAACAACTATAGGTGGTGAAGCCAGGATGGAACTCTTGGAGGACCCAGGAGATGTACCCGGGGACGATTGGGGTGGGATTACTGGAAAGGTCTAGCACCTGCAGTAATTCCTGAGTGGTCCTTCCTTCTGCAGCTAAGTTTAAGCAATTTATCTTTGAAGCTATTAGTCTTGGGGAACCCCCCCTGGGGTGACTGAACCAATCCGGACATGAATGACCTTCCACCCCCTTTGGAGCACCTTCTGGTTAAATCACGGAGGCACCCTCTCTGGGTCTATAATTATACTGCATAAAAGCAGCACCTATAAGATCTGGTCAAGTAGGTCGGCTATTCACCCCATTACCTCTATCTTGCCTAAACATTTAACACGCTCAACTGCAGAAACAAGATCAGCGTTCTTTATCCCCAGTGGTACATCCAGTAGTAACACAATTTTCAGGGAATCCAACTCTTCAGCTTCACCCCACCCCATCTGTTTATGCACCATCATCTTAACAGGGTCTAACTTATTTTGGTCTGATATGCCCCTCCAGTTTTTCCTTTGGTTTGGCCATGTTGAGGTAGTTTGTCTATTCGACCACTAGGGGACGCTAATCCCAGCAGTGTCTCCAAAATGTAACCCCCAAGGGGCGCTATCCCAAGGGCTACTACCCCTGCCTGCTTTGCCACTAGCAGGTTGAGGGGCCTGGATCCAATGGCGGGTGCCTCCACCCAGAGGTCGGGGTTGGAACAGTCAAACATGACTTAGTCACAGTCCTCTGGGTCACTGCAACCCCCCTTTCCTTCCGCTAGTGGCCCACGAACACTTCTCACCCAAGGGTTACGACTTGCACTTACCCTCAAATTGGAATGACCAACTTGGCGCTGAGGACCCCTGTAAAATAAGATACAGTGACACAATAACCCATGCACAAGAAGGGAGCACAAATATACAGTTCAGACAGTGTACCTTGCAAACAACAAATATGATTTATTGAAGGGGAAAGAAACACAGGTGGGGGAAATCAGGTTGATTAGCTTAACACTCTACTATATCAGGGCACTGTGCACAGGCCAAACCTATCAGTCACTGTCTTTGGGTGCCCAAACCTTACAAGGCTAGCCTATTCAGTGCAGCTGGTTGGGGCCCTGATGAGGAAACAAGCATTTGGTACCTAGATTTGATTTGTAAGAGCCCGCAGGCACAATTCATGCAGCCACTGAAACAGCCAGACAAATCCTTCCATCAGAAGGAACATCTGACAGGGAGCTACCCTGATTTAGTACTCACGACTCCTGCAGAGAGATCCCTCTCACACCTCTGCAGGACTTGGCCTGTGATCCAGGCGCTGCTCCACACATTTATATGTAAAACAGAGGGGTACCATACCAGGCAGCTGCTCCAAACTCCCAATCACTTTCACTGATCAAACCAGGTGAACAACGCAGCCTCACTTGTCCTGACAGACCGAGCACGATTAAAGCCGATTCTCTAGACCTCTACAGGGTGAACCTGGTAGGTAGCTGTAATCATACAGCCTCCTCTGTTTGCACTCCTCCACGGATCTTGCCTGCTCCTTATGGCGATTCTGCCGCACAACTTCTTGGCCTGCACACACGCTTGCCACACGAAAACTTGCACAGCGCAGGAGCCAGAGCTCATTCTACCTTCACGATCACCAACGATTTTGCCCCTTGGCAGTTTGGGCAGGGAATCTAGTTCAGGTGCCACCCGATCCCATTGGAGGGCTGCATATGCCAGTCACTCAGTACTACCCTCATTGGTGCAAAAAGGCGCCATAGTTCAGAACTTCTCTTCCCAGAATTACTGGCTGTATCCCCTATTGCCAGCCGGCTCCAAAGAGAGTCCTGATTCTGGTTGGTCACTCAATACACCATTTTAAATGCACCTCCCTTCTGATTGGATCCAAAAGGCAGTTCTGATCCAAAATGGAGGGGCAGAATACACAAAGTCCCAGCTGCAAGGGAAACAGGTTAAATAAACAACAGTTTTACTGCCACACTACATTCATTCCAGCAAATAGCTACATTCTTCAACAATGCTCCCTCTGCTCACTTATCAACGGCAGAAACAGAGCGATTCAAACAGTAGCTTGAGTGGGAGTCGAGCAGTAAGCCCACAGCCCAACTTGCAAGCTAACAAAGCCTGCAGTCAGGCAGCTCTTAAAGAGACAGTACCAGAGGCTCTAAAAACACTCACAGCACCCACATTCAAATGGCATTATGCCAAACGCCAGTTCAGCGGAAAGCACTTAGGCAAGCTCTGGGAAGGCTTTTAGGAACCCCTATTTGTAGGGAGGGTTACACCATGATGTTCAGTGCATAATGGGCATGCTCTCACACCCACCCATAGGACATCCGCTGTCATATCCATACACCTTATGTGTAGGTCCTGCATGAAGCAATACCTCCCTGAGACAGTGTAATGCCCGCCCACCCACCCTCTGAGAGTAGAGCAGCCCTCCAGACAGTCAGTCTCTCCTGCCCGTGCTGACCCCTGATGACCCAAGTTCGTTCCTGAACCGGGTAACCAGAGTGGTGCGAGGTGTGCCATCCAGTGCCTCAACCCTCAGCACCACTGGGCCGGCTAGTATTGATTCTTACACCATATTTCGGCTGGATAGAGCATACGGAAGAGGTGGTGGGTGCCTGTTGTTTATTTAATCACACCTTAAAGCTTCCAGACTCCATGCCTCCACTCATATGGTGTTCCTGACTACTAACATTTCCATTTGGTTAGGGGTAAAAACAAACTGTAATCATTGCTGTTGCATACATTTCCACCAGCATTGTCTCCCTTGGTTTCAAACAGCTTAGTGACACCACCACAAACATGAATCCACAAAGTGAAAAGATCACTCTTGGAGATTTTAATTGTAATTTTATTATTTATTTTATTTATTATTAAATCTTGGATACACCTGTGAGTGGATGCTCTTTGAGTGGTTCCACGTCAAATACATTAAACAACAAGGCAAAAAAAAAAAGACTGACTACAATTTACAGATAATACAGTGAGAGTTCAGCAAACAGATAATGACAATATTAAACATAATGGGTAGAAAAAAATCCAGCCAAGAACAGGCGAGCTGCGGCATTGCACAAAGTATGCCTGTGTCAGTAGGAGAAGCAGGAGAAGGAAGGGGAAGAAGGCAAGGTGAGCATGGCAGTGTGGGAAGAGGCAGGGGTTTGACTGGGAGAGGATAGGGGTACAAGAGATTGGGGGGGATTGCTTAGGTGCCAGGATTTGGGACTGGGAAGTGCTGGTGGTAGTCAGTCATGGGTATCCCATAACACTGGCTACTGTGACTGGGCACCTACCGAAAGTGCAACTCAATCATGATGCCTGTCATCAGGGCGACCGGGGAAGGTGGGCAACTGGATGGGGGAGTGCACAAAATAGTGGCATCCTGTTGCTACATGTCTACGTGTGGGGGGGTGAGCATGCTGAGCATGGGGTGGAAGGGGATGGAAGGATTGTAGGGGGTGGTGCCACGGAGAGCTGATGAGCTGCTCCTGAGGCATGGTGGGTGGGTTCAGGGCTGGGGTGGGAATCCTACTGGGTTGGGGTCTGGGTACAGGTGCTTTTGTTGCTCACAACCCAAAAAATGTTTTCCTCTTTGCACCCCTGACATGCTCCCCTGGAGTAGAAAATCCTTAAGTAGGGCAGTGCAGGCAGTGAAGGTCTCCAGCAGAGGCATGGCCTCCCTGCACATAAGATGGAAAATGCACAGTCCCAGTACCATTTTGCTCTGCACTGGGGGAACATTGCTGAAATATATTTTCAGCGATGTGCCATCACCCTTACGACAATTGTCAATCAGCGATCGCCACTATCACATAAATCCATCAGTTGGTGTGTGGGGTGTCTAGTGGCACCATCTGCAGGAACTCCTGTCAATAAGGTGTTGGCGCATTCTTAGTTTTGAAGGATCTGAGTGTAGTAGCACCAGAGACATCAGATAATTTGCTAACTAACAACAATAAAAATCGTTGTGACTCGATAGCCAGTCTTCACCTTTCACAAGTCATTTCCCAACCGACTAAGGTTAACTACAACATGGAAACCTCATCACTTATAGACTGGATCCTAGTTTGTCACACTTATCGAATCCTCCATGCTGAAGTCCTGCCTGGCTTTCTCAGTGACCAGCCCCCCCATAGTTCTCCAGCGGTCTGCAAAAACATTCTCTGTTGCTCCCTTTTGTACCAAGGTGATAGTTATTCACTCTCATAAGGCCCCACAGCTGAGAGCAGGGCCAGCATCAAGGGGGAGGGTGCAAGGGATGCCACTGCACCAGGTCCCAGAGCTCGGTGGGGCCCAGAGACCTCTCTAACCCATCTACCAAAAATTGTCATTTTTAAGTGGCAATCGGTTCGTTGGTTGGCCATTCCTCCTCCTTATTTGTCAGTGACTCAGACTCAGCTCCAGAATTCAGTCTCCACCCTGCCTGCACTCACCCCACCCCTGCCTGCCTGCCATGATCTCAGCCCCAGCCCCCTTCCATTTAAATTAAAATATCAAGTGGTGCGGGGACACACCATGCACGCTCGAGAACCGTACCTGCTAGCACTGGATGGACTGCCTGGCTCTTCTTCCTGGAGTACTCATGGACCTGACCGCTCTTGCTGGTTCTCCTTCTCCCCCTGAGATGTTCCTGCTGTGATCACACCATCAGTTTGTGCTTGTCTCGTCGCCCAACCCAGTGAGCCCATCAAGCCTTTGTGGATGCCTGGCTGCTGGCATGGCATGGAGCCATGGAGGATTTCTGGCTTGCTTGCTGCTGTCAGGTCAGTCATATTTATTTGAGGGTACAGATACCAATGGCAAGCTTAATGAACAGTGTTCCCACTCTCTACCTCCTGTGCGCTTGCAGCCTTGCGCACTGTTGGACATGTACTCTGTCTCAGTCTCATCTTGCTCTGACTGCTGCCAATAATTGTTTTTACAACCAAGTTCACTGTTGAAAAAACATTACAAAGTCAGTCTAATAACTCTGGCGGCAGTAGTAGTAGTACTGAGCATACTCACTCAGCTGGGTTGGCAGGAAGTTGGAACCAGGAGAAGGCGTGGGGTCGGGTCCAGAGACTGGAGGGGGAACCCACCCACAGGACTCAGGAGGAGGAGAGATCAATTCATTCATTCACTGGGATGGTGGGGACATTGGCAGATCAGCCTTGGTTAAGGGGGGGCGGGGTCTAGCAGGTCCTGGAAAAGAAAGGGAAGGAAGGAAAAAATGGGCCTGAGACTTGACTGCCAGTAGTCACTTGTCTCAGCTGAGATCACTCAGAGCAGAGAGGAGCGAGTTCTGCTGCTAAACTTTGTGTTAACGGAAAACATTTTTCGTTCTTATTGCTAGTTATGGGGGAGGCTGAGGGGCCCACTTCACAGTCTTGCATCAGAGCCCAGTAAATCCTAGTGCCAGCCATGGCTAAGAGCTATGCTTAAGGAAATTGACTGGACCTTCCTGCAACTGATTCAGGACGTTGATGAAGCTCTGAACCACTCCATTATGCACTTCAATTGATTTTGTGAAATAGTGGTGCCTTCAAAACTATAATCAAAAAAGGTAACTCCCAACCCTGATTCACCCCTAACCTTATGTCTCTAATTAGGAAATGTAATAGACTCTGAGCACAATAAGGGGCACACAGCCTCTATCTGCTCATTCAAAAATTTAAAAAAATTAGGAATGAGATAAAAAGCCTAATCAAAACTGCTAAGTCCAATTACCATAAAACAGACACACTTCCAGTAAATCACCCAAATCTCTTTGGAAAGGTATAAATGAGATATTAGGAAACTCAAATAAACCCCTCCCTCATTCTTTTCAAGTGGGTGAATCCCAAGTAGATGGGGACTATAACATAGTTAACACCTTCAGTACTACATTCAGTGACCTCTCTGCTTACACTCCTCCTCAACCCTGTATCTCCATGCCATCTCCCTCCACTCCAACTGACAATCCACACCCTAACATCTATCTCAAAAGACTTTCCTGGACTGACACTTACAACTGCAGTATCTTGCTCACCTGGAATGCTCCTCTGGAATAGGGCCTGATAGCATCGACATTAAGCTACTAAAAAGTGCACTATGTGAGGTGACACATCTACTACAGCTCAATTTCAATCTATCTCTCATCACAGGGCATTGGCCTAAAATCTGGAAATAAGCACATTTTACTCCTGTCCACAAGGGGGGGGTGCCACTGACCAAATCACAAACTACCATCCCATCTCTATTCTGCCACCCCTCTCAAAAAACATTGAAACAATTGTAAGTGACCAACTCTCCAAATACTTGTACAATTGTAACATACCCTCCCCTGAACAGCATGTATTCCAAAAGAACCATAGCATTCTGATTGCACTAATTGAATACACTGACCACCTCCACTGCTCCCTTGAGAAAGGTGACCCTGCTAGCTCCGTATTCATTGATCTCACCAAGGCATTTGACCTTGTTAATCACAATCTGCTCTACCTCAAAATATCCAAACTTGACCTCTCTGCTGAAGGCACTGGATTTAAAGATTGCCAAAAACAATAGTGTTGGCTACAATAGCATGATAAAAATGGTGCCAATTTTTTTGTGGGGAGCTCTGCCCCCACACACCTCAACATAGGGAGGCTCTGCATCCCGTACCCCCCATCTTTAGGGTTCTCACTCTGAGGGGGAGTGGACCCTGGGGAAAGTTAAATTTCATGGGACCATTACAGCTCTGCGTAAAAAAAAAAAAAAAAAAGTCCCCAGCTGTGCTATAAGGTCAGAGACCAGGTTTAAAACCCTGTTCTCCACTGCTGCTGGCCAAGCTGCTTGATGCCCCAGCCTTCCACACCATGGGAGTAGCTTGGCCAGCCTCCTGGCTCCTGGTGCTTTTGTCCTGATTACAGGACCATGGACAGTGACAAGGGGAGTGCTTACAGCAAGCACTGTAAATCCCTAGTTGCTATCTGTGTGAGCGCTTACCAGACTAGTGCCGTATAGTGTGGTGCTATTCTGGTAGCACTCAATTGATGGGGTACCCTGCTGAAGCTTCTGGCTGGGTAAAAAAAAATATCTAACAGATGGAACATAGGCAGTCAAATGTCATTCATCCCTTTTGTATTTTATACCTGTTACAGTGGGTATCCCCCAAACATCCATTCTTAGGGCCCCCTTCTGTTCAGTTTATTTGGTAACAAACTTCCCAAAGCCTGCTCCTTCACAGAACTTCTCCTCTATGCTGATGATGCAGTCATTAATGCTGCTCATCACAACCAAGCATTCATCCAACACTCCCTCCAGACTGGCCACAACTTCATCTGTAACTGTTTCACCAATAACCTCCTAGTCCTTAATTCTAAAAAAACTTTATCTATTTTGTTCCACTCTAGATACAAAACCTCAACTACTTCCACTCAAGCCATGACTACTGGCTCGGGCATTCCAATTGAACAGGTCTTGACCTTCAAGTACCTGTGAATTACACTTGACTCATGCCTTACTTAGACCACAATGAGTCACTTATCAAAGACTGTCATTCTATACTCGGCCTGCTTTATAGACACAGAAATGCATTTCGGCCTGAAACCAAGCAGCTCCTTTTCAGATCATACGTACTCAGTCTTGTTGATTATGGACTGCTGATTTATGGTGTAGCATGTGGCAAAGTACTTGATAGAGTCTGTTCCCTAATGAACAGGGCTTGCCGCTTTGCTCTTAATCAGAAATGGAACAACCACAAGTGCATGCTCTACAGTGGCTTGGGGAGGCTAACCCTTGACTCCAAGCTTCAGTAAGCTACCTTTGTCACTGGCAAAAAAGCCCTGCTTGGTTGACTCTTCCCTGGTGTCCTCTCCCTTCTGAACCCTGTGACCTCCTATTACACCACCAGAGGGATAGAGCAAAACTCCTTGTTGTTCCCTGAAGAAAAACCTTTCTTGGCCAATCCTGTTTCTCTTTTAGTTTTCTGAAATTATGGAACTCCATTCCCACATTGCTAAAAACCTATGACTCACTTGCTAACTTCCAAGTCGCAGATACTTGTCTCTCTTGCTCCACCCAACTCTTATGCCTGCCCATGATTGACTCTGTTACTCTCCAGGTGATTCTGCTACCTCCCATCTGTGCCTCACTCTTATTGATGACTTTCACAGCTCCTCAACCCCCTGCTTTCTTCTGACCTTGTTCATCCCACTCCCTCCCATATATTACTAATCTGTATCTTTGCCCAAGCTTTGCTATATTCTTCTTTCCTTCATACTGTATCAAATCGTATATCTGTTTCTTGCACACCCTTGCTACATTTTTTTTTATTTATTTATTGAATTTTGTCGACTGATGAGGCCCACTGAGACTGAAGGTCCCTTTTTCAGGGGGAGACTTGGGATTAGTTACACAGAAGAATGCACATTACATTTGTCATTCATACTTACATACATACATACAGAAAAAAAAGTTGAGGTCTATACTTATGCATATTATCTTATGAAGACACTACAGACCATGGGATCCATCAAGAACAAGTAATTAGTTACAGGAGTACAATAGTTAAAATCAGCAGTAGGCAAGAATGTCACTATTTATGTTCCTTAGTAGTGCAGTTGTATGATTTAAGGTATAATTACATTTGGGGCTCAGAGGAGCTTTAGAACAGGTTCAGGTGAAGTTGGGAAGGGGTGCCCTTCAGCATGTGCAGATGCAGCTACTTTGGGTGAAGAGGTGAGCTGTTAGTGAACGCTTGACTGCAGGGACAGAGGGGCTGTTCTGTAAGGCAGGAGAGAACTTATTCCAGGGCTGCATTATTCTATACACAAATGACCTTTGTCTTGTTGCCGTATACACCCTTGGTACCTCAAGGACAGGTTGTGAGATTGCTCAGAGATTTCTTACATGTTGCCTATGTACCACTAGGTTCTGGAGGTGTGGCAGGTGATTGCTCAAGACTTTGAACATGAGGCAGAGTGAGTGACGCTTGAGCCTGCTATCTAGTGCTGGCCAGTTTAGCGATTAAAGTGCTATGCAAAGAGGTTCCTTTTTTGTCAGCCTGTGTTTCAAATCTGCTGACCCTGTGGTATAGGGTGTTGAGCCTGCTGAGTTCAGTTTCTTTTCAGAATGCCAGTATAAAGGATCTGTAAAGGGAGTGTTGGGAGCAATATGGAGTTAGCAACTGTTCGACAGGTCTTACTGGTGAGGTATGGCCTTGTCTGTATAGCAAAACTAGCTTCTGGTGGATTATTTTAGTGGTGTGTTTGATGTGTGGTTTGAGAGTGTACTCTTGGTCAAGATGTATTCCGAGATACTTTAATCTGTCTACAACTTCCAGCTTGGTTCCATCGGTGTTGAATACACTTAGGAGCTCGGCTCTGTCTACCCCTACTCTTCTGGGTCTAAAGAGTACAAAATTTATCTTTTTGATGTTGAGCACAAATTGATTTGATGAAAGCCATCTGCTTAGTGTGGCAAAGTCCTTGGTTAGCCCTTGTTCAATGTATGGTGTGGCATTACCACATATTTTTCAAATGTAACTGGCTTACCCTTGCTGCTTATTTGTTTGATGCTTTTAATGCCTATCACCTCTGTGAAATGTTATAATGTTGTAAAAAGCTATATAATATGTATCTATGCTATATGATACTTCTGACCCTATATCGTCTGAAACTAGGTCCTTCCTAAAGGATCTTTTATTTAATAAATAAATTTAAAATATATATAATACGCTAAAGTATATTCTAGTTCAGAGTTCTTTATTTTACAGATGTGTAAAATCAAGGAAATTTGTTATGTCCAATATTTAAAAACACACAGCAAATACATAAATACAATCATACAGAATTTTTAAATACAGCAGCAGTGATTTTAATAGACTTAACTTAGCTAAAAAATTATCTGTAATCTGCTCTAATATGTCCATAACCTTTTATTGCTTCAAAGAATTTTGCTAATGCATACATTTTCTTAATTTGATCCAATTTCAATAATTTAATAATTACTTCAATATCCCACTTTCTTCTAAATTCTGGCAGTTATGGAACCAACCAATGGCTCCTTTCTACAATCCATCTCTCACACTCAAAAATAATGGTGAAATATATATTACCCAGACAAGCCAACCTTACTGCACTCAATGTGGATCTATGCCACACATTCTCACATTTAGTTAAGTAAGTTTCAGTACCCGAATCCTGTTTCAATTTGGAGTATATTTTCCCAACATATGTTTCATTAATCTTACTCCATCTAGCTGCAGAACATTACCTCACAATCTAATAATGGCTTCACTAACAAATACATCTTTCTTGTCAGAAGTTGATTTTGAAAATAGGCTTGTAAGGCCTACCCTTTTTGTTAATTCTTTCAGTCTAATAAACCAATTATACACTTTTTTCCCCTAATTCTATTGAGCTTAATGTTTCCAACCAGCTCATCTTTGGTAAGCGCACATACCCCATCATTATTACTCTTTTCCATAGAGTAGTCATTTCAATTTGTATTCTTGTACTAACTGGTAGCATCCCAGCTTCTATTCTTAAAAAAAAATCTTGAACAGTCTCTTGAAAGATGTAATGAATTTCATTTAAATGTATTTTGTATTACTTCCATATTTTGCATATCAAACTTGGTTAGGCCCAAACCCCAAATTTCACTTCCATACAGCATCTGACCTATTGTTTTTGCCTCAAAGGCCCTTTTCATCACTGTAAATGAGTTATTCGCAAATTTATTTGCAAATGAGAATATAGCATTATTTGCAGTTTGTGCATTGGACTTTAAGTCAAACATTTGCTGGTACCAGGAGATCCTCAAATCGAAGGTTACTCCTAAATAGTGTCAGTGGCTCAGTAGATAGCACACTCTCCTCTGAGGCCAGGAGATCAGAGGGCTGTGGGTTCAGTTCCCACATCTGGCACTTGGGTTAATATCCCAGTACTGACACTGTAGTGCAGCATGAGAGGGGTGCTGCACTTCTGAGGTGCCGTCTTTCGGATGAGATGTTAAACTGAGGTCCCATCTGCCTGGATTGGTGGTAGTTCAGGTGGATGTTAAAGATCCCATGGCACTTATCAAAAAGAGTAGGGGAATTTTTATTAAGAAACATAAACATTACATCACAGTATTCATATATAATACCAGAAATTGTACAAAGGAAGAAAACACAAAAAATAAGAAACATTGCGTAGAAGGTATACATCATGATCATAAAAGGTATTAAACATTTCATATCAGAGAGAAAAAAAAGAAAAAAAATAACAAAAGGGATCCCAGCACATTACTCTGTATTTAAACTAGCATACTAAAACTAAGGCTAAATATTCCGTTAAGTGAACATTTTGAAGTGTCTCCATAAATGGGTCACTTTATCTGGTGTAAATCTCTGTGTATCAAGTTCTTTTACTCTAATCATTTCAGCTTCTAGCTGTGTAATTAACACACTGTTTGAAGCTTGTTGCTGTTGCAGAACATACTGACAGCGTGCTTGCCATAAAAAGTATTGAATGGTGGTGAAAAGTACATGTAGAGTACTTTTGTGAAAGATTCTCCAAACACCAGAGTAATCTCCAAGTATTAAAGTAGCATATGAGACTCTTGTAAAAAAGGTCAGTTTCCACCTATTGGCCAGTTCTGCCCACACCTGATTGCTAGAAGGACAATCAAAGAAAAAATGAAAAATACTTTCTTCTATGTTCACACACGTTAATTTAAGACAATACCATTCAGCTATAGGTTTGTGTTTTAGATTACCTCTCACACCTACAGTAACTTTCCCTGTGAGCATAACCAGACAATGTCCCATACCTTAACAGGGATTCTGCTGTCATTAAGTTTATTTAAGGCCCAATTAATTTTGTCAGGGGTACATTCAGGGAAAATTAAAGCCACTTGCTGTACATTGTGAACTATGAGTGAATAGAAACCTTTCCTATTTAATGCCAGCAATGTCTGTTTCTCTATTTTCCATTGGTGTAATTTTTTAACTGAAGGACTAGCATAGGTTGGAACTGCAAATTGTGACAACAGTTTAGGGAGGTATCAACCCATTTTATAAAATATTTCTGTAGGGCCCACTGTATCCAAGACTGCCAAAGCGACCCATTTGTCTCCCAAGCACATTGAAAAGTACCGTATAAAAAAATGGAATGAAAAAATACCACTGGGTTTATCATATTAAGGCCCCCTTTCCTCTGTGAGAGGTAAGTAACATCCCTCTAAACTGGATTGAGTCTGCTGCTCCAGAGCATCTGGAAGAAAATACTAAAAAGTCTAGTCTCCAAGTGTACCGGGAGGGCATAAATATAACTGACATATAGAAAAATAGGAATAATAAATTTCATTATAATTTGTACACGCTTTTTATTTACAAACTTCCATGTTTTCCAAAGACAACTTTTGCTTTCACCTATGTTGATTTGTTTTTCCCAGTTATAGGTGGCCATATCACCGGGACCTACCCATATACCTAAAATTTTTTGCGGCACAGTGGAGATGCTGATTCCACTTACATCTCTGATCATAGTGGTCAGCTTATTCAGAGCTATAATAGTGCTTTTGTCTTTTTTCAATTTAGCACCAGAGAATTGTGCACAGGCATCAAAGGTGCTGATCACCTTTTCTATGGAGCTGATGTTTTGAACAATGAGAGTAACATCGTCTGCATATGCAGTTACTTTCCCTGGAGTTAAAGTCTGATGAGGAGCCAGATCTATAATTTGTTTATCCCACTTTATCTGTCGGATGACTGGGTCTAGAGCAAAGGTATAAAGTAAGGGGCTTAGTGGACAGCCCTGCTGTACTCCTTTTAAAAGAGGAACATCCCTACCAAATAAACCATTAACTGTTGGAATAATATTAGCATTAGAATATAATATTTTTATCCAATCTACAAATGTTTTTGGGATCCCATATGTCTCTAGTACATTAAATAGAAAATAGTGCTCAACTCGATCAAATGCTTTAGACTGATCTACTGCAAGTATAAAGCCTTTAAGATTTTGAGATGTACAGGCTTCACAGAGCTCTTGTAAAATAGAAAAATTATGTTGGATCTTACGTTCAGGGATAGCACATGTCTGGTCCATATCAGTTAAAGTTTCAGCTACTGTTATTAATCTATTGTTCAGAATTATTGCCAAAATCTTATAGTCACTATTAAGGATGCTGATGGGTCTCCAGTTAGATAGTTTCTTCTTATCCCCCTTTTTAAATATGTAGCATATGAGAGCTGTACTAAAATCTGTACACTTAAATTCTGACTGTAACATAAAATTAAAAATGTGTGCCAGTACAGAACTCAAAAAAGGTTCATATTTTTTATAGAAGTCAGTAGAGAGACCATCTAGTCCTGGTGAGATTCCTGTCTTTAACTTTTTAATTACTCCACAAACTTCTTCAGAGGTAATTGGATCTACTAATGCCTCACCAGCATGATGGCTCAAATGGGGTATTGGTGCAGTTAAAAAATTCTGCACAGTACCCTTTTTTAAGGAGTTTTGGGAAAAATGTTCATATAAGTTTTGTTGCACTAATGAAAGCATTCCTAGATTGGTGTCTATCTGCTGATTGTCTGATGTAAGTAAACCTTCCATAATAGTTTTATCTGGCCGTTGTTTGCACGCCTTGTAGGGATCCGAAGCTGGTGGATTATTTGTGCAAAATCTCATTTCCATGTCCAATGATTTTGCTCTATCATATTGATAGATTTTCATTTGCTTTTTTATTTCCAAAATTTGCATTTTATATTTCATGTGGTCCTTTGGTGGGAAAGACATAAGTCTGTATAAATGATTTCTATAGTCTAAATATTTAATATAGCTTGAGTTTGCAGAATGTTTACCAAATGATAAAAATAGAGATTTTAAATATTTTTTTGTATCTGCCCACTAGTCCCAAAGATTATCATAAAGACACAGGGTCGAGATTCTGGCACCAAAAATAACTTCCTCCTGTTTCTGACATTCAGTTGATTCCAATAAGGAGATGTTCAGCCTCTATCTGTGTATATGGGAATAAATCTTTGGGGGTACTGTTGCTAGACTTAGAGATCCTGATAATATACAATGATCAGAGAATTCTGTGGGCTTAACTTCTATTTTATAGGGTTTTACATATTTAGACACTAGAATGTAATCAATGCGTATAGCATAGATGTGTCTGAAATAGGTTGCCCCTACATCATTTTTCCTCAGAGTTCTGTATGTATCTGATAATCCTGTATCCAGCATGACTTGTTTTAAGGCATGCGTGTCACAATATACCTTTTTGATTATGTCACCTGCATATTTCAGATCCAAACAGCAATTAAAGTTTCCTCCCCATATAATGTTCTTCTGTGTGTATAAATAAGGTTTTATTTCATCAAAAAGATCAATTCTAGCAGATTTGGTCTGGGGGGGGCATAAAGATTAATAAAGCGAAAAGCAACTTCTTTGTACATGCAGTCTATGGCCAGAGCCCTCCCAGGATGTATAGCAATAAGTCTAGATACTCTGAAATTAGGGGGTTTTAATAAAATTCCTATACCATCAGCAGTATCTGTGCCAAAGGTCCAAAAGGAAGGACCCCATGTCCAATTCCTCTTAACCTGATTTACATCAGCAATGGAGGATAGCCTAGTTTCTTGCACGAAGATGATGTCTACAGCAAGTTGTCCCAAATAGGCTAATACAGATAATTGCTTTTTGTAGTGTTTCAAACTACAGATATTAAGTGAAGCAACATGAATAGAGGCCATGCGTTGTGTACATAAAAAGCATGCTTGATACAAACTCTTTATATTCAGGAGCCTTCTTCATGACTAGCTTTAGCTTTCCTTTTTTTTTTTTTACCTTTTTTTACTTTTCCTTTCCTTAGCCAGTTCTGTAGTCTTACTTTCCTCCTCTTCAGTGATTATATCAGACCTATGTGATGCATCAGACTCTAGCTCAGATTCCCCCATGTCTACTTGTAAAGGGGAAAAGGATTTTCCATCCTGAGGGGGGATGCTGTCTAGCAGACACCCTAGTAAATCTCCTGGCTTTAGCAACTTCAAAGGGGGGTGGCATACTAATACTTGCTTTCCCATCCCTAGAGAACTGGGACATCTCTCTACGTTCTTGATTATCATGGGTCTCCCCATTTTTTTCATTCCTAGGAAGGGGGTCAGAAGTTGTCAGGGTGTCAGTAACAGCCTCCCCAGGGTATTTTCTTGAGGTGCAGCATTCTGAGATTTATCCCTGCCAGCAGTTTCATGAAAGAAGTGGCTACTTTTTTCCTGGGCTCTATCGATCAGGTCATCTTGGTCCCACCCCTCAGTTCTGTTTCTTTTAGCCCAAGGACACTAGTGAAAGGTGTGACCTTTATCATCACAAAGGTTGCACTGGAATATATTGTCACATAGATCAGTGGAGTGGCCATACCCCCCACATAAGAAGCATTTGAGCATATAACAGGCACTGCTCAGATGAGTCTTAGCCCCACATTTATAACAGGCCCTAGGCTGTCCCCCATAAAAACAAACACCCCTGTCCTTGCCTAAGAAGAAGCTATTGGGGAGGTGGATAATTTCTGAATTGAGTTGGAATAATTTTATTTTAAATCTCTACCCTCCTATCCAAAATCCCTCTGTATCCATAATTGCCTCTGGGGGTCCCATAATATCACATCGTTTCTGCAACCAGTGATATATATCACTAACGTTCACTCCTTCATTTCTGAACATGATGCAAATATATCTTATCTGGGGTTTAATAAGGGGGATAGCATAAAAGGGTGTCCAAAGAGGTGCCTGCTTAAGGTTATTATACTTTTTCCAGAATCTCTCAAGGCTGATGTTAGTTTTAAAGCTAACATCAAAGGTATCTTCCCCGATATATGAATTAGAGCATAAACCTCTGCTGGCATGAATTTCATGGATCCCATAAATAGATGTTTTGCAACATAGTACCTGTCTGGGTGCTCTGGTAGCTCTCCCCTATACCTTAACCTGACAGCATTTCTTGTAGGGGCCTGCTTGAGTTTATTCTTAAAAAGTTCTGACATGGAAGTTTTTTTTTGGCATATCATTATTATCTTGAGATTTAGCTTGTTCTTGTCCACCATTGAAACATACAATATTAGTGCAACTTGACTTCGCATCCCCCCTGCCCCCTGATGGGCCAGGCACTCTAGAGGCCTGGGTGTCATCATCTAAAATCTGTGCAGTAACTTTTATAGGATCCTTTTTATCAGAAACAGTTTTACCTGAGCTCAGGGTTTGTGCTGCAGCCCTTTCACATCCTGTTGTAGGCCCAAATAAAATATCCTCATTCCAATCGGGATCAGAAACCCATTTTCCTTTTTTGTCCCATTTCCAACCAGATGAATTCAAGGCATCATCAGCCAACCAGTCACTCCCAAAATACTGCACAGTGTCTTTTTTTAATCCAAATTGTTTTCGGACTTCTTGTGTCACTGAAATGTCTTTCGCCTGTTCAGACATGGTGTTAGCATCTCCCAGTTGCTGCACATGACTTGCAGCACTCTCAGTAGAACAACTTTCCCTGGATCATCCAAACTACTACTAGGGGGCTCTGCAGAGGCTCAAATCATTTTTGACTGTGGATCACCAGTAACAGCAGGCTGTAGGTTTTCTCTGGTAACATCCTCCACCATATCATGATTATCCAGATGAGTTGAAGAATTATCCTGCATAAATCTAGTGGTTTCACAAGATTGCTCTGTTGCTACCACAATTTCTTCCACATCCAAAATCTCAGGCAGCTCTTCAGACACATCCACTTCCATCACTAGCTCAGTCTGCTGTGCCATCAGCACAGCGCTTGGGCTCCCCCTACTGACAAGAGTAGGGGAATCTTTTATTGCAAAGAAATAACATCATAGGGAATCACATAAAATACTTGAAAAAGGAAATCAACAAACATAAATAGAAACAAAAGAATAAACATCCAATACTTAATCAAGAAATAAATCAAAATAAAGAATCCATATGTTTCCAAAATATAGCAAATGTTCTCCTATCCATCTTTACAAAATTAGAAGTTCTAACTTTTTGTATTGCTTTTTCAATTTGTGAGATAATAACAGTGTTCAATAAAACAACATGCTGCAAATAATAATGACACTGAGCTTGCCAAAAATACTATTTGATGCAGGCAAAGATCACATTCAGTGTACTAGGATGATATCTCCTTAAAAACCCTGTGTAATCCCCTAAAATTAAAGATTCATAAGTAATCAGCCCCCACTTCCATCTACTCTGTAAGTCTAACCAAAAAAGTACCATATATGAGCAAGTTATATAAAAATGTTCTAGGGTTTCTCTCAAACCAACACACTGGTCTTAAACACCCCCTTTCCTCTACCCCCTTATGCTTCCAATTGCCACAAACTCCTAATCTCCCATAACAACAAAGCCACGAGACATCCCACATATGCACAGGAACTCTAGGATCTCTTAAAAGTTTTAAAGCAAACTGCAATCTAGATGGACAGCATTTTGGAAAATCTACCTGAACCAAAAAATTCAAAAAATTTCTAGAATCCTATGATAGATTTGTTTTCTACTGAGTAAAAAGGCTTCTGCCTTTTGCAATTGCCATGCTTTTATTTTTTGGAAACCAGGGACTGCAAAATCGGGATGATTTAAATTTTTGACCTAATTTCCTTGACCTCCCCAATATTGAAAAAAAGAGCTAAACATCTCATCTGTCCAGTCCATCCATAAATCCTCAGTAATGTTCAAATCATTATGCAAAATGGAACTAAAAAAAAGGAATAGAAAAAAACACCAGATTTATCATGCCTAGCCCCCTAGCCTGAATAGGTAGATAGGTAAAATTTCTTTTAATGAGGTTTAACCTGCTACCCCATAACATTTGGAAAAAACAACTTAATAATTGAGTCTCAAATTGTAAAGGTAAAGGAAAAATATAACTAATATATATAAAAAAAATGGAAATACATTTTTTAATAATAGAAACCCGCTTTAATTTTGAAAGATTCCAGGATTTCCACATCTGTACCTTCCTTTCGCCCAACACTAATTTCTCCTCCCAATTCAAAAGAGCCATATCACAAGATCCAAAATAAACCCCATAAATTTTAATTTAAGTATGTACTATATTAACAGAACCAATCTTTTGTACCCTATCCCCTAAACCTAATTGCAAACCAAAACATTTATCATAATTTAAATATACACCTGAAAATCCAGAAAATTCCTCAAACTGTTGTAATGCCCTAATTCCTGAGAGTGAATCTTGTACTATAAGGAAAATATCATCTGCATAAGCATAATTTTTTTGAGGAGAAACATCCATACTTGGGGAAACACCCATAATTAAATCATTATTTATTATTCCTCTGATCAGAGGATCTAATATAAAAGTAAAAAGTAAAGGGATCAGTGGGCACCCTTGACAAACCCCCAGTTTTAAATCAATACTTGTTCCTACCAACCCATTAACTATGGGAGAAAAGGAAGCAGCTTTATACAAGGATGTAATCCATGCCAACATTTGATCAGGTATTCCATAAAAATTCAAAACATTAAACAAAAAATCACGAAAAACATTGTCAAAAGCCTTCCTTTGATCCAGTGCCAAAAGAAAGCCAGATAATCTGTTTTGTTTACCAAATTCTGTTAATGCCCTTAAGAAGAGTAAATTTTGTTTAATGTTCCTCCCAGGAACAAAGCAAGTTTGTGCAGGATGTATCAGCACTGATGCCACCTTTTGCAATCTACTGCAAAGAATAGACGAAAATCTTTTATAATCAGTATTGAGGAGACTAATAGGCCTCCAATTATTCATCTATCTTCTCTCATAACCAAGGAATTAAAGACATGTGGCAATATAACACTGAGTTCATCTATATACTGTTTATAGAACTCATGCGTTAAACCATCCATCACTGGAGATACCCCCAGTTTTAATCTATTAATTGCCTCCCTAACCTCTTGAGCAGAAATAGGCATTTCTAGTTCAGTAATTAGAACAGAATCTGGCTAAGGAATAGAATAAGAAACATACTGCCTCCAAATGCCTGAAGAAACAGGTTCTATACCCATAAATTGAAATAAATAAGAATGTACACCTTTCCAACATTTCCACATCTGAAGTTTTCAAACAGCCATTAGCATCATACAAACCCGTCATTACTTTATGAAGCATAGTATCCTTACTAGCTGCATATGGATCAGAAAAAGGTTGTGAAATCGTACTATGCCTAAATTCTGTATTCTGGATGGTTGCTTTAGTAGCATGATAAGAAAACATTTGTTTTTTAATCTCATCCAATTGAGTTTTAATTCTATAGTCAGATTTATTAGGTGTGGACATTAGTTTATAAAACTGATCCCTAAAATATAAATATCGTAAATAATCTTTATTACCAATAAATTTACCAAAATCAATAAATTATTTTTTGAAATCATCTTTTGTATCCAACCACCAATGCAACCAATATCCGTAAAATTCTGCCACAGATTTTCTATAAAAAAATAGATTTGCCAATTTAGATTTCGTTTCTAAGTGTTGTAAAACACAAACATTCAGCTTCCATCTCCGTGTAATCGGAGGAAATCTAGCAGGAATATTTCTAAAGGACATATCACATAATAGTAAAACATGATCAGTAAATTCAGAAAAAGAAAGTTTAAATTTTTGAGGATATAAAAATTGAGATACAAAAAAGAAATCTATACGTGTGGATAATGTACTTCAAAAATATGTGGCTCCTGTATCTTGGTGCAGAGATCTATAAGCATCATTGAGGCCTGTAAGCAATAAAGTATCTCTAAGAGCATGAGAGTCACAATAAACCTTCCTTTGAATATTATCTTTAAGCCTTAAATCTAACCCACAGTTCATATCCCCTCCCGAGATCACATGCCGTTTAGTAAAAAGGAGAGGTTTAATAGTATTAAACAAATCTACTCTAGCTGCTTTACTTTGTGGAGCATAAGTATTATTCAGGCGAATAGAGTACCCATACCAACAACCATCAACCAGAAGGGCCTGGCCAGGGACAATATCTAGAAGTTGCTAAATTTTAACATGAGTTGAATAGAACAAAATCCCTAATCCATCTGCAGCATCCCTCCCAAAAGTCCAAAAGGAAATCCCCCAGGGCCACAGTTTTTTAGTAGAAGAAATATCATGCAGGGATTGAAGCCTAGTTTCTTGCAATAAAAAAAGATATCAGTTTTTAAATCCTTGCAGAAGGATAAAACAGCAGCTCTTTTCTTAATCTTCTGTATACTCCAAAGATTAAGAGAAGCTATACGTAAGGAAGTCATAAAAAATAGAAAGAAAATGCGAAATTAATCCTTATCTTTCTTCCTTTTTTTTCCTAATTTCTTTTTAACTTCCCTCCCAGACAAAACAGTGTCATCATCATACTCCATCTCTGAGACTACCTCAGACCAGGAAGAGACATCAGATTCAGAACCCATATCTCCATCTAGAAGTACCTGATAGGTATTTTGAAGTGGGATCTGTACAGGTTGGATTTTACTTTTACTAACAGATCTAGTCACCCTTTTTGGAAGCTGAAAATCAGTTCCTGGGGGAAGCATAGGTTTCTGTAGAGTAGGATTTTTAGAAGAAGGCTGAGAAGACACAAGTCCTTCAGGGATATGAGAGAAGGAAGCACCATTATTTTGACAAGGGGCTTGTGCAATATGAACAGAACTAGAGAGAGGAACCTTAGTTTGACTAGTTGATCTAGCTTGAGGTTCTTCTTCAGTGGAAGGATACGGCCTATGTGGCCTACATCTATCTTGAGCCTGACTGATAAGGGAGTCTTTGTCTGGGCCTCCAGGCCTATTCTGGCCTGCCCAGGAACATTGGTGGTATGCATGACCCTGTTCTTTACAGAGATTACAACGAAAGACATTTCTGCAAACAGCACTATCATGGTCATAGTCACCACATAGCGCACAACATACCCGATCACAAGTGCTGCTAAGGTGCCTACCACTACCACACTTATAACATGCTTTCGGCTGACCAGGGTAAAAACAGACGCCCCTGTCTTTTCCAAAAAAAAAGCTGTTGGGTATGTGGCGAACCTCATTTTCTACCATTTGCAATTTAACTTTAAATCTCCAGTTCCCTGTCCAAATTCCCTCTGAATCCATGATGACCTCAGGAGGGCCCAACACATCACATTTTTTGCCTAGCCAAAAAAGAATGTCTCCCACATTCACACCCTCATTCCTGAACATGATATTAACAGTTTTAAAGAGGGGCTTTGTTAGTGGTATTGCCCAAAAAGATGTCCATAATGCAGTCATTTTAAGGGATTCATATTTCCTCCTAAAGGCATCTAACCCCATAAAGTTTTTAAAGCTAATATCAAAATAATCTTCCCCTCTAATATTAATTAGAACAAATATATCTTCAGCATGAAAATGCATAGAGTTAAGTAATAAAGTCCTGGCAACATAATTCCTATCTGGATGCTCTTGTAAACCACCTCTATACCATAAACAGACAGCATTTCGGTGAGGTGCTTGTTCAACTTTGTTATTTTTAAAAAGGTCCAAAAAGAAAGGTCCACGCTGTCTTCTATCTTCAGTTGGGGAGAGAGGGAAGAAATTCTAGGTAAAGCAGTTTCAAGAACCAGGTCAAAGGGCCCTGGTGCCTCCGTTGATAGTTCTGCATCTGTACACAACCCTTCCCCCGATGTTGCAGTAGTAGTAGAAGGTGCATTGACATTAACAGAAATTGCCTCCAAAGAAGAGTCACTCAGAGAGGTACCTGAAAAAGTTTCCCAAGTTGTATCTGGAAGCCAGCAGCCATCCGCCCCTTGAATCCATCCAGCTTTTGTTAAAGCCAACTCTTCCTTCCAGTTTTCACCAGTAAAGGGCACATCTTACCTTGATTTTCTCCTTTTGATAGGAAAATCTCATACTGAGTCTGAAACTGACGCACCATCCTCATTCCTGTCAGCCACTTGCTGACTCACCAGAAAACCATCACTACTGCTAGGTCGACAGGCAAGCCTGTCAAGCAAAGGAACCGTCTCCAAAGGGCGTGCTGTATCAGAAAACGTAGAAGAATCCTTAGCTGAAGAAATCGCTGATTTTGCCACTGCCAATTCACAGGATGCTTCAAACAGAATAACAGCAGGCACATTTTCTACATCAAACACTTTCTCGGAATCCCCAAGTGAAGCTACAGCCATGGTCAGGGATAGAACCACCAGCTGCTCCACATCCACAACCTCCTCCTCTGACATTCTGAGGCCCACTGCCATCCTCTCCTAGAACAGCAGCTCCCCCTACCGAGTAGGGGAATTTCTCCAGTGTCCTTGCCAAATTCCCCTCATTCACTAAAAATACCACCAACAGCTGAATCTGGTTCAAGGTCATTTGGCATTCATCTGTATCCCCTTCCCCCCAGGTCATGCCTGAAAATAGGCAGGATTTGTCTAGTGCACTTGCCCGGTCAAAAAACAAACAAACTAAAAATGTATATTTCCTCACAACCCAAAATGTTTTCCCCATTCTTTTTTTTACCTTATTTCTATTGTTCTTACCAAATATCATAATATTTAATATTAAATCTAATATTTCTAGAGAGCTCATAATATTAGAAAGGGCTTTTCTTAATCCTAAAGGTGTTCTAGAAATAACAATTGCATTATCTGCATACATTAATAACTGAATTTTCTCATTCATTATTGTTGGAGAAAAAGTGTCAATACTTTGAATATTCTTTATTAGCTTCTTAATATATAAATTAAATAAAAGTGGGGCCAATAGGCACCCTTGTTTACCCCCATTTTAATGCTAAATTCTCTGGTTAATGCCCCATCTGTTGTATATCTAACTTCTGCCAATGTATCAGCATGAAGGAGTATTAATAGTGCTAATAAATGAGTATCACTATTCAATGTTTCCAATATTCCTCATAATTTACTTCTATTTACCAAATCGAAAGCTGTTCTAATATCAATAAATTTAATATATAGTAGACCTGACTTATCCACAACATGCTTATCAAATAAATAGTTCAGTGTAAAAATTAGGACCAGCATACTGCGGTATTTTTTAAAACCACACTGTCACTTAGATATTTGACCATTTTCTTCTACCCATACTTCTAACTTTTCCAGAATTATTCTGGTAAAGATCTTTTGCACAGCTGGAAGTAATGTAATCAGTCTGTAGCAACTTGGTTCCTGCTTATTTCCTTTTTCAAAGATGGGGACAATAATTCCTTTATTCCAATAGTTAGGGAGCATTAAATAGTTTGATATGAATGTAAACATAAAAGCCAACATTTTTGCCCAATGATCTGGGCTATGGAGGAATACCTCCACTGGAATCCTATCTGCACTGGGTGCCTTATTACTTTTCTGTGCTAGTATTACATGTCTCACTTCTATTACAGTATAAGTGAATGTATGTTTATCTATCAATTGAGTGGTCATTAAGAGCCCAAAATCAAAAGTATCACCTTTTTCTTCATGGCTGTTACATATTTTCTCAAAACAGTCAATACATCTATTTTCTGTGATCAAGCCTAGTGTATTGTAACAAATATTATTTTCATTATGACAATATGCTACCAGTGCCTAAAACATTTTAGAATCTTTTTTTAATACTCTTCTGTAGTGCTTCCCATAATGTAGCTTTATAAGTCTTTTTCTTATCGAGTATTAATCCTCTGTACTCTTTTTTTGAGCATCCTTAATGCTATAAGCACTATACTTGTTGGAGTCTTCACTCTTATTTTAGCAATTTTTTTGATCTCGCTCCTTAGATCGTAGCAGTCACTATCAAATCATGGATTGGCTAGGCCTACAGAGAAGTTGACTCCTGGGTTTTCCTCTGGCCTTGTGTTAGGGGCTAACCAGTTGAGACCTTCTGAGCAGGTGCAGAATCTGGGCATGATTCTTGACAGCTAGCTGATGCTGAAGACACAGGAGTCAGCCATTGTAAAATCTACCTTTTACCATCTGAGGGATTTAGCCCAGATAAAACACTGTGTTCCATATGAACACCTTCCTGTATTGGTTCACGCCTTTGTTTCTTCGCATCTTGACTACTATGATGCTCTATATCTATGGTTGCCGGGGGTGGATCTCCATTGCTTGCAGCTGGTACAGAACACTGCAGCCAGGTTGTTGACTGGGTTGCCAAGAACTTGCCATATCACACCTGCACTATGTGAACTGCACTGGCTGCCGGTGCAATGGAGAATCACCTTCAAGGTCACGTTGCTGACCTATAAGACCCTACACAGTGAGAGACCAGGCTATTTGCAATATCTCCTTCAACCCTACCACCCTCTCTGTCCAATCAGCTCCACCAAGTGATTGCTAGAGATTCCCAGAGTTCATCTTCAGTCATCTGGGGCCAGAGCTTTTTCCTTTGTGGTCCCAACCCTGTGGAATTCTGTACCTCATCAGATTTGAGAGTGCCTGTCCACAGAGTCATTCAAGACATCTCTGAAGAGTTATTTATTTGAACAAGCCTTTGAATAGGTCACCCTGTGGCCTTTTAATTGTTTTTATATTTATATTTACCATAATGGTTGTAATTTTGTTATGTACCTGCACTTTGATATTTTAAAAAGCACATCACAAATACAATTTTATTTTATTTTATTTTGATTTACAGTATTTACACTGTTTGCCAATCTTTTGTTACCTCCTAGTTATTTCTCAAATATGCTGATCAATTAATCAAACTTATTTACTATATTTGCTGCATTTGACAAAGCCCCCATGTCTTGGGAAATCAAAGTATCTACTGCATTGTCTATTTCTTCACTATTTATTATTTTATCTATTAACCCCTTTGTATATTCGTTTCACTGGTTTTTTTTCCATATTTTATGCACATTTTGATTAGAGTCCCATTTGTTTTCCCTATCTCTGCTGGGATATTAAAATCACATTACATACTATTGGATAAAGGTCACTTTCCCATGCTTTATACACCATAAACTGTTCAATAAACTGGTATTTGCTAACAGAGATAGCAAACAAATCTAACCCCCAACAGTAGGGAATATAACCTGTCTTTGCCAGTCCCTTTTTGTACATCCATTTAATACCCTCAAACCTGTTTCTCCAAAATATATGAGAAGTTTTTTTGTTACCATTTTTTGTAAGAGACTTGTCCTCAGATTGTCTTATGGGAATATTCAGTATATCATCAATACCCCAATCTGAAGAGGCTTCTTCCAGTCCAATACCTATATGTACATTGAAGTCACCGGCCATAATAGCCATAGCAATAGGGAATCTAGCTTTGATCGATGCATAGGAGTCACTTATATCCTGAATTATACTCTGACATTTCCTATCATTCAGTCCTGGTGGGATACACATATTAAACAATACCCATACTTTAGAATCAATAGCTATTACCAAGTATAAAAAGCATTCATTAAACATACTTGATTCCATAATTTCCCAACATAACCTAGTATTAATAATGACTGCCAAACCTCCTTTTAATCTTCCACATTTACTTATTCTATGTGATGGAGTGATCCAAGAGTTAAACCCTTTGATTAATATTTCCTTCCCTTTACCAATCCATGTTTCTTGAAGGAATACAATCGTATGACTTTTAAGCCAGTCCAAGCAATCTTTATCCAAAAGTTTAGTTTTTAATCCTGCTATATTCCAGCTAATAACTGTGATATGATTATCCTTCTTTAATACTGCACTTTCACACAATCAGTCAGATTATGCAGATAGTTTTATTGTACTATTTATGTCACTACAACTGTCAGTCAAAGTATTATCAGATAAATCCAACTGTGACTCACTATCACTGTCTGTTTCTAGCACCTTACTGTTATTAATCTTAGTACTTCACTGAGTTCTTCCTCTCCTTGATAATCTCTCAGTTTCCTCTCCCTCCAACTTATGAATTGTCTCTATCGGTTTCATAGAGGCAGTAATATGTGATTGCTTAGGTATCACATTTCCAACCTTATCTATAGTTCTATGATTTCCCACATTTTCCACCTCCTTGTTCTTGGTTTTTGCCTCTTCATCACCATTTATTGTTGCATCTAATGTTACTCCCACTTCTAAACATATTTATTTATCTTCCAGAAAACATTTCATCTTATCTGGATTTTTCAACACCACGCAAATCCAGCCCCTATAAGGGCCGACTTTGTACCTGTAAACTGACTTTAAATCCTGCCATCCAATTTTGTTGCCCATCAGTCCTTTTAATAAATTATGTATAGGCAATTTTAGTAAATAAGAATTCTCTTTTCTTGATTTAGGTACACCCCTAATATAAATGATGGGTAGGATTTCTCCTATTATAACTAGCATATCCTTTTTGTCTATAAGTGATTCTATTTCCTTTTCTACCCAACTTTCTTCTTCTCTTAATTCTTCTTGTAGTACTTTAGTGAACTTAACTTTTTTATTAATCATTGCTTTATCCTTTGGTTTGTTAGCTATTACTGTAGTTGTTATTGACTGCTGACTAACCTGCTATCTCCTTGAGGACTTTAGTGTTTCTTCTTGAACTGGGCCAGTCTTTGACTTTGACTTTTTGTTTAACTTTTTTTTCTGCTTCTACTAACTTTTACTTAACCCTTTTTTACTTTTTCTTTGATTATGTTCTAAAATGAATTGATCTATTTGCATTAGCTCCTTATCTGCAACTTCTTCAGTAATGTTTTTTTTATAGATTTAACATCATTCTTAGTCCAAACCAATTTTGAGATCTCAACCTTTCCTTTGGAGCTAATAGAAGTATGCTTACAGTTTACAAATGGTCTATCCAATCCTCCTCCTCCTATGTTGTTTCCTTCCTACCCTTCTCTCCCTCTTTTGCTATCCCTACTTTCTCCTGATTTAAGTAATCTTCACAAACTTTTGCAACTCCTATTGCAGTAGTTTTGTCAGCACAAAATTCAATAAATGCTTTAAAAAGAGCTACCAGTTCCAATAGCTGAGCATTCCAAAATTGTATTTCCTTTTGGATCTCATCCAAAACCCTCTCCACCCCCTGTGAAGAGGTCATATCCTGTCCCTCCCCTAAATCAGCTAGGGGTTCATCTCCAATTATGTCTTCCCTTCTTATCTCTAAAGAATTACTACTAGCCTTTTTAACCATTAATTTTGTTTCAGTGTAATTTCTTAACATCCCATCCTTATCAGGAGAGTTCAAGTTACCCTTGTTCATATAAGGGGTCAAAAAGGCCTCAAAGCCCTTCAAATATTACCCCTTTCCTATAGATTTTGGGGGAACGCTCAGGTCTTGGAGGTGGTATCACAATTACATCTTCATCCTCATCACACCCGTTTAAATCTTTGTTACCAGACATCCTATGGAGATCTGACATATATAATTCTGGGCCACTTATGGCAGTCTGGCTATTATTATTATTAATGCTTCCCTTTTTTTGCCTCTAAATTTATGATTGTGCCCAGTTCCTCTAAAATTCTTATCCTTTGTAATAAGGGATGCATAGAAGATTGTGTTTCTACACTGTTGTATTTAACAGGGGATGAGGCACATGTAGAATTGAAATCTTTAACTATTTGCTTGTTACTCCTTAACTCTTTTATATTTACTATTGTTTGCAGAAAATTGATAATTTTTGAAGGGTCCCATGCTGGATATTGATCTCGATATCCATCTTGGCTTTAGACAGTTCAGTTTTTATGTTTGCTTGCACGCATGTGCAAGAAACATAGTGCCATCATCGGAGATTTCGGAGGTGTGTCAACTCCTCCTCCAATTCAGGCAGTGTGCTGGCAGGCACGGCCCCTGTAAGCCAATGCATTTTGGAGCTGTCTATGACACGCTCCAAAATGCAGTGGCATAGAAGTTGAAATGGGAGCTACGCTGAGTGAGCAGCGATAAGAAGCTGCTCACGCAGCTCCCCATCCACAGGTGTGCGCGCCCCTGCATGCAGTGTATAGCCGACGGGTGCCCAATCCCGCTGGCTGAGCTGCACTGCCTCTAGTAGTTGGTGCCACGCTGAGCCCACCCCAGCGTGGCAATCAGTCATTTTGCTGACGGGTGCCCAACCCCGTCCGGCTGAATGCCCCCCAAGTCCTTGTGCCATGCTGGGAGCCCACCCCAGCGTGGCAAATGGTCCCACGAGGTTTTTTTTTTTGCCGACGGGGTGCCCAACCTCCGCCGGCTGAACGCCCCAAGTCCTTGGCACACTGGGAGCCCACCCCAGTGTGGCAAATGGTCCCACGATGTCTTTTTAATTTTTTTTACCTGTAAGAAAAAAACAGTCCAGTGGTGCGTCTCCCGACCCCCCTCCCACAATCCGCACCCACCCACTGCGCACCCAGCTTCCCACACCCCCCTCACCCCATACTTACCTCCAGACTACGGCACAATGATCTTCGGTGGACCGGGAACACGTCTGCACTCTTCAAAGCCGACCGCGAACTGAGGAAATGCCGTAAGCTGTATAATGGGCTAGATAGGGGTTTCAACTTTATTGCATATCTCAGGCATATTTTTGAATTTTGTACTCAATTTTCAACATGGATTGTGATCCCTTTCCTCATGACGATGTCACTGTCATGGCGTTGTTTGGGCCGAAGGGTGATTTTGCGCAGTGACTGTGCAGTGACTGCGAAATCACCCTTCGGGCCTGAATACCACCATGACAGTGATATCATTCATGAGAAGGGGGCCCAAAACCCCCATGTTGAAAATTTGGTGCCAAAATTCCAAAAAATGACTGTTTAACGAGCGTGCGTTGCACAGTTCCTACGCAGGCTCGTAAGTTCGCGAAATTTCAATATTTTCACTCCAGATTTTCAACATTGCCATTTCACCACACCTTCTTATGAGTAGTACAGCTGTCATTTTTCACATCTCACCCAAAACGTGTTTCTGTCCATGTAGCGCACAATGGCGCAGTCGTTGTGCGAACTTAGTGTATGGGACACATTAAGAAAATCACAGTGTCACTGTTCATGAGCAGAGATCTTAAAATGGCAATGTTGAAAATTTGGTGACAGAATTCCTAAAAATTACTGTTTTACGAGTGTGCGTTGCACAGTTCCCACGCACGCTCGTAGGTTTGCGAATTTTCAATATTTCCACTCCATATTTCCAACATTGCCATTTTTCCACACCTCCTTATGAGCAGTACAGCTGTCATTTTTCACATCCTGCCCAAAACGTGTTTCTGCCCATGTAGCGCACAATGGCGCAGTCGGTGTGCAAACTCAATGTATGGGACACATTAACAAAACCACAGTGACACTGTTCATGAGCAGAGGTCTTAAAATGGCTATGTTGAAAATTTGGTGAAAAAATTCCTAAAAATGACTTTTACGAGCATGCGTTGCACAGTTCCTATGCATGCTCGTAAGTTTGCAAATTTAATATTTTCACTCTAGATTTTCAACATGTCCATTTTATTAACTTCCTTATGAACAGTACAGCTGCAATTTTCATATGTCACCCAAATGTGTTATCGACATGTAGCGCATCAATGGTGCTGTTGGTGCGAAAGCAACGTTTAGGACAGATTAAGAAAATCACAGTTACACTGTTCATGAGCAGAGGTCTTAAAATGGCTATGTTGAAATTTGTGACAAAAGTCCATAAAATGACTGTGTTACGAGTGAGCATTGTGCAGTTTCCACGCATCCTCGTTAGTTCATGACTTTGTAATATTTTCAGTCCAGATTTTCACTAGTGGCATTTTTCAACACTTCCTTATGAACAGTACAGCTGCCATTTTTCACAGCATGGACGAAGTGTGTTTTCACACTTTCAGTGAAGAGATGCGAGGTCGCTGTGGGAAATCATTGTTCGGCACAGATAAAGAAAATCACAGTGGCACTGCTCATGATCGGAGGCACCAAAATGCCTGAGTTGACAATCTGCTATAAAAAATCCCCAACCTAATTATATAACGGGTGTGCGTTGCAGTTTCTATGTAGGCTCGTGACTTCACCATTTTTTAAATATTTTACTACACATTTGCAACATAGCTATTTTACACCCTCCCCATGAAAGAGTACAGCTGTCATTTTTACATCCTGTTCAGAATATTTTGCAGCTGTGGTGCAAATGCCAGAGTCACTGTGCATAAGCAGCTTGCTACCAAACTGATATTCCCCTGTTCATGAGGTGGGGTCACAAAACAAACATGTTGAAAATTTGGAGTTAAAATACCAACGAATGCCTGAGGTATTAGGCTTTTCAACTAAATCACCCAACCCTATAGAGAATGACAGGAATCAGGGGTGTGACTTGGGATTCTTGCCTGTGATGCTCATACCATTCCATACCCTGCAGTCACTGAGAGGCATTGAGGTGTGCCTTGGACTCTTCGGCCGCAAACTTCACCCCATTCTCCTATATCGCACCCATCTCACCGTATTTCCTAATGAAATGGGGTGCGCGCAAGGGCCAAAAGACCCCAAGGAACACGTGACACTTGTCAGTCTCTGCAGAGGTGTGGTGAAACGATGTACAAGTATGCCTGACGACCAAACGCACACCCCCAATGCCTGTCACTCCTGCAGGGTGGTGGGGTTGGTTCAGTTCAATACTTCACTGCCATTCCTATTACGCAGCTCTGTAACTTCTACACTACCACTGCCAATGCCAGCAAGTAAACATTCGGCATTGACAAATGCTCGTTTCTTTTTACTTTTATCACATTTTTAACACCTTTCCCTGGCAACAATTTATTTGCCTTATTTGTTTTTGTATTTATATTACTTGACATGATAGTGTCTAACTACATAAATCATTACCAATGGGCTAATATAATAAAAGTGTCCCACCAGTGCCAAATCTTTCTTTAAAAAACCAAAAAAGCAGTGTAAAGCTCTTTTATGAACATGAAAAAAACAGAAAAAGTAAACACTAGCCACAGAGAGTACCAGAAGAATAAAACTATACTGATGACCAGTTATCGCTAAATGTCCTGCACAAAGTCCTAGTTCTAATAGTCCAATAGTCCTCTCTTAACTTATTTTTGTCTTCTGTTGCGATTTCTGTATTAAAGTTTTCAAAGAGAGACTGAATAACTCTTTTTCTGCTCCTTCTACTTCCTTTCTTCCACTAGAGAAATAAAGGCAGAGCCGGCACAACAGGCACAGCAAACACAACAGGCACAGCAGTTCTGTTTCTCAATGTCACTATTAAAAATAAAACAAACTCTTTTAAGTATGTATATGTATGTAAAAAAGCATAGAAAGCACAACATAATCATATAACAGTTGTTAATTAGGAATTAGCAGTTGGATATAAATTATTACCAAGTACCCTAAACAGAACAGCTGTCCTATACTATACTAATATACCAGACATGGTCAATTAACTTCAAAAAATTAGGCAGAAGAAAAAGAGAGGAATATTACGTTTTTCTTCCATGATCCTGTGCAAACGTATTGCATAGAAAAAATTAATAGTGCTGAAATAGTTAGACAACGTCACGATATGGGGGCGACGCTGGTAGCAGTAAACTAGACTCCTCACCAACAGCACCTGCAACAGCTTTTGCTGGTTTTGCTGGCTTTGCTGTTCACTGCATCACTGATATGGGCCAGCTCCTCATGCAAAAATATCTGCAACAATCAATTCTAAAACCCGGCTTCAAAAGTATCGTACCAAAAGGAACAGTACTAAGCAAGAGGGTTTTCATCCTGTTAGTGTGCAAACCCATGTGTTGATTCAATAAATAATTAAAATGTAGAGGCAAATTCAAACAGGCCAGATTTAAGAAGCCTTTCAGCAACAGTAGTGAGAAACAACAGGCTGAGGACTCAGAGCAGCACAGCCTCTCACTGCTGCAGACAATCTGATTTTCAATGGGTACAGCAAGCAATCTTATACACCCACCCCCTAACGTGACCAATTACCTGGGCAATTGCAAAATGATGTAACAAACCAAGGTTCATAAAAAGAATAGAAAGAATAAAATCAGTTATTTAGTCAAAATAACTAATTAGATAACTAAAACTAAAGGCATTACTATACATTACTATGCATTGCACTCCAAAATACTGTATTTCACCACTGGGTTCCAAACAAATACCCCCCAGTCTGCTCCTACAGTCTCCCTCGTTGCTACAAAATGTAGAAGGGGAGCAGAGAATGCAATACACAATACAATCAATGTATTCAGAAACAGTCAAAAATGAAAATGTACATTTAAAGACTTCCCTTTTCAGGGATTCAGTAGTTCGCTAGTCCTAAAATTCCAGCTGGTGATACTTAAATTCTTTTAGTGTGCCTCTCATAACTCTCAGCATCAGAAACTTTCTGATGGGTCTCTTTGTATTCTTGTTTTCTTTCTTTTAGAATCACATCCCACGGTACTTTTCCTACTCCAGACTCTCACTCCCAGATTTCACACCACCTCACAACTTTGGGGCTTAGGGGGTCCTAGGACAGAGACAACAAGGTCTCAGTCCAACCTCGGACTGCTGTCTGCTTCAACATCTGGTGTTCTAGCATTTCTAGCACTTCTAGTGCTGCTGGAGCACCATGGGGAATACAAAGAGAGACACCAAGGGAAATCACACCAGCTGGGATTCACAATAGGATGGACTGGAAAGCAGAGTTACAGAGATAATGATGGCATACATATTCTAAATAAAACAACAGCATTGTCTGCCTGCTTCTCTAGACTCCTCCACAGACTGTAGACCGCATAGTGAACACCAACCTCACACACCAACTGTTCAGAGGTACAGTAGAAAGTAATGTATAGCAGGTATATTTCACTTTGGCTATTTTCACTATATTTGCATATCAGAGACACATAGCGAAAATAATCAGAACGTGATATTTATGGGACATGTGCACTACTCTGCATGTTTGTGCCACAGTTACTCAAGGACTATCTGGCAGCCTGTAAGCTGGAAGCTCAAAAACCAGCTCTGTTACCAGTGTGAGAAGAAGATCTCAAAGTTAATAAATGGAAGTACATGGATCTCTTGCTGTAGGCTCAGAATGTGCCTGGACTGTATTTCTTTGTGCATAGCACACTCACTCACTCACTCACTCACTCACTCACTCACTCATTAACACACTTACATTTCCAATAGGAGTTCAAGTACAGGGATCGGGGATTGAGTACAACATCCTGTACACAGATAAATGAGGAGACAGAAGATACGGGATGTATTATAGAAACCAAGGGGAATATGGGAGGGGAGAAGATGGAAGCTGAACAAGGTCTACAGTACTGTATTTCATAGCTAGCAGCTGGCAGCTGGTGATTAAGGCAGGCAGTCACGTCATTCACACATTCAGTTGGCTAACATTAAACACATACTCTACATTCCCTCAAAATCACACTTAGCACTATAGTGCAGTACAGTTGTTAAGCTGTCTATGTAAAGTGTAGCATAAACAGGGTATTTAAAGAGCATAAAAACAGTGGGAAGTTAATTGGTTTTAACCATGGCTGCTGGCAATCAAAAAACACTTTATTTTACTATACCGCAGCAGTGCTAATTCTACCTGACGCGATTATGTATAGCAAGTTGTGATCCGTGAATACTGGGAGACGCAAATTCAACCTGCTATACAGTATAGTGATTCTGTAGTTATAATATCACCCTATGGTTCTCAGTGTGTACTGCATCTCTGTAGTATGTTGAGAGTGTTAACCAATCAGAGAGTGGGTTTTATAATGAAGTGCATTCCTGTCTCCCTGAAGTGTGTGTGCTGACTCATGAATCCATTACATGGTATCAGAATCTGTTAAAAAACCTGCTGCAAAAGGTAACAAGACTGCTGAAAATTCAAAAAAGAAGAAGAAACAATTCAGACCACTAACAGCCCTTTCCTTGGAAGGCAATTTCAGTGAGAATTGGAGGAAATAGAGGCAGAAACTGGAACTGTACATGCAGGCCTTTTGTGCCTCAGTGAAGCCTGCTAATATCAAGGATACAGGCACTGATACACCAAGTATGCCATGACATATAATTTCTGGCAGGCAGGGCAACAGCACTAACCTTTGCCCTGAACTCTTCTCTTAAATGCATTTAATCCTCTGACTGTAACTTGTCCCCATGTTCAGCACCGGCCCACTACTACTGGTTTGCCCTTCCCCCCAGCCAGAGGAGAAAAATGTGGTTACTGTATCAAGCTCGGCTTTTCAACCCACTTTTCAATCACAAAGAAAGGGCTCAGATAGAAAACACAAAAACTAAATCAGCTGATTGTCTTATTCCTGTATATAATCTGCTTCTGTAACAGCACAGCAGTGTCACAGCATTAACTTTAATAACTTACTGTTACTTTCACATGACAAGTCAGAAATTCACTGTAAATCATTGACTAGCCAGTGCCTGTGCGCTGTGTGATCACTGTTGGAACTTGGTAGCTGTTTCCCTATCAGATCCTTATTCTCAGTCAGGGCAGCAAATACTTTATTTATTTATTTTATTTTAGTTTGTGCCAGCATCTGCTTGCTGAAGTGCACTGTAACAGAGAGCGGTGTTTACTACACTGCATGCCCGCAGTTTCATCACGCTCTTGGTTCCTTGTTTTGGCAGTATGAGGTAGACAGAATCATGGCAGGAATGTAAGTTCATGATGCAAACAGGGACAATTGGAAGGATAGGCAGGATTTGACCTTAACATAGAATTACTAGTCTGCACTCCCATTTATCCATAAGCATGGATACAATGTAATTAACCTGCATCTCCCTACTGGAGCCCAGGATCCACTCCCATGCTCCATGATTTTCCATCTATCCATAAGTGTAGAGACATTGTAGTTAACCTTCATCTCCCTGTGGGAATGTAGGGCCCAAATGGCCCTGTGCTCCCATGCTCCATGATTTTCCTTATTGTAGTGTGGAAGCACAGGGTCCTTTGGACCCTGCGCACCCATCCTTCCATAGATGTGTGAGCAAACTATGTGAACCATCAGTCCAGAAACCTAACTGATGCATTAACAGAGTTTTTTTGCAATGAATTTCCTTACTGTTTTGTGAAAGTATCACCATAGCCATACTTGTTTGTAGAGACAGTGTAGTTAACCTTCTTCTCCCTGTTGTTATGCAGGGTCATTTGGGCCCTCCACTACAACAGCATGTAATTTCCCTTATGTCATTGTAGGAGCACAGGGTCCTTTGTAAACTGCACCCTCATCCCTATGTAGATGCGTGAGCGAATTGTGCAGTCCCTTCAGTCCATAATGTTTCTCATAGATGCATATTTGTAAGTGTGAGCCATTTTTGTGTACGGTAAGCAGTACAGATGTCACATTGTGTATGCAGGGCACAGTATCACAGTCATGGTATGCCCATTTATGTATATATATATATATATATATATATATATATATATATATATAGATATGTAATAAACCAGTCTGAGGTGTGCTGGTCACACTTTGATATACGCTTGCTTTGATGTGCGCCAACTGCCCAAGGTGTGCATATATCAGAGCATGACCACACACCTCAGAGTGGTTTGTCTGTCTTATAAAATGTCAAAATTGTTTTGGAGGGGTAAAAGTGCAGGTGTGCAGTCACACTGTGATATACACACAGTCATGTGATGTGTTTTATACAATCAGAACACTGGATTTGTATTTGTTGCTCATTTTATATATATATATATATATATATATATATATATATATATAATAGAGGTGCAGTCGGATCCCTATAGTTAGGGTTGAGTAGGCACTTTAATGCTAAAAATTTGTGCGCATTAATGACTTTACAACTGTTCAACTGATTTGCACGAAATTTGGAATGCATGGTCTGGTATAGTACCTATCTTGATAGTTTTGGTCAGACTTATGGTTTCTGTGCAGCAAAATGCTAAAAAACTTTCACCACTTTTGACACATTTTTTGCCCATGGTGCTATGACCAGACCAAGTGGTGTTTTGGTTTGACATTTGGAATGTAGAAAGAGTTTGGTAAAGAAAAAATCCAGCGTTGGTTTGGTAATAAAATATTAATCTATTCCAAAGTTACTTCATTTTTAATTTTCAGGTTCTGAGTATACTCAGTTCACTGCAAGATTTATATGAATATTTTTCAGACTAGGATTGGTCTCACTGTCAAGGATTTTGTCAGCTCACGGACTAGGATTTTAAAAAATCCTAGTCCATCATAAAAATTCCTTGTCTGTGGGCTGCCATGTTATTTTCAGTTTTTCCCCCCAGACAAAATGTTGTACCTTTCTCCATGGGTCACTATTGGACCAAATGAGGCATAGGTTTTGTTCAGCCATGCCTTTGGTTTGGCTCATTTTGGTAAAAAAATAGCTTTTTAAAATGTAAACATTCTTTGACCATGACTTGCTAATGATCTTAGATGGTGAGTATTCAAAATCCTAGTCCACGAGACAATCCCCATTCACAAGCCTACAAAATCTTTGTCCATCAGTTTGTGACCAGATAGCCCTTCTCATGGACCAGGATCAAGCTAACAGTCATGTGGCCCAGCTCTCATCCCATTCCATGTGTAAACAGGTTGACATGCTGCAGTAAAGAAGGATAGGGTGAGAGTTAAGCCTCATGACCCCACACCACACTCCCCCAATCCTCTACAGACTGACAGATGCCGGGGTGTGCTGTGGGTCATTAGGGCTTAACTCTCCCCATGGACACACCCTGCATCTGTCAGTCTGTGGAGGATGGTGTGTGTAGTGTGTTAGTCTAAACCTAACATTTCATTACTTCACTTTGTTGTTAATTCCTAACTGATGCATTAAACAAGTTTTTGGCAATGAATATATATACATATATATACACGTAAGAGGCAAAACTCAGCTTAATGCATCAGTTAGCATTGTTCCACAGCGACAAAAGTGAGGAAATTCTGTGTTAGGTTGAAACCTTGACCTCTAGGCCCACCTGGCCCCAACCGGCATTAAAAGACATAGGGTCGCTCTAATTCTCTCTTTTGAGAATGATAATGACAAATAGTGAAATGTAATGCGGCAGCAGGATGTCGTCACACATAGTAACACAGTGCTCACAAACGCAAATGCTATTGCACCTGGTGACACAAAGCGAAACAGAAAGATAAACAGTACTGAGAAATAGTGAATGTAATACAGCGACGGGCCCTGCGCTCCCGCCACATATTGTCTTCTTGAGACATAGTAACACACTGCCCACAAACAGAAATGGTAATGCGCATAGAGCAACAAAGCAAAACACAAAGATAAACAGTACTGTAGACACAAATGGTTAAAATTACAGAAACAGAAGTGCAAATTAAAACACCAAGGGTAACGCAGAAGGTGGCGTAGACAGGAAAAGTAACTGAAACAGGTACAGAACCAGAAGCAGAAACATTAAGAGTAAGAGTTATGGAAATGCACACAATAGTTTTCCCCAAAAGGTGCATATAGAAAGACAGCGAGTACAAAGGATGTATGCAAAATAATGAGTCTTGTAACAGAAAATGAGGACTTGAATAGTAAATTGCTTATATCTCAAGAACCGTATGACATAGAAAAAAAATTCAAAACTCATATGAATTATCACTTTCCTGGCTAGTTTTGTACATAGCTCCCATTAGGGGGCTAAGCAGTTTTCTGACAGAAAGTCTGTATCTCACACCGTTTCTGAGATACGGGCCCAGAAAGGCACGGTGAACGCCATAATGTTATCATATGGGGATAAAAGAGAAGTTCGGAGTGCCATAACTTTGCCTCCATGTAATATGTTTTCACCAAACCACTGAAAGGCACATCTGTGGGATGTTGGCTGTCTTTCCTCCACATTTCAGCCCAGAAGACCAAACTGTTAATTTGCAGCAGGGCACCAAAGGATTGCTGCAATGCATCGGATGCCATAATGTTATCCTATGGGAAAAGGCGCAATTTTGGAGTGCCGTAACTTTGCCGCTGTGTAATATTTTTTCAATGAAACACTGAAAGGCACATCTGTCAGATGTCAGCTATGTTCCGTCCAGATCTCATCCAAAACACCAAACCGTTCTTTTGCAGTAGGGTGCCAAAAAATTGCTGTCATTTTCCCACAGCCTAGAAAAATACTGTCACAATTTGCGAAAGCTTTCACAAATTAATTTGACAGTGTTGCAAGTGTGAAAGTACTTTGCAAAAGTACTTTTTCCAGAAATTTGAAAAACATATTTCTGGGCTGTTTTACCTCAAAATAAAGACATGGCTAGTATCCTAAGGGTCCGACTAGGTGAATACAAAAAGAATTAGGTTGCTAAAGGGTCCCAAATTTAAATGCCAAGCATTTTTCTGATCACCAACTGAAAACAAAATGGCAGATTTGAGACAGTAAAAGGGCCATTTTCGAAAGCAAAAACTGCATTTGCGACACTGTCAAACTTTTTGTTAACTTTTCCCATTGACTTATAATGGGAACTTTTTTTTTTGAATAACTTTTGAACCGTTTAATATTTTTTCACGGAATCTTCAAAAGGCACATCAGGGAACCTGGCCACATGTTCCCTGAAGATTTTGGACCAGTCGTGCAAACAGTGCGACCTGTAGGTGCGACCGTAAAATTCCAAAAAAGTGTCAATGCACGTGCAGATCACGCTTAATAACTCCGCAGAAATATATCCAACTGGTACAAAACTTGGCAGATCCCAAGGTGTATGGGTCTTGATCATGTATTCCAAATTTCAGGCAAATCCAATGAATGGTTGCAAAGATATTAAGGTGCAAAATTTTAGGTTTAACATGTAAATGGCTCCTCGACCCTAACTATGGTAGCACTACCATGCCATATATATATATATATATATATATATATATATATATATATATGCAGTATATCTTTACTGGAAACAAGCCCTGGCAACATGCATAACTGCTTAGTACTCCTATTGGACTACTGAACTGCCCAACAAAGCAAGTATGTATCTAAAACCATTTTTGAGATATAACCTCTGAAAGGTATCCAAATCATCACAATTTTATCCTATGGGAAACAATGCAACTTCAACATCTCATAAGTAAGCAACCAATTGTTATGTTTTGACCAAACTAGCAAAAATAACATCTGTGTGGCATGCCCTTTGTACCCTGAATATTCCAGCCCATAAGAGCAAACCGTTTGATTGCTATGCCATAACTAAGAAACAGGGCATGCTGGCATAGTAGTGTCACAGATTTGTGACACTTTTGCAAATTTTGTAAAAGCTTTCATGAAAGTGTAGCAAATCTATGACAATACTTTGTGAAAGTGCTGCAATTTGCAACCCTTTTGCAAAATAGTGTCGCACATTTGTTACACTTTTTTTTTTTTTTTATTTAGTTGTTTAACCAGGTATAGCACACTAAGCTGAAAGCTTTTTTACAGGAGTGACCTGGGAGCACAAATTTGTTACACTTCAAACAGCAAAATTAAATAAACATATTTCTGACCATTATTTTTAAAATGTAATGCCAGTAGGTTCTATGTCATAAGGGTGATTGCCGAATGGTGATCGTCCTTATAGCGAATGCACATCACCGAAATTCAAGTTCAGTGATATTCAACTCCAGTGACAGTGAAAGCGACACAGAAACTTGTTATTTTTGTTTTATGTGGGGGTGCTGTGCCACAGCACCCCCACATGGGGGGATCACATCCTGCACCCCTAATTTTAGTTTCTCAGTCCCAGGGGGCTGAATGTTGAGGGGTGCATCTACATAAAAAAAAAAGTGTCTCTGGCTTGGCACAACCAAAGGTACCGGCACCCGGTCCTTAACTCTGCATTCCCACCACCCCAGGCCAGTATCCACCCCATCATGCTACAACGCCAGCTCAGCAGCAACCTGTGGCACCACTCCTCACAAACCCTCCCACCCCTCACTCGGCTCACTCACTCCCCCAGCCCCGCACATGTATACATGCACGATATCCCATCGCCTTTTCATGAACCCTCTCCATCTGGTCACCCTCCCTATGCCATCACCATCAGAGCAGTCATTGCAAGTGGGTCACCTTTTTGGTAGGCACCCACTTGGGATAAGCTCAACTCACAAGATACTGGCCAGGATTGTGTTCTTTGGGACCTGATTAAGTAAGCACAACTGATGGCGTTTACCAAAGGGTATTTTTTGAATCACAACATTTTTCCCCATCACTAACTGAAAACAAAATAGCAGAAGCATGACACTACTTTCCCATTTGCCATAAGTCATCCAAATCAACTGAACAGTTGCTATGTTATTAAAGCACAAAATATGCAGGTTAACATAGCAGTGAACAAAGATTTTGACAAAAATCAGTGATTTACACATTTTGGGACACTATAGCTCCATGCCCTCATGCTACTGAAATGAAACTTACAACTTCATGAGATTTCTGCTTCATGATGGGGCATGGCAAATTTCATGCACATCACCTGAACCTATTAAACTATTAAGTTTAACATAAAAGTGAAGAAAGAATTTGACAGCAAACAGTGGTATACACATTTGGGACTGCATTTCTCCAAACTTGTGCATGCAACTGCAATGAAACTTGCCAAATAAAGAGACCATCTGTCTCTGTGGGCACATGCCAAGTTTCATGCAAATTACAAGAAAATCTGTGAAGTTAGTAAAGTGCAAAGTGTGAAACAAGCAAAGAAAGAATTTGAGAAAAATGGTGACGTATACATTTTGGGACTACATATTTCCAGACTTGCACTCCCAATTAAAATGAAACTTGGCATATCAAGAGACCATTAGTTTTTGAGGGTACATTGCAAATTTCATACAGTGCAATAACAGTTGAGAAGTTATTAAAGCACAAAGTGAGAAATAATCCTGTTTTTGCAAAAGTAAAAAATACTTTCGAGGCACACTTGTATTTTTTCCCATAGGCTATAATGGGGAACTGGGGAGGGAGGAGAGGGAGTTTAAGGTGCCTGCCAGGTGCCATGTCTTAGAGGGACAGGGAGTGAATCCTCAGGTTCATAGCAGCAGCTGCACAGGGGAGGGAGCTGGATGTTCGTGTCCACCTAGGGAATAAATAACCTGACTGGGAAAGGGATCAGAGCAGTGCAGGAGAAGTCTGTGGAGTTGGGAGGGGCTTTAGACAAGTAGCAAGCACAGTAACCTTCTCAAAGGTGCGTCTGTCTATGGCATGGGTGAGGCTAGGGTGCTCAGCACCAGGAGCTTCAATCAGGTTTGAAAAACTGGTGCAGAACTCAGGGTTTTGGCTTCACTGGGGACTGGGGGTCCACCTGGAGGGATGCAGGCCAATACTAGTGCGATGGTCTCCTTCTGTCCAGGAAGGGAACCAGGATCCTAGGTGATAGATTTAAATGCTTCTTTGGCAAGAATTTAAACTAGTCAAGGGGGGAGGCACTGAAAAAGAGCAGGGAAATCCTAGCCCCCCACCAAAAAATCTGACTAGTTAGTGAGGTAAACACCATGAAAAAAACGTCGATAGGGAGAAGGACAGGGGTAAATGGAGAAAAAGGCAAAGGCAGTAAGAATAGGGATAAGGCAAAAATGATTAAGGTCATCAAAAAATTGAGGGTAATGAGTACCAATGCCCATAGTCTAGATAACAAGCTCCCTGAATTGGCGGCCTTGATGGAAGAGGGATGCATGGATATTGTGGCAGTCACAGAAACATGGTACACAGAGAACCATGACTGGGATGTCAACATACCAGGGTACACAATCTACAGGAGGGATGGGGGTAGAAGAGGAAGAAGAAGAGTAGCTCTCTACATAAGGGGATTAAAGCAACAGAACTAAAGGGTAAACAGGGAGGGGAGGAGAGGAGGCACTGTGGGTCACCCTGGAGACTGAAAATGGCACCACAGTCCACATGGGAGTTATATACAGACCCCCGTCTCAGGGGGAGGAAATGGAAAGGAAATAATAGAAGGCATCCTTAGGATGGCAGAAAAAGGGGAGATATTATAGATGGGGCATCTGAATATGTCACGTGTTAACTGGAGCACCTTTGCTGCAGCCACATCCAAGAGCAGGGTCTTTCTCGATGCCCTATAGCAGGCATGCCTCAAGCAGCTAGTGCTGGAACCCACTCAGAAGGGAGCAGTCTTAGACCTGGTACTCTGAAACGGGGATAGAAAGAAGATCTCAGATCTAGAAGTAAGTAGTCATCTGGGAACAAGTGGTTCATGATAAACACAGCCACAGAGTTAAGCCATACAAAAGTGAGGGTACTGGACTTTAGGAGGGCTGACCTTGTCAAAATGGGAGAGTGCCTCAGAAAAGCACTAGCAAACAGGCAAGAAAGAGGGGTGGAGGAGCAATGAGGAAACATCAAAACTGCTATCACAGAGACAACAAGCGTTAGTGTGAAGCAAATGAACAAATCAAAATGAAAGAAAAAAACACTATGGTTCTCAAAAGAGGTGGCGGGGATGGTTACGGAGAAAAAGGCAGCATTCAGGAAGTATAAGGAAATACAGAAGGGGAATCACAGAGAACTGTACCAGATAAAGCAGAAGGAAGCAGGCAATGCAGTTAGAACAGTAAAGGCCCAAACCAAGGAAAAAATAACCAACTCAGTTAAGAAGGGGATAAAACCCTTTATGAGTACATTAGGGAGCGAAGAAAGACCAAGGGAGGGATAATGAGGCTTAATAAAGGGTAAAGGTGTGTGGGCAGAGAGGGACAGTGAAAAAGCAGGGATACTGAATTAATACTTCTGCTCAGTATTCACAAAAGAGGAGGAGGGGGAGGTACATATTCCAATCAATAGAAGCACTGTGGATAAGGGGGTTGGTGCCAGTCCTTTCACAGAACAAAGGGTTCTGAAAGAACTCCTAAAACTGAAGGTGGACAAAGCAATCAGGCCTGATGGGATTCACCCCAGAATTCTAAGAGGACTAAAGGGAGAACTAGTGATGCCACTGACTACCCTTTCTAACAAATTATGGGAGGATGGTGTGGTACCTAAGGAATCGAGGAGGGTGGATGTAATTCCCCTTTACAAAAGTGGGGGCAAAGCAGAGGCAGGAAACTATAGACTTGTTAACTTGATCTCAGTGGTAGGGAAAATGACGGAATCACTTCTGAAAGAAAGAATTGTTGAGTATCTAGAGGCTAGCAGGGTACAGGACCCAAGGCAACATGGATTTACAGCAGGAAGGTCATGTCAGATGAATCTAATAGATTTCTTTGACTGGGTGGCCAAAGTAGTAGACCAGGTAGGGGCTGTGGACATGGCCTACCTAGACTTTAGCAAAGCATTTGACACAGTCCCACACAAAAGATTAATAAACAAATTAGCCAGCCTGGGATTGGGTCCCAAAGTGATAGCCTGGGTAAAAAATTGGCTGGAAAATATGGCACAGAGGATAATAGTAAACAGAGTCCACTCCAAAGAAAGGGGAGTTACTAGTGGGGTACCGCAGGGTTCAGTACTGGGTCCAGTCCTTTTTAATGTCTTTATAAGTGACATTGCAGAGGGACTGGAAGGAAATGTATGCCTCTTTGCAGATGACACAAAGATCTGCAACAGGGTTGATGCACAACCGGGGTGGAAAGGATGACAAATGACTTGGCAAGGTTGGAGGAATGGTCAAAAATATGGCAGCTTAGATTCAATGCAAAGAAGTGCAAGGTAATGCACCTGGGAAACAAAAACCCAGGGAAGACTACACAATTGGGGGAGGTATTAACAACAACAAAAATGGAAAGGGACCTGGAGGTAGTCATATCAGGTGACCTAAAGGTAAGCAAGCAATGTGAGAAGGCAGTAAGGATGGTTGTGGGATACTGAGATGTATAGGTAGAGGCATCACCAGTAGAAAACAGGAAGTTGTTATCCCTCTGTACAGACATTGGTGAGACCCCTTCTGGAGTACAGCGTGCAGTTTTGGAGACCCCATCTCCACAAGGACATAGACAAGATGGAGGCAGTCCAGAGAAGGGCAACTAAAATGGTGAAGTGTCTGCAAGTAGAAACCATGGAAAGAAAGACTAAAGGAGCTTACTATGTGTACCCTTGAGGAAAGGAGGGAGAGGGGGGACATGACAGAAACTTTCAAGTACCTCAAGGGAATCAACAAAGTCCAAGAGGGTAGCATTTTTCAGAAAAAGAGATGTGCAAGAACAAGGGGACACAATCTGAAGATAAAGAGGGGACAGCTCATGGGCAATGTGAAGAAGTATTTTTTCACAGAGAGGGTGGCGGACGCATAGAATGGCCTTCCTTAGGAGGTTGTGGGTCAGAAACAGTGGGGGAATTGAAGAATGCATGGGGCAGACATAAGGCAATTCTGGTAGGGGGTAGGAAGAAGTAAGCTGTTGGTTAACTGGGATCTGCAGCTTATTCATTAGGTAGGGAAATAGGCAGACTAGATGGGCCAAGAGGTCCTTATCTGCCATCAAAGTCTACTGTATGTTTCTGTGGTTTAAAGTTTAATGACTTTTGAACAGATTAATATTTTTTTTCACCAAATGTTCAAAAGGCACATATGCAGCCCAGATCCCATATATCCTGACAATTTCAGACCAGACCCCCAAGCCCTTTCGAAGATGAAGATAAGCAGATCATTTATTTATTTGAATTTGGATAACTGGGTAAGCCCTCTGAAACTAGCAGTCATTTTTTCAGGGGTGACCTGGAATTAGTTACTGTACATGCAGTAAAGGATGTAGATGTACAGTACAGTAAGTACAGTACAGTATGGTACAGCACAGTATAGTACAATACAGTACAGTACAGCACAAGACAGTGTGCCATATCATTCAAGATAAAATGTACAAACATAGACATGTTTAGATTAGCTATACGATATAGTAAAACATATTTACATACATACATACATGCAATTCTTGTTCAAAGACTATGAATATTTACAGTACATAAAAGGGGACCTGCCTACACTTGTCATCACTTCACTAATTCTGCATATACTGTATATATAACATTAAGGTTGGGGGGGGACTTCAACAAAAGCAGTTACAGGGTTCTGTTTTCCAGAAGAGGGATTTTAGTCTCTTTTTAAACAGTGCAAGGGTATGGCAAGTCAGAATCCCAGGGGGCAGGGAGGTCTAGAGATGTGGGGCAAAGACCGAGAAAGACCTCCTACCTATTTCATACCGCAGTTTTGGGGACTTACAGTAGTGGGTGGGCTGCCGATATAAGAGGTTTGGAAAACTGCTTGCATTGTATAATGCCATGGAGACTGGGTGGGGAGGGGGATTGCAAGAGCTTAAAGATAATGCAAAATAGGGGATATTGCAGTATTGTTCTAAAGTTTTAAACATTTGCCAAAGTAAAATGTTTATATCATTTTCACATGAAACGCCATTATCAAAAAAATGTTTTCTTCCTTTTCAAAGTATACAGAGTAAACACAGGGAAGCCCAGTAAGAGAAACTTGCTTCTAAGTGGAATGAGAATGATGTATGCATGCTCCTCTCCTAGGGAAAGACTGGCAGCACCGAGCTCTTTGCTCGCAAACCTCTTTATATCAGGGAGAGGAGTCACATGACTGCGTGTTAACATCTTCACTCCCTTGCCGAGGCAAGCAGGTCACTATAGTAAATGTATACTTTGAAAAGGAAGAAAAAATTGTTTTGATAATGGTGTTTCATGTGAAAATGACATAAACATTTTACTTTGGCAAATGTTTAAAACTTTAGAACAATATTACCTTCTGGCACTTAAAGTGGAATTTGTAAATTAGATGGAAACTTTTAATGGTATGAAACAGGCTAGCACCAGTATATGAGGAAGTCTAAGTGAAAATAATTGCAGTGAAAAAACTTAATGCATAAGACGCTCAAGCACATGGCTTTTGAAAGCTAGTAAAACACAGTCTAATATACAAAATGAAACACAGCGTCTTACACATTAAAAAAAAATGATAAGAAGTGTTTCAACCTATTTAATTTACAGATACTGATGAGTTTCTAAAGAAAGAAGATTTAGAACAGAAAGTTTAAAGAACCTATATAAGGTACAAAATGTAAATATTATTAATTTCATACAATAATGTGGTTTCATGACCTAAATGTATTTTATTTCTATTTTTGTTTTAAGTGATGGTTATAAGAACACACCTGGGAAATGTGGCGACCATTTGGCCCTAGCAGGCATTGTTAAGAAGTAAGGCATTTTTTTATGCAGTGAATATAGGTAGCCTTATATGGGATATATGATTTTATGATTTTTATAATTTATGTTACAGCAATTTATTGTTTAAAAAAACTTTTTTCTATAAGGCTTCCATTACAGAAACATTAAATATAACAGTTAAGTAACTAAAATATATAATTTTTGAGAAAGATGGTCAACATTGAGAGTTACTTAAACTAAATGTGATAATTATTGAAAAATGACACTAATATATATATATTTATAAAATGGGGTTGTAAAATCATAGAAATTCCAGTAACATGATTGGACAGAATGCATCACATGACCATGCATTATTTCCCAACGACCGCACACCTCCCATTACGACCGCACGTCTGAACTACTTTCCATCCCACAGAACCTTCTCACCAGCAGTGAGATCACTTCACACCTGGCAGACACAGGCTGCCACACAAACACACACAGGCTGGCACCCACAGTAGTAATTAAAATGTCCTGTATATAGCTGCCCCACATCTCTCACTAAACTGTGTATAACCTCTGTTTTATGGTATTTTTTTTAAGTCTCTGACAGTAATGGGGCTAAACAAACGATTGCCTTATTCATTTTTTTTTTTTGAAAGAAGAGTCCGACTGTAATGGGGCTGGCAGTGAGTCATTCATATCTGTATTGTGGCGTGACCGGTGGTTTTATTGACAGTTCAGGGCGTGCTGGCACAGCTTCAAATAAGGTATTTTACTTGCAGGTACTGTGTAAACTTCTTTTATTTTAAGATAGCTCATATTTCTAGAAAATGAAACCAGCTGACTGTACAGAGTGAAAGGCGGCAGTCGCCGACTTCAGAATTATGAAACCCGGAGCAAGGCGAGAGCTGTTGCTGTAGCAACTCTCTCACTCTCTTCCGCTCACAATTCTGAAGTCAGACTTGCTTGCTCTTCACTCTGTGCAGTCAGCAGCTTCCATTTTCAGAAATATGAGCAATCTTAAAATAAAAAGAAATTACACAGTACCTGCAAGTAAGCATTGGTTTTGAAGCTGTGCCAGCACGTCCTGAACTGCCAATAAAACCACTCGATCACGCTACAAAACAGATATGAATGACTCACTCGCTCAGCCCCATTACAGTCAGACACTTCTTTCAAAAAATAAAAAATCAGTAATTGTTTTTGAACGTCTGCAACCAGGTCTATAATTACAGTTTACACTACTCGGTCACACTACAATACAGAAATAATACTAAAAGGGATTACAGTGTAACACACTCTGATAATAGCAGGATAAACCAGATACATATTTTCATCACTTTATTATTTAAACCAAGGCAGAATCAGCCAGATAAATACCACCTTAAACTTCAAACCTATCACAATTATGGCAGGATCAGCCAGATAACCTACTGTAAATTAAACATTTATCTCTGCCAGACAGGGACTACCTTTTGTACCTCCTCCCCTGACCAAATATTTTTCCCATTTTATAAGATAGATAATCCACTCTTAGGTGTCTTGGTCGCGCTCTGATACTCCACCTTGGGTGGTTGGCCTTTTCAGCTTGCAGCCTCGATGCGTCTAGCGCACCAAGGCGTTGCGTATATCAGGCGCGAGCACACCTAAGAGTGGATTATCTATTATATACATACATATATACGTGTATATATATATTGTTTACAGTTCCCCTGAAGAGGCCTAATACTAGGTGAAATGTTGGGACTTATCAAATCAATAAATAATAGAAGCAAGAAATTTGAAGGTGTTTGGCATTGCTTTGCTTCGAGCAGGCTGGTTTCATTTGAAGTTGTTTATTAAATACCGGAAGAGTGGCCAGCTCCATCACATACACTAATAAGAACTTTGAAAAACCTGTTGGCAATTTCCTTGCATTTTGGACTGTTGTGGTGCAAGGCGTGGCATCCAGCACCTTAACCCTTAGTGTCAGCAGGCTGGCAGGGGGCCAGATGTTCAATGCTTTGCACCAGGAGCAAATCCGTAGCACTGGAATAGCACAGAATTTGTGCTGTACTGCAGTATTCAAAAGCCATTTTAGCTCAGGTGCTGTGTGATAGCACCAATGCAAAAAGTTAATATATGCAGGAGGGAGAGAGGTAGAGAAGTGGCCATGAATGCTGGATAACTGGCATATTCAAAATAGTAGTGCTACGCTACAGGTTGTTGTGCCACTGGTAGCATGGCACTAAATACCACCTTCAAAAAGTGTGAGGTAAGTGGTGGTGGAACCCAAAGTAATTTGAAGTCACATTTCAAATTACTACCATAGTAATTTGAAGTGCAACTTCTAATAACATCCATGTCCAATCCTAGTTGTCTTGTGCCCCCTTCCCATCATGATCACTGACTCCCATTGTATTCAGAATCTCACTTATTCCCTGGTAGTCTAGTGCCCCCAACCCCATCACGATCCCCAACTCCTGTTGTATTCAAATCAAAATCTTTCCCTCATAGTCCAGTTGCTCCCCACCCCCACTCAGCAGTGCTGACCCTCCACACCTCCCCAACTATTCCTGAACAGAGCCAGTGACTGGCTCAACCCATCACTCACCTCCGCAGCCAAACACAGACTAAGTGTTGAAAGGACACATACAGTGCTAAGTAATGAATGAGTGCACTCATTGTTTTTTATTTAATATTCTGACATCGGGATGCCCACTTCCAGGGTCAGTTTCCCCCCAGCCCACTTTCATTGCTGACAGGGGTACTCAATCCCCCTGTCGGCATCCTGATTCAGCCCCCAACTCATGTGGCACACTGGGAGTCCTTCCCAGTGTGCCCAAATGTATTTTTCATTTTCCATACGCGTAAATAAAGAAAACTATCCCACGACATCTTGTTTCTTCAATACAGGATCCTGCATTGACATTTTTGATGCAGGATCCTGCATTGAACTTCTGTAGTCTTCTCCAGAAATCCACTGACATCAGGGTGCCCACTCCCCGTGTCGAAATAATGACCTCCACCCCCCAATTCATGTTGCACATTGGAGCCCACTCCAGTGTGCCCAAAAGTTATTTCATTTTATATTTTTTGCCTTGCCAATGGAGGTACCCAATCCTCCTGTCAACAGTAGGTATACCCTCCATCTCATGTGACACACTGGGAGCTGACCCCAGTGTGCCCTAATTTATTTATTTATTGTACCTGTAAATAATGAAAACTGTCCCTTGATGTGTTATTTTTGTTTTTAACCTAGAAAAAAGAAAATGGCCCCTCATCATTTTCCCAGTCCCCCCTCCCCATCCCCAACCTCCTACTGAGCACCCACCTCCCTGCACCTCCCCTTACCCCATGGCACTGTCATCTTCTGTGGACCAGGATATGTCTGAACTCTTCAAAGCAGAACCGCAAAATGAAGACTCAAAGGTAAATGCTGGAGAATGGCTGTCAATGGGGGTTTCAACTTATGATGATATCTCAGCCATTATTAGGAATTTTGACCCCAAATTTTCAACATAGAGTACTTGGAACCCACCTGGTGAACACTGTCACTGTTGTTTCATTACTCGATCCTGAAAGGTGATTTCACCGTCGCTGCATGGAATCACCTGTTGGGACTGATTAATGAAACAACAGTACCACTGTTCATGAGGTGGGGTCCCAAAAAGCCAATGTTGCAGATTTGGAGAAAAAATTTTGAAAATGACTGCATCACGAGTGTGCATTGTGCAGTTTCTATGCACATTCATAACATCAGCAATTTTTAATATTTTCACTCTGGATTTTCAACATTGCCATTTATTCACATCTGCTTATAAGCAGTACAGCTGTCATTTTTTTATAGCCTGCCTGAAATGTGTTTTCACACCTGTGTTGCAGAATGGGGTGATTGCTGTGCAAAATCAACTTTTTAGATGGATTAACAAAATCACAGTCATACTGTTGATGAGGAGAGGTTGCAAAAAGTCCATGCTGAAAATTTGATAAAAAAATTTCAAAATATGACTGCATTACAAGTGTGCATTTGTCAGCTTCTACACATGCTCATAACTTTGCCACTTTTTCATGTTTTCACTCCAAATTTTCAACATTACCTTTTTTTCACCCCCCCCCATGAATATTACATCTGTAATTTTTCAGATCCTGCCCAAAATGTTTTTTGCACATGTTCACAAAACGATGTTATACTTGCACAGAATTATATTTTGATAGGGATTTGAAAGTTTTCTGTACTGGGTACATGAGGTGAGGTGATGAGAAGGTTATGTTGAACATCTGGGATGAAAATTATTTAAGATGGCACAGTCATGACTATTTGTTGCAACTTGTAACTGTATCTGCTTGTAACTTAATGTGTAGAGGTGCAGGGGCAGATACCCCTGTGTTTCCACAGCTACATACAAGACCTGGTGCTCCCACTGTAACATATGGATACTGTTGTACTATCTGGATGGGGCCCTGGGGTCAAAGGGCCCTGCGCTCCCACAGTAAAGTTAAGATGCTATTATGCTACCTCAAACAGTAAGGACATTAGTTGCAAGAACTTCATTAATGCATTAGTTAGGGGGAATACCACAGCAAAAAATGCAGGAAAATTAGGCATTAGGGTATACAACACTAACACCCCATTCACAGAGTTCCTTCCCCTACCACCCCACACCTATACCCCCACCCTCCACACAACAGCAGGCATCGGGGCATACCATGGGGTCATCAGGCCTAACTTTAGCTGCATTCCATGTGTAAACAAGTTTACATCCTACAGTATAGGACAAGGGGTGAGAGTTAGGCCTGATGACCCCATGGCACACCCTGATGCCTGAGGATGGGGTGGGGTGATGGGGTGGGTACCCTGTGGGTGTGGCATTAGGGTTGTAAACCCTAATGCCTCATTTCCTTGCTTTTGTTGCTGTGGTATACACTCTAACTAATGCATTAACAATGTTTTTGCAACATATATCTCTCTATCTATCTATCTATCTATCTATCTATCTATCTATCTATCTATCGATCTCCCTATATATAGTGTACTTTCTGTGTGTAGATATATGTCTTTATAACTACGTGTGTACACACATCTATATAATGCTACACACAGTCATATATTCCCCCACTGTGTCCCTCATTATGGGGGAAATCCCTCAGTGTACCCCTCAATCTAGCTCTGGCATGTATACATCCCCCATGTGAACAGTCCTTTGCACACAATGACTATGATGTACAGCCAGACATGGCTGCAGAGGGTTCTAGGCTATGGGCCTAATTATAGTTAACCTTTGTACATACAATGGAGTTGATGTTTGTGTTCTGTGTTTGTATCTCCATGTTTGGGAATGTGTCCCACCCTCTAAGTAGCGGTGTCCCTCATTGCCCCTCATTTAGCACATCTGTGTCACTCATTGCAGTGATGCATGGGTGAATGGTATGCACTGACAGTGCCTGCAAGTACCCATTTCCTGCAGCACCCAGCCTGTACTTCCATTCCAACCAACAGGAGGTTGCTCTGTACACACCCTGACCTGCAGCTTCCAGCCTGTACTTCCATTCCAACCAACAGGAGGTTGCTATGAGCTCCTTGCAATAGCGCTGGGCAAAGTACATGGGAGTGCGTGCAAAGCAGGCCATGATGAGATGCAAATGTGACTGTTTGCCCACAGATTGCCTGAGTAGGCTGATTTCCATAGGATCTTTGAATATTGCAAACGTTTGCCCTGAGCTAACCTGTTTGCACTGGCTAATGTGTTAGCATTGTGTAATCAGGTTAGCCCTGGGCAAACATCTCAAAAGCATAGCACAGTTCTGCAGTGTGTGGCCTGCATTGTTGTTTGCAGTTGTTGCATACCTCTCAACCTTTTGTCCCCCAAATGTGGAACATTGCCTGTCAAAACGTGGAACAAATGGGCAAAATGTGGAACATTTACTCAAATCTTTACCTAAGAAGCTCAAAACACTGTTAAAATGTTACATTTATGTTCAGAAAGTCTGTTATTAATTGAATAATATATTTTTGCATCATTTACTATGGATTTTTGCTTTACAAAGTTGACTTTGAATGTGGAACAAGTCCTCACAATGTGGAACAGGGAGCTTTTGTGAAGTAAAATGAGGAACGTTCCTCGTAATGTGGTACAGTTGAAAGGTATGAGTTGTTGTGTAACACTTCATTGTTATCACACACATTGTCCACCAACTTCAGTTCTGTCACACTCAACCTCTGTGTCCACTGAGCTGCTGTTGCATTTTGCACTTCCCTGTCACTATATGCAGAGCTGTCTTATTTCCCAGGCTATTTTAGCACTATACTCCCAGCTCTGTTTGCACTGCTTCCTTTGCATGCTATATTCAGCAGGCTTAGCCCTGGGGCTATTCCTTTGAATATAGCTTGCTACTGATTCATGGCTAATTTAGCACGCCATGCAGTGCAAATTTAGCCCTGGGTCTTAGTTTTGAATGTCTGGCCCCAGGGTTGTTAACACTGTACAATGATGAATTCTGGGATGTGCACCTCTTGAAAAGTGCCTGATCCTGTGATAAAGTGATTTAAGCCTGGAGTGGGTGGCATCTTGGACAGACTGTATTAATGGGGAACCACAGAGTAAGAAGGGGAGGAGGGTGCTGCTAGCAATGATGTGGCATGCCTCTCTAGTCTGGTAAGGAAACAGTCTATATAGTAACCCAAGTTTTAGGTTTAGGGTTTTGGTTAGTTCATCCACATGTGGTTCAAACATCATGTTTTGGTCCAGGGCCATACCTTAATATCTAAAAGTCTGAACCACCTCCAGGATGTCTCCAGAGTGAGTGGTAAGTTTAAGGAGTTGCTGTCTCTCTGTGCTTAGATTTTTGTGACCAAATAGCATGGCTGTTGTTTTGTTAGCATTCAGAATGAGTTTATTGGCCAGAAACCAATTTTCTAGTGATCTGAAGTCACACACTAGTTGAGTATTAATCAGTTCTAGGTCTGGGGAGGACCTATAGAGTATACTATCATCAGAATATAGCTGCTCTGCAGCTCCCCTGCAGTTCTTGGGCAGTTCTTTGATACAAAGTGAGAAGAGAAGGAGCCCAAGTGTTGATCCTTAGGGTACCCCATCAGTGATTAATAATGGAGGAGAGAACATACCCTCCCATTTGACACTCTGCTTCTGCCCATTCAGAGAGTTCCGAAACCAGCTGCCAAAGAGATCATCCAGTCCACAGTTCTGAAGTTTAGTAAGTAACAGATTGTGACTTGACCAAATCGAACGCGTCTATTAGGTTTACAAAAATTGCTCCAGTAGCCATTCCCTGGCTCATGGCACTGATAATGTTGCTGGTGACCAGCACCAGAGCAGTATCTGTGCCATGGTTTTTGCAGAAATCATGCTGGAATTGTATATGTGTATTGTTACTTTTGAGGTAGGCTAGGAATTGCTCATATAGGAGCCTCTCCTGAAGTTTGGCAATTGTACAGATAAGGGATATAGGCGTGTAATTTTGTGACTTGTCCTTTGGCCCCCCCCCCATGTATGGGCACCACAATTGTCATTTTTCACTTATCAGGGACAATGCCAGCTAAGAAGGATTTATTAATAGGATTCCTAAATGTGGTGGCAATGGCTGGGGGTGCTTTTTTTGGAAAGCAGAGTTCTAGAGTGTCACCTGGTGAGCCTTCATTTTGTAGCCTCTTTAATTGTTTTAAGAATTCCAGTCTGGTTACTATTTTAAGGTGGAATTTTGCTTTAGATGTTCTATTCGAAGGCTGTGATAGAGGAGTTTTAGTGTTTTCAAGATGTCTTCTGAGGTAAGAAATGTTGAGTGATAGTAGGGGGAGTGTTTAAGGAGGCCTTGAATCTAAGTCAGGTAAAAAGTGATTAAATTCAGAGGCAATTGTTTGGGGGTTAGATAAAATTTGGTCATTGCACTGAATATCATGGGTGGAACCAGTATTTCTCCATGGAGAAGCTGGTTAATTTGGGACCAGAAATGTTTGGGGGAGGAGAGATTTTTTTGCTTGAAGGGACTTTAGGTACTGTAGGTCTGCTTAACACATCAAAGTGTACTTTTGCAGGTATTCCAAAGGGATCTGTCGGAGTGCCAGTCAGAGGGTAGCCCAGAGAGCTTGTGTTGCAGACAGGCTTTATCTCTAAGTCTGGAGGCTTTACGGAGCTCGCTGCTGAGCCACTGGGCACAGAGGCCATTTGCCCAGCATCATCTACTAGGAGCGAATCTATTCACAACATTGGTGAAATTAAATATAAAGTAGTCAAGTGCCTGGTCTACACTGGGGAGGTCGTTTATTGGTCTCCAGTCAATTTCCATCAGGCTATTAAGAAATGTGGACTCATTGAAGTGGGAGAGGTCCCTAGCCACAATATATGTGGAGGGGTTGGGTTAATTGTTTTTTTCATTTCCCAAAGGTCCAAGAATGGTAAATAAGAGTATCAGGGAGAACCCCAAAGGCTCTGATTCTATCTGCCCTACTTGCTAGGATCCAGTCTAGCAAGGTATGATTGCCAGATCTTAAATTAAGTCTAGTGGGCTTAGTGATTATTTGAGTAAGATGGGCATTATCCAGGGATGACTGAAATGTTTTCTGGTTTGGGCCCAGCCAACTGAGATTAATTATCACCATATATAACAAGTTCTGTGGGGTGCAGCTCAGAGAGGCAAGAAGTAAGGGAGGGCAATACCTGATTAGTACAGTTAGACGGGTGTAGACAAAGCCTACGTACAGTAAAATGTCTTAACATTTCCCAGGATGACAGATATGAAGATGGTTTCCCCGGGGAAATCCTTCTTGAAGGGTATGTCCAATTTGATGTCTAGTAGGTGAGAGTGACATAGATTAATACACTCCCACCCTGTTTAGATACCCAATCTCTTCTAAAGACTGAGTATCCTAAGAGTGCAACCTCATGCAGGAGCAGAGTGGGTTTGAGGCAAGTTCCTGAGATGGCGATTAGTGACCAGGCTTCAAGCTCTGGTAGCTTGGGACATAGAGTGTGTATATTCATATGTACAATTTTAAGTCCTTTTGTTCTAGAACAAGCTTGGGTTAAGGTAGAAAATGCCATTGCTTTCATTGCTGTAGGACCAGAGTTCTGCTCAATATCTCCAGATAGTATGAGAGTGTTAAAGATGTTTGGAACCATGGGCAAATGCCCAAAGTTGAAGGTTAGAGAGCCGTACAGTAGCATCTAATTCCTGTCATTAGTAAGTAACTGTCATTAGTGGGCAGCAAGTTCCTTTTCCGTGGAGACTACAAATAAGGAGGGTATTATTGGAGTGACGTACTGAAACCCACAGGTACCTATTAGAGTATGGTGTGTCATTTTTGCCTGGATTGCCTTACATTGGTAAGATCGGCAGCTGTAAGAAGATCACCACAGAGCACGAAACAAATTACTGCAGTGGCCACTAGTGCACCCCAGCAGGCCATAATTCCTAGGGACAGAACAGACTGCATGTAAAGCTTAAGCTTTCTAGCACAGTGTAAAAGGGGCAGCCTAGTATTTGTCCTTAACCCCTGGAACACATAACGCTGTGGGAGTGCTTAACAACTGCCTGGCTGAGATCAATGACTGGATATCCTCCAGCTAGCTATGACTGAACCTGGATAAGACAGAGGTACTGGTGATTGAGACAGGTCACGGGCATGATGGGAGTGCCTTTGGAGTAGGTACAGGACTGTTTCTGCGATCCACTCCACTGATGGCTTCTCATGGGGTGCAGGATCTTGACATTATCATGGATGGCAGATTGACACTTGAAGCTCAGGTGTCATCTGTTGTCAGAAGTGATTTTTATCACTTGAGGAATATTGCCAGGATCAAGCCCCTTGTTCCGTCTGAAGATCTGCCAACACTGGTACATGCCTTTGTTACATTGAGGCTCAACTACTGCAGTGCTCTTTATTTCAGGGTCACTGGAGGAACCCTCCACCAGCTACAGCTGGCTCATTTACTGATTGGCCTGGCTAAGTCTAGTCATGTGACCCCAGGACTTTGGGCTCTGTACTGGCTGCTGGTTAGGTGGAGGGTCATCTTCAAGATGGGCTTGCTCACCTACAAGAACTTATACTGACTGGACCTTAGTTATCTGACTGATCTCCTCACACCTGCCACCTCAATCTATTCCTTCTGGTCTTCGGCCAGGGGCCTCCTTGATGTTCCCAGGATCAAGCTGAAAACATCTGGCGACCGCATATTTAGTGTTGCTGGGCCAACCCAGTGGAACACATTTCCAGCTGCTATTGGGGGGGGTCCCTGTCCATTGAGGCCTTAAAAAAGGGGATAAAGGCACATCTGTTCACCCTGTCCTTCCCTAGTGAAGTTATCTGACCTGTACTGACCAGGTGTGGTTTTATGTATTCTGAATTTTAATTACTATTTTATATAGTTTTGTTTACAGATTGTTTTAAAGAGTTGTACTGTTCTTGCCTAACCTGTTTTAAGGTAAGGTGTACAAGAACCCCAGGGATTGGGTGCCCTAGAAATAACATTTGCCATGTATTGCCTAGAAATGGGAAGTTAACCTGGGAGAGGCGTAGAGCTTGCAAACAGCAGTGATATGTGGAATTCACTTGATGGTTAAATAAGCTGAACAGGAGGAATACAGCTTGGACCAACACAATGTAGTAGTGCTACATTGTATTTTACTAGGTCTGGTGAAGGTAAGGGAGCAGCAAGTGAAAAATGTAGTGGTTTGGTGAACTCTAATGGTCAAACAGTATAACCTGCAGGTGAGAAAGTCAGCTAATAATAAAAAATCATGTGAATGAAATAGCAGACCCCATAGTTGGAAAACAGTGCCAAGTTCAAAACAAGTCTACCAGCAGCCCAGCACTCTGTGTGTGGACTCTTGTGCTTGGAATGTAGCTCTGTACCTTCATGAGAAGTGGTGGCATCTGGCAGCTCCAGCAAAGTAAGGGGGGCAAGTAAGCTATACAAGGGCTGAAAAAGAGTCATAATTTTACATGGAAATCTGTCTCTGAGGGCACTTTCCAAATTCCATGCAAATTACAAGCAAATCTGCAAAGTTATTCAATTTGACAAATGATGATGATTCACACACTTTGGGACTACATATCTCCAGACTTGCACTCCTACTAAAAGATGAAACTTGGCATATCAAGAGACCATTAATCTCTGAAGATACCTGGCAAATTTCATGCAAATTGCAACAACAGCTGCAAAGTTATTGAAGCACAAAATGCAAAAGGAATCCTATTTTCATGAAAGTAAAAAGTACTTTCTCACAGAACATATATTTTTTTCCATAAACTATAATGGGAAACTTTAAAGTTTAATAACTTTTGAATTGATTAATGTTTTTTTCACCAAACCTTTAAAAGGCACATCAGTAACCCAGACTCCATATACCCTGAAACTTACATACCAGACATCTGAACCATTTAGGACATAGCCCTGAGCAAAGAATTTGCAAAAAGTGAGGATTTTTTCACATTTTTTGGCACTCCACAGCTTCGCAACCACATATCCAACTGGAACAAAACTTGTCAGATCCAGAGATCTATGGTTCCAAATAGCACATGCAAAATGTCGTACAGTTGCAAAGTTACTAAAGTGCAACATTTGGGGTTTAACATAGAAGTGGCCATTCAACCCTAACTCTACCAGTATAATTTTATATATAGATATCCATATATATATATAAATAAATATATATATATATATATATGTATATTAAAGGCAAAAAAATCCATTTAATGCATCAGTTAGGGTTGTTCCACAGCAAAAAAAAAGCTAGGAAATTTGGGGTTAGGGTTGAAAGCCCCATTGGACCCCAGCCCTTCCCCAACCAGCATTGGAGTGTGCATTGGGGTCGTCAGCCTAACACTCACCCCATCACATGTGTAAAGATGCTGAGGTATAGGAAAATGGGGTGAGAGTTAGGACCGGCAACACAATCTGCAGTTGAGAGAAGGTGGGGGTCAATGGGAGGCTTTCAACTAACCTAATTTCCTAGCTTTTTTTGCTGTGGAACAACTTAACTGAGTATTAAACTAGTTTTGCCTCTAATTTCCCTTCTTTTTGAGAATGAGGATGATAAATAATGAAAGGAATGCAGTGGCGGCAGTGTGGGGCCCTTTGGGCCCCGTGCTCCTACCACATGATGTCTTGTTACACAGTAACGGGAACTGCAAAGCAAAAGCAAGCGGCAACGGTAATGCACATGGCAAAGCAGACGTAAATGGCAAATAAAATGTTAATAGAAACACAAGTGTAAAGTGACGCCGAGTCAAACAGTTACATAAACAGAGACATCAAATAGAAGTGCATACAGAACGCAACTGGTAACACACACATTCATCGTACCACAACTGTAAACACAAATGGTAACAGTAACACCAACAATAACACCAAAGTAAACAGAAATGCAAGCACGTATGAAAACACAAACCGTAATGCACACACTAACGGAACCACAATTGTAAAAGCAAATGGTTATGGTAACAGGAACAATAATGGCAATAAAAACAGAAATGCAAGCGCATACGAAAACGCAAACTTTTACACGTAAGGTCATGGTACCGCAATAGTAAACATAAATGGTAACAGTAACAGCAACAGTAAAGACAACAGAAAGAGAAATGCAAGCGCATACAAAAATGCAAACGTTACACACACGGTGGCGTAGACGAGAAAGGCGATTCGAATGGTAACAGAAGCACAACTGGAAATGCCAACTGTCACAGTAACAAAAGGGCATATCCTTCTTTTCCCCAAAAACTGCATTGAAAAAACAAATTGAAAACAAAGAATGTATTCATTATAATTGACTTCGGAGCAGAAAAGTATGACTTGTAATACTAAATTGCTTATATCTCAGGAACCATACGACGTAGGAATAAAATTACAATTTTGTATGAATTATTACTTCCCTGACTAGTTTTGTGCTTAGGCCCCATTTGGGGGGCTAAGCATTTTTTTGACAAAAAGTTCGTATCTCGCACGGTTTCTGAGACACGGGCCCTGAAAAACGCGACAGACGCCATAATGTTATCCTATGGAAAAAATTGTCAACTTTGCAGTTCTGTCACATTGCCACCCTGTAATATTTTTTCACCAAACCACCAAAGGACACATTTGTAGGATGTTGGCTTTCTTCCCTCTAAATTTCAGCCCAAAAGACCAGACCATTATTTTCTAGCAGAGCAGCAAAGAATTCTTGTAATATGGTGGATGCTGTAATGTTATCCTATGGGAAAAAGTGCCAACTTTGTAGTGACGTAACTTTGCTGCCCTGTAATATTTTTTGACCAATCCACTAAAAGTCACATTTGTGGGATGTTGCCTTTCTTTCCTCTAAATTTCAAGTAAAGACCAAACCATTTCCGAAATATTCAATGTCAAAGATTGGCAAAATGTCCCTATCTACTGCATTATAAAAAAATCTGGCCATCTTGTCCCTATTTTGCGATCAAATATCATGATCAAAGAATCTCATGATCAAAGAATTTGCAGCCTCACGATCAAAGAATTTGCAGGCTCACAAACAAAGAATAAAAAATTTACTAAATCAAAAACCAGAAGCAATAGCAGTAAACCACCAACATGGTTCAACAGAATGAAGCCCCCTGAGTAAAATCCACCCTCATCTGACTTCCTAGGACACCCCTGGGCTGAGAAAATTGAATTTTAAATTGGGCCATCTTGTCCCTCACTTGCGATGCAAGATCGAGATCAAAGAATCTCACAATCAAAGAATTTGCAGCCTCACAATCAAAGAATTTGCAGCCTCATGATCAAAGAATTTGCAGGCTCATGAACAAACAATAAAAAATGTAATAAATCAAAAAATTGAAGGATTTGCAGTAACCCCCCACCATGGTTTGACAGAACAAAACCCCCTGAGTAAAACCCACCCTCATGTGACTTCCTAGGGCACCCATGGGCTGAAAAAAAATGATTTTTAGTCCTTAGCTCATGATGCAAGATCATGATCAAAGAATCTCATGATTAAAGAATTTGCAGCCTCACAATCAAAGAATTGGCAGGCTCATGATCAAAGAATACAAAATGGTGAAACGCGACTTATTCACTAATTTGAACAAAACCAATGGCATGGTTCGACAGAACGCAGCCTCTTGAGCAAAACAAGCCCTCAAAACCCTAGCCCACCCCTGAGCCAAGATATTAGTGTTTTAGGTCACGATCAAAGAATCTCACGATCAAAGAAATTGCAGGCTTGTGATCAAAGATCATTAGCGAGCCTCAAATTAAGATTTTAAAAGCTTATAACTCTATTTTTTCACAGATTTGGATGGAACCAAAGCCATAGCTCGATAGATCAGGGTCCTCTGAGTAAAACCCATTGAAGTTTTACTTCAGAAGTGACCCCTGAGCCAAGATATTTGTGTTTGTGTGATTGGAAAACTGGAAACAAGATGGCAGACCTCGCAGTCAAAGAATTTTGAAATTTCCTCCTGAACAAAGATTCTTGAACTGTGAGACTGCAAATTCTTTGATTGCCAGGTGAGATCAGATAGCTAGAATGATTAAAACATTCTTTCATTGCAAGATATACATATAAATGTTCCCATTGACTTATAATGGGAACTTAAAAGTGCAATAACTTTTGAATGCCTTAATATTTTTTCACCAAACAAAAAGAGGCATGTTCAGCCACCAAAGCTCTTTCAAACAAGCCATCTTGCAGAGTGGCACACCACACGATGGCTGTGCAGGACCACATTAAAAATGCCAAAAGGTGCCTCCAAAAATGGATAATTTTGCATTTTTCAGTGCTTTCGTACATGAAGAACAGCACTGTGGCACAAACACAATTTGGCAAATCAAGAGATCTAGTGTTCCCCAATGCGTGTACCAAATTTCAGGCAAATCCACTAAACGGGTCCAAAGTTATTAACATCCAAACTTTTGACTTTAGTATGTAACTAGCCACTCAACCCTAACTATAGTGGCATGATCATGCCACTAATTTTTATATATATATATATATATATATATATATATATATATATATATATATATTTATATTCAATGGGGTGAGAGCTATTCCAGTCAATAAATTCATATATTTTCACTGCAGTGAGATAAATGCTGACTGGAGGAGATAAATGCTCACTGCAGTGAGATAAATGCTCATGACGCCAGTGGAGTGAGATATATCCATTTATTCTCACTCCACTGACGTCACCTAGTTAACCCTAAAAAAAACTCCTACAACCAATAAACAAATCAAGAAAACATGAATAAAACTCACACTAGAGCCCAGTAACACAATGTCAAACTCCTCCATATTCACTGCTCTTATTCAAAACCTAAACCTAAAATCTCCGGCAAAACGACTTTACTATCCTTATAGAAAGTAAAAAAAAAGCCTGCTATTGAACTCATATACAAAAATGAAGAGAACTTGTAAATCAAACAACATTCTTCGAACAGAAACAAAAGCCTGCCAAACGAAACAAACAAGTATGACTAAATATATAAAAAAGACCTCGATGGAAAATGAAATTGTAGATCTATGTACACAGTTTGAACGTGACAAGGAACCCCTACTCGACCCTACAGAACACCTTATACCAGAAACCCAAGAACGACAAATGCCACAGAAAAACGCGTATTTCCTAGATCCAGACTACATCGAAAAATACATTCACAGCACGAAAAATCGAAACACAACAAAAAAAACAGAAACGGACCTCAAACATCTACAACAGTTTCTACTACAGGATTTAGAGATCACAACTCCCATTACTAAAATTGAACCAGAAGAACTGGACAGCCTGTTATGCCATTATTTTATAACGGCACAAAAAAAGGATGGCGCTGATTACGAACCCCTGACCATTCGTTCCCGTTTCCAAAGTATAGAGAGGCATTTAAAAGAAAATGGATACTCGGAATCTCTCTCCACATCTTTAAAATTGGAAAAAACACGACAAGTCGTATTATCTAAACAAAAACATTTAAAACAAAAGGAATGGAAACAAACCATTTGCAGCAGATGACATCACAGATGAAATACTAACCAAATTATATGACAGCAATCTACTAGGACCTGACAATCCACAATCACTCATCAATTCCATGTGTTAATTGTCAATTTATACTGGAATTAGAGGAAACTCTGAAGCTCGAAACTTAAAATGGGAGATGTAACTTTAAAAAGACAACCAAAACACAAATTACCTGGAATTCTCAACTGAAAGACAAACAAAAACCGCAGTGGCTCAAACCCCAAAGACACAAGACTAATAAAACCACGAGCCTATGAAACCAGAGACCCTAACGATGTCCTATAAAAATATACCTAACATACAGAGACAAACGACCTTACAAATGTAACACCCCAGATGCACCACTGTTTCTATCACTACATTACCCCATTAAAATACAGTCCCCATGTTGGTACAAAAACCAACCTCTAGGGATAAATACCATCGGGAAGATTGTAAAAACAATGATCCAGGAAGCGGGACTAGAAACTGACCGAAGACTCACAAACCATTCCATTCGGAAGCACCTGGTGCAAAAGCTGACGGATTCTGACATTGCCCCCACAGAAATAATACAAGTTTCTGGACACAAAAAGCTTGAATCTCTCAACACATACTCCAAATTAAATGACAAAAAGCAAAAAAAAATATCAGACTTACTGAGTAACCCAGTGAAAGATAGCGAAAAACCCTCTACTTCCAAACCTGAGTCTCACAGCACTCTGAACCTGAAACCTGGAACACCTGCTGCCTGTTACATGGATATGCTCCCAGCCTGCTTCAACAATCCAATCATTAACGCATCACATATTACATTTAACATAATACAAGGTATGCCAAACTAACAACTCTCACTTATGACTACGTAGTTGAACAACACTAAACATTTTTTTTTTATCTCCACAGGACACCAATATCAACAGAAAGCCAGAAAAAGAGACAGAGACTTGACATCGGACTCTGATACGGACTAAACCGCAAACTACAAAATGAAACAGTCGGACACTACAATCAACACTCCCCATTAAACATTGATTTCCTGATTTTGCTAACTTCAAAATATTTACTTTAAAATAAAAGTTTAAATGACTTCTTGACATGCAGTTCCAAAAAATATACCCTTATCAGAACTCTGCGGTGAATAAAACCGCAAAACACTAACAAAAACTCATTATGTCTGCACAAAACATTTCCCACAATAAATAAATAAATAAATCTAAATCTCACAAATTCCACCCTCAAACACTACAACCAAATGAAATATACATACCATTATTTCAAAGACGCTCTCACCCATTTGTATAAATAGCACACATGATGTCCATGTCGTGAGATATGGTAAATATTCTCACTCCTGCAGAGTGAGCTGTGCATTCTCACTTGTGCCTCATGCACTCATGAGAATACAGAGTTCACTCTGCAGGAGTGAGAATATTTACCACATTCTCACTCCTGCCCATCATGTATCCTATATATATATATATATATATATATGATATATATATATATATATATATATATATATATATATATATGTATATATATATATATACACACATATATATAAAAAACAGGTTTGGGTCTGGAACAGTGAAAATATCACTGATATATCATGGGTCACTACTGAGATATCAGGATATCTTCATACTGGTTTGCCAGAATGGTTCAAAATTCATTTAGAATGCTCAGCATTAGTAACAGTACTAATCATATTCAAATGCAAATAACTTTAAAATGAAAAATGATAGCATGGTACTGACACTTATGCTAACATACTATAACTGGTACAAAAAGGTTTCCTAAAGTGCAGAAGGGGGGGTTTAAATGTCAAGATCTGTTAAATGCACGTCACTAATAAACTACATAATTTAAAACTGCAGTTTTGGGTTTCTTTCCTTTTTTGTGGGAGGGGGACATAATGCTTTGTAATGCATAGCCAATATTTGATTTATTTTTTACTTGAGGTGTGTTCTGATATGTGCAGTGTACATTAAACAGTAATGGGGGTCGGGTGTGCACTAGTATCCCTCTGTGACAGCATGTGACTGTGATTATCCTTGTGTTCACTGTGTGTATCCTTCTTATTGTAGATAAAAGACCCCTTTGTGGTGGGCACTCTCCCAATCACCTTAGGGGAGATGATCATCTCTACCTTACAACTAGGGGTGCTCAGAATCAGCCTGTCTCCCCAGCAACCCACCAGCAACTACCATACATCCACTGGCAAACTGTCCTGCCACCCCCCCCCACACACTAGTAGTCACCCTAGTCCCAGTGCAGACCATTCACACCTTTTTCCTTCAAATATGTCTGAGTGTGATGAACTGGGAGTACAAAATGTGTGGGGTAGGGAAAACATAGTATTGTGACCAGTAACATGACCAGGTGGTGTGGGCTTAGTGGGGGATAAACTAAAATCCATAGAATCAATGATTATGGAAATGTGGGTTAAGCTGTGGACTGCTTAACTTATGCAATTCCTACATGTGTTGTGTTTAGGGCAGGGGAGAGCTGATGACTGCAAACTGCTGTAATGGACTCGTAACAAGCTTGAAAAATATGTGTAAATTGGGTGTTACTCATGTCATTATTATCAGGGACTGAGAGAGGGATGGACTATTATTTATAGTTTGTGAGGAACCATTAAGCAGGAATCACTGGTCAAAAGCAAGGTAGCATAACTGGAAGCTGGTGTCAAGATGAGAAAATGTTACTTTATGGAGACAGTGATTGCGCTGTGGAACAACCTAACAGCTGAGGTGGTCGGTGCACATAACATTAGATGCTATTCAAATAAATAATAAAAACACAGGGATTGACTTGTTTAAAAAAGGTTGACTGTCTAAGCCACGGTGTTGCTGAATTAGTGTGTGTGTGTGTGTGTGTGTGTGTGTGTGTGTGTGTGTGTGTGTGTCTGTGTGTCTATTTCTATAACATTTGCAAATAAAGTCAGAAGAAACAAGTTTGTTTGCCAGTTAATTATTTAAATAATATTCTTTCACAACATTTGCTGTACAAATAATAATAATACTCATGCACTGCTGCATGGTACCAGCTAAGAACCCCTATGGGAATTGCTAAAATTTATGAGGGGGAAAAGATTGGCCATTGGTGTACAAATTATGAACAGCTGGCTACACACCTGGTTGATACTCAGGTAGTAATTTTACTTCATTGTATGGAGGACGATGCTCTGGAAGTGTATAGTACCTTTGTAGTTGTGGAAGATGATGATCAGAATGATCTAGAAACAGTGTTAGACATGTTCCAAACATACTGCAATACACACATGAAAGTTGTATTTGAAAGATGTGGACTATGGGAAAGACAGCAAGCTGAGGGAGGATCAGTTTATCAGTATATAACAGATCTATACACCAGGGCAAAGAATTGTGAATTTACAAATCAAAGAGATGACATGATTAAAGAAAAGGCTATTTCTGATATTTAAGATGAGAAGCTTAAAGAGTGGCTTACTGTGTTTTAATACATGGATATGCAATTTAATAGTACACTAGAGCACACAAAAAAATCCCGGTAATAGTACCGGACAGCAAGTGGTAATACTATCGGTCACCAGTGATAATAACGCAGTTCAAAAGTGATAATAGTCTCGTTCAGAGCCCGTAATACTATAGTTCGGTGCTCTGAATGATGCTATTACCACTGAAACTGAAAAGCACAAGCGTAGCAGTCTTTGATGCCTGGCTCTGTTTGGAATGCCACTCAAACAGCATGGTCCATCATTGGACACTTTCCCTCTGTGGGCAGGCAGAACATTTTTAAAAACATGGCAGCTATGTCTTGCTTAGCATCACTGTACTGTGTCCTCGGGTGGTATCTGTATTTCTCTTTTATTCCTGTTCAAAAAGGGAATTATCTGGTTCATCCTGCGGTACCAAAAAACAAGAGGTAGGACTGCTTACAAGTTTCTGAAAAACGAGTGTACTGGGGGCAGAGACAAAGCGTGACAGTGCAGTGGGTGGGAGACAGAGTCAGACAGTGCGGCGGTCATCCAGGACTGAGAAACTCCTTCACTAAAGTGGGCAACCATCACAGAATGTGTAAAAAAAAATTGATCCATATATTAAACAAAATAATGGCCAGCTTCGCTCTCAAGGTTCCTGTGTCCAGAACCTCTCAATGGTATTACTCCCTGGTAATGGATACTAACTTATCCATTATTCTTTATATTGTGATTTGAATTTGAGTAAAGTCATTGATATTTGCCATATGTCAGAAGTCAGTAAGGCTCAGACTGAAACAATTACTGCAAGCAACCTACAAGTAAGAAGTGTTAATACCATTGCTGCTTGCACTGAATAGGTAAATATTTCTAAGCACAATGTAAGCTTCAAATATAATGTCAAACCTCAAAAAAATAGGAAAGGTAGCAGTAAATGATAAACCCTGTGGCAGGTGTGGAAGAAAGCGTGAGTCACATCAGCATCCAGCCTTTGGGCAAACATGCCACAACTGCGAACGCTAAAACTACTTTGCCAATATATGTCAAAGAAGAAAACTCTGCTAAGTGACTGTAGTAGTGCCAGTGTTTTTATTGGGGAGTTGACAATAGGCAGTGTGCATGAGGAAGTTGAAGGCAATCACAAGTGGCATGCAGTTATTTATGATTATTATGATTGGGAATGACATACTCAGCACACTGCATGAGAGCCACGTAGGGACAGAGAAATGCAAGGCCAGAGCTAGAACTGTAATATACTGGCCAGGCATGGCCCAAGACATTGAGAGACTGATTGGACAGTGTTCAACATATGTAAAGTTTTGAAGGGACAAACAAAAGGAACCACTTATGCCCCATGCTGTTCCAAATTTGCCATGGCTGAAGATCGCAGCAGACATTTGAGTTTAGTTCATAGAATTACCTTATTGTGGTGGATTATTTATCAAAGCATCCTGAAGTGGCACTGATAAAAGACAAAACTGTCCACACCACTGTCACACACATAGAAACATAGACTTTGACGGCAGATAAGGACTGCTTGGCCCACCTAGTCTGTCCATTTCCCTACCTACAGGATAAGCTACAGATCCTAGTTAACCAACAACCTATTTCTTCCTACCCCCCACAATAATTGCCTTATGTTTGTCCCATGCAATCTTGAATTCTCCCACAGTTTTAGACCCCACAACCTCCTCAGGAAGGCTGTTCCATGCGTCCACCACCCTCTCTGTGAAAAATACATCTTCATATTGCCCTTGAGCCGTCCCCCCTCTATCTTCAAATTGTGTCCCCTTGTTCTTGCACATCTCTTTTTCTGAAAGATGCTACACTCTTGGACTTTGTTGATTCCACTGAGGTACTTAAAAGTTTCTATCATGACCCCCTTTTCCCTTCTTTCCTGAAGGGTATACATATTAAGCTCCTTTAGTACCAATCTTTAAACACAATAGTAACCTGAGATCCACTGTCCAACAGGAATCGGGTCAAAATGCAATAATGCTTACTATGGTCTCCATTGAAGGATCCACTATCTCGGACCACTCTGGAGGTGCAGGCCTAGTAGGTTATCCACAGTGGTCATAGAGGAAAAATATTTTCATGATTGTCCTGGTTGCAGCTTTATGTTGCTTTGGTGAACCTAGTTGAACAATTTAGCAATGACTTGTCAAAGGTTTTCAGGAGCATTGCAGACTCATTTGTTGTGCCCATCCTCTCCACCCTGATAACAAAATAGTTTAGTTCCGGGTTCCACGAGACAGGGCGGGTCATTGTGGGGCTTGTAGTCATTGAGAGATGGAGGCCTACTCTCTTCCTTTGGCATAGGTTCAAGCTCAGCCTCCACCATAGCTCCTTCATGGGGCATATGATTGTGTGGCATAAATGAGGTTTCTCACCATAGCTGGCAACTCCCTCATTTCCTCTGCTATGTTATGTTATTGTCAATTCGAGATTCAGCAGCATTGGTACTGGCCCCCATACAGAGAGGCTGCGTCAATGAGTTTTAGGTCGTTCAACTGCAGTTTGCCTGCTGACTTTCAGTTCCTTTAGTAGTTCACTGATTTGCTGTGACTCCAAGGTGCCCTCTTTCTCATTAGGACCATCTTGGGTCAGGGTAGTTTGTGCAGCCCCCGCATAGGGGCCCCAACTATCATCTTCATTCTCAGTCTCCCTGATTTCTTTCATTAACCAACAGTATTCAGGAGGGTGGGCTTTGCGATCTTGCAATGCTAACTTCAACATGAGTGCACTTGAATAGTGGGCACACTTAAGGATGTGTTCTAATCTCATTCGCTTTAGCTCACTAGCTGGGATGCCTCCCTTTCAGTGCGCCCTTTGCAAAGCCCGCTCTACACGAGTCACAAAAGCAGGCAGTTGCTCATTTTCCACTGGTTGGTGGACTTAAACTGCCACATCAAATCCTCTCTTTACTCAGTGTTGCCAAACACTCCTTCTAAAGCAGACAGGTACTCAGCAGCAGAGGTCTTGGGGTTTGTGGACTGAAGGAACTAATGACTTCCAGTGCAGGGCCCCTTAAGCTTTCCATAAGTCTTTTATGTCTTGCCCCTTCAGAGCATTGCTACTCTTGGGCCAGTGGGGTGACATAGTTCATCCAGGTTTCCAAATTATCTTCTCCCATGGTAACAGGGATGGCCCTGAAAACAGCCTGAGCATGCAATAAGAGTTTGGGTGCACAGACGGTACCACAATAGGGGGTCGTTGCAATGGGAGATGATCTGTGAAAAGGTGGGGAGGCGGGGGAGAATATATAGGCATGACCCCTCAGAATCCTCCAAAACCCATTTCAAGTCCTTAACAGTCTGTCCTTCTGTAGGTAATAACATCAATAATTCTCCCTAAATCCTTCCACCTTGGGAAACCCCCCAGGAGAAGATAGGCCACTATGCACATGAATGATCCTCCACCCCATCTGGGATCCCTTAGGCATAATCACAGGGGGTACTGTCTCAGGGTCTATAGGGATACTACATGAAATGAGGGCCATTAGGGTCTGTTCAAACAGGTCAGTGTCTTGCCCTCACTCAGAAACTTTACCCAAACACTTAATCTTCCCCACAGTTTCCTCTATGGTAGCATTGGTGGTCCCAATGGGGATATCCAGCAACAAAAAAGTATGATGGGGGTCAACTCCTTCTAATTCACTCCACCCCATCATGCAGTGCATGACCAGTTCATGGGGGGGAAATATGCAGCTTAGCTGTAGTGAGGCTCTCCATTTCAAAGTTAGTAGAAAATTCATAACTGACTGAAATGTTATACTTTGGCCACTAGGGGGGCACTATTCCCATTGGTGCCACCAAGATGTAACCCCTGGGCAGTGCTATCCCTAAAGTTAACTCTCCCTGCCTGTGTTCCTGAGCACAGTTTGAGGAGCCTGGATTCTGTATTAAGGTGCCTTCACTCAGAGTAACAGTATTGGGGGTGTCTGTCTAGCCTGTTATAGCCCTCTGGGAAGCTACAACCACCCATCACCCTCATAGTGGCTTTAAACCTTGAACAGCAGTAGTACACACACAGTCAGCAAATAGCAGTAATAATATGCACACACCCTTCACACTTACCACCAGGGTTGAATCTTCAGCAGTATCCCTGGAGACCCCCTTGTAAAACAAGGTTAGCAAGACAACTGCCCACTTTCAATATGGTAACCCAACTAATAATATGCACATAAGCCAGGTTAAACATGAAAAGACAATCAGATTTATTCAGGGGTCATGAACAAGGAAGGTGCATGAATTTAGTTAAATGATTTGTACTTTGACTAAATTCAGGCTCTTGGCATACCACTTTTAAGTCCCAAATAAATAGTTCTACAACACCGGGTACCCAGGAAGGAAAGCTGGCTAGCCAGAGGCATTGCCTGGGGTGGCCGGTGTTGCAGCTGATGTTGGGGCCCTTGATGGAAAGAAAAGGCAGTTAGCATGCACAACAACAAGATGCTTATTTATAATCCTAGCAGGTTGGCCCAGTCCCATTAAATCCAAGAATTTAGAAAAGAAATCAGATGGTACCACAGATAATTAAGGGACTTGTTGCAGGGAGCTACCCTGATTGTACTTATGCTATCAGTTGACTGTGAAGTGGCAGGCAATATGGCAAACTTGTGGTGTTCACCGATGAGCATGAGGAAGCAGGGCCGACATGACACACCTCCTCTTCTCAGCCTTTCCCTCCAGGTGGCCACAACCTGTGAGCTGTTTCTGCACAGGGGCTGGAACCCCAAAGCTGGTATCTCATTCAGGACAGTCTCTGGTGCAAGGCAGCTGATTTGGGCCACCATGGCAAAGGCCCAGGCGTGATGAGCACATTGGCAAAGTTCAGTTTGGTTTGCTGGTGAAGCCTCCAGCTGGTATAACAGATTGGGTCGTGAACAGGCAGGTATCGACCCACGAGGAACATTAAGCACATTTAAATCAAACAGCATTAACTTTTCATAGTCTGGTTGCTATTGCAGTAGATTCACTGAGTAAACCTCTGGAACCAAAATCAGTCTGGCATACTAGTTGGGCCGATCACATCACAGGAGCAAATCTTCTGTCCAAAATGCAAGTAGTGCTTTCAAACTCTTCAATATTTTCTGCCACAGTTTCAGTTTTAAATCAGATGTTTCTGAGTTCTGTAGTCAGGCAGTCGAATGCAGGCGAAACAGTGGCAGGGAGGCAAGTTAGGCCTTTTCCCGCCGCGTCTCTTAAGCTCCATTCAGGAAGCTTGAGCTATTCTCTCCTCAACCTCCAACTCTAACTGATTCACTGCCTGTTACAGTTCTGGACATTTCCCTTTGATTCCAGAATTTGGGTTGGCTGGGAAAGCTGTCAGTCACAGGTAAGACTCCCCCTTCAGTTCAGTTTAGGCGCCAACCTAAAAACTACAAAACTACAGTTTTTCCTTCCCACGAGACACTTGGGCTAAGGCCCCTCTGAGATCCCTGGATTCCTATTGGTCCACTTACTGGAAGTCCCGGACCAAACATGGTGGCTCCCATTGACAAAGGTAATCTGCAAAGAAAGCAGGTTAAACAAATCTCTAATTCAAATACAACAATGCACTAGAGGTAGATAAGTACAGTTCCCATTCAGGTTCCCTCTGCACTAGTATGGACTGCAGAGTGGAGCAAATTAGAGCAGTGTCTGGCTGGGCACAAACCTTAAAGTAGTCGGACTCAGCCCAGACCATTCATTATACTCGTATTAACTAGGCTGTTAAAGGGACAGGTACAGAGGCACAGCATGGCATGCACACAAATCAACAGAAGCAAACAGCTACCCCTGGATCTACTACTTCTACAGGATGTCAGCCCTGCAGTGGGTATGGAAGGAGCCCCGGAAGGCATTAAGGTAAACCCCAAATTAGTGGGGGAGGGGGGATTACATCTGCTTTTCCTGAAACTTAATTACCTAAAAAGCCCTTGATTGCCACTGCTTACATTTTATTTTTTTTTTTAAACAAAATTTATCAGTGTACTGTATGTGGCCTCCTCATCATTCTTAGGTAAACAATGGTGACTTGATTCACATATCATTCTACTAACAGCAAAACATATAGAATAATGTATGGGTAAACATATACAACAAGACTGTGCTTCCATCGATTGGAGAGCAAAGCTTAAGAGCTCTCTATTATGTAATCTTACACCAGTTTGAAAACATTGGTCATGTCATGTACACTTGTCCATACTTTATTTTGAATGTTTGTATTAATTAATTTACCTTCTTTCTAACACTGTCATGAACTGTGGTTGAATAAACAGAAAACAGAAAGAAACCAAATAAGACTAATGTAATATGATTTAAAGAGAAACAGTCTGCATTATGAACCCCACACCTGAGTGTGGGGCCGGTTCCAATTTGCAGTTTGTGTGCAAATACATTTATTTAATTACTGTTTATCACAGTATATTAGAAGATATCTAGTGCATCCACTGAACAAATGAGTAAACCATGTTAGTGAACTACAATTTAATGTTATGTACTGTACCCTGTGAAAGTATTGTCCGTCTCTGTCTTATGTAAGACATGGAACCTTTGTAAATGAGTCTCTGACTCAAAGGTCTTCTGAATATCTCAATAAAATAAAAATAAATATCTAGCAGATCCTGCTGATACCAAAGCTGACATTTGCTATAAATAGGTATTTCAAAATCCGCTGCAACTGATATTACAGCTTGGTTACAGCAGTGAGAGATTCAGTAGGCTACAATCTATGTTGAGTTTTTATAAACACTGCTCTTTTGTTTGCTGGTCTTGCTGTCCTGATTATGGGGCTAAATACAGCCATAGAGGAATGCTCTTAGCCCTGGAAGAACAATGGGACTGGCAAACACCTGCTTGGAGCCTATTAAAGCTCTCACATGCACTGGATGCTGTTGAATCATCCACTGCTGCAGCCCAGCTCTGGCACTATCTGATAAGAAAAGTATGAAATCCTAAGGAATCTCATTAGTACAACAGTCTCTGTAGAGTAAAACACTCTATGGTGGGCCCGGTGACAATGATCAAACAAGCAAAAACACATATTACAATAAGTCTGACAAAATGTCTTTCTGCATCATTCCACCTTATCACTGGGCTAGTCATTTTCTGCAGGGAAGTAAAGGGGAACAATCAGCAATTTTAGACTCCAACCCAAGTATAGGGTAGGTCCCATTTTGCACTTTCTGTGTCAAAACATTTTGTTTTCTCGCTTACTGTTTACTGTAGTATAACAAATTGTATCTGGCTGATTTTGCAAGAAATCCCAGAGTCCCCTGCAGCTGATATCAGAGAAGGGCTGCACCATTGGGAGATTCAGTAGCCTGCAATGCATGTTGCAGATTTTATAAGCTCAGACTAGTTGTTTACTAGTCCTGTTGTCATGAGGCCAAGTACAGACCAATGTAGCCACTTCTGTGGTAGCCATTATTAAACCTAATATCTGCAGATATCTATGGTCTGACTCAAAACTGTGCACCCTGACTCAGGGAAACTGTTATATGAGGCTGTTCATTTTTCTCTGCAGCTGAAACACTCTCCCCCAGTATGTCTGAAGCATGCTCGTAAGAGCTCAAAAGACTGAGAAGAGCTAATGGGATGTCTTCTTCTGGTTCACTCTCCAACTATGTTGCTTCAGGCCCTGTGAAGTCCAGTAGACTGAAAAGTGAATCCGCTGTTTAAATGTGCCCAAATCAGGAGATAGGCTGGTGTGGATAAACATGATGGACTTGATTGTCAGAGGTTTGCACAGGGCTTGCACAAGTCCTGCATCAACCCCTGTGCTGCGCTGACTGCATTCGCGCACCTTGCACCCAGTTCTACAAGGTTGCTCGCATTTGCGACACAGGACCCTTTTATGGTGACGAACCGAATAAATGGCGCAAACACCATAAAAGGTCCACGAAGTTAGACCAGCAAAAGCTGGTCTAACTTGTTGCATGTGCTGCATGGGGACCAGGGGAATGAGAATTCCGAGTGCCAGCTGGGGAATGCTGCAAACCCCATGCACCATGTGTTCAGCTCACCTGGGGCTTGCGGCATTCAAATCCTTCTGAGAATTGAGTCCGATGTCTTTCCCACCAAAGGTGATCCATCACGATTATTTGGACTTTCATGAACACACTAAAGGGGAACAGTAACCACAAGGGGAGAACTTGTAACTGAAATAATGTGTTTTGGATAGCAAATCAGAAAAATTTCTGATGCAACTGCCAAATTAGAATGCATAGTTGAGCATCAAATAGGTCTACTGAGGTATGAAAATCACCCAGCTGAATTACCACAAAGATTAACTTCTTGGACTCCTTCTTAAACTGAAGAGATTTCACAAGTAAGCAATCACCCACGACAGGGTATGGGGTTATGGATATTTAATGCATGGCTGGGTGCATTGTGATGCACAAGGTCACAAGCTTAGTGTCCTCACAGCACTCAGCCATACAATAAATCCTCATAACCTAATATCCTCAAGTGGGTTATTGCACTTATAACATGGGTTATTCGAAAAACACGGGACAACCCTCAAAAAGGTTTTTTTTCCCATCTGGTTTAAATACCAAGAAAGGTACTGTATCCTACCACCTTACCAAATAGTCCCTACAGAAAAAAAAAGACATATCCTTGTACTTATGCATGTAGAAATATGCCAGATACACTACTGACATGATCTGTCACATTTCCTGTGCAAAACATCCTTTGCTACCATGTATACCACATTTGATTTAACCCCCCCCCGCCACATGCTGTATGTGTGTATCTCTCTCTTTGCAGAATTATAAAGTTTTCTTGGGTAGAGGACGACTTGCACAAAGTGTGTTGCAATTCTCCACTCCTATTTTGATGCAGTCAGTAGCTGTGTTCAAAAGAGAAAAAGTCACAATCCTGAGTGCTGTCTGCCTTGGTTTCTGCACAGCATGTTACCCTGCTCGAACTCGGGGGGGGGGGGAGCAGGAACGACATGCTCAGCTGCCTGCACAACATTGCTTTACTGACTTGGGACTGGGAATGTCTGTATGTGACTCTGTTACTGTGTCGCTGTGTGCATTGTGGAAACACTGGACAGCAACTATTAGGAAGATCACTGTACAGTCCGGGATATATATATCTATCTATATATATATATATATGTATATATATATATATATATATATATATATATATACAGCACAGATACATACAGTGTGTATATATATATATAGTATATTATGGTAGCACAGTACTGCTACCATAGTTAGAGTTGAGGAGCCATTTACATGTTAAACCCCAAATTTTGCACCTTAATAACTTTGCAACCATTTGACGGATTTGCCTGAAATTTGGAATACACAATCAAGACCCATATGCCTTGGGATATGCCAAGTTTTGTACCAGTTGGATACATGGCTGCAGAGCTATTAAGCGTGATCTGCATGTGCGTTTACACTTTTTCTGGAATTCTACAGTTGCACCTACAGATCACACGGTTTGCGCAACCAGCCCAAAATCTTCAGGAATCGTGCAGCTGGGGTCCCCAATGTGCCTTTCAAAGATTTTGTGAAAAAGTATTAAACTGTTCAAAAGTTATGGCAGTCCGAACTTCTGTTTGTTTCCCATAGGATAACATTACGGCATTCGCCGCGCCTTTGAGGGCCCATATCTCAAAAACAGTGCGAGATACAGAGTTTTTGTCAAAAAATTATAGCCCCATGTATACAACTAGCCAGGAAAGTGATAATACATATGACTTTTAAATTTTTTTTCTATGTCGTACGGTTACTGAGATATAAGCATTTTACTATTACAACTACTGATTTTTGTGTTCCGAGAGTCATTATTTTGCATACATTCTTTCTACTCACTGTCTTTCTCTATAAAGCTTTTGGGGAAAACCAGCCTGTGCACTTACATTACTCTTACCATTACCATTTCTGCTTGCGGTTCCGCAACCGTTTCACTTACCGTTCACGTTTACGCCACCATATGCGTTACCCTTTGCTTTTTCATTTGCGGTTGTGGTTCCGTTGTTTTTAACATTTCTGTCTACAGTACTGTTCCTCTTTCTGTTTCTCTTTGTGTCACCATGCACATTGCGATTTGCGTTTGCGGGCACAATGTTACAATGCGACAAGACATCACCCCCACCCTCCTTTTGCCACATTACATTCACTATTTCTCATTATCATTCTCAAAAAGAAGGGAAATTAGAGGCAAAAAACACCATTTAATGCATCAGTTCAGGTTGTTCCACAGCAACAAAAGTAAGGAAATTCGATGTTAGGGTTAAACCCCCCTTTGCACCCTTCCAGCCCACCCCCCCAAATGGAATCAGGGTGCGCATTGGGGTCATCAGCCCTAAGTGTCACCCCATCACATGTGGAAAGAAGCTGAGGAATAGGAGAATGGTGTGACAGGACCGATGACCCCAATGCATACCCTGATTCCATTTGGGGGGGTGGGCTGGAGGGGTGCAAAGGGGGTTTCAACCCTAACATCGAATTTCCTCACTTTTGTCGCTGTGGAACAACCCTAACTGATGCATTAAACTGAGTTTTTTGTCTCTAATTTCCCTTCTTTTTGAGAATGATAATGAGAAATAGTGAATGTAATGCGGCGGCGGGAGCACGGGGCCCGTAACATTGTGCCCACAAACGCAAATCGTAATGTGCATGGTGATGCAAAGCGAAACAGAAAGAGAAACAGTACTGTAGACAGAAATGTTAAAAACAATGCAAATGCAAACGCAAATGAAACGCAAAGGGTAACGCACATGGTGGCGTAAACGTGAACAGTAAGTGAAACGGGTATGGAACCACAAGCAGAAATGGTAATGGTAACAGTAATGTAAGCACACAGGCTGGTTTTACCCAAAAGCTGTATAGAGAAAGACAGTGAGTACAAAGAGTGTTTGCAAAATAATGACTCTCAGAACACAAAAATGAGGATTTGGAATAGTAAATTGCTTACATCTCTGTAACCGTATGACACAGAAAAAAATGTAAAAGTCATATGAATTATCACTTTCCTGGCTAGTTTTGTACTTGGCCCCCATTAGGGGGCTAGGAAGTTTTTCGACAAAAAGTCCGTATCTCGCACTGTTTTCGAGATACGGGCCCTGAAAGTTGCAGCGAACATCGTAATGTTATCCTATGGGAAAAAAACAGAAGTTCAGACTGCCATAACTTTGCCTCCCTGTAATATTTTTTCATCAAACTACTGAAAGGCACATCAGTGGGATGTTGCCTGTGCTCCCTGTAAATTTCAGCCCAAAACACCAAACTGTTATTTTGCAGCAGGGCGCCAAACAATTACTGCAATGCATCATATGCCGTAATGTTATTCTATGGGAAAATGCATCAAATTTCGAGTACCGTAACTTTGCCACCATGTAATATTTTTTCAATAAAACACTGAAAGGCACATCTGTGCGATGTCATCTGCGTTCTCTCCAAATTTCAGTCCAAAACTCCAAACCGTTCTTTTGCAGCGGAGTGCCAAAGAATTGCTGTCATTTTCCCACAGGCTAGAAAAGTACTGTCACAATTTGCGAAAGCTTTCGCAAAAATTTGCGACACTTTCATGAGCTCGAAAGTACTTTGTGAAAGTACTTTTTCCAGAAATTTTGAAAAACATATTTCTGGGGTGTTTTACTCAAAATAAAGACATGGCTAGCATCCTCAGGGTCGACTAGGTGACTACAAAAGAATTAGGTTGTAGAGGGTCCCAAATTTAAATGCCAAGCATTTTCTGATCACTAACTGAAAACAAGATGGTGGATTTGCGAAAGTAAGAGGGCCCATTGCGAAAGTAAAAATTCATTTGCGACACTGTCGAACTTTTAGTTAACTTTTCCCATTGACTTATAATGGGAAATTGTTTTTTGAATAACTTTTGAACTGTTTAATATTTTTTCATGAAATCTTTGAAAGGCACATGGGGACCCTGGCAGCACATTCCCTGAAGATTTCGGGCCGGTCGCGCAAACCATGCGACCTGTAGGTGCGACCGTGGAATTCCAGAAAAAGCATAAATGCACGCGCAGATCATGCTTAATAACTCCGCAGTCGTGTATCCGACTGGTATGAAACTTGGCAGATCCCAAAGTGTATGGGTCTTAATTGTGTAAGCCAAATTTCAGGCAAATCCATTAAATGGTTGCAAAGTTATTAAAGTGCAAAATTTGGGGTTTAACATGTAAATGGCTCCTCAACCCTAACTATGGTAGCACTACCGTTACATAATATATATATATATATATATATATATATATATATATATATATATATATTATATAATATATATTATATATATATATCTATATCTATATCTATATATATAGATATAGATATAGATATATATATAGATATATATCTATATCTATATCTTCAGTGGGATGCTGTGTTCACCCTGTGTGTCTCTGTTTCCACATTGATAAGTATTTCATTTCAGGGATGGGGGGTACCACATCTCGCCATTGCTCCACGACTGCTATTGTGTCAGTCCACATCACTCATCCCATGGAGTCATCAGCACAGGTTAACTGTTGCAGACCACTATTGACACAGACTGCCAACTTCCCTTGTTGTACATTGAAGAGCACACAAACAGCTATGCTCTCTCCAAGGTGCACTGCTGGCAGGTCTACACCACTCGCCCCATGGTGCAATCCACTCTCTCTCTCTCTCTCTCTCTCTTGCTCTCACAGGATGGTATACCTGTCACACTGCATGTGGCAGAACTTATTTGATTCAGATGTGGAAGACACTATTTCTCACAGTCAAACACAAAGAGCTACACTGTCTTCTAGGAGCATGGCTGGCAGTGAGTGGGCAGCTGGTGTGCAGGCAGGTGAGCAGGGGTAAGGCCATGACTGACATACACAAGGCACTGAGTCACTGTATACTCTTTTCCTACCACCCACCTCACTTTGCTACTTTCCACTGCATGCTCACTGTTCTGTGTCTTGCTGTCATGCCATGACAGCGTGGAACATAAAGAAAGAGGTATCAGCAACAGACACCTGTCTGCCACTCACCATTCATGGTTTTTGGAGGCTGCAGGGGATGGCAAGGACCCGGTGAATACTAACATGGCTTGCATGACATAGGCACTCTCAAGCCACTGCTTCCCTAAATTGTCACTACTGTTTGTCCAGGGCAGTAACAGCAACACCTGCTGACAAACATTACACTGGGGCTCTCTTGCTTCCCCACACTTAAATGGCTGCCATTCACATTTCAGAACACAGCAAGAATAGGGACACTGGTTTACCGGGATTGAGAAAGGGCATATTCCGTTTTACACATTGTAAAAAACGGTATTGTCACCGGTGTCTGCTAAGCCAAAATCCGGTTTTACCGGTGTTTGGTTTTGTGTACTTTATTTAACAATTTTTAACTCCGTTAACATGCATTTTAGCAATGTTGACCTCCACTATTACACATCCTTCCATCCTTGTACCAATTTAAAGTTATTTTAGGTACAAGATGTGATGGCAGCAGCAACACTACAGCCCCCATCCCTAAGGTGTAATGGAAGCAGCACTATGGCCCCATCCCTCAGGTACGATGGCAGCACCAACAGCACTATGACCCCCATCCCTCTGGTGTGATGGCAGCAGCAGCACTACAGCCCCCATCCCTAATGTGTGATGGTAGCAGCAACACTATGGCCCCCATCCCTACGGTGTGATGGAAGCAGCACTACGGCCCCATCCCTCAGGTGTGAAGGCAGCACCAACACAACACTACGGCCCCCATCCCTCTGATGTGATAGCAGCAGCAAAAGTACTATGACCTCCCTCCCTCGGGTGTGACAGAAGCAGCAGAACTGTGGCCCCCATCCCTTAGGTTTGATGGCAGCAGTACTACATTCACCATTCCTCAGGTGTGATGGCAGTATCAGCACTATGGTCCCCATCCCTCAGGTGGGACGGCAGCAGTACTACATTCCCCATCCACCAGTGGTGATGGCAGAAGCACTACTGCCCCACCCCTTCGGTGTGATGGCAGTAGCAACAATGCAGTCCACATCCCCCTGGGGTGATGGCAGTAGTGACAACACTATGATCCCCTTTCTTCAACACCCACATCCCACATGCACAAGTTACAAATGACTTGGTCTCTTTGCTTGTTAGAATTCAGATGTGAATTAATCTGAACCATCACCGCTAAGGTGGACTACCTTTGTTTTTCCTATCTATAATTTAACTGCCTGAATTGGATTTCTGCCTGTGACACTGCTGACCAGGGTTAGGGAACAGACTTGGGTGTTGGAGGGCCAGCTGGTGGGTGAAGGCTTGATTGTCCAATGACCACTCACCTCTCCTGGGAGGGAGGGTGGGTTCATGGCTCAGCATTTGCTGGCCCCCGGTGGAGGCCAGAGGCACGACAACATGTCAGCCCTCACTGCAGGAGGGAGCGTGACGGATGTCGGCTTGTGCCTTGACATCATGTGGCCTCTCACGCTCCCAAGAAAATGGGAAAACACCCACTGACCAACCGGAGGACAGCTGTTGGTCCCTCCGTAAGCAGGAAGCCCCAGACATGTGTCCGTTCTGACCCCTGCCACGCCCAGGATACACAGGAAGCTCTTTAGAACAATTCTCCTCCCCTGGTAGCCTCCCACAGGGGTAGGGGCCCGGTCAATGAAGGGTTACTTTGGGTTACCTGGAAGCACAGAAGTAAGGGGCAGTGGATGGTGGTTGGGAGTCAGCAGTGGTGGTAGGGGGCCTTGGCAGGCTTGAAGGAATGAATTGCCAGGGGGTAGAAGGAGCAAAAAAAAAAAAACTGCTTGAATTTGCTTGTTTGAAATAAAGTGTCTTCACCTAAAAAACTCACAAGTGATTAGTGGAGGATGCTCAAATGGATTTATGCATCTCCCAGATATGTGGATGCTTTTTTTTTTACTTGGTGTCCACGAAAAGGGCGTCTCCCAGTTTTCATGTCTTTGTTCAGATGTGAATTGAGCACCACTCTGCCCACCAGCAACATACAGCCCCTGGAGTCTTACCTTCTGTACATCATTGACTATGCTTTTAAAATCCACTGGCCAAACATAAGTACACTTAAATACTTAACATTTGCTTTTTGTTGAAACAGTTTATCAGAAAACTTTCTGTTGTCACAGAGACTGAAGCAGCAGGTGGGAGAAAAGGTGCAAATTATCTAGTTCACCTAAATGGGGTGCTAACTGTGAAGTCTTTTCATAAGTTGTAAGGCAGTTTCTTCTTTGTGAACATACTTTCATTCAGACTAGTTTTCATTCAAACAACTGAGGATCTTGGATGGCTCTACTGATTATAAACTTGAATAAGCTAGTTGGTAACAGTGATCCTGCATTTAGCAATCTATAACCTAGATGCTTATATGCAAAGAATACAATAAAAAACTGACTAAAATCAAGCTCATAAAACACATAAAATGTATCTGAATATTTATCTTTACCTATACAAAATCATTTCAGCCCAAGTAAAACCCAGGTAAATTACATGGTACCTTGACTACTGTTCTATGATTTAATAAACATATATTGGTATTTTTTTTTATATTCTTTGTAAAGCAGGTAAGGCCCACTAGGCAGAACTGTCTGTTTTCAGGAGTGACCTAGAAGCATTGGGGAGGTTAAGTGACTTGCTTGGAGTCACACAGTATGCAAGTGGAGGTTGTGGGAATCAAACCAAGGACACTCACCATGGCATCCATCAATGCCTGCAGCATCCTCAACAAACTTGACTCCCTCCAAACATGGATCCTACAGCACAACCCTGATGTCCTCTCAGTTGTGGAAACATGGCTAAACCCTAAAATCCCTGATACCTCAATCTCTATCCCTGGCTACTGCATTTTCAGGCAAGACAGGATTGCTAAACGGGACGGGGGCTGCGCCATCTATCTTAAGGTACCCTTATGGGTCACATCATCCCATCCCCTAGCCTGAGCAACTCCTCTCAGGTCCTCACAATCAGAATCCTTCTTGGTGCACATAACAAGGAACTCACTGTCACCTCAGTTTACCTACCCCCAAGAGACCAGGCTGCTGGCTTCCATTGCATCATGGAATATCTAAGGGTCCAGCAACATAATTCTGAAACCATAATCATGGGTGATTTTTAACATTAACTGGCTCTCCGCTGAGGCCGCTACCTACAAGGATGCAGCCACGGCGCATCACCTCACTCAACTGGTCAATGCCCCCAATAGGTGTAACTATAGGACAGGCTCCTTTACGCTTCTAGACTGGATTCTATCTAACCACCCTGAATGCATCTCCAATATTTCTGTACTCCCGGATAAAATAAGAGACCATTCACCTGTCATCTGCTCCTGGTCAAACAAATACCACAAGCCCCCTCCCAAGCTTATCTATGCCAGGGTTATCAAACAAGAGCACCTCCAGCTGTTAAAATCACATCTAACCAGGCTGAACTGGGCAGTGCTTGATTCTCTCAATGACACCAACAAAGCTCTGGACTTATTTATCAAACGTTTCAACGAAGTCTGTGACATCTATGCACCAGTGAAAAAGATGAAAGTCAAAGGACAGACCAACCCCTGGGTTACTACTGACCTTTTAACTCTGCTCAAGCACAGAGACCACCTCTGGCATTGTGCTCGTGCAACTCCGACGCAAGTAAACATGCAATTATACAAAGCAGCCAGAAATTATTGCACTCGAAGAATACGGAATGCTAAACGCAGCTATTACAAAGAGGCTCTGACCAACCCTTGGGGCCAGGGAAACAAATTCTGGAACAACATGAAAGAACTCACAGGCAAGGATTCTAAAGCACCACCCACTATGCTCAACCTTCATGGCACTCCTGCACTCGACCTAGGTATCATCACCAGCACTTTTAATAATGTATTTACAAACCTGGACAGTGTCCTTCCACCAAATTTTTCACGACCTCCTCCAGCTCCTCCCAAGTTACCTCCAACTAGAATGTACAACCTCAAAGCTTTTTAGGGAGGTTCCACCACAAGTAGCTAGAAAATACATTCAAAGGCCATCGGCAAACAAGGGTACAGTGGTGACTCCTTTGACCTGAACTGTTGGCACAAGTCCTCGATTAAATCTTAGAACCACTTACAAAGATCTTTAATCTCACTTAGATTGGGCCATTTCCTCCTCTGGAAGAAAGCCACTGTCACACCAGTTCACAAAAGCGGAGAAAGGACACTGCACACCAATTACAGACCTATCTCACCTCGCCCCCACTATCCAAAGCGCTGGAGCGAATAGTGTCGGACCAACTAGTTGAATTCATGGGTAAGTACAATGTACAGTGCCCAGAGCAGCATGGCTTCAGAAAAGGGCACAGCACCACTACTGCACTTCTGGAATTTACAACCTTCATCCATGCCACGCTTGACAAAGGGAATTGTGGAGGGGCAGTATTTATAGACCTTACCAAGGCATTCGACACAGTTAACCACCCCCTACTGCTCAAGCAACTGTCCTCCATTGGGATCTCCAGAGATGCCCTTGCATGGTTCACCAACTACCTTGATAACTGGATCCAACATGTAAGGATTGCAGGGATCTCTTCAGATGAGAAACTGGTCCGCTCCAGAGTCCCCCAGGGGTCTATTCTGGGCCCTCTACTCTTCTCCCTCTTCATCAACAATCTCCCCAGTGCCTGCCACCAAAAAATATTACTATACGCAGATGATGCAGTCCTGTTTTCCAGCCACCATGACATTACAGTCCTTGAATCCCAGCTGCAGCTCGACTTCAATCGCATCGAAGACTGGTTCAATTCTCATAAACTTGTCCTGAACCACAGCAAGACTAAAGCCATGTCCTTCTGTAACCGACAGCAGGCACAACTCTCTGTCTCTCACCATCAAGAACCACGCTGGGAACCCACTCGAACATGTCAAGGAGTTCAAGTACCTTGGTATTACCCTGGATAGTACCCTCTCCTACACTCGGCATATCAGGGGTGCCGGAAGATGGTAAAAGCTGAGGGGGCTGAGAATCAAAAGGGCACTTATGAGGGAACAAAGGGCACTTTTTCTATACTAGTTTTTGCCATACAGAAATAAAAAGTGGAGTGGCTACTGCCCCTTCCGCCCCCCCCCCCGGTTCCGGCACCTATGCGGCATATTGACACTGTTGCCAAGACCGCCAATATACGGATTGGACTACTACACAAACACAAGCACTGTATGCCTGCGGATGCCCTTAAACTAGCCATCTACAGCTCTGTCACCTCTATCATTGACTACGGCCTTGCCATCTATGGCTCTGTCTCAACAAGTGCCCTCCACAGGATCTCAGTTGCTCTCAACAAAGCCTGTAGACTACTGACGGGTGCAGCCCGACAAACTCACACCTGTGACCTCTATGCACAGGCCAGCTAGCTACCCCTACGCAGCAGAATACAATACCAGACCTGCTTACTTACCAAAAAGATTCTCCTTGGTCTCATGCCACCTGGTGTCAGCTCACTCCTTACTACCTACAGTGGCACTCAACAAACATGTGGTGTCCAATCTCTAACCTTTCAGGTTCCCAGATGTCGTACCTTCATGGGTCAGCGGTCCTTTATCTATAGAACCACTCAATGGTTCATTTCCCTCAATAAAGAAGCACTTTCCTCTACTACACTTGGACCCTTCAAAAGGAATCTCAAACTTTACCTCACCTCTACCACTCAATGTGACTGCTTCTCTGAACAGAGATCTCTCTAAACACCTCCCAGCTCACTCATGTCTCACAGCCCGCCTTTCCCAATCTCATTCCCTCTGGCACTGGGCCTCCTTGTGACTCCTTTCCTGCTTCACATCTCCACTGGTACAAGACATTTTCCACCACCATCAGATAGTGGTCCATTAGCCTGCCAACTTCCTCTTCCTGTCGCATGCCTGCAATACTAACTGCCTATGGTGCCCTCTATCTCTTATTGTTACCACAGCCAGCTGCCTATTCAAGCTGCTCGTTTTATGAATATTATCTTAAAGTATGTTCTAATTGAGTATCTATTTTTTCTTTTAGTTGTTTTGGTTGCTTATTGTGCATTCTTTTACTACCTCTGTATGTATGTATGTTGACCCTCATCCTTTGATGTGGAACCTTTGTAAACAAGCAGTTTCTGCTCAAAGGTATTTGTAATCCAAGAATTTAATAAATAAATAAAAATAAATAAAAACCCAAGTCTGCAGGATGTACCCATTTCATTCACTGTTTGTTACTCTAACCACTAGGCATGGGTGGTTAAACTGAGTAGTTGATTACAACAAAGCAGTGCGGGTGATTTCCTTTCTGACTCTATATGCAGCAAAGCAGAAAGGATGCAAAGCACAGCAGCATTCATTTTAAGATGCTGAAATCTGGGTCAGCCTGCTGGCGCTGCGGTAGCACTATTGTTTGCAATGCCAGCAACCCAGGGTCAGAAGTGAATTCGGGTTGCTGGAGGTCTGGCCAGGGGAGTAGGATTGAGCACCTGGGGGAGTGCTCACTGCAGGTCCTGCTGCTTTACCACCACCTGTGTGACCACGGGTGGTGATGCAATGGTGCTGCACAGTGATCAATAGGGGAGGACGCTAGCCAGGATCTGGAGCAGTGGCATGTTTCTATGTGACCTACCTCCTTGGATCTCCTCTAGTGCTGGTGCCCTCAGGGACAGAGACCAGAAAACCAGGAACAATCACCCCACATTGGCCACTGGCAGAAGGGACCCAGGTGCCACAGACTTCATAACCAGGCTCCATGAGGGACCCACTGAGCTGCCGGACACACACTAAGGGAGTGTGGAGGGGTGACCTGGGGTCCCCTCCCTTCCCACCTGTGGGGGTACAATCCAGGCAGGATAGGGGCAGGACCACAGGAGCTCATGAGCGTTACCTGGGGGTGAAGCTAAGAGATACACAGTCTAGGGATCTCTGAAAAGTGGAGACTGATGTTGTGAGAAGGGAACATAGAAAAAGAAAATTAAAACAAATAAAAAAAAATGCTGAAATCTTAGAGATTCTGTGCAGTGACATGCAATTTCCGTGAGGCACCGGTACAAGAATTCAAAATCCGTAAA